>CADEPM010000008.1:1223750-2447500 GCA_902829315.1 Caenorhabditis bovis
TCGCTCAATTTTCGTATTTCCCTACGAAATTTTGTTATTTAAATTTTGCAGAAACTGAGTTTAATAATTTATTCAACAGAATAAGCACTTTTAAACGATATTTTTTGGCAAAAACAGCAGAGATTTTAAAGAAAACATTTTTGTCATTAATCGTGTTTTGCTTTTTGTACGCGTTTCTATTATCTTGTTTTTGTATTCTTCATTTTTAAAATAATTTTTAGAGCGTCCAAATCTTCACAATAACTCCCAACTCAACTGGACAAATGGAAAAGTGCATATTCTGAAAAATAAATAATTAAACTCGGTTTCTACAGGTTTTAAATATAAGATTTCTAAAGAAAATAAGAAAATTCAGCAAAAAAAAAATTGAAAGAAAATTTTTAAAAAAGTCCCCGTAAATCGCTGCGAGGATTACGGTAACTGTCTCTTAGCATTGCGTACAAAACGCATGATCCTACGACACCTGGATACATTTTTCATTTCTCAACAATATTTCGAATTATCGTTGAAAACATTTAATAGCCGAAATTTTGATTTTCGGCAAATTGCCGAAATTGCCGATTGCCGCACAGCCCTGGGGTTCGGGCCTAAAACAATCCAACTCCTCAACATCGTGTATTTGCGCGTCAACTCTGGTGTGTGTGTGTGCAAACACCGGATTGAAATTGCTGAAATCTTTCATCATTTTTCTTGCTCCTCGCAACAATACCAATTTCACGTCATTTTTTTTCTACAAAAATTCTGCTATTCGGGATGGTCTTAAAACGGGATCATGGCCGAAAACGACTAGTCCACGGCCAGCTAATTTTTCTCGAAAATTGAAATCGCATTTTTTTTGATTCATCGCGATGAAATAAGAAAGTCTCACATGAATTAAAGATTTCCTTTCAATTTTCTCTCTATTTCTCTCTTATTCTAATCTCTCAAGGTGTCAATTTGGCGAAATTCGAAACCTTATTCGGTCGAAATTCGCTCGTCGTTTTTCGATTTCCTCACCCTATTATGGTGTTGGTAGGTTTCGCCAAGAATCGATCGCGTCGAGACCCGGCCTTCAAAAATTTAAAATTCTGAAATAAAAAAAAATTTTCAAAATTGAAATAATTATCAGAATTAATCGTCACAAGACCCAGGGAAGGTCAAATTTTGTGAATTCTTCGAGAAAAAGTCACGTCTTTATTTGGGATTTCAAAATTGACTTCAAAAATTATTAAAGGCGCATGCTCTTATTATTATTTTTGGTCTCGTTACGACTGATTACAATAGCCGCTATTTTCCCCTTAAAACCTGCTGCTAATCGAATTCACTTAATTCACAACATGCTGCGGACAATAATACGGGCTCTGGCAAAGATCTCATCGAGAAAATAAAACTAATTCGGATCTTACTGTAAATATTTAATATTTGAGAGGGGGGGGGGAGGTATGCGCCTTTAAACCGACGCAGACAACTTTGAAAACAATTAAAAACATTCTTTGATGCGCCTTTAAACTCGCCGGAAGTCATCATGTCGAAATTAGCGATTCGTTATTCTCGTTTTCTCATAAATTTTTCAAATTTTTGCCCCCCCCCCACTCACACAATCTTTTTCTGAAATCGCTCGCCCAATTTTTTGTCCACCCCACCCTCGTGTGTTGTTATCAAATTTCGATCGCGTCGTCAAAAATCACAAATGCGGAATTTAATTGAAGGACGCTTCGCCGGCCAACCGCAATTATCACAATTGCGTTTCGATTTCGTCTTCTATTTTTTTTCTCGCCGATTACGGTAGTGTGCTCCTTTAAACCGCCATGTCTCCCATGCTCCTTTAAACCGCCATGCTTCCCATGCTCCTTTAAACCGCCATGCTTCCCATGCTCCTTTAAACCGCCATGCTTCCCATGCTCCTTTAAACCGCCATGTCTCCCATGCTCCTTTAAACCGCCATGCTTCCCATGCTCCTTTAAACCGCCATGCTTCCCATGCTCCTTTAAACCGCCATGCTTCCCATGCTCCTTTAGATCGCCATGCCTCCCATGCTCCTTTAAATCGCCATGCCTCCCATGCTCCTTTTAATCGCCATGCCTCCCATGCTCCTTTAAACCGCCATGCTTCCCATGCTCCTTTAAACCGCCATGCTTCCCATGCTTTTTTAAACCGCCATGTCTCCCATGCTCCTTTAAACCGCCATGCTTCCCATGCTCCTTTAAACCGCCATGCTTCCCATGCTCCTTTAAACCGCCATGCTTCCCATGCTCCTTTAAACCGCCATGTCTCCCATGCTCCTTTAAACCGCCATGCTTCCCATGCTCCTTTAAACCGCTATGCTTCCCATGCTCCTTTAAACCGCCATGCTTCCCATGCTCCTTTAGATCGCCATGCCTCCCATGCTCCTTTAAATCGCCATGCCTCCCATGCTCCTTTTAATCGCCATGCCTCCCATGCTCCTTTAAATCGCCATGCCTCCCATGCTCCTTTAAATCCCCATGTCTCCCATGCTCCTTTAAAAATGTTCGGCTATCAACCAATCATTTTTTGCCCTCATTAAAAACAAAATATCTGAATTTTCGATGTCATGCGCCTTTAAACCGTAATTCAAAACGGAAAAAAAAAACGAATATCATCGTCGGATTATGATGTCAAAAGCGCATGCGCGTGACGTCATCGGTGCTCCTTATTAGGATGTTTCGCACAAATTGAGGCAATTTCGATGCCACGAAACACAAAACGCAATTTGAATTTGCAATCTAAACGCTCCGTAGGGGGAGCAATTTTTGCTATTTTCCATCTGCGGACAATTCGCGTCATCGAAATCCTGTGAGAACATCATAAAAATTCCAAAAATAATTATTTTCCAATTTTTTCGTCGGAAATCGCGCGATTTCCGATCGTTTTCGGCCAAAAATAGGCCCCATTTGTTATTGTTTTTGAGTTAATTAACACAGAATTGAAGCGATTCGACTCTTTTCGAGATTTATTTGATGAATTCCATCTGCCGACAAATTTTTTCTTTTCCAATTTAAACTTGGAAATTGTCCGCACATACATATTCTGATTTGCTGATGAAAGGTGTTTGATTCTTCTATTCAGAAAAAAAAAGATTTATATGAAATATCATCTGCGGACATTATTTGACTTTTCCTGAAACCCCCACAAGTGTCCGCAGATGGTAAGCATACATTACGACTGACTTTATTAGTCGACAAAAATCACAACTCATTTTTAGATTAAATTTGACAAATCGCATCTGCGGACATTCATCCAAGCCACCAAAAATCAAAGTTATTCAATTTAATAAATTTCTTATATAAATAACATCTGCGGACAATTTCGGTGAAACCAAATTATTGTCCGCAGATGGTTTTGCACAAAATCTCGCTGTTGGGGAGAATTTGGGATTGTTGAGACTGTGAAGACTTTCGACATTTTGCTGCTGCGACAATTTGCGGTCGAGAAGAAACTCGAATCGAAAAAATTTTGTTGATTCACTTTCACTTTTTCTTCAAAACTGGTAGAAGTGATTATTTTCGTCCTCGTCTTTCGCCTTGCTTATCATTCCTTTATTATTTTCCGATTCGCATTCCGACCCCCCCCCCTCTTTCTCGTACCCCGTTTTTTGATCTACTAATTTTGTGTTCAGATGCCCTCATTTTTGCGACGCGTTTTGAGTTTCCGCAAGCCGAAAAAGGTCCTGACGCGAAAGGACTCGATCACCGGACGAAATCACACATTTGTATGGTGCAATTCGACGTTTTTTTTTTTAATCAAATGAAATAGTTGATTGTGAAATACGCGATTTTGCGTCGCGGTGTTTCCACACATTCTCGAGCACTTCAATTTATTTTTCCTCAAATCGCATTTTTTTGAAAAATTTTTGAAAAAGCAAAACATTTTATGGTCCCTAATTCTCAAATATTGTAAATTCGCGAATTCATTAGTCAGCCTACCACCCAGATAAAATTTATTTTAAAAAATGCTATAAAATTTTTTCCCCGAATTTTGAGTGGTTTAAAAAAAAATTGGAGAAATTTAAGCGATTTATATTCTTATAAAAACTATATTAACACATTAAATGAATAATTGTAAAAAAATTGTGAAAATTCCAATTCAATTTATTTGTTTTCCGCTTCAGGACGTCCCATATTTGTCGCGTCTCGACGGCAATCAACTCCAAACCGGGCAATCTCTTATCGTACGCGGTTATATCACAGGTAGGTTCGTCGATATTCATTTCAGCGAAACATTTGGTAGCCGTTTTATTTTTTCTTTTTTGGAAACTCACAATATTTTTCGAAAACAGCTAAAACAGTACGCAATATTGCGTCGCGGTGTACCTACACAATTATTACTGTAGCCAGCGTCGTCGGTTTTTTGAATTTTTTTTTGTTGCACGCGCGTTTTGCCACATTGCTTGGTTGAATATTTATTGTCCGTGTGGAATACACAAAAAATCGTGTCGAGATCATTTTCGGCAATATATGCCCTGCGTTTTAATCGCGATGACAAAACGCTGATGAATTCTCTTGAATTTTGAAATGGGCTCTTTTTTTATTCTCTCTCTCTCTCTGTCTTTTAGCATTCACCATTATAAATCACATTTTTTTTGTTTTGTAGGAAACGAGGGATTCATTGTGAATTTGACGTCAGGCTCGAATGTCGAACTCGACGAGGATGGCAGCGGCGAGCTCGACAATCGCCTTCTAGCGATTCGAGTGGATCTCGAGAAGAGGCGAGTGTTCATGAATGCCTGCATCGATGGACAATGGGGAAAGTGCGTTTTTTTTTGGCCAATTTTGTTTTAAATTGAAAAAAATTGGTGATTTTCTGCTAGAATATTGAAAATATTATTTATAATATTATTTTTTTTTCACCAAAAGTTAATTTTAAAAAAAGCCATTAACATTAGGTGCGTTGCGGTCGCGTCGCGGTTACATTGAATGCCTCATAAGCGGCTATTTGTTTGACGCGATTTCAGAATTTTCCTATTTTCAGATATCCTTCGAAAAAACGTTCCTTAAATATATAAATAGTACACGCGAACCGCAACGCAGCGGCCAATTTGTTTTTTTTTTCTTCTCTGAAAAATTGCATAATTAATTGAAGGGAAGCATTCGTGAAGCAGGGCTATAAAGATGGCGACGAGTTCGACATTCGAATACGATGCTTCGAGCAGCATTTCGAGATATACGTCGAGCACAAATTGATTGCCCATTTCAAGCATTATGTGCCAATGTCGAACATATCGCACATTTATGTCAACGGCGAAGTCCGACTCTATTCGGTCTCATGGGAAGGCAAACTTTATGTGAGTTGTTGTTTTTGAATCGCCCAAAAACTCAGTTAAATGAAAATCAATCGGATTCGAAGAAAAATAAAATATAAATTAACCTGTTTCGATTGAAAAATAATTCAAATTCGATTTTAAATCTTGGTTTCGATTCAAAAATCTTCGAAATCGATGGATTTATTTTTCAATTTCAATTTTGAAATTTTGGAATAATTCGAAACAGATTCATTTACATTCGATTTAGATTTAAAAAGAAATTATTTTCGAATCCGATTGATTTTCATTTATCTGAGAACAACAACAAAAATGGAAATGTTGATTTGTTTTCTACAGACGATGCCCTATAATGCCGACATTCCCGGCAATTTCTACGTCGGCCGCAAATTGTTCGTGTCGGGAATCGTCGACAAAAAACCCAAAGATTTCTCGATCGACTTTTTCAGCGGCGACGATATCGCATTCCATTTCGCGCCTTCTTTCATTCAAAAGGTTCGCTCTGTTCTTTTTTTTCGCCAGACGGCCGCGAATAATTCGGCCATGGCACATTTCACGTCCGCCATTTTTAAAAGATTTATTTTTGTGAGTTTTTTAAAGAATAATTCGGAAATTTCATTTAAAAACACAAAAAAAGTATATGGAAAAAAATTAATTTTTAGATAAAATTTAAAAAAAAATTGCGAAAAATATAGACATATCGCCTAATCAAAACAATTCTATTCCGCGATTTGGAGTTTTTTTTTAAACCGCATTTCGCTTAAAAACTATAATTTTTAGTTTTACGACCATAATAAATCGCAAAAACCACTTTTAGTGTTTTTTCTATGCGAGACTCTAGACGGAAATTCAAACATTCCAAAAAAAAATAGAATTTTTATTCTTGTTTCGGTTTTCAGAAGGTGAATCGCAGCAGCACGGTGTCGTCAAAAGTCTCACGCGTTGAGACCACCCATCAGGGACCATCGAAATTCCCGTTCAAAGCCAAACGCACGTTCGACCTATTAGTTTACGCGGCCGACGACAAATTCATGGTGTTCATCAACGACGCGCTATTCTGCACGTTCGACCATCGTCTCGCCGCCGACAAAATCGAGCGCCTCTCGATTCAGGGCGACATTCAATTAATCGGTGTCCATATTAAGTAGAAACGCGTCCGTCGCAATAAATCGCAACCCCGCCCCGCCCCCCTGAGAAAGGCCATCAAATTCCAACAATTTTTATTTCGATTTTTCAGAGATCTTCCGAGTAAGCATACACTCCATTATGGCATCGATACTCGACATGATTAATTGCGTACATGTTTTGAAATTCGTTTCCCTAAAAATAGGGACCATTTAGAAAATCGCGGGGGAGGGGGAATGTTTTGCGAGTCGTGAGAATAGTTATGCAATGTTTAAAGGCGCAAACCGCTTCCCTTCAAGACCCATACCGTCTCTAATCGAAAATACATTCCATTGACAACTGTTCGATTGTACCGCACGAACTCGATGATCTCCCTGGCGAGCACGGCGACATTCATTCGATTCTCGTCGGCAATCATCGAGGTGATCTCAATCCGTTGATTCGTATAATTCCTCAACATCTGCTTCGGTCCAGTGAATGAATGAAGCCCTACAAGCGAAAAAAAAGGCGGGGCTCGCGATGTTTAAAGGCGCATATCGTACTAGCTTTAACCGAACAATAGGTCACTTCAAAAGTATTAATAACATCTTTGGACCCGTTGAAAAACTGTTGAATGCTGTGCTCGACATTCCGAAAAGTTTCATCGTCCCTCTAAAACTCGGATTGAATCGGTATCGATCCAATAAAAAAACCCACATCAATAATAATCCCATAGGTGAAACATACGGCAATCAACGTCACACCGATATACTTTACCATTCTAACTATATAAAATAATAATAATAATGATATAAATAATAAAGACAATATAAAATGTAGGCAACGTGAACAGAAAGGCATTCGTGATTGCTCATCAAATTAGTCATCGAGGGGATGGGGCTCAAAATTGGTCATCATAAAGCATTCAAAGTCAAATAAGTGAAATATTATCGAGAGAGAGAGAGAGAGAGAGAAAAAAGAGCCATTTAAAACATGAAGCTAGAAGGCAACAATAACCGTATATGGTAATTATAAAGCGATTTCCAATTTGTTTCAATTTCGTGGTCACTTTTGTTGTAGGGGCGAAATTCAATAGCATGAGAACAACAACGAGAAAAAAAAAACCGGTGGCGACCGGAGACAAAAACCTAGAGAAGCTAGGAACTCGTAAATCAGCTCCCTTTAATTAAGTAATAATATGAGAGAAAACTACTTCTTCCGTTTTTCTTTTTGGGACGCACATTATTATTTGAACAGCGAGAACATTTTCGCGCCGGCGCCTTCCACCATACTCGACACGTTCGACACCGCCGCCGTCGCATTGCCCAGCGACGTCGGGAACACCAACGAGCTCGACGATGCTCCATTCGACGTTACTGCAAATCGAGCTCATCTACCATAATTCTTCCAAACTCTTTTACCATCATGAATATGCGAATTCGATTCCTCCAACTGCAATCGTCGACTGATCGCCTGATACGCTTTACTGTTCAGACGCTCCTCGTCGATTCCTTGCAATTCAAAGTCGGAGAACACTTTCTGAGAAAAAAAACACCAATTTCTACAGTACACCCAAAAAATCGATTCAGGACCCAAACCTTGACAATATTTGAAAGCGAGATAAATTGCGTTGGGCTCAACGACTGCTGAAGCCTCTCCGTGAGCCATTCATTAATCAGCTTCATCTGATTATCATACCTAAAATCAAATCGCTAGTGTCTAAAAGCCGCCATGGCGTCGCGTCTCACCAATGCTCAAAAAGACAATTCACCCAAATCTCATCGATCACCACTTGCCGCAACAATTCCGTGCATCCGCGCATGAATGTCACGTACGAGTTTCCAATCTGTCCCGATGACTGCTGAGCAGTAAGCGGTTGACGCTGCAAACAGAAAACAAATGAATGGGACCATTGGAGATAGCGACGCTAGAGCATACCGCAGCAGGCTGAGCTTGAGCCGACGTGTCGCCGGTCATCGTTTTAAGCTTATTAAAGATCGACGTTGGTTTTGGCTGAAATTTCTCGAATTTTGATTTAAAATGAAACACATACCCCCCCCCTTTAAACTAATTTACCGCAATATTGAGAAAAGCGCCAATCGGGTTTCCCTCGTCATATCTCGCCAATTTCGAGAGCACACTTTCCAAAACGCCGAGCAGCTTCTCCTGAATGCACGTCTCCATGTCTTTGAGCATCGTTTCGAGCGTCTCATCGAGCTTCGATTGATATTTGTACTCGCCGCCATCGACAGCCATCCGAACCGCTCTCGTCTTCGAGCTGAACATCACATTGATCATGACGCACACCTCCGACGGCAGCATGTAGTCCGTCGATTTCTTCGCGCGCTGCATCCAATGATCAAACTGCTGATAGGTGCAATTCGACACCTTCGAGATCATCTCCGACGTCAGACCCTTCATTCGCGAGTTGAGATACTTGCGGAACTCCTCTTCCGGCCAGTTCAGCTCGATGACGAACTTGTGAAGCGCGTCGAGCTTCCAGTAAATGTCCTCCGACGTCGGGCAGCCCTCTCTGAAACTAACCCTGTGTAAGCATCATGCTCGATGATAACACTGATGAGCTCACTTCCTCTGCTCCCACTTCTCCTTCTGGAATCCCTTATCGATCGCCTGCGCAATCGAATGCTCCATCAAATCGATGTAGCGTACGACGAGCGGCTGGAACTGCTGGACAATCTTGTTGTGGAATATTCCGCCTTTGAGAGATGCTGAAAATTGTCTCAAAATGACAACGTCTTCAAGCATCTGGAGGGCTCACGTTCGGACAGCAAAAAGTCGTTGAGCATCTGAAACAGCGGAAACGAGTCCCAACTGTCATGCGGTTGAACGTCGAGCGCCGAGTCCAAATCGACCGAATAAAGGGACCAGAATATCTCCGAATGGTCCGATAATAGGTCCGAAAACCAAGCAAACGCCTAAAAATTGATCATATTTGGTTCGGTATGAGAATTTGGCGTCTTTTTCTCTTGGGCATCTCATTTTTTTTTGTTTCAAAGGCGCATTGCGCATTTTGGCGACGCCCAAGAAAAAAATTCGGAAACGAAAGCCAAATGATCGCTAAACACTCCAAATAAACTCGATTCGGCGATATTTAAAGGCGCGTTGCGCCTTTAACACACAACGAAAATGGGTTCGAAATGGAAACAAAAATAATTATGGAAAATAAGCGGGAAACTCATCGAAATCAGAAGGCCCAATTTGTTAATTTTCGAGAAACTAAAGGAGAAAAAAAAACGTGAAAAACTTCCAATTTCTAGCAACTAAGCACACCGAGAAATAAAAAGAAAACAACCAAAGAAGCACAAATCGAAACAAACAATAAACAGCTTGAGGAATGGAATGGAATCCAAGAATCGATATACATACCCCTCGGAGTTGCTAAAATAATTATTAATTATTTAGTAATGATAACAAGTTAATTGCCAATAATGATTTCTCTTTTTTTTTTAATTTTCATGCAAATAGCTGCTCGATAGAGTATAGGACAGAATTTCGGGTTATTCAAGCTCTCAACTCATTCAAAATTTGGTTACCTCGCCGTGATGCTCCTCGTTCTCCTTGAGAAGATCGATGCAGAGCTCCGTTACTCGAATCATATCCTCAATTCGCTGCTGTGGGCTCACATCGGTGCCCATTCGTTCTAAACAAGAACAATATAGTTGATGAATTATTTGCTTCATTCTTCGCAAAAATTCGAATCCTGCGTTTTGGAATCGTAGAAGTCGCGCGATTGCAGTAAAAAAAACTGTTCACCACGCTATTAACAAGGCAAGTATCTTACCTTTTTTTCCATACTTCCCCTACATGTTGGTATGGATCCGAAGAATGGATCCTACAATTTTCAGCCGTCACTGGGGGCGCCACGTGGAAAAACGTTGAAAATTGTAGGATCCATTCTTCGGACCCATACCTACAAATGGATGAAGTATGAAAAAGAAAAGTTAAGATACTGGTCCAAACGACTTCCTTTTTAAGTGAAGCATTGTCCGTGTGGAGTACACCACGCGTCGCCTCAAGACCATTACTGGAATTTCGCGCAATTCGTCGTCATCCATAATTTTTTTGTTTCAAACTTCGAAACTTGTTTTGGATACGTGAAATTGACGGCGCGAGCCAAAAATTTCTTACGCTCAATTTTCGCTTCATTGCAAATCCTCGTGTAGTTCACAAGTGCCGCATCCTCGAGACATTTCCGAATCACCGCGCGAACTTCTTCCGGCGGCACCGGCGACACCACATCCTTCATTAGAACCCGTTCGAGCAACGACAACGTGCCTTTCAGGGCTCCTTCGGGCCGTCCAAACGGGAAACAATACCTAACAATCGATGGTAAACGCTGAGAAACCTGAATATGGACGCACCTAAAATTTGTGATTTGCTTCTCGAGAAGCACACGAAGGCGTTCTTTGATCTCCTGGAACTTCTCCTTCTCCTCGACCGTCACGGTTCCAACGCCTTCCGGCCTAAAACAACAACTCTCAAATTGCGATCGAAAAAATTGATTTCAAAAATTCTGCTATACCCTTGACGATCAGGAAGGCATCGATTACCATGGACGTGACTAGCGCAGAAGGCAAACGAATAATGAATGAGAGCCGGATCAATGAGCAATCCCTCATCAGCCTTATCCAAAAGATTCGATAGAAGCGTGACGTGTCGATAGCAGCCGCGAACCATGTACCGCCCACAATACTCCTCCAAGACAAACGCCTGACCCGGCGAGAACCATCCCAACGAGCAAATCGGCTCGCTGATCCGATAATCGAGCGTCAACTTTTGAATGTCGGCGAACAGGTGATCGTGATTGAAATTGATCGAGTCCGCCTGTATCAGCGCGTCCATTCCGTGTTTGCTCGCCTTGTCCTGGAACCCTTGCGCTTTCGGCGCTATCGTCGATTGCTTCGGCGGCACCGGCTTGTAGGCCTGTCCGGTGGCGCGGTAGAGCGCCTGAACCCACAAGTGTCGCTCGTTCTCATCATCGGTGGCGAATTTCAGCTCGTCGCCTTCTTTGATCGCCGTGAAAAAGTGTTTTCCACCTTGCGCGGCGAGTTCTGATGGAATTTCGGTTTGAATCGAATACGATCGGACTACATTCGACGCCTACCTTGATCTGGCTCTGGCATATAATCAATAGTGAATCCATCCAATTGTATGAATTCCGTCGGATCCGCCTTCTTCTGCCGAAAACTGCACACGGCGAACGCGTATTGCGACACCTGGGAAATTCGGACCAAATTTAAAACTACCATAATCCCCCGAATACCTGAACCAAACAGAAGAAGCGCTTCTTCCATTTTTTCCACGCGTTTCGCCCAATGCAATAGCAATGCCCGCAATATTTCAAATTCGGCGGCTTCTCAACGCGAATCGCGATGCGAATCTTGAGATTCTGATCTTGACTGTTCTTCGGCAACGTCATCGTGTACCATTCGGGACTTCGCGAGCAGTTCGGCGTTGGTTGAATGATCACCTTGCCGAGCTCCTTGTCCTCGAACGCCACAATACTCTTGACCTCCGAATAGAGTTTCACCTTGACAACCGGCAGCGGGTTCTTCGTCGAGAAGTCGCCCTGCGTGTCCCACTTCGGTTTCGATGCTTCCGCGTGATCCGTCTGAAGCTTATGCCCGTCAACTTCCATGGTACAATAGACGATACGATTCGGCGGCACTGACTTCAAACCTTGCACTTCCATGACGACCACCTAAAATTTGAATTTTCAATGGAATTTCTTCAAAAAAAAAAAAACGAGCAAACCTCCATACTAAGCGCCAATGAGACATCGGACTTGGTGAGCGTCACCTCACCATCATCGCTGTCCGCCTTGTTCAAGCTACTGGAACTCGTGCGACGCTTCAAGCTGAAAATCGTGACATGCTGGGTTGGTGCAGAGCTGAGTCCAAGCTCATCAAGTTGGCGGCGAGCATTGGATAATTTAAAATAAAAAAAAGCTTAATTCCTCATGCTTCATAACCCCGAAAATTGTCCGCAGATGGATATGCTTTTGTTTTTTTTCTTCAAATTTTGGCGTTTTACTAGGAGGTTTCCTTCTGCCAGCATGCATTCTGGAGGGGCAAAACCCCAACCCATGGCGGCAGCAATCATTCAAGGGACCACAATAAGCGGGACCATTACAATATAAGATGAAAAATGCTTCTGGGGGAAGGGAATTTGCCGCAAAAAAAAACATTTCAGGAACAATAATGGCTTTGGTGGGCAAATAAAGCGAAAATGGGCGAAAAAAAAAAGAAAATTAATGGTGAGATGAAACAAACCTGTTGAACAGCGACAAATCCTCAATACTGCGAGATCTAAAAATGAAAAAATGATTTTTTTTCTCTTCAAAATAAAACACAGATTTTCTCTGGTTTAGTAATCTTTTTGTTTGGTGTTGCTGGTGTATACGGTGCTGGACACGGACATGGTGCAATCGGCGAGAGACGGTGATGGACAAAACGAGACAAAATCGCGCTGGGCGGCGAGTGGAGGAAACAAAAAACCAAAAAGAAAGATGAATGGATAGGCGACAGGGAAATAGTGTGCGAGATGGTGAGAGACAGACAAAAGAGAGAAAGATTAGGGGAAAAAAAAGACAGATTATTGGTGGTTGATCTACCGCCAGTGTTTTTGTTGTTAATTTTTTGCAATTATGGTGAGAGGGGGGATGCGCCTTTAAATTCAATGTTTTTTTCCCGAAACGAATATCACCCCCCGAAGAAATGGTGCAGAAAATAGAGAAGGCATGACCAAAAAAGTTCCAAAAAAAAAAGTTCTCTCCCGACATTCAAAACAACCCACCGTTTCGTTTTGGTTTGAGTTCTGCAATATAAAAAAAATGATGTTTCTTTTTTCCAAAAAAATGAAACTTTTGGTGCGATTTCGGACGAATCACTGGATAGAAAAAAACACGCAAAAAAAATCATGAATTTTGCTGGAACACACAAATTCGGGCACGGAAAAAAAAAGTGCTCACCGGCTTTTGTCTTTTCGCTTTCCGACCGTTTGTCCCCGCGTCGTCACCGGGACAGTCTCAAGATTCGAAATCAGCTGATTGATCGACATTCGCACCTCGTCCATGTAAAGCGTCTCCATGTCCTTGACAACAAATTTCGGCATCAATTTTCGCATCTAAATGCATATCAGTACAATTTTGAATGAAAAATTTGTAGTTAAAAACAATATTTCTATATAAATCAAAAAAAAAAAAAAACCAGTCAATTTTAAGCAAATCTTTTGTTCTAATTTCCAACCTTCATGATATCCTTCAACGCTTCCTCTCTAGTGGCGAATTCTCTTCGAATCGCCGCTGCTTGCTCGTCGGGATTGTCGAGTTGAAGAGCGTTGAAAATGATTTGGTGCTCAAACTTTTTGACGCCGAGTATCTGCTGAAACACATCGTAGAGCTGCTCTTTGCCGAGAACCGCGTCCGCGTTGGCTTGATTCTGAGCGTTGCGCACACGACCGCGCGCATTACGCTGCTGCTCCGATTCATCGCCCTTCACGATTGCGTCGAATTTCACCAGCCATGAGTTCAGCACCGTGTCCTTCGAAAGCCCTTCAATATCGGGAAGAGACCTAATTCGTTTTTCAATGTTCAACCGAAACACCTACAAAATTTTTTAATTATTTCTCAAAAATTTCAAATTTAAAAAAAAACCTCTCGAAAATCGTGATGTGAGAAACCGCCTGCGTGCACGACCTTCTGAACCCGTTCCGATTTGAGGAAAACCTCGAAATAGCTGTGAATCGCCTTCGTGAATGCTTCATCGGCGGCAATATTTGTGTCGCCTTTGAGAAACGATTGAAACCTGAAGTTTTCATAGATTTAGATTATAATTTAGCATAAAATTAAGTGATTTTTAATGTTAAAAAACCAGAATCCACATTAACACAAAAAAAAATCGTAGATTTTCTCAAGATACATGGGAAAATTGCGTCATTTTTAAACAATAAATTAAATACAGTAATATAAACGTTGTGAGACCTTTAAGACGAAAACTAACGCGTCTTTAAATGTTGTTACTGTAGGCATTCTTTTTATCATTTTGTTGTTTTTTTTTACAATTTTTCGAACATTTGTTGGTTTCCTCACTGTTTTTCCAAGGAAAAATTCAGAATTTTTATATTCGTTGAACTTCCAGCAGTATCTTGTCTAAAATTCTCTTCTAAAAAATAAAACATTTCAAGGAATTTCCTATTTCATTTCTCGTTTCAATCGAGCAACAATTCAAATGTTTCAGAAAGTTCACCTCTCGCGAATTCTCGACAATTCCTGCTTATTCACTTTCAGCTGCCTTCGAGCCATATCTCCCGTCTGTTGGCCATTAAACGGGTAGGCGATGCATCGCGCCAGAAATACATACATTTGCAGGTTCTTCTTGTGCTCCTCCTCCTCCTTCTCAGCTCTTGAAAATCAACAAAAACCAATATAGGACTCGAAAGCGATTCCTCCCCCTCCCTTCCCTACCGTATCCTCTCCTGCTCCTCCTTGCTCAATGCGGGCTCATCGCTTGGATGTTGCGGATTCGCCTCCTCATCATACTCCTCATCGCCGCTGATTTCCTGGCTGCTCTGCATGATTGGCCGCGAGACCGACGAAATCGTTCGAGCCTAAAAATCGTCATTGGCATTCGTTTAAATTGTTATACATTGTTTTAGTTGTACGACAATTATCGTGCGAAATGACACAGTTCGGACACATCCAAATACGGATTAGCGGAATTTTTTTTTGTCTCGAAAAATGAAATGTTTGTTAGTTATGCGTTATATAGTTAGAGGTTTGGCATGCTTTACCTGAGGCATCGGCGATGGAGTGTTGATTCTCATCGGCTAAAATCAATGCACACAAAAAAAAATAATCAGAAATCAGATATTTGCATTTTTTTTTTCGCTGGCTGACTGAAATTCGACAACTCACCGATCGCGCCGGCGTCTGACTCTGCACCGAGTCTTTCCTTCGATTATTCATCGTGCTCGAATTGTTCCTTTTGAGCGAGTTCGTCTGCGAGACCGAGTCGGACGGCGCCGGCGAGTTGCTTCGCGGCGAGACCGCGCCCGACAACAGCGAGCGCTTCTTGCCGGCCGACAGCGAGTTCGGAATCTGCAATTGCGACCAAGAAAAATTTGGAAACCATCGCATTTCTTTGCTATAATTATAGGGGGTTTTTTTTCGAAACCAAAATTCAATTTTTGGAATTTCAGACTTTTTTCTAGTTTTTCGAAATTCGCTCACCTCATGCTCATCGCCAAAATCATCGTCATCCTCCTCGCTGCTGCTCGCACCTAACATTGGCCGTGTTGGGTGCTGAAATATCGCATAAACTATACAACGCATAAAATATGCAGGGAATAGAAGGCAGGGGGAGAAGCTGAAAATTAGTAAAAGGGGATTAATGAGAATTTGCCGCGGCCGCGCTAATCTCAACACCATCAAGAAGAAAAAAAACAGAAATCAATAATAAAATTGAGTGGTAAAATCATTGAAAAACAAAGCAAAGAATGGTAGATCAAATATTTACTAGAATTTGCACAAGAAAGTCGCGGATCAAAAATTGTGCGCCTTTAAAATCAACGGTGGGGAAGAAGAAGCAGGAAAAAAACATGGAGGAGAGCGAACCAAAAATAAATCGATAAATATTGTGTGGGAAAAATAAATGCAAAAAAAAATTCCGCACACATTTATATATGTATATTCACATGATGATTCAGACATCTTCGAAAAATAAAAATACGAGGAGAAGAAAGAAGAAGAAGAAGAAGACGTGAAATTTGATGAAATAAGGCGTTGAGTAAACAGCAGAATTCAAGAATTAATTTTTTCTGGAAATTTTCTTCGAGTTCACCTGCTTCACATGATGATTGGCGTCCCAAAAAAAACATAAATATTCGATTTTCGCCTCGAGACCCTCACAAAACAAACAACACCAACACGCCTTTTGAATGGTTTGGCACCCATGGTTCGTCAAGTGGGCGGAAATTAAAAAAAAAATACGAATCGGCTTGCACCCCATTAATGGGCACCCATTTGAATGCGGGGGGTTGGGGACCACCGAATTATTCATCAAGCTTCTTCTCGCGAGGTGTGCGGTTTGTAACTGAATACTCTGTCAACATCGACAGGTGTTGTTGGTTGGGAACCCCATTTTTCGATGGTCCCTTTTTAAAGGCGCATTCAACCATTTTCGAATTGTCCGCAGATGGAAGCCATGCCAACCAAATATGATTACGGTAATGAATCGGCATGAAACCCGATATTATTTTTTATGTCGAGGTGGGGCTGAATTGATTCAATATTGGGTCTTGCGGCGAAATTCTGTGTTTAAAGGGAGATGGTAGATCAAAACGCGAGATAAGAATATTTCTTTTGAGGAGGAAGAAAAAAACGAGGAGCACAAATTGGATTTTTGAACGCTGATGCCGACGGCCGATAGCAATGCCTTAAGTGGAAATTCGTCTGCGGACAATTTCGAAATTCTCGAATCCGATTCTCATGGTCCCGGACCACAGAAAAAAAATTTTTTTTTGGAGAGAATAATCGAATTTCGAGATGAGGAACTCCCAACAACAACGATCGAAGCGAGAAGCCAAGGGACCAAAAAAAAATGATAGGGTGTTCGACACGGGGGGTGGGGGGTCAAAAACGCACACGAGCAAAAAATAAATTGATGCTAAGGGGGGTAATTATAGGCAACAACACCAACAACGAAAAAAAATGGAGAAACGACGAGAAACGCCAAAAAGAAGAAGAAGAAGAAGTAGCAAAACGCTAGGGAGGCAGAAGCTTGTGGCCAACACAAAATGCATGCATTATTGGCTCGAGGGGCTCCGCCGGCAAGGCGCGGCGAAACACCGCGCGGCTCGTCGGAGGGCGTCAGACGCGTCCAGAAGACGTCACGCTCTGTTGAAGCTCTGCTTCTCTCGCCTAACATCGTTTTAAAGGCGCACGAGCACACAGTGTTTCAATTTGAACCGGACCACCTTCAATCCAACTATAAGGGTCCTGACGCGAATTGATAAAACGCCTACTCAAAAGTAGAAGCTTCATCCATCTTCATTATTTATTCCAAAAAAAAATTTGAATTAATTTTTTTTCTGAGCGTCGCACGAATGGAATTCGCGGCCCACACACACACACGAATTCCTCTTGTTGATTAATTACCCCACGATAATTGGTTAATTGCCGCCCACGCAGCACAAACAAACAATGACGCATCCAAATTTTGATTTCGACTTAATTGCTTGCTAATTAGGATGAGAAAATTGAATTGGCGTCTCCCATAAATTATTTTAAATTATTCAAAATAAAAACCCCACAACTTTTTTTTCAATTTTCTAATTAAAATTGCAAATTACTTTAATTATGCAATTAAATCTCAAAAGTCATGATAATTAGCTCTTAATTAGTCGCCATAATTAAGCTAATTAAACTAAAAAAAATAATGTTTGGAGCTTCATGAAAAACGAGCAGCCAAATTTCCAGAAAACTAAAATTCCGTGTGATTTTTAACCTGTGCGCTATGCTCCTTTAATTTTCCAAATTTCTATTTATTTATTTATTATGGGTCTTGAAGCGAGACTACCGTAATCTACAGTATCTACCGTAGAACACTAGTTTGATTATAATAGCCCTGAAATGCAAATGAAAGGACCCATCAAACTACCGTACCCAATCAATAAATGAATATGAAGTACAGTACACTTTTGAGCTACAGTAACCCTCAAGGAAACAACTACCGTAATCCATGAAATAAAGCGTTGGGAAGAAGCTGCCGATGAAACTAAGGAGGCTATTTCGAGGAAGATGGAAAAAAAGGAAACACTCGCCCGAAAAATGATGAATTACGGACCATGCTAGTCATGGCACAAAACGACAACAGCTAATAGATCAAAAATAATTGCAGCTTCTTCTTCTTCTTCTTATTCTTGCCTTATTGAGATGGGCCAGAAGGGGGGGGAAGGAGAAGCTCGAACAAAAAGCTAAAATTGTTTCGCGCTTGAGTTGAGCTCTTGCTCTCTCTCTCTCTCTCTCAGACCACCCTAATTGCCTTTTAGCTTCTTCGTTTTGTTGCGGTTTTGGTGTGGACCACTATCAGTTTTGGTGGGTCCCTTAAGACGATGCTTGAGAAAACAAAAAACTGAAATGACGAGTCGGCCATATTTGGACGAGTGTGATATTGTGCCCTTTAGACGGCAACGATCATCCTTTTTTTTTTTAAATCGAGTCAGCCACTTTTGGGGGAGGGGGTCCTCCCAAGAAAAAATGGGCGTGGCCTAGTGGTCCCAATTTATTTCAATGCTTCTGAATAATTGCGCTGAGCGCACGCTGCCGCTATCAAAATTTCCATCTGCGGACAATTCTGAGAAGTCGAAAATTGGACCAGAGAAATTGGTATTCCGTTGACTATTGGATGTCATCGTGAAACCCGGAAATTGTCCGCAGATCGAAAATGATATACGAATGATATGACAATTGTGGAGATTTTCTCGTTGAGATTTAAAGGCGCACGATTTGGTGAGAATGGATAGTGGGAAAAAAATGGGAAAATGGGACCACACAAACCTCCGAATTTAGAGAAGTGTGGAAAAGTCGGATCGGGTGGGGCCATGCGAAAAAATTTATGGGCCAATTTCGAAAAACTCGTCGAAAAAAAAACGAAAGGAAATAATTATTCCTTCTTCTTCGACGACGACCACCAAATATAGGCATAGAGCAAAGAAGGGGGGTGGAAAAAAAAATTGGATGCCTATAAAAACGCGTCGTAAAAATTCCATATATGGCGAAATTTGATTCGAAATGGTATTTTTATTGCGTCAAACCAAAACAAAAAAAACATGCCATGTTTCTCGATTCATTTATCTTGAACCAGCTGCGGACAAAATCGGCGACGAGAAGTGGAATTAGTGGATTCCCATCTGCCGACAATTTTCGACTTTACGAAATTGTCCGCAGATGGCATTTCTTTTGAAATCAATTCGATTGCGGTAAATGTCCGCAGATGGGAATCAATATTAAGAAACATATCATGATTAATAACGATACAAAAAATATATTTAAAAAAACTATCTGCGGACAATTTTAGGAATTAGTGGATTCCCATCTGCCGACAATTTTCGACTCTACGAAATTGTCCGCAGATGGCATTTCTTTTGAAATCAATTCGATTGCGGTAAATGTCCGCAGATGGGAATCAATATTAAGAAACATATCATGATTAATAACGATACAAAAAATGTTTTAAAAAAAAACTATCTGCGGACAATTGAAAGGGAAAAAACTATACAAAAAGTGCAAAAGCCACAGAAAAGAATGAAGAAAAAAAAAAGCGTGATTGGTTTCCGACCAAAAAAAGAAAGAAGGCATAATCAAATTCGTGTTGACACATACACGTCTCGCCAGCTCGTCGCCGAGCCAAAATTGTGCTCATTTCAATAAACCCCGAATTTGTTTCGCTTCAAAAAATCAATATTGATATTAATCGTGTTCGTGTATTTTTAATGGACCATTGTTCGCTCAAATCCATATTTTATTCCGATATCGACTCGACGATCACCGAGTTTACCGGTTTGCGCACATTATTCTTTTGTCCCCCGCTAAAATCACTCACACATTTTTAGAGTCTGAATGCACTTGCGATGCTGGCGATGCGCATCGTACCATGGAGAACTATAAGACGCCAATGCTTGAACCATTGCTACCGTATCCCAAACACGTGGGAGAACGATTTGAGGTAATTTGAAACGGAGGACACTTGTACGGCGCACCTCCCCTTGCGCCAGCATCAAGAATGGCCGAGAGGTTCCGTTTTGGGGCGCGCACGCCGAGCCACCAGGGATCGATCCCCCCCCCTAGCAAAATCTTTTGCGTTTTCAGGCCGAATACCAAATGTGTATGCGATGGGCGGCCGATCGAAAATTCCGCGCCGAGAAGGTCATACCATTCAGCAGCGAGTTCTACGCTGTCGCGCGCCTCTCATTCATCGGCAAAAGTGAGTTCGCCGCCTTGAGCCAACCATCGAACTCCATCAAGAACATTCAGATTGGCTTCTCGATTGCGGCAATTACGATGGACAATACGATTATTGCGGTTGGCTGCCGACAAGCTTCGACTCGACGCGTCCCAAAAAGCCGCCGCGCGATGAGATCACCGATTCGAGTGTCGACGAGTCGCGCGAGTACGCCGGCCGCGAGTCGATCCACACCTCAGACACCGGCTTCGGATTGGATTCGCTTCGAACCGATGTCAGCGGATCGCCTCCAACCCTGGATCCGATCGGTTCATCCAAAACCCGTCGAATCATTGATTTGCACAATTTCCAGACCCAAATATGTACAAGCTGATGGGCGAGCTGTCAGAAGCGCTGAGCACCGAGCCCGTCGCTCCGAATCCGCCGACGACGCGCGCCGCCGCCAGCCTCAACGATTTGTTTTTCGATCTCGTCGAGCTCGAGCAAGAATTGTCGAAGCAAGTGAAAGCGTTGACACTCGACCAGTGAGTCCGACTAGCATTGGGTGAATTGATCGGGAAAATCATTTTGAAGGCCCTCGATTGTCGATCCGTTCACAATTCCCACCGCCGTCTCATTCTCAACAATTTCGCCGACACAATCGGAAGTGAGCAGCACGAGCGACGACGAGCTCGACGAGCTCGACGAGAAGCCCAAATCGCTGATGGCTCAATTGTTCTGTTTGACCGGCAAAAAGTTGGGTGGCGGACTGCTCAAAAATTTGATCAATCGCTCGTGAACTTCCATAAAATTGTTGTTAAGAGCACGTTTGATTGTCCGCAGATGGAATCTGACAAAAGAGGCGGCCCCGATGATCTAGAATTTATTCAAAGGTTGTGTTGATTCACAATCATTGAAAAAAAATGGACTAACCGGATGAAATGATGGGGGGTGTTTCGAAATTTTACAGAAATTTGCATTTTTACAGAAAATGAGAAAAAAAAAGTTCAAATAGATATACAAATACTTACATCAATTATTAACAATTCTTTTTTCTTATTAAATTGAATTCAAAACGACAATGGGACAGGGGAAAGCTCTTTGAATCCAATTTTGTGGGATATCAAATGGGGGAGATGGAAGTTGGAATCGAACGGAACATGTACAAATATGGGGTGGGGATGTGGATGAAGCGAAAAAAATGAAACAAATTGTTGTCCTAAACACTGGTTCTGACTAGATCGGACGATGATCGGACCGCTTCTAGCTGATCATCTCGATTTTTCGCGACGCCGGCGGTCGTCCGTGTCCGATCGGCGCCACTTTGGTCACGTTTTGCGCTTTGATGAGCCCCAACGCCACAGCTTTTTCCACAGGCAACTGAAACGAATGACGATTTTGGGCCGAATTGACGGATCGGATCGGATCGGATCAGCCTGATGGTCCCGAGTTACCTGTTTATGTGGAAATACCGGCACGTGACATTTGATGCAGCTCTGCGCCTCGTTCGCCACACTGTTCTGGCTGTTCCATTTGCGTTTGCACTGTTGGCACTGAATAAGGACCATCAACAATTATAAGGGTCCGGCCGACTTACGGTGAACTCTCCGTAGCACTTCTTGCGACCCTGATAGGGTGTCAGCTCGTCGTACGGCGAATTGAATCTCTGCAAAATGAGTGCATCGACACGTTTTTTGGATATGGCGATTCTCACCTGCGGACAATCGGAAATGTAGTGATGGCCCGTCGAATAGCAAATGTGGCATTGATAGCGTTGCGGTGGCGTCTGAAAATCGGCGAACCATCACCAAAATGCCCATTTTTGGGAGGGTGGGCGAGGCGAATGTTGAAAAATATGACCTTTACCTTCTTCGGCGACGAGAGCAATTCGGCGAAGCCGGCGATCTCGTCGTGCGAGAAGCCGTCCTCGATGGCGAGCGGCACGGCGTTCGCCGAAACGCCCGACGCCTCCTTCAGACCGATCTTGACACAATTGGCGGATTGTGGTGTTGGCGAGACGCCGAAATGCCGAGTGATCTCATCCGGCGATTGGGCGTTGAACGCGCGGATGATCGGCGCCGGCGCTTGGCCTAAATCATTCGCCACATGAGCGCTTCCAGAAAATAATTTCAACAATGGATCTCACCATTGAGCACGCTGATCGACGCATTGATCATCTCGGCGGTTCCGATGATCGACTCATTCGTCGGCGACGACATCGGCGTTCGCGACGGGCTTCCGTAGCCGCTGCTTCCCGACTCGTCGCTTATAGTTTGCGGCTGAAAACCAACCAAAAAAGGGAATTATGCGAAGTTTTCTTTTTTTTTTCTTTTTGGTGAGGCGAAAATCGAATTATATTGGGGGGCCGTGCGTCGTCTAACACGATTATAACGAGAAGAACAAAATCGTCGGCCTACTACTACTACTACTAGGATGGAAAGCGGGGGTTCGAAAAAGAATAAAAATCAATTTCTAGCCCCTCGTTAGTTCGAATCAACCAACCTGTGTCTCGTCAAACTTGCTCGGCACCGGCGGCGCCGGCGGACCACGTCGATTGGGAAGCGGCGGACCACCGCCGTTGAAGCTCAACGCCCCAAGATCGAGCGCAAGACGATCATATGAGAACATGTCGGCCTGCAATTAATCATTGATTATCAGCTAGCAGCGCCCAATTATGCATTGCAATGTATATTATAATACGTTGGTGTATTTTGGCGCCATGGCCCAAAATTATTGGAGGGGGGGGGACGTGTCATAGAAAATAAAATAAGGCACCGGTTTGCTGCGGACAATTCGCGGGTTTCCCATTGCCAACTCTCAACAATATTTTCATGGACGATTTGTGAGAGGAATGAAGCCTAGTAAAACGTCATGCTCAATCTAGTGCTCCACGAATGAGCCGACATCAGCATGTCAAAAAAGAGAAACAAAACAAAAGGCATAATGTTTGGAGGGGGTTTTTGTTTCAAATTTTTTTTGAAAAATAAAAAAAAAACATGCGGGAGGAAGCCTTTCTTTCTGTGTGTGTGCTATGCTTGTGACGTGTAGCGCCGAAAAAAGAAGAAGAAGAAGAAGAAGAAGAGATGAGGACGGCTCCAAGGGAGGGGGGGGGTCTCGAATTTCAAACAATTTCCGAAATTCATCGCATTCTCACTAGGCCTATCAACTTTTTGAGATGTCCGCAGCAGGGAAAAACCAAGTTGAATGGCGGTTTTGATTTGCATATTACCGGTACGAATTGCCCCCCCCCCTCTATTCCTGGTGAATACCAAATCTATACATATGGAAATTTGAGCAGAGAAACGTCAAAATCAGCTGAAAAATTGACGGGCTTGAAGAATTTGAGGGTTTTGACGTCAAAAAGAAAATCCATCGGATTAACTCGATATTTTTCATTTTTTGAGAATTGCCGATTTTTCTCTAAAAGGTAATCCATCTGCGGACAATTTTCGAGAACTTTTCGATTTGCGAAATTGTCCGCAGATGAATTCCCATATCTCGTCAACACAACCAACAATCGTTCGCTATAGTTTTGCCGAAGTTTGTGGCAGAAAAAAAGACGGGAAAAAATGCTTTTCGCCTAATCGCTTTTTTTGCTACTCTCAAAAACCTAATTGCTTTCTTTCTTCTTTTTTTCAACAAAATTGCACCTGGTGGGGCGAAAACGCCAAAAGAAAAATGAGACGCCATCTTCAGAGGCTTCTATGAAGGGTCTTCTCACCAGCTTAAATGGAGAAAAAAATAAAAATAAATGATTATTTTTTCTCGTTTTTTTTCGCGTAGCAATTTGTCCGCAGATCGAAATAATGATTATCCAACAGGAATCAACAAAACCATCATATTATCAATCGGCAATGAAACGAAATAACAGAATGAAAATGGATGGCATGTCACATTTTCAGGCAAATACAGTACGACTCGAGAGTTGAGTAGAGAGGCCAAACACACATAGGCAGACAGACAAATAAACAGGTAAACTGGTTTCCATTTTAATGATCATCATGACTCCTTTTTACTATTATATATATAAATGGATAGGCGCAAAATTTGTTTTTTTTTTCCAATTTTCTCACATTTTGATCTTCAAGGTCGCGCTCGATTGATAAGAATCGAGCGATGACGAATTTCGGCGGTTCGAATGGGTTTTTGGAATCGACAAAATTGCAATTTTTTGCACAATTCGAGAAAGGTAAGAAAATATGAGGGTCCAATAAATAATGAATGATGAGCTCGAAAATGAAGGAGGGAGCCGGCGGCATGAGATGTGCTCAACCGGAGAAACGCGTCGGGGCTCATCATTGTCAATGGAACACACAATTGATATCAATGTGACAACAAAAAAAAAGAAAAAAAACAACTCACATAAAATGGATCGGTGTCCAGTGTTCGATACATTTCTTGGCAGAAGTGCGGCGATCTGAAATTCACCAAAATGGCAATTTTCGAAATAAATATGTATGAACCGCAATGATTTTTCTTTTTTCAAGTAACGGTCATCAAGGTCACGCCAGGGTGTACAAAGAAGTGGGCTAGGCGAAAAAAAAATAAATGAGAGAAGCTGAAGGCTTGAAACACACAATGGGTCACTCGAACCCAACAAAGAAACAATGGCGCAACCCCCCTTAAAATGTGTTCTTTTGTACTAGTAAGACTAGCAATCAAAAGAGAGAAAAAACCGACAATTTTTGAGGGAGAAGCTTGAATGAATAAAAGGGAAGGGGGGGGGTCGCCTCAAGATGGTCCCCCTTCCAAAAACACTTTTTTCCTTCTATGCTTTTTTTTGGGACGCGCTTGCTTTTCTCCTTCACACCACAAATACATATTCGATGATGGGAGAGGAGTGCTCAGTCGGTCTCGCCAAGCGACGACATGCTCCAGCTCCCTTGCTCTCTCTCTCTCTCATACCGATGAGTGAAGAAAAAGAAGAAGACGAAAAAAAATGCCAACGAACATCGGTTTGATTGATGACGATGTAATGCACTTATAAACTCTCTCTCTCTCAAAATTTTTTTCGTATATGAGGCTCATGAGCATGACCTTTAATTGTGGGATAATTGAGAGGACTCAAAATCGGGCAAGAGCACATCTGAGAAAATCTGAAATTCTTGAAAAGAAAAAAAAATGTTTTGGCCGAGAATTTCCAAAAAACAATGCGAAATTCTTCTATTCAAAAAAGAAAAAAAAGTTGAACATCGACCCGAATTTGACGATAATATAGTTAACTATATATGTCGCATAATTACACGGTGACTAGTTTTTTTTTTCTGTGTGAGAGAGAGAGAGAGAGAGGGTTGCGCAATATCCATACCAATAGCCACATATCAATTGCCAAAATATTATAGGCATGCGTGTGTGTGAGAAAAAAATTTTTTTTCGTCACTTCTTGACTACCAAAATATTCATGAGCAAAAAATAATATATTTCTCCGCTATTGGGATTGCCGGATTCTGAGACCCCCCCCCTGGACCATTGACATCAAAAAGGGACCTCAGAAAAAATTTAAATTCCTGATTATCGGGGGAAGAGACGGGGTCTTCAAATTCGCGGAAATTAGTGTAGATTAAATTAATCGTTGACTGAGTATTAAATGCGCGTACGCAGTCTCGAGACGCATTGGCACACAGCCAATCATTTTTGAAAAAATTGTTAGGCGATATTTGGTTTTATGGACGACTCTTTAATTTTCGCAATCAGAAACTTATCAATTCGTTGCTGCGGACATTCGACGAGGCCATGCGAATCGCGAACAGTCAAAATTTCAAAACGACGACGGCGTCGAGCGGCCTTGAGAACAACGCGCAAAGCGCGGCCAAATATGGATACCAATCAGATAAGTCAATCATGCGACTTGAATTGAAAACGCGGGCCAGGCAACATGGCTTTAAAGTAAATAAGAAGCAAAACAAAGAGTAAGGGAAGGAAGTTGCGATCGTAATGACAGAATCGCAAAAAAAAAATCAAACTGCATAAATGTTTGGGGCAAAAATTCGAGAATGGGGGAGAGAGAGAGAGATGCAAAAAAAAGAACTGTTTCTCGACGACCCGCGCTTTACAATAACTCTCAATTCAGCCAAATTCTCGGCGTCTCTCCGCCTACCATACTCTCAATGGAAGGGGTGGAAGGCCAGTCGACGCGACCCCCCCCCCTAACGACCTTCGGACAATCAACAGACAACACCATCCAATTCAGAAGAACCCAATTTTTCTTTTTCGAACCAACCTCACGGTGGAGGTCGCTATTCGCAGTAATTCCTCCTTTTGTCCGTTTCAATTTGAAGGGTTCACCAAATATGGTGGCTGGGGGTGGGGTGTAAGGTGCAATCTAGTTGAGCCATCATTCCGTGCTGCGGACAATCATCGCGGTTTGATTTAGTACACTCGACTTTTTGGCGGCGAGATGAAGCGAAACAAAAGGCGACTGTAACAATGATGCGATGATGTTACAAAAAATAAAATACTGAAAAAAAACAACAAAACATGATCTTCGAACACAATTGTCCTCAGTCGAACTACTGAGGAATTGCGTTCAGTACATTAAAAAAAGAATTGAAGGCAATCCACCGATAAGGCGCGACGAGACCCCTTCAACAATGAAATGCATATGAAATAAAATCAAGAATAGTTTTTTGGAGAAACTTTTTGAGAGATCGGAAGCGAGATACATTCATATGAAAAAACCAGAAGTCTCGAATTTATACATGTATATCTCAAAAATCTCGGCGGATTCGTTGCAACTTCACAACCAGCCAACTTTTGCCATTGTTTTCTTTCTTTCGTTTTTTTTTTACTAGGGGTCCCTTTTTGCGAAAGAAGATTATAATGGACCTATTCATGCAATGAAAATAATTTTAAAAAATTAATTTTCTTCTAAAAATTGACGCGATATATCGTAATTGTCCGCTATTTATTTTTAAAGGCGCACGCGAAAAGTTGGCGCGGGTCACGTCGCGAAGTCGGTACTGTAATTTTTTAATGGCTGTTTTTTTTTCGATTTTTTTTTATTTTTTGAGCGTTTAAAATGTTTTTTTTGGAAATCTGTAGAAGTATTTTATTTTATAAACGCTGAAGGTTCATCAGAAGCGTCATCGAGCGAAGTCTGCATCAAATTAACACAAATATCACGATTTTTCATAAAATTGCTATCTAAATGACGAAAAGTAGACAAATATTGTCGAATTAGGAAGTAATTATACCAACAATAATTGTTTTTACTCGTTCTTAAAAAACTAGCACACAAAATGAAAAATAAAAAGTTACAGTACCGATTTCGCGACGTGACCCGCGCCAACTTTTCGCGTGCGCCTTTAAAAATAAATAGCGTAGAATTACGATATTTCGCGTCAATTTTTTTGTAATTTTCGACGTGCATAGGGAATTCAAAAGAAAAATTGATTTTTTTCATTGCAGGAATAGGTCCATAAATTCTTCGAGGTGATGCTAGAAAAAAGGGGTTGTAGCAACAAAGGAAATGTCATTTTCGGCCCCCCCCCGTCGGGTTGTAAAATAATTTTTATCATCGACGTCTATCATAAAATTTTGAGGCAAAAAAATGCGAATACATAAGCGCGAATCTCATTTATATGCGAGGCTCGAACAACAGACATTTCGATGTGCCATTGAATTTTGGAGAGCACGGCTGAGCAAATACCATATTGGCAACAAAGAAAAAATTGAGGGAAACGCAATGAAATTGACAAATCCATCACATTGATCAAGCCCATTGTTCGAACAGCGAAATCAGAAATTTCGAATTGGCGCGCTTTGGCGGCCGCGTTGCGTATGCGTCGCGGTTGCCCAGCAACTCAAATAAATAGTACAAACATTGCTTTTTTTTAGAAAATCTTTTAAGATTTCAAAAAGGATTTTTAAGTTTAGCGATTAGTGTTATTAAGAATCAAGAAAATTTAGAATTTCTCATAATTTTTTTTTAGAATTTATTATTGAATATTTGATTCTCGAAAAATATTTTGTTCGATTTGTCCGAGTTGGCAAAACGCCAAAAAATGATAGGTTAAAGGCGCACAAAGAATTCTACTCAATTTTTTTGGCATTGAGAAAATTTCAACAATTTTTTTTATTAAAAAAATGAGAAATAAAAAATTTTGCGATTTCAAATGATTTTTAAAATGCACACGTGCTCATTTTTTGCGAATTTCATAGTTCGGACATCGAAATCCTTCAATAATTGATTAAGAATGAGTCAGGCCGACGGAAACGACAAATCTGGAAATTGTATAATGAGCACAAAAATGTTTTTTTTTTGTTTTTCAGGAAAAATGTGGAGACAACGAAAATGCTCAAATACAGCTGACATCTGGAAATTTCAAAACGCCTCTTAACCAAAAGCTTAACGCTAATCCAAGCTTCTCAAGCTCAACATTATATTATTATTATTATTATAGTCGATGATGGACGAATTTGGTTTATTGTTTGAATTGGGTCTCGTATGGAAAAAATTTTTTTCGCTTTCGAACTATCTTTTATGAATTTCAATTGCTTTGGTTTTTAGCACAAATGACGGAATTCAAATTTATAAGGGGAAAGGAAAAAATGGCATCGCATCGAGACCCATCGCATAAATAAATGGCATGCGTCTTTAAAATAGCGAAAATGAATGCATTTCATCAAAAAATAAAGACGCATGCGGTTTATTGGGTCTCGATGCGAATTCAACGAAACAAAAATTTGTTTCTAGCATTTTCCTTATTTGTCTCATTTCTAAGCATAATTTTTGAAATGAAATTTTTTTTAAGAGGTCCAAGTTATGCGGGACCATTTCAAATCATGCAGATGAGGTCGCCAAAATTGCAGCAGAAGTTCGCACTTCGACTGAAAGTGGGAATATCTTTTTCACTGGGGACTTCAACTTCACTATGCCGACGGAATATCGATGTGGGGACCTCATCGGCATGATTCTTCAATGGCGTGGGAAGCTGGTATTCCATTCCAGGCGATCCTGCAGATAGCCTCCCCACAAGATGCATTATACAGGAAAAATTGCATTCAAGGGACCCACATAGCGCAGTATAGGTCCACCCAAAAAAAACCGGAAATTGACTGAAAATATCGATATTTCATAAAAATTTGATAACTCAATAGGAAGATAAATAAATGAAATTGGATCATTCACAGTGAGAACTTATTTTTTTTTTGCTCAAATTCGTCTGAAAATGCGTGATTGGCGTGTCGGGCAGAGCTCGTCATTTCTTGCAAAAAAAAAATGTTAATTCTCGTTTCACTGTGTTCAATATTTTCGCCATTGTTAGTCATTATTCTATCACCGCTCGATTTTTGCGCGAAGAAGGCCAAAAAAGATGATGTAAGTGATTTGTTGGTTGCGAGAGGAAAGGAAGGCGATTTGAAGAAAATGCTAGTGGAGCCAACAGCGGCCG
The DNA here is from genome assembly GCA_902829315.1 of Caenorhabditis bovis. Taxonomy (NCBI): domain Eukaryota; kingdom Metazoa; phylum Nematoda; class Chromadorea; order Rhabditida; family Rhabditidae; genus Caenorhabditis; species Caenorhabditis bovis. Next base: position 1,253,465 of record CADEPM010000008.1, read on the forward strand.
GAGCAGCGGCACCGCCGCCGACAACACCATCGCCGGCGCCGCCGACTCCCGCTGGCGGCTCGGCGGCCGTCAATGAGCAAAACACCCAAGAATCGTTGGCCTCGCCGGCAATTGACAACGTAAGAGAGCAATTTGAAAGGCAAGGCTGAAACCGAATTTCAGTCGAAAACTATCAATCAAGCGTACAACGCGATGGTGGAAAAGGAGTCGAATAATAACGTCAGAAGTTTGCACGTTTGACGAACGATTCCCTCCTTCGTGGTTTCGGTTTTTGAGAGAGAGGGGGGGATCACAACTATCGTTCATTTTCTCTTTTTGTCACAATGTTTTCTACTTTCACTAATGAATAATTAGTATAATTACGCGGATTAATTCGTCATTAATCCGATGGAATGATGAGGGCAAAAATGTGACGAGGACGGGGGGGGGCGGCAAGAAAAACGAAACCCAAAGGGACCATTGAAACTCAAATCCCAAGCAACATGCTTGCTCGAAATTATACGATGGAATTGGCTCGTAAAACGGAAAACATCTGCTCGAGACCCTTGTGATTATGGAAGAAGGATAGGATTGTTGAAAATAAGGGCAACCAGTTGTTATCGATGTACGACGAGCTCAATATTTATTTCCGATTTCGTTTTTCTTTTTCACGGCCAAGATTCTCACGAATCATGGCCCATTTTTTGGCAGGCGCCGCCCTAAAAAAATGGAAATTTCGATTCGGCGGGACCCCCAAAATTAGAGGGTCTCATCGGTGCAAATAAGGTAGAAGAATTGTGCTATATATTTGCACAATGGCCTCAATTTTTGAAGAGTTATGAGATTCAAAAAATCGAAACAGATTAAAGGCGCATAGTGGAAAAAAGGTTAGGTGAATGCGCCTTTAAACTCAACATGAGAATTCTCGAAACTTCCATTCATCGAAGAAGCTAGAAAAAAAAAACAAAAATGAGATGGTAAAATGAAAAAAATTGTTCAAAAACTGGTAAGATTGGTAAAGTTTGTCGTCCTCGTCCCCCCCCCTTTAAACACACGTTTGGCAGAGAGCACACGACGGAGCAGCGGGGCGGGCGGGGCTCCTCATCGAGGGGGGAAGGGAAGGGAAGGGCAGAGGTTACGCGCAAACAAACACAACAAGAATTAGAAAGAGAGAGAGAGAGAGGGGAATTATTTTTTGAATACAATTTTCCAATTCAAATCTGTTCTAGAATTGAGAAGCGACGCCACGAATGGTGTGCCAATGGTGTGGTGTCACCAAAAATGGTGGCAGCAACACACTAGCGTCCCCCCCCCCCCAACTTGTTACGACGCGTATGTATTTGCCGAAACGTCTTGTGACACGACGAGGTACACACAAATTTTTGCAGCGTCAAAAAAAAACGATGGTTTGACAACAAAAAAAAAGAGAGAGAGAGAGCGGCAAGCGATGAAAGAGCGTTTTTTTTTAATTTGGTGCACTCTAAAAATTGATTGCAGCCTCACAATTCCAGTACGATTCTTCAGTGTCAACCTTTGGCAATCCGAAAATTTCAACTACGGGTGGGGGGGGGGGGCGCAATTTTCTAAACAAACAAATAAATAAATCCTCAGCGGGGGCTCATTTTTCCAAGATTCGAGAAACTATCAATCTCGGCGAGATTGCCACACCAAGGTAGGGTGACCTTTGGCACCAATTGATGCGGATCATTAAAAATTGAGTTGGGTTCGAGTTTTCGACGGCTAGACAGCGCGCGTGTCAACACAGCAACTCGAGAATTCCATCAATATAGACAGTGCTCCACATAACTATACACCCACCACCAATTTGGTGAATACCTCCACCAATGGTTTCAATTAGAACAATTTCAACAAAAAATTACAATTTTAAAAATTTTGTCATTTTCACGAAAAAAATTATTCCAAAATTGGGGTGGGTATATAATTATGTGCCTCTCTCTCTCTGTTTGCATGCTCATTTTTTGTTAGCCATGGGTGAGCAACTCTTTAAGAATTATTCATATATTGATAAGACGACTTGGTCCTTGACATTCACAAAAAAGAGCCGAGCTCGAGGCTCAATTGAAGCTGCTCAAATGCCATTCACTATGCGATCAATATAATAGTAAAGAGCTCTGAGGATGCTCCTTTCACTTTGGATCGATTCGATCCCAAGAAATGCCGAAACTCGTCAAGAAAATTAGATCGCTCACACGTGGGCGAGACCCTTTTTTCAAGGCGCATGCGCGTAAATCTACAGTAGTCGTTGGACGCCGACTATATGTATGTAAAGTCGGCAAACACCGCCATTCTCATTTCTAGGCGGAATCTTGAAATGTGAGCACGAGCAGAAACCGGAGAATTGCTCCGTCAGATGCCTCGTGATGATTCGAACAATATGCAAAAACGAACAAATCGAAAATGAATGAAGCAGAAAAAAAAGAGAGTGTGCGATAAGGATGAGCGGACTGAATGTTGCGGAATTCAGTCATATGTGTGTCGAAACAATTTTTGACGCGATAACCCAATGAATAACGACAAATATTGTATAGTTGAATCTCGACGGAAGGGAGGAGCCAATAGATAATGGCGCAAATTCGAATTTTCAAGATTTTTTGAACACTGTGGAAGCAAGTGTTGGCCGATTTCCTTCGATAAGATGGACGGACTCGCTTCAGAAGGAGATCACCAGAAGAAGTTTGGAATTCGCGCCTGGACGAACCGGGGGGATGCGCCTTCGCAATGGTCGTGCGCGGACTAACTGATTATTTTAGGGGGGATAATTGCCGTTGGAAATTCAAGAAAAAAGTCGCTTAATTGGGGTTCAAACGTGGCGAGACCATTTTGGAAAGCGGTACCTCGTAAATCTACAACAGGGCGCCGACAATTCAATAAATTGGCGAAAAATCAGTAAATTGAATTTTGAGTTGTATGGAATTTTAGAGCATATCACTCTTCTCGCATTAAAACGAATTGGGACCAAAAAATCCATTTAGGCTCAAAATTATACCCAAAAAAAAATTTATTGGCAATTTATTTGTTTTGGAAAAATTAATTTTTGAAAGAAATATTTTTAAAAACCAATTGCACATTTTTTTAAATGGAAAGTTGAAAAAAAATGTAATTTAATATAATTTTGTGTTAAAAAATACCTCAACCTTCTAATTTTCTCATTTTTTCGAATGAAAAAAATGCCATGAAATTTGGTATTCATTTTTCGAATCAAAATTGAACCCCCGTTGAACGGTACGAATTTCAGCACGTCACACACATCTCAAATTTTCCGATGAAATTGAGAATGACTATTGATTGATTTCAAATATTCTAAAAATCATTCTTCTAATAATATACTATTATCAACAATTGTGAGTCTTCCCAAATGAATTGCGATTACATTATTTGCATAGTGGTTCAACATCACTTCTCAGTCGTCGAGATCACATTCTTCTTATAATCGAAGCTTGAACACATTGGCAAAGAACGGACGAAGTGGAGCACAGCAGGACGGGGGGGGGGGAGGGGTACAGAAAAAAGAACTGGTAGACTCGATCGATCTATTTTAAGACAACAAACAAAAAATGAGTGAAAACGTGAAAGAAACGACGCGCAGAGCATCGGCAACGTTTTGTGCCAAAAGCAAACAGTTTTGAAGAGAGAGAGAGAGTGGCAAAATACACCAGAATTAAACAAATATTACAAATTGGAGCCGAGTTGGTAATGGGAATCGTGTTCATTTCTCGACAAAAAATTTTGGAATGAGATGAACCCAAATATGATAATGGTCCTCATGAACAAGGATCGAAATAGATGCTGGTAGCTTTGAGATTGGAAAGAGGTATGAAAGAGTCGCCAGGGTCTACCCTGTTGATATACGGTGTTGTGGTGAACCCCAATGATTTTAGAAATCGTCTTGAACGATGGTCCCTTTTTTTCGGCGGCACGATGAATAGAATCAGCTGTCATTTTTATAATAGGAAACGGATTTTCATGAAACTTTCATAAAATGATTAAAGCATCATAGAAATGAAAAGAAATACATAATACTGTACAAAAAAATGGGCCGGTGCATTATGAGCTTGCGCCAAACTCTGGTAACGCAAAACCAATCGGATCCGACAAAATTCGGCTCCGGAATCAACCCGATCCGATCGGTAATTCTACGGATAACATTTGTATTTGTTCGGATCCGATTGGAAAAATTTTCCAATTCGGATCCGATTGGTTTTGAATTACCAGAGAAAGTGATGCACCAATAATTTTGCCGCACCCAGAATTATAAGGCCCGAGAATTTGAGCGCCGCGCAATCATTTTGAGACCAACCAGTGTGAAAATCGTGTTCAGCATTAAAAATAACCAACACACGGTTGGAAACTTTTGGTTTTTTTTTTCCGAAAAAAAGAGACTTGTCCGGATTTCTGTTTTCCACGCCATTTTACGTCATTCCACTCATTTCTTTTAAAATTTTCGGTTTTAACGTGGAATAAATTTTTTTCATAATTTATTAATTCTTCAAATCAAATGCGGAACGGTGAGTATTTGAAGAAAATGTAAAACTTTTGAATTTCCAATTTATTCACATTTTTTTAAATTCTTATTCCATTTAAAATTTTAAGAAGCTCTTAGGATTTAAAGGGAAATTGACTTTGAACAGGCAAATGTGAAATGAGCCGATGCGAATAGATGGGAGTTGAGCTGCACTGTTGCTCGGTCCATTTCGACATTTCGAAGAACCCTGAAGCAATTGCGTTCGGCTGCGTCAGGCGAGCGGTGGATTCGCGAGGCGTCTTGAGGCTATCAGCGATAATTGACGAAGTTCGGTGCTCGGCGAGCTGGAATGAGCGACAAGTTTCGGCTGGAAGCTTTTTTGTGGAATTGACAAGGTTTGAGTTTTATCTGATCAGCTCGGGATGAATGGGCAATAAAATAAAAGAAAAAAAATTGGTGACAACGTTGACCAAGAAGTTCAAATGGCAACTCAATCGACATCCACCAGCAGCCCGCCAGCCAGACAACTTCAAGTTCATACGACAACCACCTGTCATCAAGCTGTGCTCAATTCAAATTCTGTTATGAAGCCAAGGGACCATTTTCATGATGTTGACGTTCGATGTTCGGATGACATCCACCAGCATCTTCCCTGTTCAATGCTTCAATGATGTCGCTGTCGCCAGCTCCATGACGTAATATCACATTCCCGACCACTTCAGAACAGCATTTTGCGGATCTTCGGGACAAGGACATTCACGAAGAACTCGATTCAACCATTCCGTCCGTTGTCACCAAAAGTAAAAAAAAAGAAAAAAAAAACAGAAAAAAAAGAAAAAAAAACAAATGAAAAGATCCCACTCCGAGCTGTGAATGGTAAACTCATTTCTGCGTCAAGACTTCAAGAAGCAATCAGTCGTGCTTGGAACTCAGACTTGTTTTCCGCTGCTTCTGAATTCCCTCAATTTTTTCTGATTCCCTTCGGATCCCGCGTGGATGTTCGGCTCGTCTAATGCAGTCTAACACAACTTGCGGATGGCGGAATCGGGGTTTCGAGATTGCTCTCTTGCGATGGTGTATCTTGGTTTTTGTCTTGAAGCTGAAGCTTGCTGAGCTTGAGCTTGTTTTGAGAAGATTTTCAATAAAATCTTGAGAGTTTCTCTAAAATTTTGATGGTTTTGAGAATATTTCAAGCAAAATTTATGGACAAATATACTGTCTTTGGAATGATTCTTATTCGTTTATTTCCATGAACTGACACCTACGACGATGACTGACGAGACTGCGATTGGTCCAGGATATTATTGATGTGTTTACTCGCAATTCCATAGATTAATTCATACATTCTTATTTTCAGCTAGCAAAATGCAGGAAAACGATTGCATTGTGCCATGGCCATTGAAATTTGAATATATTCTTCCAATGGTTTTGAAGTTCCAGGCGTTATGCCCCCCAAATTGTCAGAGCATTGATATCAATTCGATGAAACAAAAAATATGACGAGAAGAAGAACAACCATCTCAAAACCTCTTATTTTGTTAATTATTTGATTTTTGTTTTTTTCTAATTCGAAGATGCGAATCTACGGCCCTACTTGCGGTAAGACTTTATTTATTTTTCTCATGTCGGCAAGTCTTTTTTTTTTATTTTTAAATAGCTCTCGAGGGGATTCCTTTAAAATGTAGTGACTATAATAAATGTAAAATCTCAAAATGTATGAATCAGCCACAAAGAACGGCATCGCCCTCATGATAAGGATGCGGGTTACTATGGTCTCTAATAGTAGGAGACCGCAGGTCTGCGTCCACTGTATTCTCGTAAGGCCTTAGAATTCTTCATTAGAAAAAGATCCGAATATGATGGGGAGTGGCGACCTACTCCAAATATATGTATATTGAAGGGTAGAATGAAATTGGTCCCATTTCGGACCAGTCGATGGGCGGGGTCTAGCGGTCCGCAAGGGGTTTCGCGAGTAGTAAGAAGACGACTAATTCGATTTACGGGCTGCCCATTTTCGAAATGGTCTCGCCACGCGTGAAAGCTTTTATTAAATGTCATTTCTTTGAAAAATGACTGACTCACTGAAATTTAAAATTTACAGGATGACCTCCACAATACCAAATATCTGTGTAGTTGGTCCGCGCGAGGCCATATTGAAGGCGCATGCGCGTCAATCTACCCGCTGCTCGAATTTTTAATTCAAAAGAATTGTAGGAAAAGCTTTCAAGCAAGAGTGCGCTAAGATTAGAGAATAAATTGAACAATTATATACAGTGTTGGCCATAATTCTATCCAAAACCGCATTTTCAGTCATAAAATTTTTCAAAGTTGGCCGATTGATCTGAAATGTTTTGACAATGTTTCTGACGCTATGTCCAACTAATTTACCAATCCACATCTTTAAATTTCAAAAAGAAAGTAAACAATTGAAAAAATTTAAAAATAAAGAAATTTAAAAAGACACAAATTGGTAAAAGAGTGCTCCGCGTATTCTGTCAAAATTTCAGATCAATCGGCCAATTTTGAAAAAAGTTATGGCTGAAAATGTGGTTTTGGATATGGCCAGCACTGTACATATATCAAGAAAAAAAAACAAATCATCGAGTTTTGATGTAGTCAATCAAATTTCATTTTCAAATTTTAAGAAATACACGTATTCTTCGATAAATTGCAATTCTGAAAAACAGAATTTTTGAAAGTGTCGTCAAGTAAGGCGCATTGTGCGCAAACATGCTTGCGTGTACGCACACTGCTCGCCTGCCTTGTCCTGATTTCGGTTTTCCGCGCCGTTCTACGCCATTTCCCAAATTCATGGCCCGGAGATTTCACAATTCACTGAAAATGCAATTTCGCCGAATCGTCGGACTCCCATGGTGCTTTCACCGCATCGTCGGCAAGGCTCTACATGATCACGAGGCTGCTCGCAAAGCATTCACTGGGTGGATGAATCTGGAAAAACGTTTTTGCTTCCGGATGAATGGCCAGATAGGCAATTTATTGTGGAATCCAATCGAGTGCCGTCTCGACCTGCGACGTCGATGGACATTCAAGGTAACTGTCATATATAATTGAATTATCATTTAGAACGCCCACTGAGTCCGTTTGAAGTGGAGAAAGCGAACAGTATGTTATGTTTAAATGTGTACTAACTAAAAACTACTGTTTTCACAACAATCATGAACTTTTGGGAAAATCGAGTGTTTCGCATTAGTGGCAACAAATTGACAGGAACATGTGTTTTAATCAATGAGCGTCATGTTTTAACCGCTGCGCACCTATCCTTCAAGCTCAATCAATCGTACAAAATCAAAGGAGCTGGAAATCAAGAGTTTGCCGTCAACTGCATTTTCATTTGCAAACATCGTGATTTCGCCATACTCCAGTCAGATGATTTTCCGATTATGGAACTGACAATGGGCTCTCTGGGACGAGGTGCTAAATACTTCCTGATGGTATGATAATTTTAGTTTTATTGTAGGCCGAAGGAACGTTTTTACGAATATCGGCCTATTTAATACATATTAAACAATTTTATTTCAGGGCTATCCGAACGGCGTCGATTCTTCTATTCCGACTATCACAAAAGGAACCATCGAAGGACATATGGACGATTGTCTTCATCTAGGTGAGAATAAATATCATTATTTTAATCAATGAGTTAATTGTTATGAACTTTTTTTTGTTTAGTCGGAACTCCTGGTCCGAAGCAAGGCTACTCAAGCGCTCCAGTCTTTAATGAGTCGGGAAGATTAGCAGGACTATTGCTCGGCGGCACAACTGGATTAAGTGTCAATACGACCATTCAAGAATGTCTTGTTTCGTCTGCGGAACAGAAATACGCGCGCATCTTAGGAATTGGCTACATCGTTGACCGTCATAATCAAGGTATCACATTTTTAATTTTCCAAAATTAAAGTGAAAATGTTTAGGAAACTCAGACAGCGAATCGTAAAACGTTCAATGTTGTTTCGATAATGGGTGTAATGAATAAAGTGTAATAATATTTTTTCTTCTTTATTTAACACCTGGTAAGATGCACAAAGAGAAAGAAAGTGACAAAGATACCTCTAAAATTATTTTATTTTATTATTATTTCCAATACTTCGACTAATAACCACAATGATGAGTTTCAAAATCTTGAATTTGAAATGTTGATAAAAGTAATTTATTTTTCTTATTTCTACTCTTGAGATATTCTTGAAGTTCTAAAGGTGGATCAAGTCCAAAGGAATCAAAGTAATAACATTTTTTACCTTTCTTTGAATAACAAACCCAATGAGTTCCTTTACCATTTGAAGAGTCTAGATTCACAATACCTACTTCTTTTGAAGGTGGTAAAGTGTCTCTCATGAAGATTCCTCTAAAGTTTCTTATCTTTAATAATTTTACAAGTTCTTCAAGATCATAATTTGTCAGAGGTTTAAGATTTTCTGAAAAGATCATTTATTTAGCATTTTTTTATTCACCGTTCTAGCGCACTTTTCTCGACCATTTCGACCACATTTTCAAGGTAGCGCATTTCGACCATTTCCACATTTTTGAGAATTGTTGAAAATGACACATTTTTGAAGGCCAATGTTCATTGACTCATACTTTTTGACTTGACTCATGATTTTTGACTCATAAAAATTGTATCATGATTTTTTATTCTTTGACTCATGATTTTTGACTAGTGATTTTTGACTAATTTTTTTTGACTAACAATTTTTGACTAATGATTTTCTGAATTTTTTTTTAGTTGAAATTCCTGCAGTTTTTTCATATTCAATTCTGTTTTTTTTTGGCCAATATTGATGGGTAAGAAGCTGAAGGGTGGGAGGAATTGGGGGACAGATTATTACTGAAAGGAAAAAAGTTCTTTTAACTTCTGTAAGCATAAAAAATTGTTTTTTTGGCATTTCATCGCTTATCGATTTCAATGAGAAGCTTAATCCCAGCTAAGCGGATCCACCGAAGGAATCGACTGTAACATTAAACGAATATCCGTAGTGGGCCAAATGGTATGTATGATTTGATATTTTTAGTAGTCTCCGTTAGTTTAATGAAAACAACTAAACACAGTTTTTATTCGCTATCATGTATTATTTAGCGTGAATAAAGGAGGGAAATGAATGGAATAACGCGATAAGTGATTTTTTATTAATTTATTTTGCAAATTATTTTAGCTTATTCGGTCAGGCCTGTTTTAAAACGGCATAATTTTCGATTTCTCATCAAAATTCAGGAAAAACGGTATATTCAAAAAAATTATTAAAAACTTTTAAAATTAATCAATCATTGAAATTTTCGATAGATCATTATACCGTTAAACCTTTATCAAAATGGTACTTCTAACAAAACAGCCTTCAAAAAACTTCTCAAAGTATAACAATGTGTTATTTTTGCTAAAATAATCTGCAAAATAAATTAATAAAAAATCACTTATCGCGTTATTCCATTCATTTCCCTCCTTTATTCACGCTAAATAATACATGATAGCGAATAAAAACTGTGTTTAGTTGTTTTCATTAAACTAACGGAGACTACTAAAAATATCAAATCATACATACCATTTGGCCCACTACGGATATTCGTTTAATGTTACAGTCGATTCCTTCGGTGGATCCGCTTAGCTGGGATTAAGCTTCTCATTGAAATCGATAAGCGATGAAATGCCAAAAAAACAATTTTTTATGCTTACAGAAGTTAAAAGAACTTTTTTCCTTTCAGTAATAATCTGTCCCCCAATTCCTCCCACCCTTCAGCTTCTTACCCATCAATATTGACCAAAAAAAACAGAATTGAATACTGAAAAAACTTCAGGAATTTCAACTAAAAAAAAATTCAGAAAATCATTAGTCAAAAATTGTTAGTCAAAAAAAAAATTAGTCAAAAATCACTAGTCAAAAATCATGAGTCAAAGAATAAAAAATCATGATACAATTTTTATGAGTCAAAAATCATGAGTCAAGTCAAAAAGTATGAGTCAATGAACATTGGCCATTTTTGAAAAGACTTGTTCATGTCAAAATAAAGCCTTAAAATGGCTGAAAATGTAGAAAATTGAGGATGGGCGTATATTATTCAAGTGATTTTTGAAATGACGCTCCGATTGCTGCTTCCACATTTTTCACCGATTTTCTCTCCATCAAAATATGACACAAAAAGTCGTCTTATGTCTTATGATAATTTCGCAATTTTGAGAAAACCGGAAGAATTCATGAAAAGACAATCGCATTTTCAAATTCAGGACCATTCAAAACCTATAAACCAGAGGGGGGACGTTTGCAATTGCGCTCCACTGCAATTCGGCGTCGATCGCGAAAGCGAAGCGCGTCATGATGAGACAGTGTGCTGACATAGGAGAATCTGCGGACACGCGGCGTCGATTTGCAGTTGGTTCGACAAATGCGCTCTATTGCACGCTAGGGAGCACTATAAAAGGCTAGGGAGCACTATAAAAGGCCGGGTATTGAGCAAATTTGTCAGTTCTCGCAGCTCCTCGAGTTGCGGGAAGCTCGCAGATCTTGCGGGCTCCGCGTGCCCCGCATCAGCTGCGTCCAGCCAGACGTGGCTTGCCCAACCACTTCTACTTCTATTATCCTCGGATGATAGTTGTGGGATGTCCTTGGGTGATCCCCATGGTGGGATCGGCGATGACCCACATCAGGTTTCGGCCTGATGCTGGTGAGCCTCTCCTTCGAGTGTCGAGCCTCTACGTGGAAGGAGATCAACTGAGTCGGTCCTCATTCAAAGGGGGATCGAGTCAGGCTAATCGGCACACTGTCTCACGCAGGTCGATGATCTTCTTCCTCAACCAGGCGACTTCCAAGTCGCAAGAAGTATTCAGAGAAATTCCAACGGCCCTCTTTAGAGCCATCAGGCTATTTTTAGGTCCCAGGATAACTAGTGAAGTCTCTGAGATGGTTGTCTCCTTCTGTCTTCTACTTAATACAATTAATTAATCTATATTAAGTGTGGCCGTGGCCGAGCCGACTTTTCGATGCCACTAATTCTAGGCCACACGTGAATTGCGGCGAGCCGCGTGCCTCCTCAAATTCTGCCATTTCTACAAAAAACAATGCTAATGTTCATTCCTATTCTATTTCAATTGGTTCAAGTATCGGCAAAAACACAACAATTGGAAGTAATCGGGCGATTGACATGCAAATACGCTCCAATGCGCAATGTTCAAGTCGAATTATTAGAATTTAATTATATATGTAAGCTGAATTTCGCTCGTCCAAAATGCCCCCAATATGTCCTCTTCAAATAGTCCCCGATAGTCGAATTGCGTCCGGAAAAACAGACAGAAATGGCCGATTTGCGTTGACGGGATCGGTTTCCGGATGGGTATGTCATTGTAAAAAAAAAGCCAACTTCAAAAAAATTTGATCTCCTAGATTTTCGATCCAATTCCATACATCAAATTCACCACCGATTGTCAAATTGTGAGAAATTTTGGCGGGAAAAATGTGCGGAGAAATCGCGAGATTTTCAGATTTCCGGTGTCAGCTGCCCGAAAACCACAAAATTCAAAGTTCCATTCGAATCCGATGAAACGCATATTAAGTATTCGATCGGAAGTGTCAATGTGAAGCAATTTGTGAGGAGAGGCGCGTGCAAATCGAAATTCGATGAATAAATTCTTTTTTTTTTTAATTGATAGAAAAAATTTAAAAGCTGTGAGAGGCGGAGAGAAAAAAAACGGCGAGAAATATAGAAGGAAAATGAGAGGGTGCTAGACAACGAGACATTTCGATGGGGCGCGTTTGCGGGCAATAACAGCGGCATTTTGGGCACCGCGACGTTGAAGGGTCCCGCCAATCAGCGATTGAAAAAGCTGACCGTGCAATATTGCCCAATTTTGCCGGAATTGGATTACGAGCCTCGGCGATTTTTGTCGTGGTCCCGCCCACGTGTGAATCTCAATTTTTCAATTTTTTGAAAATTTCTAAAAATTAAAAATGAAGCCGTTTAATTCGAAATAACGAGACCACAGTAAAACTACCCCCCCCCCCCCAACACCGGATGTCGACTATGAGAAATTATTAATTTTGGGCCATAAATGGGTCCAAATTTGTATCATCGATGATCAAAAATGCCATCAAGGTTTGAAAAAGCATGTAAACTTACACTCCAGATTATTCAAATAATTTTCGCGGACTAGTTTAGATGGCCTAATTTTTCGCGGCCACCCGCATTGAAACTTTGAATAACATTTTTCAAAAATTTCTAGCGTCATGCGAATGCTAAAAAAAGCTGAAATGAAGTCTAGGCATGCGCCTTTAAAAATAGGCCCGTAGACTTTTAGTGTTTTTTTCCAATTTCGTCGAATATCTTTGTAACTTTGTAATATTTCTATTTTGGTGTCGATTTTGAAGAAAAATGTGAATTAAAATTGCAAAAAAATACAAAACGACCCGAATTTTCAAATTCAAATTTTAATTCGATGGTCCGCAAATATTCAAGGTGTATTTTTCGGGAATTTTTGTTTTTAGGCGTCAAATTGTATCAATGAACTCCTCCATGCGCCTTTAAACAAGATTACTGTAGTTGATTTCAATTTTCAAAATCTCATTTTTTTTGGGATTTTTTGGGATTTTTTTCAAGTTTTCATTAAATTAGTAATAAAATTCCAATTTTTTTAGAAATAATTGATCATGCTTGATTTTCAGCATTTTTTTTTCATAAATAATTTTTTTTTAATATTTTTCGCAAATTTTCAATTTCAAAAATTATAGAATAGAATTTCAGTCATTTTTTTCCACCACAATTTCATCATCGGGCCTAAATTGATTGAAAGTTTTTATTTCATTAATAATAAAATTCCAATTTTCAGAAAAAATAATTGATTAGCATTTAGCCAATTTTGCGACGTGTAAAACCGTCAATCTCAAGTCTCATTTTTTGTCAACCGGAAAAAAAAACAGCGATGCCGAGCTCATTGGTGCTCGTTTCAACGCTTCTCCTCATCGCTTTTCGCGGCGTCTCATCAAAAGTGCTTCAAGTGAACGCGAAAGGCGCGATGATGTGCGTGTTCGATGATTCGATGCGCGTCGTCGTCGAATTGTGCGAGCAGAACGTGATCTGCAAGTGTCGATGGCTCGTCGCCGAACCCCATCCCTCATGTTCTTTTTTTTTCCAGTCGCCGACACGTGTGTGGCTTCAACGTCGACCGAATTCGACGGGCAATTTTCGCTCTACGGCGAGGTGTCCGATTGGGTACTCAATGATCGCATTCAGACGAGTCCGATTCTATTCAGCTATTTGATCCGGTTGCTTACATCAAAGTCCATTCGACATGTCCGACGGTAACTATATATCATATAATTCGTTTTTATGGAGTTGATTTTGGTATTCCGGCAAAACATGCCCGGCGACAATGAAATTCGCGGTTCCGCACCATCCCGACGAGCATTATGTCGACATTAATTATGGGGCCATTGATCTCGCTTATCGGTCCCCATACGATGTTTGTGATTAGGAGCTCATCAATAAATTTTCTAAATACTATGTGGATACGGTATTTTTAAATGCCGGGTACTGTAGGATTACGGTAGCCGTCGAGCAACGAGGAATTGTCAAACTTGCTGCGTATAATGTTTTGGATGGACAACAATTTTACAAAAGAATATCTAAGCGATTACTGTAGGGTTACGGTAGTTACAGTATTCCAAACTAGCAGAGCCAGAATGATCTACGAAATATTGTCTGCGTCTCTCACTTTTACCCACTATTTCGCATAGGGTGATATCGAAAAGAGGGGTATCTGTGAGAATTTCGAAAGAATCAAACCCCCCGGGCGGTTCCACAATTTTTTTTGTTTTCTCCTACATGCGCCTTTAATGTACTTTGAACGAAACGCCGAAAATTGAAACCGATATTTTATCATTTGAGAATTTCTAGGCAATTTTAGGTAGATCAAAAAAAAAAACTTATTTTCTCGCAACGATCCCTTCAGGAATCTTGTAGCGGAGACTTGAAAAAATCAAAATCGACGGAGCCAAAAATTGAGGGACCATTGAATGAAAGAGAAAAACTGAATCGATATCTAATGTTTTAAAATTTTCCAATATTCTTCTTGCCTTTTCCATGTGAATTCTTTAGGTCTGTTGTAGATTTACGAGGTGACCGCTTTTCGAAATGGTCTCGCCACGTTTGAACCCTAATTAAGCTATTTTTCCAAAGGCAATCGATTTTAAAATTTTCGAACTGACCCCCTAAAATACAAATAATCAGTTAGTCGGTGCGAGACCATTGGGAAGACGCATCCCTCCCCGTAAATCTACCCGTGTTGAGAAGTTTATAATAGTTTTGTGAATTTTTCTTGGTTTTGAAGGCGGGTTTTGAATAAACAGTTGTTGCTGGCGCCATATGTCCCCCAAATTGTTTTGTAAACTCGCTTCGATTATTTATTATTATTATTTAAAAAAAATATCTCACAAATTATTTTTTTTCATCTCACAAAATTCATTCTTCTTAGAATTCTGCATTTTTTTTTACAGCAAAAACCTTTTTTTTTTCAAAAAAAATGCCTTATTTGGTTGCATTCTGACCTTGAGACAACTTCAAATCTCGTCGATTTTCTTTTTAAATTTTCAACATTTCTATTTTGGTGTCGATTTTGAAGAAAAATGTGAATTAAAATTGCAAAAAAAATACAAAACGACCCGAATTTTCAAATTCAAATTTTAATTCGATGGTCCGCAAATATTCAAGGTGTATTTTTCGGGAATTTTTGTTTTTAGGCGTCAAATTGTATCAATGAATTCCGCCATGCGCCTTTAAACAAAATTACTGTAGTTGATTTCAATTTGCGAAATCTCATTTTTTTGGGTTTTTTTCGGATTTTTTTCAAGTTTTCATTAAATTAGTAATAAAATTCCAATTATTTTTTAGAAATAATTGATTATGCTTGATTTTCAGCATTTTTTTTTCATAAATAATTTTTTTAAATATTTTTCGCAAATTTTCAATTTCAAAAATTAGACAAAAGAATTTCAGTCATTTTTTTTCCACCACAATTTCATCATCGGGACTAAATTGATAAGATAATTGAGTCATTGAGGCGAAACCAAAAAAAAAAATTCGCGACGAAATCGATCTAATTCGCGTTTGTCGCGCTGCCAAAAATGGGCGAAAATAGCGGGTAATCCGGCAGAGAGCGTCGGAGAAACTGGCAAACTGGCGAAACAATTTGTCGCGTTTCGCAACTATGCCCAAATTGTTTTTTTTGGCCGTTGTTGCGACATGGGAGTACATCGTCCCTTATTCGGTGTATTAGGAGGGGGGGGGGTCCGATTTTCTTTTTTTTGTGTCTCTCTGTTATATATTGACATTTCTAGTGTAGGTGTACTACATTTTATTTGTTCTAGCCAAATATTGCGAAAATTCGCTGCTGCAAAAAAATTGCGGGGAGGGGTTTTTCAGCAATTCGTGCTGCGGACAATTTGCGGTTTCTCTTTTCCACCATTTTCGATTTTTCATCCCCCAAAAACCGGAAGATTGTCCGCAGATCAAAAATGTCATTTTTGGCGAATGCGACTCTCTCACGCCCTCGATGACGATGGCGCGTCATCCCGCAATAATGTCGGCAGCACAAATTCGTCATTCGCCAAACCAGCGAGTTGCCATGACGGCGGTGTGAAGCCCGTCGTGTATATAATCTTATATACTATATATATATATGCTAGAACTTCAAATCGATAATCCGAATTTATTCAAATTGCCCATTTTTTTTTTGTGTTCTTTCCTCGTCCTCTCTCCCTTTTTTTGCACTCTCAAACACACGCTGGCCTCGTCCACACAAAAAATGTTCGTTTTCGCGATGAAACCCGATAACGGTGTGTGAAATCCGCGATGGGCTCTCGTATTTCGCTGCACTTGCATGTATTAATTTATTTGTATTGTCGAGGAGCCGTTTACTAATTTTCGAATTGATCTAGTTGTATTACAGTAGATATTAAAGGCGCATGCGGCGAATTTGTTGGTTTCGCGCTAAAATCGAAAATGGCTAACGCGTTTGATCATTCAAATTCTTCGATAATATATATTATTCAATATACTATAGCTTTGCATAGACATGGGCGGACCGTAAATTGTCCGCAGCTGGTGCACGCCTTAAACCTGCCTTCACAGCTCCCTTTTTTCTCAATCCTGCCTCATCGGAAGTATAAAATTGTTTGTCCCGCGAGTTGTCCGCAGCTAGAGCGGTTGATTGCGAACGAATGAATAGGCAAATGAGAAACCGAGATGAACCCATATGGGGGGGGGTCGCCTTTGGGGAATATTTTGGCGCATATGTCGCGATGAATTTGTGCCAAATCCATTCGGCACATGTCACTTGTTCATTTCAGTGTCTTGCCATTATCAAGATGCTCGCTCGAAAATCGTGCGACCCGCAACGATGTCCGCAGAATTGCCAAATCAACGCTCATCGTCGATTCTTCTGTGTGTGTGTGTGCCACGTTTTCACTCCATTGTTTGTTCAGCGACGTCAATTGAATTTTTTTCTCTCTCTCTCTCTCTCTTGAAACCCTCATTTTCTGCACTCGTGAAACCCTCGAATTGTCGGCAGCACGAATAGCATAACAAAAACGACTGAAAAACAAAAACCAAGTGAACCAATTTTATTTATTTTTCGTGTGGTGCTCTCCTTCGATTTTGCAACCGAGAAGACGAGCCGACAAAAATTGCGTCGATCGATGCGCATGCGAGGGCAGATGGCTCTCAGAAAGAGAGAGAGAGAGAGAGAGAGAGAGAGCATGAGCTCGAGGTGCAGACGCGTTTCGGCTCGCGAGCGCGTTTTGCGCTGACACCAAATTGGTGCAATAATCCAACACACCAAAAACGGGGGTTCTTCCGGCCAATGGATGATGGGTGACCGCTTGCGCCATTCACCTGCCCACCAACATCTAATTACACCCTACCACCCGTTGGTTGCATTCGCCACCCTAATGGTGGAGGTTTGTTTGCAGCGGGGAGGGGTCGAGTCCATTAATCACACCGATTTCCGTTCTTTCAATTTCTTTTCTTTTTTTTTTTGGAGACAATCCATTTCGCATGAAATTGTCCGCAGCATTGATTTATTGCAATCAGATTTTCATTGTTTGTCGCCTTTCCCCAATATCTTCAATTAAGACGATTCGGACCCCCCCCCCTCATCCCCCATTGGGGAGGGCTCGAACCACTTATATGCCATTTGTGGCATCTGTTTCATCATCGATGGCCTCGATGGCCGTCCGCAGATGGAAATTGCCAAGTGCCTTGCAATGTGTGTTCTCTCGTTTTTCCATTCGAGTTGTTCGGGCTTTGTGGGAATCGTGCTGCGGACACCGTCAAACAAATGGAAGACCTCGGAAATCGCATTTCGAATGCATTAAACATGCACACACATACTCGCTTCTTCTTCTTCTTCTTCTTGTCTCACCGAGAAGCTTCTCCATTTAAGGAGGACAGCCATTTTTTTTTTCGTCGTCGTCGTCGTCGTCCCATTCTTTCCTTTTTCGGTGAGATTTTGACGAGAAGCCATCGTCCATCCTATCAATCTTTTCTCGTGTTTTGCTCACTCCAATAGAACAAAAATGGTTTTGGTTTTTTTTTTGCAAAACTTGTTTCTTTAAAGGCGCATCCCATTATTGCGAAATATTTTTGAAAGGCGCATTCTCACGAAATATCTCAAATTTGCTTAAAAGCGGTTAATCAAAAAAAAAAATAATAATAATCCGCAAATTGGGGTGAACGTGATTGCAGACAACGCCTTCGGGGCTATGCGCCTTTAAACGGGAATCCGCCTTCTCGACGCCAGTGTTTCGCGTGTCATGTAGATGTGCCGTCTGACGACTAATCTCTCTCTCTCTCTCTCTCTCTCTCTCTCTCTCTCTCTCTCTCTCTCTCTCTCTCTCTCGGTTTTTTTTTTGCTCGCGCTGCTCAAGGTGCTCGAAAATGGGATTAGCCGGACTGATTCGTACTCGCATTACTCATCTCTTTCATTTTTTATTTTTTCTCGACTACAAAATTCGATTTTTCCTCGTTGTTTGACGTTAAGCATTTTTTGATCTACCACTCGATGCTCCTTTAAATTGGTCTCGTCGTTAGATGATTTGCTCGACACAAAAAAGCGTATAGGGGCCCATTAATTTTTACGAGGCTTTTAATCCTGCAAGACGGGCTTGAGAATTGCGGTTTTTTTTTGGTTTTGGTGCGCGACCGAGACCTCATGCGCCTTTAAAATCCGACTTTTGTACATCATGCGCCTTTAAATTGTCCTCTACATATTTAATTTTCGGTGCCTCTCAAATTTTGCGCCTTTAAACTCTAATATTTGTTTATTCTAGATTTTGAATATATATGCGCCTTTAAATTTTCATCAGTCTCTGTGCCTTTAAAGTATATACATAGAATGGCCTTTTCAAGTTTTTTTTTCGGAAAACTCAAAAATTGTGTTTATTTCAAATTTCCAATGCGCTTTTAAGTCATGCGCCTTTAAAATCACCTGGCGCTCTGTGCCTTTAAACTATCTCGCATGCACCTTTAAATTTGCCAAAAAAAACGGTTTCCAATGCGCCTTTAAGACATGCGCCTTTAAAATCTCCTGGCGCTCTGTGCCTTTAAACTATCTCGCATGCATCTTTAAATTTGTCAAAAAAAAACGGTTTCCAATGCGCCTTTAAGCCATGCGCCTTTAAAATCACCTAGGGCGCTGTGCCTTTAAACTATCTCGCATGCACCTTTAAATTTGCCAAAAAATAGCACGGTTTCCAACGCGCCTTTAAGCCATGCGCCTTTAAAATCTCCTGGCGCTCTGTGCCTTTAAAGTATCTCGCATGCACCTTTAAATTTGCCAAAAATAGCACGATCTCCATTGCGTCTTCAAATCCATCACTCAATTATCCATTCGCGCCAAAACTAGACGAAGACGAACCCGCGCGAAATCGATTATTTTTCTTTTTTCGCTCAACCTCACCTACCGTAATCCTCGCCAGGCGATGTTAATGAGAAAACAAGCTTCTCCGCCCAACGCCGGCCGCCCCCCAAAAAAAAAGCGAAAGCAGAGAAAAAAGTTCAAATTGAGTTCCTCGCCGCCTCGCCCGGCAGCCACTGGATGGGGTGTTCGGCGAGCACGAGCTTCTGCTGCTGCTGCTTCTTCTCCCCTCCCCCCTTCCTCTTCCTCCCCCTCCAAGGTTATTTAGGAATTGAAAATGAGTTAGGCTTAGGCTCATCGCTTGGAGCAGCAGCGAGCTTCTCTCTCTGTCTCGCAAGCCCCTTTCATTCTTTTCTTTTTTGGCTTGCTCGCCAATTTCGAATTGGGTCTCGCCACGCCCTACAGTAAGCCACCAGCGCTAGCGAGGTCTCGAAGCGAACACTTTTTTTTGTCTTTGCCGATTGCGCCGAATCGATTCACGGCGAGATCAAAGGATGAATGGAAGGCTGCATTATTAATTTGTACCGCCACACACACCGACAACGTGTGAGGTCGTTCTGCGCGCTCATTTATATTATTTTTTTTATACCCCAACCAACTGACGCCAAACAATTCTCATCGACGTCTCAATTTCTCAATGGAGCGCGTTTGCATTGTTGCGAGCGGCCACAATGGTGCCTTTCGAGTGCCACCTTTTTCCATCTGCGGACAATTGGGAGGGGGGGATCGAATAACCGGCAATCATCAATCAAGTTCAAGTGGTCTCGAATCACACCAAACATGTGTACTCTGGTGTGATTGGTGACACACATACACCATCCACCCTGGTGACCCCCCTTCGATTCTCTTCCGCCTCTTTTTGACGTCCGAATGATTGATGCTCGTCATCTGACATTCTTGCTAAAGTGTTCATCTCGTCTCTCTTGTTTTTCGATTAGAATATGATGACCCCATGCTGCGGACAATTTTCACCAAAATTTTCTTCTTCTTCTATTCGCCATTTTTTGATTATCTCTTGAAAACGGAAAAAGTCTCACCACGAAAATTGATTACTGTAGATTTGATTTTTTTTAAAAGCTATTATTGAAGTATTTAAAGGAATCTCGATTTAAATGGTCCCCCCTTCAAAAAATCGGATAGGGACCATTGAAAAGAAAAAGAACGGGGGGGGGGGTGCACACGCGAATTTTCTAGTTCAGCAAGTTTTGTTCTCAAAAAAGAAAAAAAAAACGAGAAAATTGTCAATTGGTGTGTGCGACTATTAACCTTGTATGTACGCCCTAGAGGAGTCCTTCAATTTCTTCTTCTTCTCCATCTTCTTCTTCCCATTTTTTTCTATTCAAAATGACCTCTGAACGCGCAAATTGCCTTCGATATATGATGGCCGAGATTCGGTTTTGTGTTCATTTTTTTTTCTTCGCCATGGTCAATGCAATTTGCAATTTGGTCTTGAACACTACTTAATTACAATAATTATGGTCCCGTATTGTTTTGTCAAGGTTTCATCTCAATATGCCTTCGTTTCGCTGTTCCCGCAATGATGTCCGCAGATGGGATTGCATAAATAATCGCGCGCCCTTCCGATTGCTTGATATAAAATCCCATCTGCGGACAATTTGGCGTTGAAATTTATTGACGATTTTTGATATGATTCTTAAAAAAAACGTTTTTAAAATGCTTTTCCCACCATAATCGATAATTTTTGCAGTTTTTCGTTGTGAAAATCGAAAGCGGTGCGCGATGCATCAAGCGCATCGAATCAACTAACTATACAACGCATCATAATCGCATAATCAAGGTGAGCTTCCGATTTCATTTATATATTGGTGGAGGATTTCGTATAGTAATATAAAATTGAAATGTTTTGAATTAATTCCTCGATTAAAATTCTATACGAAATATTCCTAAAATGGTATTGAATTTGATCTACCTTTCCTCTTTTGTTCCTCCTTCCTTTTTTGTGATCATCGGGTAGATCAAATTAATGTGTATTTTGATTGATTTCCTGATTTTCTCTCGATAAAATTGCGCGAAAAAAAATTTGCGAATTTTTGAAAAAATATTGTGCTCCTCCCTTCTAAACAAAAATATTGAAATAAAATTGAAATGAAATATTTTCGCATCAAACTTATTCGATTTTTCTTATTGAATTTTTTATGGTATTGTTTATTTGTTTATTTATTTGTTTGTTTATTGCAAAATGTTCGATTATTCGATTTCTCAAGAAAATTCTCTCTTTTCTGTTTTTCTCTTCTCACGACAGCCTTCACGACGCGTCTCATCTCTCTGTCGCTTATACAACTTTCCAACCCACTGCCACAACTGCCAGATTAGCTCAGTGTGGTAAGCGCCAGTCTCATAATCCGGTTTTGCGGCACAGATAAACGGCGGCATAGGCACAATGGAAGCATAATGGAACGGCTGTGGATATCATAGGAATCTTATATGCAAGTTATATGGAAGCATAATGGAAGCATTTTTTTGCGGAACCGCGTGTTTCGTATATGGAATGAGCCGTATGCCTTCCATATGGGCAAATAAGAAAACAATTTGATTGCTGTATTCAAAATTTATTTCATATTAACACATTTATTTAATTTAAAATAAAAAAAAAACAACAATGAAATGAATTTGAATTAAGATATAATCAAACCATTAGTTACTGGCAACTGCCGAACTATTCGAATCATTGTCAGTACTGACATCGAGCGGGACGCTGTAATAAGTAGAATTCATATCGTTCACACTTGGTTAAAAAGCCGTGTTATGACGTGTTATGAATTACATTATGCTTCCTATATGGAAGCATTATGCTTCCGTTCCACAGATTTCCCACAATACTTCCATTATGCTTGCGTCGCGCTTAATCAGTGGGGTTCGAGCCCCGCATCGAGCCGACCCATTTTTTGCGATTTTTGCCGCTGCGTCGAACAATTTGTTATCATTGCTGAATTCTCCTTCCCGTTGTGTTCATCATGGTTCCGTCAAACAATTTCAATAAATAGGTAAACGATTGCGAAAAAAGCGAGAGAAAGATAGAACTGATAGTGAAACCCCCCGAAAGTATTTCGTTGTTTGTTGGTGGTGAGATGCGCGTTGGCAAACAGTCGCTGATTTTTCGCTCTATCTATCTAACCCTTCACCAACAATTCGAAAAAAAAATGGTTGTGTTTGATTTTGAAGCATTTTTGCCCTCTGACATGTATTTACTTTATTGTTTTACATTAAATAGTGAGTTTTGCGCGTATTTGCACAGAAAAAAAATTGCAAATTGATTTTTACTGTTTCAAATAAGCAATTTATGTGAAAATTGAGAGCATTTCTTTTTCAACGAAAAAAACCCATGAACAAAAAGTTTTGGAAAAAAAAAGCCTTGGCAGATTTCGCAAAAAAATATTTTTTTGGGTTTTTTCTTGAAATTTTCTTCTCCAAAAGCAACATATTGATTTTTCGTTGAGAATTTTCACCTTTTACATTTTAAAAATTTTTTTTTGGCATTTCATGATAATTATTCCATTTTTGTGAAAAAAAAGCTTAATTTTAGCTCAAAATGGTTTCAAAAATTGAGATTGTCATTTCTTTGAATTTTTTTTTTGCGCAAAAAAATATTCATAATAAATTACTGTAGCGAAATTGCTTCGAGACCCATTTTCAGCTTTCGCATGCGCCTTTGAAAACAAATGACGAAAAAATACGATTTATTGAGTATTTTTTCAAATATTCTTTTATGGAAAAATCCACCAAAAATTGATAATTTCGATAGAAAACTTCATTTCAAAAAAATTCGACAGTTAGCATCGAATTTTAGAATTTTTTTAAAATTGCCGAAAAATGGGTTCATAGCAATTTTTTACTAAAATATATAGTAAGATATATATTTCTAAAATATATAAAAAGGGAATTTAATTATAATAAAAAATAAAAAGGGAATTCAATTAGAATAAAAAATTAATTCTAGAAAAAAAAACATTTTTTTCAATTTATTTTTTTTGCAAACCACACAACGCTTGCTTTTCACACAAAAAAACCCCAAAAAAATTGAAATTGAAATATTCATTTTCGATTCAAAAAACTTTTTGATTCAAAATTAAATTTCAATCCAAAAAAAATCAAAATCGAAATTGAATACCTTCAGAAATACGCCAATTCATTTTTTTGCTCATTATTTCTTAAAAAGTAGTAGATGGCATATGATTGTGACGCTTAGCTGCTTCAACTCATCAGAATCAAGGTCATGTTGACAAGCGGTTGGCCTTATTTGGTGTCAAAATGAGGGAGACCCCCCTCCCGGTCACCTCCGACCAGGCAGACCGCGTTGTATTCAATTCAGGCGTCGGCGTCTGTCGAATTGCGACCATCCGTCCATTCCAAATTTACATTCGGCTGATTTTCAAGTGTGTTCTCGGCAACAACCACATTGTCATATTACGGTTCGAACCTTGAGTAGCGTCGTGTTTGCTCTGCATCTCTGCGCTCTCTCGCACCAATTATTTCTAGTTAATTAAGCACCGTCTGGAAATTCGCCAACAATCGGCGTCCCGCAAAAATTGCTGCTTCCTTCTTTTTGTTGTTGTTGTTGTTGTTGTTGTCTCGCTGCCTTTCCGCTCTCCTCATTGTGCGTTGTCTATTGGTGACGCGCGATCGCACCCGCACCATTGATGGTGGCTGCCCGTCGCTCGCCACCGCCATTTTTCGTTTTTGCGATTACGTCATCACAATGATGATTATTGTTTGGGAAATGTCGCGTTTGTTTGTTTTTTTGAATCAGACAATTATTTCAAACCTTTAAAGCTGTTATGGTCCCGCAGCGAAATTGAATGTCTCTACCATCCCTCTGATGTTTCGTTGAATTTTTTTCGTTGAATTAAACGATTTCTTGCAAATTCTCCATTGAAATTGGTTCAATCTAAAGCGGCAATCAATTTTTTTTCGAGAGGAAATATATGGGAAGGAATTTCAATTCAAAATAGCGCCCATTTTTCGAATGCAAATGATTTTCTATTCGCTTAAATGGTTGGAATATCCCTCGAAAATCGGCGAAGAAATAGCGAAAATTGAATTTTCCCCCTTTTTTTTATTGATATTTATGGTGAAAATCATCCCTGCCGCGGGAATAACTAAAAAAATTCCGAAAAAAAATTGTAGACAAAAAATTCAAATTTGCTGATTTACGATAAATCGAGTCCGCGTAAATGATGGAGTGTCGTTGTTGCATTTTTTTTTTCAAAATGAATTTTCAAAACTCAAATTTTTCTTTTTTGATTCTCTTCGTTTTGACAATTTGAAATTATCGCGCGTTCGTCTAGGCAATCGAAAAATGTCACCACGAATCGTTTTCAAATCCGCAAAAATTCGTGTGGACGTCGCCGAGACCACATCGAAAGGGGGGTTCCGCTCGTAAATTTTGACGGTGGCGCCAATTGCCGACACTCGTTGTACCCTCGTTCATAAATCACCGTGACTATTATTATTATTATTATTATTATAACTAACTATATACTATAGATTTATTTATTATAGGACATTGAGTGCGAAAAGAGGGGGGTACATCTGGTCTAGTTCAATACCAATTTTCCCGCATCCTTTTGTTTGTGAGAGCCGACCGACGAAGAAAGAAAAGAGCCGCCTCCACCATCGTCGGGTGCCCGAGAAAGAAAAAAATTAGATAGAGCAGTAAACATTTCTTTTTCTTCCCCTTCCCCCCCATTTCTTTTTTTTGGAGGGGCCCACAACACAGCGGAAACTTCCGAATTTGGCATTCTGCCGCTCGGTGACTTCACTCGTTCGAATCGATTGCTGTGGCCTTGTTGAATGTATGTATGTATATGTGTGTGTGTTTGAATTCGGGAAAAAAAAACGGGACGAATAAAATTTTTGTTAGAGGCGGGCGACGCGCCCTCTGCCTCGCCGCGAATAAAAAAAATGCCTTCTTTTTCTGTTCGCTTTTTTTTGTGTATTGTTGCCAATATGTATTTCCATCAGATTGGTTTCTTTTCTGCCGTTCCGCACCACTCGTCATTATTTGATGGCGACGATCAATCAAGTCGAGGTGTCCAATTTGAAACGAGGTTCCAAGTCAAGAATTTGGCGTTCTTTTCGCTGCGAGACCCCCTTTTTGCCCTTTTAAGTACCATTATCACTAATCATCAACCTTTGTGCTCTCAAATTGTACTGGTTCGCTTCGAGACCATCAACGAACGACAAGGTGTAGTTGATCCTTGTGCAAATAGGCGCGTTTTAGTCAAGAGGTTTTGCGCGTCGAGCGCGCGCGCTATCAAAACTGATGTGATTTCGATCAAACGCGACAAGAATATGAAGAAAAAAATGCTAAAGAATCGAGCTAGACGCCATTTATCTCGTCCTTCGGAAGCTTTACTACGGCGGATCTGCCCTCCCTCCAGCGCAGTCCGAAAAACTCATTGGTTATGGGGGGTCCCAGTTGTGTGCAGATGTCGCCCTCTCGCGTTCAATTCTCTTCTCTAGCTCCCTCTCTGTCAAGAGCAGGCAGGCAGACGAGCAGCAACTAACTAGCTAAGCCCGAGCTCTCTCTCTCTCTCTCACTCTCCCTTCTAGCGTATGTATGAATGTGGTGCAGCTTCTGCTTCTGCGACCTCTCCACTTGTCCGCGTCGGTTTTTTTTTTCCCAATGGATACATTGGCAGTATGCCAATGGCCCCGAGCTCCGTCGCAAGCTTCTCGTCTCGCGCGCTCTCACTCCCTCCCTCTCTCTCTCTTCCCACCCTCTTCATTCATCCAAGCCGTTTGGCCTATTCCCTGGCGGTTGGTGGGGTTTTGTTCTGTCGCCCCCCCCCCTGACGCCACACACCAATACAAACACCCAAAATTCGCCAAAATTGTGTCACAATTATTGTTTTTTTTGTCCAATCCAATTCTATCATGTCACGTCGATTTTCCATACATTCGAAATTCTAGGAATTGACCAAATCAATTCATTTTTGATCTACTTCGTTTAGCCGCCTTCAATGTTTTTCAAATGCAACTCGTTTTGTTTTGCGCTTCTTCCGAAATCAATAATGGAAGCTAATTGATTTCGAATATCCCGAATTCCGAATCCAATTCATCTATTCGCTTCTCGAATTATTACTATTCTTTTTTTGTAATTCATCTTCTTCTTTTTTTCAGGCGATACAACGCACTAAAGAGGCCGCGCGTGCACGGTGATGTCGAACGACGACGGCGGCGGCATCGGCGAGATTCCACCGCCACCAACGATGCCGAGCGATTCGGGCGCGCCGCCACAATTGCCGACGACGGCTGAGCAGGCCACCACCGGCGGCAAGGTGAGATGGAGTCAATGGTTCCAAAAAAAAAAACAATCGTCCAAATTTTTTAGGCCGAAGGAAGCGCGGCGTTTTTGCGCGCCGCTCGCGCCGGCGATCTCGAGAAAGTCCTCGAGCTTCTTCGCTCCGGCACCGATATCAACACATGCAATGCGAATGGTCTGAATGCGCTGCATT
This sequence comes from Caenorhabditis bovis, assembly GCA_902829315.1. NCBI lineage: Eukaryota > Metazoa > Nematoda > Chromadorea > Rhabditida > Rhabditidae > Caenorhabditis > Caenorhabditis bovis. Next base: position 1,280,310 of record CADEPM010000008.1, read on the forward strand.
TGGCGTCGAAAGAGGGCCATCAGGAAGTCGTTCGCGAGCTCATCAAACGCAAAGCGCAAGTCGACGCGGCGACACGGGTACTCGAATTGACTTCTCTCTCTTTTTTTTGGCCATTCTTATTAACTATTCCGATTGTAGAAAGGAAACACGGCTCTTCATATCGCATCGCTCGCCGGCCAATCATTAATAGTTACAATTCTTGTTGAGAATGGCGCCAACGTCAACGTGCAATCCGTCAACGGATTCACACCGTTGTACATGGCGGCGCAGGAGAACCATGAAGACGTCGTGCGATATTTGTTGAATCATGGAGCGAATCAGGCGCTCTCCACCGAGGTTCGTTTCGTTTCGAAATTGTGAAACCGAACACCGTCCGGTTGTTCGGTGTTCGATTACCGCTAATTTTTCGGCCGGCCGACCGGCGTCTTCATTTCAAATTGATGAGCTATTTAAGGACGGGTTCACGCCGCTGGCGGTCGCCCTTCAACAAGGCCACGATCGCGTCGTCGCCGTGCTCCTCGAGAACGACACACGCGGCAAAGTTCGCCTACCGGCGCTTCACATTGCCGCCAAAAAGGACGACACGAAAGCGGCGACGTTGCTGTTGCAGGTTTGACGCAAAACTCATCGAACCTCACTGTTGTCCAATTTTTGCAGAGCGAACACAATCCGGATGTGACGTCGAAATCCGGCTTCACACCGCTCCACATTGCCGCACATTACGGGCACGAGAATGTGGCGAAGCTTCTGCTCGACAAGGGCGCCAACGTGAATTATCAGGCGCGGCACAATATTAGGTGAGTGGGGGCAATATGGGACGCATGTGGGCTCATGGCATAATTCAATCTCGCTTCAATGTGTCGCACCCCTTTTGGGAATTGTGCACTTCCCCCCACCCAAACAAGTGGTGCGGGCCACTTCTCTATCTCTTCCACCGTCTCTCTCTATTTTTTGTCTTCAAAAAAAAAAGCCTCCCGTTTCCTTATTTTATTTTCATATATATTTTTTTGCAGTCCACTTCATGTGGCGACGAAATGGGGACGGACGAACATGGCGAATTTGTTGCTCTCGCGCGGTGCCATCATCGATTCGCGCACGAAAGACTTGCTGACGCCGCTTCATTGCGCGGCGCGATCCGGACACGATCAGGTCGTCGATTTGCTTGTCGTTCAGGGCGCGCCGATATCGGCGAAGACGAAGAACGGGCTCGCGCCGTTGCACATGGCCGCGCAAGGCGATCACGTCGACGCGGCAATCACGCTTCTCTATCATCGCGCGCCGGTCGACGACGTCACCGTCGATTATCTGACGCCGCTTCACGTCGCCGCCCATTGCGGACACGTTCGTGTGGCGAAAGCGCTACTCGAGAGGAACGCCGATCCGAACGCGCGCGCGCTGAACGGATTCACGCCGCTTCACATCGCGTGCAAGAAGAATCGAATCAAGGTTGTTGAGCTTCTCCTCAAATTCCGCGCTGTCATCGAGGCGACAACGGAATCGGGACTCACGCCGCTTCACGTCGCTTCGTTCATGGGAGCGATTCAGATTGTGCTGCTCCTCCTTCAGCAAGGAGCCAATCCGGATGTGGAGACGGTTCGCGGCGAGACGCCGCTCCATCTTGCGGCGCGCGCGAATCAGACGGACGTGGTTCGAGCGCTCATCCGAAACGGGGCCAAGGTTGACGCGCAAGCGCGCGAGCTTCAAACGCCGCTTCACATTGCGAGCCGTCTCGGCAACACCGACATTGTGGTGATGTTGCTGCAAGCGGGCGCCAACTCGAACTCGGCGACACGCGACTTGTACACGCCGCTTCACATCGCGGCGAAAGAGGGCCAAGAAGAAGTGGCGGCAATTCTGCTCGATCACAAAGCCGACAAATCGCTGCTCACCAAGAAGGGCTTCACGCCGCTTCATTTGGCGAGCAAATACGGCAATCTCGACGTCGTCAAATTGCTACTGGAGCGGGGCACTCCGGTCGATATTGAGGGCAAGAATCAGGTGACGCCGCTTCACGTCGCCGCGCATTATAACAACGATAAGGTGAGTGGTGTGATGATGGTGGAGATTTTCAATTTGTTGTCTTTTTCCTCAATAGGTCGCAATGCTTTTGCTGGAAAATGGGGCTTCCGCGAAGGCAGCGGCGAAGAACGGCTACACGCCGCTTCATATTGCGGCCAAGAAGAATCAAATGGAGATCGCTTCGACGCTTCTCCAATACAAGGCTGATCCGAACGCAACGTCGCGCGCCGGATTCACGCCACTTCATTTGGCGGCGCAAGAGGGACATCGTGAGATTTCGGGGCTTCTCATCGAAAATGGTTCGGATGTAAGAGCGAATTGCGATTTGAATCGATGGGGCATGATCGTGTTTTGCTAATTTTTCCAGGTTGCCGCCAAGGCGAACAACGGTCTGACGGCGATGCATTTGTGCGCGCAAGAGGATCGTGTGCCGGTCGCGCAGATTCTCTATGACAATGGGGCCGAGATCAATTGCAAGACGAACGCCGGCTACACGCCGCTTCACGTCGCGTGCCATTTCGGCCAACTCAACATGGTCAAATTTCTCGTCGAACATGGGGCTGATGTTGGCGAGAAGACGCGCGCCTCGTACACGCCACTTCATCAGGCCGCCCAACAGGGCCACAACAACTGCGTTCGCTATCTTTTGGAGCACGGGGCGTCTCCGAACGAGCAGACAGCGGTAATCGAAATTGCGATATCCAATTCGAATGCATTCGGTTTTCAGAACGGTCAAACGCCACTATCGATTGCCCAACGACTCGGCTATGTCAGTGTTGTTGAGACGTTGCGAACGGTGACTGAGACGACGGTGATCACCGAGACGACGACGATCGACGAGCGCTACAAACCGCAAAATCCGGAGGCGATGAACGAGACGATGTTCTCCGAATCGGAGGACGAGGGTCAAGCGGCCGAGCACGAGGCGGCGGCGGCGCACGAGAAGGACTTTAGCGACAATTTGACGCAGGCGCTTCAGGACTCGACGGGCGTTCATATGATTCACACCGGCGAGCAGGTAAATCAAGTGTACTGTTATTGGGGGGGGGGGACCGACCCTTTTTGTGCGCGTTGCCAATTGAAATCGGCGTTTTTGAGGCGTGCCTCCCAACAATAAAAACGCGGTGGGGGGGAAATGGGCATATCTTTTTTCACGAATGAAAAACGATCCCTGGTAGTGCTGCCGGCGGCAGCGGCAAACCGATGAATTGATGAGCACATGAGCCCCGCTTTCTTCGCTATCTTATTGAGCCCCCCCCCCTTCGCTTGCTAACACTCGCCTCGATTTCGCGTTTGGTTCGTTTTTGTTGGCCCTCCCGCGTCTTCTTCTTCTTCTTCTTGGTGTTGTAAGACGAGGGTCTCATCATAATTTCATCACTAAATACAACATCTGGCTCGCGCTGCTCCTGCCGATGCAATGTTTATTTTATGACGAATGCGTTTTGATGATGATGATGATCTTAAATCATTGTTTATTATTATTTTTTTTTCAATATTTTTTGTTTGCAGCTCCTCCAACGCAGTCAAGAGCTCGAGAACGGCGGCGCGATACCGACGGTGAACGCTGGCGGAATTGCGCGATTGTCGCCGGACAAGGAGCAGCAGCAGCAGCGATTCGCGAAAATCGCGCCGCTTGCGGCCGCGCCGCGCACATCGACAACCGACGCCAACGCCGACAACAACATCGAGGAGTTGATACGCAAAGCGCAAGCGCATCCGGTGCACTACGACAATTCGACGATGATGGACCATCATCATTCGACGCATCCCGATAATGTGCCGATTGGAAATCATGTCACGCAGCCAAGGTGGGCGATATATATTTATTATTTCAGTTTTCAATGGTCCTATTCATTAAAAATTACAAAAATTGTAAAAATTGCACTAAATGAATAATTTTCAAAATTATTTAATTGCATGAATAGGTCCATTAGTTTCTCTTTTTTTTACTCTGGCGATGACCTTTATCCCACTAATTAATTAATTAATTAATTTGAATTGTTTTTCATTTCACCTAACATTCATTATTTATTGCAGTAAACTTCAACATAGAACGTAAGTTGACACACGAGTTTTCGTTGTTGTGTCGTGTCCGTATTTGGAAATTTTGAAAAAGCAAAAATTCTTTTTTTTTTTGAGTTGCATGTTTTTGTGGTGTTGCCTCAGTTTTATTTTTTTTTGACCCACGACCTACTGTGGAATTTATTTTTCTTGCAGCTTCTTGATATCGTTCCTTGTGGACGCGCGTGGTGGCGCGATGCGTGGATGCCGACATTCGGGAGTTCGGATAATTGTGCCGCCGCGAAAAGCCTCGCAGCCGATTCGAGTCACATGTCGGTATTTGAGAAAGGTTGGTTTGATTTTTTTTTCTTGGACCCCTCCCCCCCTCGAAATGGACTGTTTTTTTTTGTTTAAAGGATAAGCTCGCCCATCCGCCACCATTGAGCGAGGGCGAAGAATTGGCGTCGCGAATTTTGGAGATGGCGCCGGCCGGTGCGAAATTCTTGGGACCCGTCATTTTGGAGGTGCCGCATTTCGCGTCGCTTCGCGATCGCGAACGTGAAATTGTGATATTGCGATCCGACGACGGACAACATTGGAAGGAGCATCAATTGGAGGCCACCGAAGACGCCGTTCAGGAAGTGCTCAATGAATCGTTCGACGCTGAAGATCTTGCGCAACTCGACGACCTTCATACGCCGCGAATCACGCGCATCCTCACCAATGACTTCCCGATGTACTTTGCGGTTGTTACGAGGGTACGGCAGGAGGTGCATTGCGTTGGTCCGGAAGGTGGAGTCATCATCTCTTCGGTGGTGCCGAGAGTTCAGGCGATCTTCCCCGACGGCTCGCTGACGAAAACGATCAAGGTGTCGGTGCAAGCGCAGCCGGTGCCGCAGGAAATGGTGACGAGGCTTCATGGAAATCGTGTGGCGGTCTCGCCGATTGTTACGGTTGAGCCGAGGCGGCGCAAGTTCCACAAACCGATCACTCTTTGCATTCCGTTGCCGCAGAGTAACAATAAGGTAGGGAATTGAGTAATCCTCTCTGATTCATTTGTTTTTCTCTCTCTCTAGGCGATGCTGACTCAATACTCTGGACAACAGGGCCAAGAGCCACCAACACTGCGATTGTTGTGCTCGATCACCGGCGGTTCGGCGCCAGCCCAATGGGAGGACATCACCGGAACGACGCAGTTGACGTTCACCGGCGACGAGGTGTCGTTCACGACGACGGTCTCGGCGCGATTCTGGCTAATGGACTGTCAGACGCCGCGAGACGCCGCGCGAATGGCTCAAGAGGTCTACAATGAGGCCATCTCGATTCCGTACATGGCGAAGTTCGCGGTGTTCGCGCGAAGGACGTTCCCGATTGAGGGCCAACTCCGCGTGTTCTGCATGACCGACGACAAGGAGGACAAGACGCTCGAGAAGCAAGAGCACTTCAAATTGATTGCCAAATCGAGAGACGTCGAGGTGTTGAAGGGCAAACATCAATTCCTTGAGTTTGCCGGCAACTTGGTGCCGATCACGAAGAGCGGCGATCAGCTGAGCCTCTTCTTCTTGCCGTTCCAGGAGAATCGATTGGCGTTCATGGTGAAGACGAGGAACAAGGACGACGCCGAAGCGGCGACGGAAGGACGAATCGCGTTCATGGCCGAGCCGAAGGTTCGCGCCGAATCGCTGCCGCCGCAACAGCCGATTTGCACGCTGGCCATCTCGCTTCCCGAATACACCGGCGAGGTGAAGCCGATTGGAAGTGCGAAGAAGGACACGACGCCGTTCGAGCAGAAGTACCAAGTTGCGCTCGACAAGGAGCTTCCCGAATTTGTTCATCAGAACGTGCTCAAAGGCGTTGGAGCCGATTGGCCGCGACTCGGACGCGCGCTTGAGGTTCCGCATCGCGATATTCAACACATTCGTCATCACTATCCGGGACAAGAATGCAAGAACACCTTGAAAATCTGGATCCATTTGAAGAAGGAAGACGCGACGCCGGAGAATCTCGATCAGGCATTGAAGCAGATTGGTCGCGACGACATCGTGAGGAGTATTGCGTTTGGCGAGCCGGAGGCTCTCATCAACTACGGCGCTGATTCGCCGAGTCAGAAGCGCGATCCGATCAAACAATTCGCCACCGAGCCGATCAAGTTTGACTTGAAGCGAGAGGTGAGGACGGAGGAGATCGTCAAACCTGAGCCGACGCGCGAGCCTGAGACAGCTTATGCTCCAGCTCCAGCTCAGTACAGTCCGGTGGCGGAGGAGACGGAACAAGAAGTTGCCGAAGGTAAGGGGGCGGGGAGGGACCCATCCATTTCTCTCATGGTTAATTATTATTGTTGATTTATTAGATGAAGCTCCGGTATCGGAATTGAGGACGGTTGTGAGAACTGAACGACACGTTCATGACACCGAAGAAGGTCCGATTGTGGAAGAAAGAACGATAACGACGACGTACGAGGATGATGTGGCGGTTAATGAGAATATTGTTGATCGACGAGTGCCGCTGAATGAGGAAGAGCAAAAGAAGTGAGTCGCGTTTGATTTGACGAGATTCCCATGTGATTGTTTTAGATGGGACGAGCTCAATCGGCTAGCTGAAGAAGCTCAACCGCGAGCGTCTTCTGACCATCTGCCAGACGACGTTGAGCAAACGGTACAACGCGAGCAGCACGTTGAAAGCGACGGCACCGTTGTGACGACGACGACGACAACGAGTCACATCACCGGTAAGTATGACGATCATGACACCCGAACCCATTCAATCCAACCTCTTCTAACCCCCGCTGTCACCTTCCATTTCCAGAAGACGTCACGTCACCCTCACCGATTCGCGAAGAAGAGAATGAAGAAGGTACTAATTGATGAGCACCGCACCAGAATTGTCCTGTTTCTTGAAAAAAAAGCCAAATAAGAGCTCCTGTTAAAGGAGGAGACATCCTTTGATTCCTTTTAAAGTGAAAACGCAAGAAAGTACCCTCAAACGCTTTTATTTATTGAATAAATTGATATGTATTGCTATTGCTTCGACGGGAGTTTGCTCGCACACAAACTTCGCTCGCCTTCTCCTTCTCTCTCTCCCCTCTCTCTCTCTTCTCTTCCTCAGATCCGATCGTTTTTTATTGGATGTGCTCTGCTCGACTTCTAGTTCTCGTCGAAAACACGTCGCGGGGTCAGTCAGCTGCCGCGGGGCCGAATCTCCGCCTTTGTTATTGCGAAACGGCGTCAGTCTCGTGAATAAGCATGATTGTTGGCGGTGTTCTTGCCGACGGCACTCCGATAATTATTGGCGTCGTTGGCGACGCGTTCGCCACCGTCCACCATCACACTATTCATCATGTGGTGTCGTCGAACAAATTCGAGGCCGAATCGTGGGACGGCGAGCACGCGCCGCACGAGGTCGACGACGCCGGCGCGCCTCGACGCTTCTCGATCTATTTGGAAGAGCAACAGCCGACCGACGAGGAGACGCCGATCGCGAGCAGCGAGCAGTTCGAGAAGCGCGGACGGAGCGCGTCGCTGGCCGCCGCCCTACTCGAGCTCGATCCGACCGGCGTGCCGCTTGTGCAGTTCTTCAAACTCGCCGCACACCAGCCGCTTCTCGAGGTCGCCGACGAGGAGGAGGTGGAGATCGAGGCGACAGACGGCGAGCGTGTGCTCGGCGATCTGCTGTTCACACTCCAACAATTGCGAATGACGGCGCCGGCGAAACACGAGGAAGCCGTCGCGCGACTTCGCCAACTCGAAGAGGAGCTTCGCGCCGCCGGCGCGGTGACGCCCGCCGATCCGGCGGTGTCGGAAGCGGTGGCGCGAGCGCTAGCCGTCGCCGGTGCCGGACGCGACGTGCAGATTCGCGTGAATCAGAGCAAACACACGACGACGACGAAGACCGTCTATGAGACGGAGACGCCGGCGATGGCCAACATGGACGTCGAGCAGATTCGCAAACTTCAGCAAGAGATTCTTGCCGATATTTGTAGGTTGAGCTTCCCATCCCCCCAGAAATCCCTTCCTCCTAAATTCACTTTCTTGCGTTTTCCCTCAAAAAAAAAAGAAAATTGATCTCCCTCAAATCATTGTCGAAATTTCAGCGACCGGCGGACATGACGCGCCGGAAGGCACCACACAGAAGAAGGAGACCGCCGAGGAGGGATTCACCAACGAGGACGGCTCGGTGGTGGTGTCGAAGAAGATGACGCGTGTGGTGACGACGACGAGAACCACACTTCCAGGTGGGCTTTCGAAACTTCTTTTTTTTAAATGTCATCAATCGATAATCGAGGATGATGGTTGTTTGGAATTGAAAGAGAGAGAGAGAGGTTGTCGTTGAGGCGAAATAGTGCGAGTGAGACAACGTTTTACACAATGTTGTGTTTCGTTGGTTTGAAGGGTTTGGGGGGAAGGGGGAGAGGAAGTGGAACACAAATAAAATCGAACAACTCTGGTGAAATTGCGAGATGGCCGCGCGTTTTGCGGCCGCGCATTTCTAGGCCATCTAGTTTGAATCAACTTGAGAGACTTGGACAATTTGCCCTTTTGTTGTTGTTGTCGTTTGAAATTTATCCACAATTATATTTTCAGGCGACGGCGAGGAGCCATCAGCACCTGGTGAGTAGAGGCGAAGCGACGGACCATCATCATCGTCAACGAGTGCCAAAATCCTCCACCAAAAAAAAAGAATCAAACTTTAATCTTTCTCTCATCGTTCATTTTTTTTTCTTCTCAAATAATAGAATAAAATATTGCCATTTTGCCAAAGAATAGATACAAATAAATATGAGAAATGATAGACACACATATATATTTATATGATATATTTTGTTTTGTTTCTATGTTGTTCTTGTGTTTTGTGCATGAAGGAGCGGATTGGATCGGATCGGATTGGATTATTTCAAATCGCACTTGAAATCATGCGGCTCGTCGGGAAATATCTGAAGTTGGCATGGTGATTAGTTTGTGCTGTTGTGATCGCTCAAGCTTCTGGTGGTGGTGGTGGTGCTCATTGGAGCTATGTTTATTCTCGGGATACTCAAGGACGCGATTCGCGGCAAGACCTATTCGTTGTGAGAGTTTCGTGCACCATTAAGTTCGAGCTTGTCTCATATATCACGAAATTTGTATATATTCTTTGGCAAACCATTAGAGTGGGGGGAGGATTTTTTGGCGCTGAAAAAAAAATTATTTTTTTTTCAATTTCTGATTTCAGAATCGCCGGTGGAGTCGCTTGGTTCGGTGAAGGATCGAATTGCGAAATTCGAGCAGCTCAAGGATGAGCAGCCGGCGCGAGAGCCGTCGGAGCACAGCCTCTCGTCGCAGACGCATCTCCAAGCCGTTGAGCCGACATCGCCGGTCGATATCACGATAACACCGCACACGCCGATTCCGCCCGACGAGGTGGAGAATGAGCCGCTTCAACCATCGGAGGAGGTGGTGTCGACGGCCGAGATCAAAGACACCCGACAGCATAAGCTCGACGACGATGAGGAGTTCGCCGGCGAGCTTGAACCATCCGAAGAGCACGTGTCGAGTGCCGAGATCAAGGACATCAAGTCGTATTCGCCGAGCTCGTCCGAAGACGAAGGGATGACGAGAAAGGTCGAGAAGCTCGTTGAGAACGTCGAGCCCGAAGTCGCTCCTCAATTTGTTGCCGAGAGCTTTGTGAAGCAGGAGGAGCACAAGGTTGAGGATATTGAGAAGGAGCCGGTGTACACCGGACATCATGAGCCGACGCAGGCGACGCTGATTGTCTCCGAGCGGCCGATCGCGCAGGAGTATGCGGAGAGTGTGACGTCGGATGATGGAGGCGTCGGAGAGAAGGTTGTCGATCTCTCGAAGAAGGCTGGACTTGTTGCGGCTGCGCCGTTCGCAATCGTTGGCGCTGGTGTCAAGGCAGCGTACGATGCGCTCACTGAAGAGAAGCCTGAAGATGTGAGTCCGAAAGAATACGAGGATGAGCATCTCACCGAAGCAGAACCGGTGATCGAAGAAGAAGTGACGACGACTGTGACGAGCGAATTCCATGAAGGACCTCAAGATCAAGAAGAAGCGTATGAAGTCAGCGGATCTCCTGAACCCGAACAACTTCATCGCGACGAGCTTCCGCATTCAGAAGTCACAACCACTGTGACCACGATCACCCGCGAATTCTACGATGGACCATCGCCGGTCACTTCTGTACATGATGATGTTGCTGACAGAAAATCGGATTCTGAAGTTGCGTCAGAAGCTCCAGAAGACACGCATTCTATTCAACAATCAGTATCCGATGAGCATAGCGAATTCCCAGTTCATCGTGATGACGATCAAGAACCAGAACACCTGGAACGCGACGAGCTTCCACACACAGAAGTCACCACAACAGTCACCATCATCACTCGTGAATTCTTCGACGGATCTCAACCATCGACAGCTGCATCTGTTCACGATGACGTCAGCGAGAGAAAGTCAATTCCTGATACCGCATCTGATGCTCCAGAAGACGTGCATTCAATTCCGCAAGAAGACTTCGCGACCACTCAACAGGAAGAAGAACACCTTCAACGGGATGAGCTTCCACACACTGAAGTAACCACAACAGTCACCACAATCACCCGAGAATTCTACGACGGATCTCAACCGTCTCCTGCTGAGAGAAAATCGATTTCCGCAATTGCCTCTGAAGCTCCAGAAGATACGTTCGAAGCTCATCGTGACGACTTCACAGCTGCTGAACCAGCAGAAGAACACCTCCAGCGCGATGAGCTTCCTCATACCGAAGTGACAACCACCGTCACCACGATTACCAGAGAATTCTATGATGGACGACATCCTTCGGCGGAATCAGCTCATTTTGATGAAAAACCATCGTCGGTTCGACATTCACCAGTTGAGCATGAAGAAGAACTACGACGAGATGAACTTCCGCAAACGAGAACAACAGTTGTGGAAGAAGTGACAAGTTCTGCTTACGATGAGCCGGAGCACAAAGAGAAACACTTCGAAGAAGACACAGCTTCAACGAAGTCATTGAAGTCCTTTGGTGAAGAGCCGGAATTTGTTCAGAGAGACGTGACTGGTCAGCATGAAAAACCCGAAGATGATGACGAAGGTCTTGGAGATAAGATGCTCGGATTCGCAAAGAAGGCTGGAATGGTGGCCGGCGGAATTGTCGCAGCTCCAGTTGCACTGGCTGCCGTTGGAGCGAAGACTGCTTATGATGCGCTGACCAAGGAGGATGAAGAACATCCGGAACTCCACGAGGAAGACAAGAATGCCGAGCAACGGATGAGTCCAGAATCTTTGGAACACGCATCAATTGCTAAACCGGAACATCATGAGCATGAAGGATTTGAACAGGACTCAGAAAAGCATTCTCCGATCGTGGAATCGGTCAGCGAAGAATTGCGAAGGGACGAGCTTCCTCATTCGGAGGTCACCACAACTGTCACTACCATCACTCGTGAATTCTATGAAGGACCAGATGAGGGTCACAAAGAAGACATCGTCGATCAGCATCCTTCTGAAGAAGAGCATAAGATCAGTTCATCGCCAGTATCTGAAGAACTCCGACGTGACGAGCTTCCACATTCTGAAGTGACGACGACTGTGACGAGAGAATTCCACGAACGACCTCAAGATCAAGAAGAAGCATATGAAGTCAGCGGATCTTCTGAACCGGAACAACTTCATCACGACGAGCTTCCACATTCTGAAGTCACAACCACTGTGACCACGATCACCCGCGAATTCTACGATGGATCATCGCCGGCCACTTCTGTTCATGATGATGTTGCTGACAGCAAATCGCTTTCTGAAGTTGCATCTGAAGCTCCAGAAGACACGCATTCTGTACCACAATCAGCATCTGATGAGCACAGCGAATTCCCAGTTCATCGTGATGACGATCAAGAACCAGAACACCTGGAACGCGACGAGCTTCCACACACAGAAGTCACCACAACAGTCACCACAATCACCCGAGAATTCTACGACGGATCTCAACCATCGACAGCCGCATCTGTTCATGATGACGTCAGCGAGAGAAGGTCAATTCCTGATACCGCATCCGATGCTCCAGAAGACGTGCATTCAATTCCTGAAAAAGACTTCGCGACCACTCAACACGAAGAAGAACACTTTCAACGGGATGAGCTTCCACACACTGAAGTAGCCACAACAGTCACCACAATCACCCGTGAATTCTACGATGGAAGCTATCCAGATCAAACATCCCATGCTGAAGAGCTTCCTGCAACAACGTCTGAACAATACGAGCAAGCCTCCCACGATGATGCTTCGCCAACAAAATCGGAGAAATCATTTGTGGAACGAGACCATGAACCAGCTCCTATTCCATCTGAACGCCATGAGTACACTCAGCTTCAACATGAGGAAGCAGAAGATGATGATGAAAAAGGTCTTGGAGATAAGGTGCTCGGATTCGCAAAGAAGGCTGGAATGGTGGCCGGCGGAATCGTCGCAGCTCCAGTCGCACTGGCTGCCGTTGGAGCCAAGACTGCCTATGATGCGCTGACCAAGGAGGATGAGGAACATCAGGAACCTTCGGAGCACTATGCTCCAACCGAATCGTCTCACGATATTCCATCCGAGCATCGTGAATCTGAAACGATCTCCAGTCAACATGACATGGCACCTGAGGAAAGTCGCAATGAAGAGCACGCAGAATTCAAACCAGAAGTCGTCGATTCTCCAGAAGAGATTGAAGACAACATCAGCGAAGAGGAGCTCCGCGCGAGCGCTGCCACCAAAGAATTCTTCACACGATCGCGAGACGAGGATGACTTGGATGATATTCCACCACGTCATGTCGACATCGAAACAGTCAGCGCTGTTTCTGGACTGGAGCAGGATGTCGAGAATTCCGAACGAGACGATCTTCCCGACAAGACCACTTCCGTCACAACTGTCGCTAGAGAATACTATGAAGAGCCATTGGAGCAGGAATTCGAAGGTCGAACTGAAGCACAAGATGATGAGCCGTTGTTTGATTCGGAAGAGCTTCGACGCGATGAACTTCCTCACTCGGAAATGACTACTACAGTCACAACGATCACCAGAGAATTCTATGAGGGATCTCCAAAAGACGATGAGCATTCTATTCATGAGGAAGCTACGACAATCCCACAAACACCCGATTCTCACGTTGAACATCATCGTGACGACTTCGCATCTGCTGAACCAGCAGAAGAACATCTCCAGCGCGACGAGCTTCCACACACAGAAGTCACCACAACAGTCACCACCATCACTCGTGAATTCTTCGACGGATCTCAACCATCGACAGCCGCATCTGTTCATGATGACGTCAGCGAGAGAAGGTCAATTCCTGATTCCGCATCTGATGCTCCAGAAGACGTGCATTCAATTCCACAAGAAGACTTCGCGACCACTCAACAGGAAGAAGAACACCTTCAACGGGATGAGCTTCCACATACTGAAGTAACCACAACAGTCACCACAATCACCCGTGAATTCTACGACGGGTCTCAACCGTCTCCTGCTGAGAGAAAATCGATTTCCGCAATTGCCTCTGAAGCCCCAGAAGATACGTTCGAAGCTCATCGTGACGACTTCACAGCTGCTGAACCAGCAGAAGAACATCTCCAGCGCGACGAGCTTCCTCATACCGAAGTGACAACCACCGTCACCACGATTACCAGAGAATTCTATGATGGACGACGTCCTTCGGCGGAATCAGCTCATTTTGATGAAAAACCATCGTCGGTTGACGACGTTCGACATTCAGCAGATGAGCATGAAGAAGAACTACGACGAGATGAACTTCCGCAAACAACACTTGACGAAATGACAAGATCTGTGTATGTTGAACCAGAGCACAAGGAAGATTACGATGAGGAGCCGGAGTATCATATCGCTCCGAGAGACACCGATAGACATCATCAAGAACCAGCAAGTGATGAAGACCAAGAAGGTCTTGGAGATAAGATGCTCGGATTCGCGAAGAAGGCTGGAATGGTGGCCGGCGGAATCGTCGCAGCTCCAGTCGCACTGGCTGCCGTTGGAGCAAAGACGGCCTATGATGCGCTGACCAAGGAGGATGAAGATCGTCAGGAGTCGGGACATGAATTCCCCACGGAATACCACGAATCCGAGATGACCTCAAGCCAACATGAAATTACGCATTCCGAACTTCGTTCTGGATCTCCTGCGGTCCATCATGAAGAAAAAGTTTTGATTAAGGATGATGAAGAACGTCCGGGATTCCACGAGGAACACCAAATCAGCCACGAATCATCGGAGCTTGTCTCTCCAACCGAGCCAACTCATGAGTTCCCTGCTGATTATCATGATGACACGATCTCCAGACAGCAAGAAATCGAGCATTCCGAACTTCGTGGCGAATCGCCATCTGTAGATGAAGAACATGCAGAACTCCACGAGGAGGACAAGCATGCCGAGGGTCAGACGATTCCAGAACCTTCGGAACACGCATCAATTGCTGAACCAGAACAACATGAGCATGAAGGATTTGAACAGGACTCAGAAAAGCATTCTCCGATCGTGGAATCGGTCAGCGAAGAATTGCGAAGGGACGAGCTTCCTCATTCGGAGGTCACCACAACTGTCACTACCATCACTCGTGAATTCTATGAAGGACCAGATGAGGGTCACAAAGAAGACATCGTCGATCAGCATCCTTCTGAAGAAGAGCATAAGATCAGTTCATCGCCAGTATCTGAAGAACTCCGACGTGACGAGCTTCCACATTCTGAAGTGATGACGACTGTGACGACGGTGACGAGAGAATTCCACGAAGGAGCTCAAGATCAAGAAGAAGCATATGAAGTCAGCGGATCTCCTGAACCCGAACAACTTCATCGCGACGAGCTTCCGCATTCAGAAGTCACAACCACTGTGACCACGATCACCCGCGAATTCTACGATGGACCATCGCCGGTCACTTCTGTACATGATGATGTTGCTGACAGAAAATCGGATTCTGAAGTTGCGTCAGAAGCTCCAGAAGACACGCATTCTATTCAACAATCAGTATCCGATGAGCATAGCGAATTCCCAGTTCATCGTGATGACGATCAAGAACCAGAACACCTGGAACGCGACGAGCTTCCACACACAGAAGTCACCACAACAGTCACCATCATCACTCGTGAATTCTTCGACGGATCTCAACCATCGACAGCTGCATCTGTTCACGATGACGTCAGCGAGAGAAAGTCAATTCCTGATACCGCATCTGATGCTCCAGAAGACGTGCATTCAATTCCGCAAGAAGACTTCGCGACCACTCAACAGGAAGAAGAACACCTTCAACGGGATGAGCTTCCACACACTGAAGTAACCACAACAGTCACCACAATCACCCGAGAATTCTACGACGGATCTCAACCGTCTCCTGCTGAGAGAAAATCGATTTCCGCAATTGCCTCTGAAGCTCCAGAAGATACGTTCGAAGCTCATCGTGACGACTTCACAGCTGCTGAACCAGCAGAAGAACACCTCCAGCGCGATGAGCTTCCTCATACCGAAGTGACAACCACCGTCACCACGATTACCAGAGAATTCTATGATGGACGACATCCTTCGGCGGAATCAGCTCATTTTGATGAAAAACCATCGTCGGTTCGACATTCACCAGTTGAGCATGAAGAAGAACTACGACGAGATGAACTTCCGCAAACGAGAACAACAGTTGTGGAAGAAGTGACAAGTTCTGCTTACGATGAGCCGGAGCACAAAGAGAAACACTTCGAAGAAGACACAGCTTCAACGAAGTCATTGAAGTCCTTTGGTGAAGAGCCGGAATTTGTTCAGAGAGACGTGACTGGTCAGCATGAAAAACCCGAAGATGATGACGAAGGTCTTGGAGATAAGATGCTCGGATTCGCAAAGAAGGCTGGAATGGTGGCCGGCGGAATTGTCGCAGCTCCAGTTGCACTGGCTGCCGTTGGAGCGAAGACTGCTTATGATGCGCTGACCAAGGAGGATGAAGAACATCCGGAACTCCACGAGGAAGACAAGAATGCCGAGCAACGGATGAGTCCAGAATCTTTGGAACACGCATCAATTGCTAAACCGGAACATCATGAGCATGAAGGATTTGAACAGGACTCAGAAAAGCATTCTCCGATCGTGGAATCGGTCAGCGAAGAATTGCGAAGGGACGAGCTTCCTCATTCGGAGGTCACCACAACTGTCACTACCATCACTCGTGAATTCTATGAAGGACCAGATGAGGGTCACAAAGAAGACATCGTCGATCAGCATCCTTCTGAAGAAGAGCATAAGATCAGTTCATCGCCAGTATCTGAAGAACTCCGACGTGACGAGCTTCCACATTCTGAAGTGACGACGACTGTGACGAGAGAATTCCACGAACGACCTCAAGATCAAGAAGAAGCATATGAAGTCAGCGGATCTTCTGAACCGGAACAACTTCATCACGACGAGCTTCCACATTCTGAAGTCACAACCACTGTGACCACGATCACCCGCGAATTCTACGATGGATCATCGCCGGCCACTTCTGTTCATGATGATGTTGCTGACAGCAAATCGCTTTCTGAAGTTGCATCTGAAGCTCCAGAAGACACGCATTCTGTACCACAATCAGCATCTGATGAGCACAGCGAATTCCCAGTTCATCGTGATGACGATCAAGAACCAGAACACCTGGAACGCGACGAGCTTCCACACACAGAAGTCACCACAACAGTCACCACAATCACCCGAGAATTCTACGACGGATCTCAACCATCGACAGCCGCATCTGTTCATGATGACGTCAGCGAGAGAAGGTCAATTCCTGATACCGCATCCGATGCTCCAGAAGACGTGCATTCAATTCCTGAAAAGACTTCGCGACCACTCAACACGAAGAAGAACACTTTCAACGGGATGAGCTTCCACACACTGAAGTAGCCACAACAGTCACCACAATCACCCGTGAATTCTACGATGGAAGCTATCCAGATCAAACATCCCATGCTGAAGAGCTTCCTGCAACAACGTCTGAACAATACGAGCAAGCCTCCCACGATGATGCTTCGCCAACAAAATCGGAGAAATCATTTGTGGAACGAGACCATGAACCAGCTCCTATTCCATCTGAACGCCATGAGTACACTCAGCTTCAACATGAGGAAGCAGAAGATGATGATGAAAAAGGTCTTGGAGATAAGGTGCTCGGATTCGCAAAGAAGGCTGGAATGGTGGCCGGCGGAATCGTCGCAGCTCCAGTCGCACTGGCTGCCGTTGGAGCCAAGACTGCCTATGATGCGCTGACCAAGGAGGATGAGGAACATCAGGAACCTTCGGAGCACTATGCTCCAACCGAATCGTCTCACGATATTCCATCCGAGCATCGTGAATCTGAAACGATCTCCAGTCAACATGACATGGCACCTGAGGAAAGTCGCAATGAAGAGCACGCAGAATTCAAACCAGAAGTCGTCGATTCTCCAGAAGAGATTGAAGACAACATCAGCGAAGAGGAGCTCCGCGCGAGCGCTGCCACCAAAGAATTCTTCACACGATCGCGAGACGAGGATGACTTGGATGATATTCCACCACGTCATGTCGACATCGAAACAGTCAGCGCTGTTTCTGGATTGGAGCAGGATGTCGAGAATTCCGAACGAGACGATCTTCCCGACAAGACCACTTCCGTCACAACTGTCGCTAGAGAATACTATGAAGAGCCATTGGAGCAGGAATTCGAAGGTCGAACTGAAGCACAAGATGATGAGCCGTTGTTTGATTCGGAAGAGCTTCGACGCGATGAACTTCCTCACTCGGAAATGACTACTACAGTCACAACGATCACCAGAGAATTCTATGAGGGATCTCCAAAAGACGATGAGCATTCTATTCATGAGGAAGCTACGACAATCCCACAAACACCCGATTCTCACGTTGAACATCATCGTGACGACTTCGCATCTGCTGAACCAGCAGAAGAACATCTCCAGCGCGACGAGCTTCCACACACAGAAGTCACCACAACAGTCACCACCATCACTCGTGAATTCTTCGACGGATCTCAACCATCGACAGCCGCATCTGTTCATGATGACGTCAGCGAGAGAAGGTCAATTCCTGATTCCGCATCTGATGCTCCAGAAGACGTGCATTCAATTCCACAAGAAGACTTCGCGACCACTCAACAGGAAGAAGAACACCTTCAACGGGATGAGCTTCCACATACTGAAGTAACCACAACAGTCACCACAATCACCCGTGAATTCTACGACGGGTCTCAACCGTCTCCTGCTGAGAGAAAATCGATTTCCGCAATTGCCTCTGAAGCCCCAGAAGATACGTTCGAAGCTCATCGTGACGACTTCACAGCTGCTGAACCAGCAGAAGAACATCTCCAGCGCGACGAGCTTCCTCATACCGAAGTGACAACCACCGTCACCACGATTACCAGAGAATTCTATGATGGACGACGTCCTTCGGCGGAATCAGCTCATTTTGATGAAAAACCATCGTCGGTTGACGACGTTCGACATTCAGCAGATGAGCATGAAGAAGAACTACGACGAGATGAACTTCCGCAAACAACACTTGACGAAATGACAAGATCTGTGTATGTTGAACCAGAGCACAAGGAAGATTACGATGAGGAGCCGGAGTATCATATCGCTCCGAGAGACACCGATAGACATCATCAAGAACCAGCAAGTGATGAAGACCAAGAAGGTCTTGGAGATAAGATGCTCGGATTCGCGAAGAAGGCTGGAATGGTGGCCGGCGGAATCGTCGCAGCTCCAGTCGCACTGGCTGCCGTTGGAGCAAAGACGGCCTATGATGCGCTGACCAAGGAGGATGAAGATCGTCAGGAGTCGGGACATGAATTCCCCACGGAATACCACGAATCCGAGATGACCTCAAGCCAACATGAAATTACGCATTCCGAACTTCGTTCTGGATCTCCTGCGGTCCATCATGAAGAAAAAGTTTTGATTAAGGATGATGAAGAACGTCCGGGATTCCACGAGGAACACCAAATCAGCCACGAATCATCGGAGCTTGTCTCTCCAACCGAGCCAACTCATGAGTTCCCTGCTGATTATCATGATGACACGATCTCCAGACAGCAAGAAATCGAGCATTCCGAACTTCGTGGCGAATCGCCATCTGTAGATGAAGAACATGCAGAACTCCACGAGGAGGACAAGCATGCCGAGGGTCAGACGATTCCAGAACCTTCGGAACACGCATCAATTGCTGAACCAGAACAACATGAGCATGAAGGATTTGAACAGGACTCAGAAAAGCATTCTCCGATCGTGGAATCGGTCAGCGAAGAATTGCGAAGGGACGAGCTTCCTCATTCGGAGGTCACCACAACTGTCACTACCATCACTCGTGAATTCTATGAAGGACCAGATGAGGGTCACAAAGAAGACACCGTCGATCAGCATCCTTCTGAAGAAGAGCATAAGATCAGTTCATCGCCAGTATCTGAAGAACTCCGACGTGACGAGCTTCCACATTCTGAAGTGATGACGACTGTGACGACGGTGACGAGAGAATTCCACGAAGGAGCTCAAGATCAAGAAGAAGCATATGAAGTCAGCGGATCTCCTGAACCCGAACAACTTCATCGCGACGAGCTTCCGCATTCAGAAGTCACAACCACTGTGACCACGATCACCCGCGAATTCTACGATGGACCATCGCCGGTCACTTCTGTACATGATGATGTTGCTGACAGAAAATCGGATTCTGAAGTTGCGTCAGAAGCTCCAGAAGACACGCATTCTATTCAACAATCAGTATCCGATGAGCATAGCGAATTCCCAGTTCATCGTGATGACGATCAAGAACCAGAACACCTGGAACGCGACGAGCTTCCACACACAGAAGTCACCACAACAGTCACCACCATCACTCGTGAATTCTTCGACGGATCTCAACCATCGACAGCTGAATCTGTTCACGATGACGTCAGCAAGAGAAGGTCAATTCCTGATACCGCATCTGATGTTCCAGAAGACGTGCATTCAATTCCTGAAAAAGACTTCGCGACCACTCAACAGGAAGAAGAACACCTTCAACGGGATGAGCTTCCACACACTGAAGTAACCACAACAGTCACCACAATCACCCGAGAATTCTACGACGGTTCTGATGATGACTATTCACAAAGTCAGCATACGGCCGACGTTGATAAGGAATCGGTTTCTGATGGCCACAGCGAAGTACCAACAAGTGTTGAACAACATTCGGATTCTAATGATCATCACGAAGACGAGCCACAGACGGAACAATTTAAACGAGACGAGCTTCCTCATTCAGAAATTGTTACCACTGTCACGTCTGTTACAAGAGAATTCTATGAAGGAGCCCCACGTGATGCTGACGACAAGACTTCGCACGATGACCTGTCTCCGTCAAGATCCGAGAAATCGTTTGTTGAACAAACAGAGGAATATGTTCCGACTGAACGTCATGATGTTACTGATCAACAACAATACCAACAACCAGAAGATGATGATGATGAAGGTCTTGGAGATAAGGTGCTCGGATTCGCGAAGAAGGCTGGAATGGTGGCCGGCGGAATCGTTGCGGCTCCAGTCGCACTGGCTGCCGTTGGAGCGAAGACTGCTTATGATGCGCTGACCAAGGAGGATGAAGATCGTCAGGAGTCGAGCCATGAATTCCCATCGGAATACCATGAATCCGAGATGACCTCAAGCCAACATGAGATCACCCACTCCGAACTTCGTACTGGATCTCCTGCTGCCCATCGTGAAGAGAAGGTTCTCGAAGAAGAACAACGCGAGAGTCCCACATCTACTGAATACTCGGATCATCCTCATCAATCCCATGAATTCCCAACCGAATACCATGAATCCGAGATGATTTCCAGCCAACACGAGATCACACATTCCGAACTCCGCTCAGGATCCCCAACGATCCAGCAAGAGCAAAAAAAATTCATTGGAGATGACAACGACGACAAGCCGAATGAACTTAGTCCGACGTCAACTGAACATGCTGAATTCCCTGAGAAGTCGCATGAGTTCCCCACAGAATACCATGAGTCGGAGATCGGATTCACTCAACATGAGATCCCACACACCGAGCTCGAGATTAAGGATTCTCCGATCGATTCTGAAGTTGGCTACGATTTCAACGACGAGCCTCATTCTCAAGAGGAATCACAAGAAGTTGCTCATGGAATGACGAGAAGTATTGGACATGCAGATCTGACTACTTCGGATTCAACCCTCGAGCTAGAGCAAATCCGCCGCGAGGAACAATCGGATATCAGCGATGAGTTCAAACAACAAGATCGACCGATTAGTCATGAATCATCGGAGGTTGTCTCACCAACTGAACCAACTCATGACTTTCCATCGGAATACCATGAATCCGAGATGACCTCAAGCCAACATGAGATCACTCATTCCGAACTTCGCTCGGGATCCCCAACAGTCCATCATGAAGAGACCATTCTAACCAAAGATGAAGAACGTCCGGAATTCCACGATGAACACCAAATCAGCCATGAATCATCGGAGCTTGTCTCTCCAACCGAGCCAACTCATGAGTTCCCTGCTGATTATCATGATGACACGATCTCCGGACAGCAAGAAATCGAGCATTCCGAACTTCGTGCCAAATTTGTCGATGAAGAACATCCAGAACTCCACGAGGAGCATCACGAGCCTTCAGAACCAACCCATGACTTCCCATCGGAATACCATGAATCCGAGATGACCTCATGCCAACATGAGATCACTCATTCCGAACTTCGCTCGGGATCCCCAACAGCCTATCATGAAGAGAAGGTTTTCGAAGAAGAACAACGCGAGAGTCCCACGTCCACTGAATATTCGGATCATCCTCATCAGTCTCATGAGTTCCCCACTGAATACCATGAATCGGAGATTGGATTCACTCAACACGAGATTCCCAAAACGAGCATCGAGGAGGAAATGGAGCACAAAGAGCCAGAGCCAGAGCATCCACAATTTGAATATCAACCGAGGCGATATTTCGATGAAGATAATCCAGAAAGAAAGGCAGCCGAAACTCAGAACGAGGAGATCGACAAAGCCGTTTCTGAGATTCTACGTCAGAGTTTGCCATTGGACGAAGAATCACCAAAGACTGGTCATGTCGAGCCATTGGAGGATCCAAGCCATGATGATTCTCACGTTCGATCTCGATTGCTTCGGGATGATGGACAGATTGAATATGAAGAACAAGAGTACCGCATGGATCAACCAGCAACCGACGAGAAGAGCCTTGGCGACAAGATGCTCGGATTCGCAAAGAAGGCTGGAATGGTGGCCGGCGGAATCGTCGCAGCTCCAGTTGCACTGGCTGCCGTTGGAGCCAAGACTGCCTATGATGCGTTGAAGAAGGATGACAAGACACCGGAATACGAATATTCGCAAGTCGGACAGGAAGAAGATCGACAGAGCAGTCCGGATTCATCGGAGAATGACGACGAAGTGCTGACGTATCGAATGAAAACTACCGACGATATTCAACACCAGCCGCAAGAATTCAACGTTGAGCAAAAGGAAGAGCAAATCAGTCATGAAGGATCTCCAACTCAACCAACTCATGATTTCCCATCTCAATATCATGAATCGGAGATGACTTCAAGCCAACATGAGATCATTCACTCCGAACTTCGTTCGGGATCGCCATCTCTTCAGCCGGAACATAAGACTACCGAAGAGGAACAGCATCGGGAGAGCCCAACCTCAGATCATCCACACCAGGTTCATGAATTCTCTTCAGAAACTCCTGCTGCCCATCATGAAGAGAAAGTTCTCGAAGAAGAACAACGCGAGAGTCCCACGTCCACTGAATACTCGGATCATCCTCATCAGTCCCATGAGTTCCCAACCGAATACCATGAATCGGAAATGATCTCCAGCCAACACGAAATCACACATTCCGAACTCCGCTCAGGATCACCAACGATCCAGCAAGAGCAAAAAGAATTCATTGGAGATGACGACGACGACAAGCCGAATGAACTTAGTCCGACGTCAACTGAACATGCTGAATTCCCTGAGAAGTCGCATGAGTTCCCCACGGAATACCATGAATCGGAGATCGGATTCACTCAACATGAGATTCCTCATACTGATCTCGAGGTAAAAGAAACCTCGTTAGATCATCCAGAAGTGGCAGAACATCACGAAAAATCTCAAGAATCACCAAGAAGCGAACCTCATCTCGAGATGGCAGAGGAAAGAAAATCTCCATCGGACGGTCATCGACACCAATATGATGAAGATGTGACCAGCAAAGAGAATCAAGACACTCGTCAAGATGAAATTCCCTCAAAATCAACATCTGGAGAATCCGATGAGCCATATGTCATCGAATCTGAACAATACGACGATGAAGTTGAAGATTACATGAAGCATGAACCGGAACGTCGCGAAGTTTCGACAGAACATGTGATCGAATCTGATCATTATCAGGAGAGGCCAGAATCAGCCGCTGATTTGGACAAGACAGAGAGTGAGACTCGTTATTCAGAGCCCTTCTCGGAACAATCAGGACGCGAGATTCAGCCAGAGATCGTTGAAAGCGAACCATACCATCAAGAGCATTCCACTGAATTCGATCATGAAGGTTTAAGCCATAAGAAAATTGAGATGGAACGTGAGGAAGTCAGCCAGCAGGAACATCATGAACTCGAAGATGACGAAGAAGGTCTTGGCGACAAGATGCTTGGATTCGCGAAGAAGGCTGGAATGGTGGCCGGCGGAATTGTCGCAGCTCCAGTCGCACTGGCTGCCGTTGGAGCCAAGACGGCCTATGATGCGCTGACCAAGGAGGATGAAGATCGTCAGGAGTCGAGCCATGACTTCCCATCTCAATACCATGAATCCGAGATGACCTCAAGCCAACATGAGATCACTCACTCCGAACTTCACTCAGGATCCCCAACAGTCCATCATGAAGAGACCATTCTGACCAAAGAAGATGAAGAACGTCCGGAATTCCACGAGGAACACCAAATCAGCCATGAATCATCGGAGCTTGTCTCTCCAACCGAGCCAACTCATGAGTTCCCTGCTGATTATCATGATGACACGATCTCCAGACAGCAAGAAATCGAGCATTCCGAACTTCGTGCCAAATTTGTCGATGAAGAACATGCAGAACTCCACGAGGAGCATCACGAACCGTCAGAACCAACCCATGACTTCCCATCAGAATACCATGAATCCGAGATGACCTCAAGCCAACATGAGATCACTCATTCCGAACTTCGCTCGGGATCCCCAACAGCCCATCATGAAGAGAAGATTCTCGAAGAAGAGCATCGCGAGAGCCCCACATCCACTGAATACTCGGATCATCCTCATCAGTCTCATGAGTTCCCAACCGAATACCATGAATCGGAGATTGGATTCACTCAACACGAGATCACACATTCCGATTTGATCACCGAACCACATGTGATTGAATCGCAAGAATACCATTCTTCTCAAACCGAGGAACGCATTTCATCTCCCGTTCCTTCGGAAGACTCCCAACGCAACCAAGATATAGACCATCGCGATGAGCAATGCCTTGACCGTCATGATTCGCAGACCTTGGGATACGACGGAGACGACGAGAAGAGAGCGGAAGCCACGTTCATCGTCGATTCGACTGATCATCATACGACAGCGACTGAATCCGAAGAAGTTCGTGATTCACCAACTGTGCAGATCTCACCGCCAACTGATGTCATCGAAGAAACCGGAGACGAAAGGTTCATCATTGAATCGGAACCATATGAGAGGGACGAGAACGTCGATCGCAATTTGGATTCACCGACTCCGATGGATGAGAATGAATCGGAAGCAGATGGTGTCGATCAACATGTCATTGAATCAGAGCCGTACTACTCGGAAGCTCATGATGAAGCCCGAATTGATTCGCCGACAAGAGAGGAGCGATTCGAAGAAGCACCATATGTCATCGAATCCCATGAAACTGATCAGGATGACATCAAAGAAGAAGAGCCACTCACGCATCATGAACAATATGTGATCGAGTCGCATGAATATGAACGAGATTCCGAACCCGAGCTGAAGGAAGAAGAACCGGATAAGCATATCATCGAATCTCAGCCCTACAACACTGATGACATCGTCGAGACCGAAAACTATCAGGAAAAGGAGCATGACGACATCCCACATGCGCCAGAAGTAGTGGAAAGCGAGCCATACCATCATGAGTCGCCGACAACTCAATTCGAAGAGCATCATTCGGAGCATCTTCCGATGGAACGAGAGCAATTCAGTCAACAGCAATATGAAGAGATCGGCGATGATGAGAAGGAGAGCCTTGGAGATAAGATGCTCGGATTCGCAATGAAGGCTGGAATGGTGGCCGGCGGAATTGTCGCAGCTCCAGTTGCACTGGCTGCTGTTGGAGCCAAGACTGCCTATGATGCGCTGACCAAGGAGGATGAAGATCGTCAGGAGTTGGGACATGAATTCCCCACAGAATACCATGAATCCGAGATGACCTCAAGCCAACATGAAATCACTCACTCCGAACTTCGTACTGGATCTCCTGCTGCCCATCATGAAGAGAAGGTTCTCGAAGAAGAACATCGCGAGAGTCCAACATCCACTGAATACTCGGATCATCCTCATCAGTCTCATGAGTTCCCAACCGAATACCATGAATCGGAAATGATCTCCAGCCAACACGAAATCACACATTCCGAACTCCGCTCAGGATCACCAACGATCCAGCAAGAGCAAAAAGAATTCATTGGAGATGACGACGACGACAAGCCGAATGAACTTAGTCCGACGTCAACTGAACATGCTGAATTCCCTGAGAAGTCGCATGAGTTCCCCACGGAATACCATGAGTCGGAGATCGGATTCACTCAACATGAGATCCCACACACCGAGCTCACGCACTCAGTCGATGATAAAGATGAGAAATCTGAAACATTCCCAGAGGAGCCAATTGAAATGTCGCACGATCTTTCAAGAAGAGAAGTCCACGCCGACATCGTCACCTCGGAAGTTTCGGAGCCAGAACGGCAGGAGGGTAGTCCAACATCAGAAGCTGCCTCTCATCAAGAAGCGTCACACGAGTTCCCAACCGAATACCATGAATCGGAAATGATCTCCAGCCAACACGAAATCACACATTCCGAACTCCGCTCAGGATCACCAACGATCCAGCAAGAGCAAAAAGAATTCATTGGAGATGACGACGACGACAAGCCGAATGAACTTAGTCCGACGTCAACTGAACATGCTGAATTCCCTGAGAAGTCGCATGAGTTCCCCACGGAATACCATGAGTCGGAGATCGGATTCACTCAACATGAGATCCCACACACCGAGCTCACGCACTCAGTCGATGATAAAGATGAGAAATCTGAAACATTCCCAGAGGAGCCAATTGAAATGTCGCACGATCTTTCAAGAAGAGAAGTCCACGCCGACATCGTCACCTCGGAAGTTTCGGAGCCAGAACGGCAGGAGGGTAGTCCAACATCAGAAGCTGCCTCTCATCAAGAAGCGTCACACGAGTTCCCAACCGAATATCATGAATCCGAGATGACCTCAAGCCAACATGAGATCACTCATTCCGAACTTCACTCGGGATCCCCAACAGCCCATCATGAAGAGAAGGTTCTCGAAGAAGAACAACGCGAGAGTCCAACATCCACTGAATACTCGGATCATCCTCATCAGTCTCATGAGTTCCCAACCGAATACCATGAATCCGAGATGATTTCCAGCCAACACGAGATCACACATTCCGAACTCCGCTCAGGATCCCCAACGATCCAGCAAGAGCAAAAGGAATTCATTGGAGATGACGACGAACAACATCGAGATGAATTTAAGCCAGAAGATCGTCAAATCAGTCTAGAATCATCCGAATTGGCTTCTCCAACTGAGCCGACCCATCAGTTCCCAACTGAATACCACGAGTCGGAAACCGGTTTGAGTCATGATGAGATCCCACACACCGATCTCGAAACCACAGTTCCATCGGTCAACAGAGATGCTCTCCATGATATCCAAGACGATGGTGCTTCTGTCGAAGTCATCTCGGAATCGGATCGTCAAACCGGAGACGACGATGAAGAAATGAGGGCATCGAGTCTGGACGCCGTTCAAGGATCAACGCAAAACATCCAAGATCTTGATGAAGTCAAAGATTCGATTGACATCGAGGAAGGTGCAATCATCGATTCGCATTCTTATGAGTTGCCGGAAGATGAGCAACAGGATTTCGATCAAGGCTATCCCGCAGAAGTCAGCGAATTGGATTACAACAAAGAGCAGGAACGTCATCAGCGTGACGCTTCTGACGAGCTGAAGACAACAACCGCGGGTGGACAAGAAGATGACGATGAAGATGGATTTGAGCACATCAGCAATCAAGAAGCATCCGAATCGCAAGAACCAGTTCAGCTCACCACTGAACCGGTCGGCATCAGCCAGCAAGAACATTATGAACTCGAAGATGATGATCAAGAAGGTCTTGGCGACAAGATGCTTGGATTCGCGAAGAAGGCTGGAATGGTGGCGGGCGGAATCGTCGCAGCTCCAGTCGCACTGGCTGCTGTTGGAGCCAAGACTGCCTATGATGCGCTGACCAAGGAAGATGAAGATCGTCAGGAGTCGGGACATGAATTCCCCACAGAATACCATGAGTCAGAGATGACTTCAAGCCAACATGAGATCACGCATTCCGAACTTCGCACAGGATCCCCAATAGTTCATCAGGAAGAGACCATTTTAACCAAGGATGATGAAGAACGTCCGGAATTCTACGAGGAGGTCAAACAGAAGACTCCAGAATCCTTTGATGGTCATCCAGCCGAAGAGACAGCTCAACAAATAATCTCAGGTGTATTCGATCCATTGGAGCGTCATCTCATCGAGTCAACCGAATTTCGCGCTTCATTCGAGCCGTCGAGCATTGATGAAGATGCCGAGCGGAAGAAGTCTATCGAGAATTTGAGCACCGAAGCGCTCGGCAATGTCTCGCGCGTTAGCTACGGTGAAGAGGAGAACGACGAGGACGACGATTGGAAGGTGTACGATCGACACGGCGAAGTTCTTGAGGAGTTCTCGACGCAACTCTCGGAAGACGTCGTGCATGCCGCCGAAGAAGATGCCGCCAGCGAGGTGATGACGTCGGTGCCAGAAGACAAACGAAGCAAATTCTTGAAGCAGGAATCGTGTCAGGAGATCTCCAACGAGCCCGAAGTCGACTACTATTCAGACCTTCAGGAGAAGCTGAACATTCTTGCCAATGAAGGCCAGACATCGCTCTCATCGCTGCCAGAAGAGGAGCCATCGAGCGGACACTCGGATCAACTCGACGTGATCCACGAATCTGACAAGGAAGGCAACGAGGAAGACGAGGCAGCAGATCAGACTGCCGCGCAGCTCGTCGACGATGTGATGAGCAAGGTGCTCAATGAGATTTCGAATGAGGACGAGCAGAAGACGGTGACGTCTGATGTGTATCAGACGGCCACCGAGCAATCCAAAGACGATCAGTATGATACGTGTGTGACGTCACAGGAAGACGCGTATGATTCGGCGCAAGGTTGGACTTCGCAAGATTCCGAATACACCACGGCGACGAGCGGCGCTCCGAGTCGCCTCAGCGACGCTGATAGACAAGAGGCGTCGACGCCACAGGCTGTTCTATCGCCCGTCGATTCCGATCGCAACTTCACCGTTTCGCAGGACGTCGACCCGCCGATGATTCGCGCGTTTGACGTCGACGATCTGAGCAGCACGACGGCTCGCAGCACACCCGACGTGCCGATTCAAGTCACCATCGAGGAGGAGGACGAGTCCGACGACAAGCTGCCGATCAGCCCGAGCGGTGTCCTATTGCCGCCGACCGCCGATCCCGGAAGACCGATCTCGCCTGTGCCGCCACGCACGGGAGCCGAGGAGACGTTCGTGTACACGACGACGACGACAACAACGGAGAGTGGTAGCATCCATGGTATAGCTATGGAGGCAACGTCCGATTCAGCCAGCGAATCTCGTTACTCGCGCCAACTGTCGGACATGTCGTCGGAGAGCCACGCGGACACCGTCATCCACAAGGAAGAGACGCTGAAGAATGACGCCGACGGATCAACGGATTCGATCAGCGAGGGATCGGTGATCGTCAGAGAGTCGCCGGAGCACGCGAATGACTCGTCGGAGCATCGCGAAGCCGAAGAGCTCGGATTCGAAGTGTACGACGAGGAGCAGCCAAAGTCGGAGGAGTTGGAAACGGTCGAAGAGGAGCCAGAGGATTCGGACTCGTTGAATGGCGGAAGCGGGCATTCGTCGGTTGGTGTGCCGGCCGACACGTTGGCGATGATCGGCAAATATCGACATACGAGCAGCGACAATTTGTCGTTGACGAGCCTTCAGGAGTTCGAGAGGCTCGAACGCGAGATCGGAACACGAGGCGATGGAAGTCTCACGCGAAGCGAGCTCGAGCTGCTCGTCGCCGGCAAAATGAGCCGCTCCGGCGAGGGTTCGGTGAGCTCGCTTCAAGAGTTCGAGCGGCTCGAGAAGGAGATGGCCGAGAATCAATCGCCGCCCGAAGAGGTCATGATGTTGTCGGATATTCGCGAGGAGTCGGAAGCGGAAGACATGAGCATTCGCGACGACGACGAAGAAGCGATGGGTTCCGACGCGGAGATGAAAACGCAACCGGTTCAGGAGGAGGACATTCGAGGCGTCACACCATTGGCGACGTCGCCGACCGACTCATTGGAGCACAACGTCATCACGGCGACACAGATGCACTATTTGGAGACGAGCACCGATTCGTTGGAGCCGACGTTCCAGGAGATTGAGGTTGAGCAGCGGCCGGACAGCGTTGACGACAATTCGCTGACCGAGTATGAAGTGGTGCCGAAGGCCATGGAGGCCAGTATTACGGATTCACTAGACACCAGATTGGATAAGGTAAGCTGGAATTCAGAATTGATTATGAATGATCTGTTGCAGGACTCACTTCTTGAGGGCGCCAGTCAGGGTCCTGAAAGCCAGGACACCCATGGATTGCTTAGTGGCGACACGGTTGGAACATTGGCGGAGGACGACGACAAGGATTCGCTGGACGGCGAGATGGGTCGAATGCTTCGCACCTATCCGACAACGCTGACGACGTTCCAGACGACGTCCGTCTCGCCGGACGGTGTCGTTCAAACGATCTCGCGACGCGTTGAGACCAGGGTAGGCGGTTTGAACGTAATGGAGAAATTTAACCCAATAATTAAAGGTTACCGATCCGATAGTGAGCCATGTGATGTTCACTGGAACCGAGAGTCAAGAGCGACTCGATCAATTGCCAGATGAGGAACAATTTGAGACGGTTGACGCCGAGGGGAATGTGACGAGAACTACATTCCGCAGGCAGCACCAACATCAATGAAATGGTGGGTTCACGCGATTTCAAAAACTTTTTTGATCCGCGCCTTTCACCTGAAATAATTTTTCTATTATTTGAAAATAATAAAAAAAAGAAACTCTTTAAAATAGTACAAATTGATTAGAAACAGTGTGTCTACCCGGGACGAAGTTTCCCGGGAATTTCCGGGTTCCCGGGAAATTCCCGGGAAAATTTTCCCGGGACCCGGGACTCATTGAAACTTAATTTCCCGGGATCCCGGGATCCCGGGAAATTCGTTTCCCGGGAAACGCGGGATCCCGGGATCCCGGGAAATTCATTTCCCGGGTTTCCCGGGAAATTCCCGGGACACCCGGGACAATCCCGGGACAATCCCGGGAAAGTCTGCAAACACCGCGCGCGCAAACGCACACTCTTCGAATATTGCGTATTGTCGTTTTTTTTCGAAATTTTATGAGTTTTCTTATTTTCTTTGTCATTCTGATTCGCGACATATTCAAATCGAATCTTTTCAGTCAGTCTTTTCAGATCGAATCAGCGATATTATTTATTATTATAATTTATTGTTTACTTGATCGATCTTCAATAAGTTTTTTCGTTGAAAAAAGTCTATTGAAAAAAGTTTAAAACCATTATTTCGTATAAAATTCTTGCTAATTTGGAAAAATCGTTATTTGCACATTTCAATTGTACTCATTTTTCTGCCAAATTTTAAAAATTCCAAATAGGGACTTCCTACGCCATTTTCTAAGCATTGGAATCTTTTTAAAATAAGAAAATTCATTAAAAAGAAACGAGAATACGCAATATATTGCAAGAGTGTGCGTTTGCGCGCGCGGTGTTTGCAGACTTTCCCGGGATTGTCCCGGGATTGTCCCGGGTTTCCCGGGAATTTCCCGGGAAACCCGGGAATTTCCCGGATTTCCCGGGAACCCGCTCATCCCGGGAAATGAATTTCCCGGGATCCCGGGATCCCGAGATACCGGGATCCCGGGTAGTTGCGGGACGAAACCGGGACGAGACCCGGGATTGGAGTCCCGGGATTTCCCGGATAAACCCGGGAAACGAAATTCCCGGGATCCCGGGAAATCCTGTCCCGGGTAGATACACTGATTAGAAATGACAATTATTTTTATTTTAAGCAATTAATCGCTTCAAAATTACTGTAGGGCAGTGTAGTCCGCAACACACCACGACGATAATTTACACACTTTTTTTTAAATTTCAGGCAGCCGAAATTCGACAGAAATTCAATGATATTGAATAATTCTTTCCTTTCTCGTTTTTTTTTTTGTTTGATTTTCCCCAATTTTAGCATTATACCACTGTTGCAAACATTCCCATTTTAACCAGTGAGCTTTTTGAAGGCATTCTATCATTCTACAGCTTTTCTTCTTTCCCATCCCCGAAAAAAACAATTTGCGCGTTTCGTTTTTCTTGTTTTTTTTTCTCATTTTCTCATAATAATGGCTGAAACGACTCGCCCCAAGTCCGCCAGTCAAATTTGTGTCGAAAATTCGCATAAATTCTTCACACCCCATCCAAGATTCGCCCCAAATCTTTGAAGAAGGCCCCCATCAGAAAAATTGAGTCGCCCCAACTCAGATTTTTCCAATTTTCGCACAAATTTCTTTCTTTTTCATGTTTTTTTTTTGAGAAAAAAACCCATTTTTTCGAGCTTTAAATCAATTTTCCATTCCTACCCGTTTCATGTTTAAAATCTAAAAAAAAATTGAATTCCTGCTTGTTAACCTGCTTCGAGCTTTTCCCCCCAAAATCATTTTTTATTGTTTTTTTATTCAATTGTAGCGGGCATAGTCATTAACTTATTTATCTTGTTCCCCTCCAACTAATAATAATAATAATATCTAGTCTATAGAAT
This sequence comes from Caenorhabditis bovis, assembly GCA_902829315.1. Classification (NCBI taxonomy): domain Eukaryota; kingdom Metazoa; phylum Nematoda; class Chromadorea; order Rhabditida; family Rhabditidae; genus Caenorhabditis; species Caenorhabditis bovis. The sequence continues at coordinate 1,312,590 of CADEPM010000008.1, forward strand.
AATTTTCCCAAAAAAAGAAACAAGAAAACGCCCCTGTTATTGTGATCGTTGTGAAATTTCTAATCGCTAATGAAGCTTTTGCTTAATAATATAAATTTTATGCGAAATACACTCAAAGAAGAGGAACCTGTACAAAATACATGCTAAATACAATATAAAGAAACCCAAATAAGTCGAATTTTATATTAAATTAATCTCTAGGGCTATCGCAGAGAGGAAGTTGCGCACTAGTTTCGGTCCACTGCAAAAAATTAAAATTTTTCGAGCAACTTCAATTTTTTTTACCGTTTTCGTGTCAACGTCATACGAATAAATCGTCGAATCACAATGATAAGCTCTCGGCGTGAGCTTCACCAACGAATGAAGCGGTATATCAATATAAGGTAGTTCCGAGAGTGGCCGATCGTAGAAGTAGGCGAGAATGCAGCGGAGCACAGCCTGATGCGAGACCACCAGCACATTTGCCTGGAAATTGCGAATTGGGCGTATACAAATGAAGGACGACTTGCCTGTCTCTCAAGCTCCATGATCACGGGCTCCAATCTTGAGACAACGTCTTCATACGATTCTCCAGACGGATATCGATAGTGATATTTGTCCTTGGCACGATCATCAGCCTGCTTCGGATACCTTTGCTGAATGTCATCATAAGTCAATCCCTCGCAGATGCCCGCGTCGATTTCATCCAGCGCCTTCCAATACTCCGTGTGGAAGTCGGGCTTAAGATGTTGCGCCGTCTGCGCGGCTCGAACCTTCTGCGAGCACCAAATCCGAAGGCCGGGCACTTGCTCGTGATCGAAAAACTCGGCGAGCGCCAACGCATATTGTTGCCCGTTGCTCGTCAACGGCGAATCGCCGCCGAGTCGTCCCATCGCGTTGTACTCGCTCTGGCCGTGCTGAAAACAAAAATTGGGGAAACGCTTGGAAAATCGAGCAGAGCAGCTCACGCGTGTCAAATAAATGCTTCTCGGAAGCAAGTGAATGTTCATCAAGAAATACACCACACGACTCTGCACATGCCCCCGAACTTGATGCACTTTGAACGATTTGCCAGCATTGATCACCTAGAAATCGAGGTTTCGACATTCAAAATAATCCAATCACCTTTATAAAACTCATATGCTCATTTTCAGATTCTTCGAGCGGCTCATACTGCTTCTTATAGTTTTCGATGCGATTCATGAAATCCTCTTTCGCCTGCTCGGCATTCATAACACCTTTGTAATCCGGCGAATTGACCTGAAAAAATTATTTGCTATTGGAAAAACCTATAGAGAATTCCATTCGCACCTTGACATCGGTCACGTTGCTGTCGATGATCGCCGGATCGTCGCAAACCGATTCAATGAAAAAACAGCGGAATCTACAATCAACTCGACGTGGGTGCCGACGGCGAGGAATTGAACTCACCTTTTAAGGCGGCAAAAATCGATGAGCAGTTTTCGGCGCTCTTTGGTGGTATTGGTGGCGTCGAATATCGCCACATTGCCGGCCGCGCTGTTCAGATAATCCGCCATATCCTCCATTGCCCTTCGCGCGGATTCCCTAGAATGATACGGTTTTGATTGATTTGAAACAAGAAGGGACGACTAAGAAGATTACGCTCGGACTCGTAGAGCATCGGCGTTGTCGGGACTGAAGAATGAGGCATTCGCGCCATGCACCGCGTCGGCAGCATTCGCCTCGGTTCGACGATACTCGCCGACGTTGAACACTGCAAACTAGCGTTTATAGGAGCTCGGCGAGCATTTTTGGGCACCTTTCGTCTTGAAGCCGGTCCATTTCAGATACCTACACAATTTTTTCGAGATGTATGTTTTGCCGCGTGCCGGCAAACCAACCATGACAATCACATTTGGCACGCGGACCTGGTCTGAATCAAAGAACATTGTGTTTTCAATTTGTTTTTCGTATTTTATTTTTTTTTTCGTGGAGCGTGGGAAAAAATGATTTTTGATGGGAAGAACGCTTATTTTTGGATTTCCGCTGTTTGAAAAAGAAAACAAAAAACTTTTAATTCGAAATTTATACACTGGAAAATATAATTATTGTTTCAGCAACAAATTACCTGAAAACCCGTGTTCATCGGAATGCGCCACTTTTCGCTTGGTGCTCTCCACCATCGGAGTAGCTTGAGGTGCAGAATCAGCCATCTGAAAAAGTAACTATAAAAATTAACTGGAATATAATAGCAATAATAATGAAGCGGAACGAGAATTGTTTATAATTTGTTCGCCGACCTTTTCTCTATTCTATTGTTATGTTGTAGTCGAGTACAAAAATAAATATATAAACAGGTATCAAAATTATTTGAAAGAATCCACAATTCATATCATTGACGCGATTGCCCGAAGCAACTTAAGCAGTAAGAGAGGAAAAAGACGGAAAGAAACGAAAAAATGCGGAAAAAAAAAGAACCCGAGGGGCGAGAACTCCGTTGGGGGGAAGATTAGCTCCTCTCGTGTTTCCTGGATGTCCGTTTTGTCTCGATATTTTGTTGCCGCTATTTATTTATTTTTGTTTTTTTTTTGTTGGATGAACATCGCCGATTTTCAATTATTTTTTAATTCTTGGGATTAAAATGGGATAAAAAGCGAGGGAAAAAATAATTGGTAGTCCGTGTGGACTACATATTAGGCAAAGTTGGACTAGGAATTTGTAGGCCGCGCGGATCTAATTTTCAAATTTTTGACTTTTAAACTTTGACTCTTCGCGGTTTTTGATAAGCGCCGAAACTGGTTTTTGACCCAAAAAAGGTACCATCGATATTTTGGAAGCGAAATATGAAGAATTTCAAGAGTAGAACCCCCCCCTCTTATATGCATGTATTCGTGCATGCTAATCAAATTCAAGCGCACCTGCCCGCGGGCAAAAAAAAATACGAAATTGAGCGGATTGGCAGCTGTTATATACATGTTACCAATTGTTTGTCAACTTGAGCAATTTTTATCGAACAAGAATTTTTTATTTCGCTGTGAGCTTCCTGAGTGTGTACGTTTTTTTGGCGGCGCGCACATTCTGAATTCGCTTTTTTTGTTTGGCCCCGTCAAAAAAAAAGAGGAAACGAATGGAATGGGTCTGAAGGCGCTTCATCAAGTAATTTCGTTATTTCAGTGAAACGCCATTGGGTCTCATTTAGCCGCGCTCTTTTTGCTATTCAAATTTATGCATTTTTTTCTCTTTCTCAATAAATTTGAGGGCAATTCACGCGAGAAGTTGCCACTAATTTTCTCATTGCAGTTTTTCTATTCCATATGTTTCGAATTTTCGCGCACAATTTTACACCGCACATTCGATTTTTAGTGGGAGAGATGTCGAAAAGAAGGAGCAGCAGGTGAAATGAATGCAATTGCTCCTCTCCGCGCTTAATTTCGCCTATTCATTCCTCAATTGTGGTCTCATTTCGAATTTATGGCGGTTTTGCTCAAAAAAAGAATGAAAGAGAGAGAGAGAGAGCGAAGCCCAAAAAAAGTGCAATGATGGCGTTTTTCTCGGAGCGCGCTGCCGATGCTACTTTACACTAAAAGTCGAAAAGAGCAAAAACAATAATGAAAAAATATTTTATCTCTGTTCAGAGAGCGGCGAGGAAAAAGCAGCGATCATCGGGTTCCACGACAAAATGTCATTTTTTTGGCGGTTTATGAAAAATTCATAAAATTTCCTGGTTTTTTCAATCCACAATTTCAAAAAAATGTCGTTTTCAGTGTGCTTTTGCGGTGATGTCCCTTTAAGTTTCATTGTAGACTCCTTCGAGGTTTGAAAGCTTCTCATGTCCCTTTAAATTCCTTGTGCGAAAATCCAATTTCAAAAATTGGCAGCCCTTTAAAAATAATAATTTTTGAACATCCAAACTTTCAAAAATCGGATTTTTTATTGTAATTTTTGCAAAATTGCTTCGAAATCTTCCATGCTTAATAATCTCAATGTGCCTTTAAAAATTCTGAAATCCGACTTTATGCACCTTTAAAAGAAAATTTCGAGCTCGATTATTATATTGTCAAGCTTGTAGAAGCGATAGTTTAAAGGCGCACACCAAAAAAAAATTTTTTTGGTAATTTCGCCAAGTCGCCTATAATATTTGTTGCTCGCGTTGTCAATAAGTGTACAATTTTTTTCCCAGCCATCGTATGAATATGATTAAAAACAGAGAAAAACTGAAGTGAGAGCTCACCGCGTGTCACTCATTCATTCTTCAAAGACCTTTATTTCAATGTACATCTGGCGAACACACACACACAGACACCAATTATCGTATAAGCATAACGGCCGCGCATAAATAGCAGCTTTTGGATGGCCCGGGGGGGCTCTTTGGCAATTTCTTCACAAAAAAAATAGTTTTCGATCATTTTTCATTTAAAATCTCGATTTTTTGGCTAAAATTTCTCGAAAATCTCTCTTAACAATACTGAATCAGTGATTCATGACCATTCTGCGTCTCATCAATCATTATCGTTTCTTGTTTTCTTTTTTTCCAATTAGCCTTCCGCGCGCCGATCGAATTCGTCATTGTGTGTGTGTTGATGTGTACCCAACCTTTGCAAACATTCCGTTTCACACTGCAAATGTAGTAAAAGAAATTGACTTACATGGTCTCGACGCGATTCTGACCGCATGCGCCTTGAAATTGAACTATTCCTATGTTGCCTTGAAATAGTGGGTCATTCGTCACCAAACCCGTTCTCTATTCGTCTCTCGCCAAATTTTTTTTCTACTTCCTCATCATGACTAAAAAATGTTTGCAGGCCATTTTCATTGATGCGATCGAGTCGGACGGCGTTGCGCTGGTTCAACTCGTTGTGTCGAACGCGTTCGTTGTTCGCCGCGAGGCATCGCCAATGCGGCAGCACCACCACCACGATGGCGGCGGCGGCGAGCACGAGTTTGGAGACGCCGCCATTGGATGTGCGCTTCGAGCGCGGCCTTCCGCTATTGGAGGTGCCGTTGCCGTCGAGAAACGCGGTGTGCCAATTCACGATGAGGCCGCTCAGCGACACCGTCGGCAGTTTTTGCGAGTTCCTCAAACAGGAGGATCGCGGCATCGATTATGTCGCGATTTATGGCAAAAGTGCGTCAACGTCATCGTAGGAAACCTTCTGCACGACACATCTAATTGTAGGCGGTGTGAAGTTGGCGACGTCGACGTCCATCGAGCATTTGTTGCAGTTCGGCGCCTTCCGTCTTCGAATCAATGACAAATTCTTCGAGGTGAACGTGCCGGAGACCGGCGACAACATTTTCAGTAGCGATAGGTTGGCTCGAAATTCGCCACACAATGAGAGAGGGGGTCGTCGTTTCAGGCTCCGCCAACTCGACGATCTTCGAGCCACCGTGGCGACACTTCACGCGGCGCTCTGCGTCGACGAGTACAAATTGTCGCGCGAGAGGAACCTGTTGGTGAAGCTCGAAAACGCCGAGACACTCCTGAAGCCGCTCCACGAGGTTTGGCGAACTCGACGGCTGATGGAATCGCTGAATTTGGTTGCAGGAGAAGCAGTGCATCGAGAAGGAGTGCGAGGAGCACGCCGAACGCGTCATGTGGGCGGGATTCGCGGCGATGGGCGTGCAGACGGGATTGTTCGCGCGGCTCACCTGGTGGGAGTACTCGTGGGACATCATGGAGCCGGTCACCTATTTTGCCACCTACTCGACGGTCGTCGCCACGTTTGGCTACTATTTATACACAAAACAGGTGTGTCGCGATTTTTTTTTGTGAGCCAAAAAACGAAAAAAAAATTGGATGCGTTTTGTAGAATTTCGAGTACCCGACGGCTCGCGAGCGCGTCTACACCAAACAATTCTATCGTCGAGCGCTGAAGCGCGGCTTCGACATTGAGAAGTACAATCGGCTGGTGACGGAAGTCGAAGAGTTGCGCGCACAACTCCATCGCATTCGCGACCCGCTATTCCAGCATCTGCCTGTCAGCTATTTGTCGAAACTCGAACAGTAATTGTCATTGCCTCAACACGCATCTAGTCACATTCTTTCGCTTCTTGCCCATCGCGTTCGCCCAAATTAGGAAATTTTGTTGTTTAATTGCCGGTCGCCACTGAGAACACTTGAACCAAAAAAAAAGAAACCAATGTATATTGATTTATGATGATCGTAATAATATTAATTATAATAATAAGAGACATTTATTCTTTTTTTGAGCTTCTTGAATATGGCCTAGTACTGAATCGCTGAATCGTACGTCAATCGGCCACAATCTGGAGAGGGTCGATCGTCCGAGATTCGAAATGTTGAATGAAGATGAAAAATGTGTCTGAAGCAATCATTTTACGGACAAATCTCCGGGTTCTTTTTTTTCGAGTATACTTATTTTAGGGTTAAAGGCGCAGTGAGACCTCCTTTTAATTTTTTTGGAACTTTGCCACTATTTCGAAGTCGGGCGACTTTCACAATAGTAACATTTTCGATGAATTTTTGTATAATTACTAAATAGAAAAAATGCGATTCGTGGCCGTGGCCTAACATTCTTGCAGGCCGGCAATATGAAAATTGTGGTTTTTTTCTGAAATTTGGCGCGCCTTTCACATTTCATTTTATTAATTATTTAATCATGTTTTAAGCAACGTCAAACATTCATTTTTTGAGCTTCTCCAATGGTCTTTGATATAATTCGCGCCGAAGGATCGTTCGAATTGCAGAATGAAGGTCGTATTCAACAAAATCCGGCTAAGGGCAAAAAAATTGAATATTATCAAGGATGAAATGCGCAAAATTGATACCCGATTTAGACTAATCTGCTCGCCGGGCGACAAATTATCGATGAGCGCCGATATCGGCTTCACCACTCCGTTTATTTTTCGATTCTCTCAAGAATCAAAAAAATTGATTTGCTATAATGAATGATGGGGGAATGGTACCTTGATAAACGCCGGTCTCGACGAGAATACTAACACAACGCTCCATTATATTCCTGGTTCGCACATTCGGATACTCGCCGTCGTCCTTCTCAAACACATCCAAATTGAGATGATCGAATCTGCCGCGTCCGCCATGTCTCAAGTAGCGATCGAATAGTCGCGAACCGAGCACATCCGACATCGGATTGTCGCCGACAACATACATATATTTGACATCGTCAAGGTTCATTTCGCGAGCTCGCCGCTGAATCTTGTGAGCCGCGTGCAGATAGCTGACTTCTGTCGGCTTCCCAAGCACCGCCTTATATTGCAAATGGTGTCCGGTCATTTTCTCGTAAAGCGATTCCAGCGTATGAATGAAGACGCCATGACCGATTCTGATGGATGACACATTTAAAACCGAAATCGTTAAAGCCTTTAGTTTACCTGGGCAGCTGAGAAGCGACATCAGCCATCCATACAAGATCAACATTGCACGCGACGATGGGAAGATGGTCCCTTCCAAAAGGGGTGTCCGGGCGTTGAGGGGCCGCCAACGAATCCATATCTGAATCAATCTGATTCGATGGCGATGCAATGAAGATTCAAGCTCACATCCATTGGTTAGTATGCAATCGAGAAGCAATTGAAGCGATGTTTCCCAACGATTGGGCTCGCCGAGCAAAATGATCGCTGGAATTTGTCGTAGATAGCCTAGAAATTGTCGGCGGCTACCTTCGATTGGCCGAAATTTGGCGCGTCGATGAGCCGTCTCTTTGGGATCGACGATTTTGCGCGAGAAGTCGGTGCAGTCCAAATGCGGAAACCAGCTGCGAAGATCGTCGATCGTCGTGACCTTTTTGAAGCCGCAACTACAAAAATCGAACGGGTCGATGCCGAACGCGGTTACCTCTTCGCAATCGTTTTGCCATTCTTCTGACTAACGACGAGAACCTGCTTCTCATGAAGTTCGGTGAACATTTTCAACGGACTATGCGCCAAAATCATGCATTCCGGATCAATCTGGAATCAATTGAGAATTGGAGACGAGCGCGTGGAGGTCAGGGCTTTTTTTCATACAATACCAATGAAAATTAAATTTAATTCAAAAAACGTTTGAAGAAACCTTTTTTTTTCAATTTCCTTTTCAAGCAACAATTCCTATCGATTTTAAAGGCAAACGGGGAGAATCCGAAAAATGTTAAGCAGCGAAAAATAATTTTCAAAATTTCTGTTGAATTTTTGTCATGTTTTTGTTTAAAAAAAAATAATTAACTTCTAGCAAAAATCAAACAAAAATTTCCTGGGTTTTGGGCCCGGTGAAAAGTGTTCCGGAAAATTTTCTGAAGCTTAGTTCCCGCCGGAGCTGCATGACACTTAAATTTTCTGAAAATCGAAGACGGGTCAGAAATTTTTAAGCAGAAAATGTGAAGTAATACGAAATTCCGTTTTACTTTAGTCTCCATATTAGCTGATTTTCACCATCTTAAAAAATAACTAACCAAAATCGAAAAAAATAATCAAACTTTGAAAATCCAAAAGGAATGTGTTCACTTTTGCGTAATATTCACTGATTACGTACTTTACTATACTACAGTAACGCACAAAAAAAAGGAAGGCAATTATAGAAATGATTTTTGGTTCACGATAATTACGGAGAACGAATGAAAAATTTCTGATTGAAGACAGAAGCTGTTTTCCCCGCCTACCCTGAATCCTAGTCGTTCGCTTAGCTGGCCAGCCTTCTCCGATTGTGTGCTATTCGTGCCATTCGTCAGAAACACCTACATTTTCATTTTTTTTTTCAGCTCAAAAAATTCCGCAAGCTAAACCGTTGGCACTATAAAATTGCCATGATGATCGGTGATCAATTTGAACGCTTCTTTCACACGCGGCAATAAGGTCCTGCCGCGAAAAAGCACACCGTCAATGTCGAGTACAATTCCAAAAGGATGCTAAACTCGATTTTCCACAAAAAAAAAACTCTACAATTGCAAGAAAAATGAAAAAAAAAAATTCACCGCATGCCCGCGCTTATGAGCGAATCGTCGGAAAATTTTCAGCATTTCTCTCTGCAAACAAAATTTCGCGCTCTCGATTTTAGGCGCCTTCCTACACTGTTCGAGAAGCACGCACGAGAGAAAAACAATTATTGGAAATGACAATGAGCATTTATCGAGATAATCATCAATTAAATAATTATTAATTCAAGGAATTTTTCTGGTTACGTTTTTGTGAGAGCGCGGGATGAAACCGTAAACGAGATTTTTCGTCAAAATTGTGCATAAAATGGGCGGGGCTTTGTTAGATACACGTCACGTCGATGGTGCCATTCTGATCTAAAAAGTCCTTCCAGTTCACCGACAAATTTCCGACTTTGATCATTGTGAGCAATATGAAAGCTTCACCACTAGCCGGCTCCAACACCTAGAAAGTACAAAGTCCATTGTTTTCGCGTCCGCAGATGCCTCAACAACAACATACCTCGAATTCGGCGCTGTCCGGATTAATCGCTGTTGGGAACTTCTTCACCTCGCACACAAAACGATCCACTCGATTGCCATTGCCTGGAATACCAAATAAGGACCATCGACACAATGCCTCTCCCAATGCAAATACCTTTCTTCTTCTTCTTGTCGGTCTGAACCTCGAGATTGAACCGAAGCGAGTTCTCATTGAGCACGAACTCTGTGAATTTTCCATTGGCTAGTAGGCGTGATGGCTGGTGAGGCTGGAAATTCGATTGGATCGGATCAACTCGGATCAAATCGGATTACCTTTTTAAATACGGTAACTAGAGAGTGTAAAAGGCTCTTCTTCTTTTTTAATCCATGTGCCTTCAAAATCAATTCTACCTAAATATGTGAACGGATTAAGGAAGATGAAGGATCAGAATTGGATCAACCTTCGATCCACTGTCTCGTAGCACTGAAACCGCGACCGATCGTGTTCCAGAATCTTCATCTGACGAGTTTGACTTTTGCGAGTTTCGTCGTGGTGGACTCATTTCTGCAAAAAGAAAATTGAAATTTTTGAGAAAAAAAAAATGATTTTTTGAAGTTTTTGTCGCCAATAAAAAAACTAAAATTGTCCTCATTTTTCACATGCGCCTTTAAAGGCAAAAATTCAAGTTTATCCTTTTTTTGAATAAAAATTTGCCAAGAAATCTGCTTCAATTTTCTTATAATGTCGCAAAAAAAAAGGTTTAAAAATTGTGGGTTTTGGTGCAAAATTAATAAATGTTTGCATGCGCCTCGGCTTTTTTTTCAATGAATTTTCTATTCGATCAAGACGAATTCGATTAAAAAGACCATTTCATACATTTATAATTTCAAAAAATAAATATTATCCAAAAAATGTCTTAACCAGTCACAATTTTCCTTCAAAAAATCTTTTGAAATGCCATTTTTTGGATTTTAGAGACCACTTACGCTCGTTTGATCTACCGGAAACAGTTTTTGTCGGCGAGTGCAGCGGCGATGGAAGCGGTTGAGCGTGCGTCTGATCGATCGACGTCCTCGTTTTCCTCTCGTAGTTCTGCTCAACAATTCCACGATCGCGCGCGAGCGCCTGGATTTTTTCTGCAGAAACGAGAAATCGATTGCGAGATTTCGAAATTCAATGTCTTTCTTTTTTTCTCGACGAGTAATAACGTTTATCAAACAAAAATTGGCGAAAAGCATGCGGTTGAAAAAAAAAGAAGAGGCCACACAAAACCGAAATAAATAAAAATCATGGATGTTTACCTTGATTGAGCTCCTCGTCGGTTCGATAGTAGTGACTCGATGCCATCACAAAATTCACACTGTATTATTGAAAAGTTATTCGAAGATAAAGCAAAAAAAAAAACAACAACAACAACAAGAAAAAAGACGGAGAGGAAGACGAAAATTGGCAAAAACCAAGAGCTGGGCGATAGGGGGCGGTTGGATGAACATCTGGCAGAGTGCGCGAACGCGAAATTGGCACCAACAGGATGGATGCGGCCCCGATAATTCACGGCATTTTTGATGTGGTTTCGAAATTTCTTGAGAATCTTGCCAATTTTCCATGATGAACAGGTGAATTCGAGAGGGGTTGCCTGGCGACGAATCGCCATCGAATGTAAGCGAAGCAAGTTTGAGGTGAAGCTGGCTGAAGCGAAGAGAAAAAATGCCCGGCGATGCGCCTTTAACATGTTCTTTTTTTTTCAATCAGACTTGTCGCCAATTTGCAACTTTTCGTCTTCGCTTAAAAACTTTAAAAATTAGGTAGAAGCTGGAGCAAAGAGTAGAAAATGAAAATTTAAAAAAACCGGGTGATGCGCCTTTAAATAGACTTATTTCCAACAAAAAAAAAAAAACAATTTTTTTGGTCAATTAATTAATATTGGGTTTCGAAGCGACTTTTCGTTTTCTATAACAAAAAAAAATCGATTGTGCGCCTTTAAAACCTAATATTTAACGAACAAATATGGGGTTACTCTATCATTTTCATCTAGGGTCTCATATGGAAAAAAACTGTAAGGAGCGAGTTTTGTTCAATTTTTAAACAATGCTAATGAGAAACTTTAATTTTTAGAATGCATTTTGAACACATTGGTTATTTTAAAAGGAATTTCTTTGCAAGACGTTTTGGTTTCAACGCGTCGGCATGCGCCTTTAAGAAGCCCCCTGTCGTACAACAAATGTCATTGTGCTATTTTTTTTTGGTTCGGAGCATCAAATTGGTGAGTCAGCTATTTGAAACACGCCCAAACTTTCGACACCATCAACCGTTTAGGTGAAAGGGCGCGAAGAATCGGAAGAAGCGACAAAGAGCAAATTGCGCAACTCGCGAAATTTAATCTTGTGCACAAATAATGTGCAGAATACGGAATATATTGGTTATTTAGTTTCGCATCGGCGAGAGACGAGGTGGGCGTGTCGAGATGCGGCGGCATTGTTCATCAAGTGCTCTTCACCAATGTAACGCATACCTGTAGATCAACATGACTCACGTTGATGGTTTCGAAATGCGCGTCGCCCCGTTATTATCGATCGCATTTACAGCCGGCTGTGTCAACGCACGCGAAAAAATGAAAGGGGAATGAGAAGAAGGCAACAACAAAAAAAAACATAGTAGTTTGGGCTCTTCGAGAGCAACTCACAAAATCAAATTAAATTAACGAAACGACTTCAGCGGGTCCCCGCCGTTGTCGTCCAAAATCAATAGCGTGTTTATTTTCGACACGGCGGATTATCGCAGGAAATTGAAAATGAGAGAAAATGAATGGGTTGGAGGCAGGTGGGAAAAAAATAAACCTCATATATGCACCTAGTGATTAGGCAATGAGTCAAGAGCTTCATTTCAGACAATAAAAGTAAAAATCAAATGTGAATTTTATGGGGGCTCTCATATTTGCTTTCCGGCAATGAAAATTCTACTATTTGAGTATACCATAGAAAAATTGTCTCGAACCATTTATGGAATCCATTTTTAAAACAAAAAAATTCAAAAATCGTGTAATTTTTACATTTTCTATTGCGTTCGTTAAAAGGTCGATTAAGAAAATCGCCTTTTAAAGGCGTATAGGTCTCATCGCGAAAAAGAATGTTTCATTTCGAAACTACCATATAATAAGAGAAACCCGTTTCTTTTTTCTCGTCCTAACAAACCGTTAATCGTATTTTCTTCCATAAAACGCGAAAACTAATCCGTACAGCACTATGCCAGAAGTCGAGGTGGGGGGGGGGTCCGACAATTCTATAGCATTGTATTGTTTTTTTTTGTTGTCAAAATGATTCAATCATGGGAAACACCAACATTTTGGCAAGGCACAAAAAAAGGAAGCGGCGTGTATGGAAAACTAATTACTCCTTTCACCAAGGCCCCCTTTGATAATTATTATTCGAATAAAACCACTAGTATTATATTCTCGACACCCCCCGAGGACGACATCTCAATTAACATCGGGGTGACATCGAGTGTCCGAGTAGCGTTGAAGGACATATTACCTATTATGGAATTGGTTATACCTACTTCGACATGACAATTCCAAAAATCCCATCTGCTGGGTTTGAAAATTTTAGAACGAATGGAGACAATATTTTTTGTTAAATTCAACACGCGGAAATTAGGGTTCTTGTGCTCAATTGTCCACAATTTTAATAGTTTTCTTTTTTGAAAATTCATAAAAATAAATGCATGGAAAAATTGTTTGAGAATTTCGTCATAAAACGGGGCAACAGACACCCAAATAAGGGCACTTCTAGGAGATATCAATCCCGGTTCACATGCCATTTTTTATAAAACAATATGAATCGATGAAAAGACAATTCAGGGGCTATTAAAAACCAATAAATATTTTATATTAGTGAGGGTCCGCACACTTCAAAACGCATTGATTCTCAAATACCCTAATAAGTCCATTATTTTTTCAATAGAAAGTTGAATTCAATAAAAATGGGGATTGTCGTCGTCGATGAAATACGAGAATTGTATGCGGCGAATCGATAAGCATGCCTCAACAACAAACAACATCGCAATAAAACATGCTCCCAAAAAGTGGAATTGACAAGACGAAGCAAGCCAAGAAAGCAAGGAATATATTAAGCTTGGACATGAATGTGGAAAGGGGTCCGTGTTGCGTGAAAGCGGCGGGCGGGTCCCAATAGAGGCAAACACACACACACACAGACAGACATTCGCCTCAAAGTATTACAAATTCATTTTTCGCGCGTCACCGAGCCGCGCCATAAATGGGAAACGCGAATCGAATCGATTGCGGGGCGACAATTTTTCCGTGTCTACAGTTATTCGTCACTAATCGCATTGATATCGCTCGTAATTAATGAGTCACTATCTTCGGGGAATCCGAGACGATTGCGAAAATTGCCAATTTTTGGCTGTTTTGAAATGAATGAAAACCGAATAGTGGGCGATTAGCGAACGTAATCCGAAATAATCGATGAACATGGCCGCCATCATCGTCATCATCATCATTGACGGCGATTTGAAGTGATAAAAACGGGCATTGACGGCGAAATTGTGCGCGTGATCTGGAGGGACGAGAGAAATTGAATGGTAAGGTCACTTTGAATTTTCGCATAAAAAGCGGGATGAGGGGGGGGGATAAACTGATAACAACGATGGGCGGCGCTCACCGCGCGTTGATCAAGATGAATAGGCTAATTGACAGTTTCGAAGCGATCGCTATCTGTCTTTTTTTTGAGTGACAAATCGCTCGCAGAATTTCACCACCGTAATTTATCGGACGGATTTTAGTGACATCTAAATACGACGGATTAGATTGATTTCGCGCAAGCATTTTTAGAAATGGGAAAATGAAAATTAATCGGTTTCGAAAGCATATTGAATCGAATCGACTAAAAAAAAGTTCGAAATAAATCAATATTAATTTACCAATTTGAATTATTCTTCGAGAATTCAATTGATTTTACTTGTCGGGTATTTTTTTCGAAAAAAAAACGTTTAAAAAATGAAATCATATAAAATTATACCTATTTTTAGGCGCTTTTCATAAATATCATAATTTTTACCGAATTCAAGAGCTTCTCTGGCTAAAACATGCTAAATCGCATAAAAAAGACGCATCGAAAATAAAAATGGCATCAAATGGGCCGCAATTACCGTAACGCACAATTGCACCATTCGACTGCCTACAGTAGCAAAATGAATAATTAGCCGACGCGCGCATTCTCATACCGTAAAACGATTAGCAGGCGTAAAATGTGGTAAATCAGTATGTAGGACATAAAAACACATCGGAAATAGTGTGCAAAACGTCAGAGAGGGGAGTCCGCGACGTCGGCGGCGGCGGCGAAATTTCAAAAGCAAACGGTGGTGTCATCGCAATTTTGTCCTTCGCGTTTCCACTTGATTTGAAGCATCGAATGAAATGCGAGCCGTCCGAACTGTATGAGAGGGACAAACCAAATGCACTCAACTATTATTTATTATATCGGCACACATTAATAAAATACAATTCGAATACAATCTCATTTCAATTAAATTTTGGTTTCAATTCTTCAAAATGCTTGCTTTGAAAAAAAAACAATCGATAATGTTTTTTTTAGAAGAAAAATCGCCACAAATTTCGCAGTCTCGTCCTATACGAGATTTCTCGATATTCTTCATGTGAGCATGTCCTACAAATATGGGGATTTTTCTCAAAAATCATTCTTTCAACAATTCGTTTTTACGTTGTTTCCGTTCTCGCCTCTCGTCGCTTCTTCCGAATCTCCTCAATAGTGGTAGTATCGCTAGAAATCTAGAAATGAACAAAACCCCTCCTTATTTGGATTTTTCTTTTGGCTCATTACTTGTCTCAATTGTATCAAAGCGATATTCGAAAATGCGGCGATATGAGGAACTGTGATGACCGCATAAATAATCACCATCCCGTTTTGCTGAATGGTTTCGACTGGAAAAAAATAGTGAATGCATCATATTCCACGCAAAATCGCACAACTTCCCTACCAGCACCTAATTTCTTTGTGGTTTCGACAAGAAAAATGATCAAAATCGCCAAAAATGTGGTGCAGTAGATCAGGCACGATAATAATAGGCCGACAAAAATTCGCAAATTCTGCCGATAGATGCACTTTTTCACCCAGGGACAATGATGGTCAAATTCGCGAACGCATCTGAATCGAATATAGCATTGATTGAGGAACGCTTGCTGCGGACAGCCCACCGGTTGCAAATTCGACAATGGTGCGAGTTTTTCGGCTTCGGCACCCAACACGTGAAGCAGAATTTGCCGTCGGTCGGATCGCTTTCGAGCCATTTCACGAATTGCTCGCGCGGGTTACGATAGAGCGGAATTACACCGGAATTGTCAATGGACAACCTGAAATTGAAAAAAAAGTATATAAATATCCGAATTGTCGTCAAACAAAACGCACAAGGAACGCATTAAAAGTCTTAAATTTTTTAGAATGTCGTCAATTCAAATGCATTAGGTGTAAACACACGCCTAGATTCGACGATAATCTGCACAAGTCGCAAAATAGATTTTTTAATTTTTATATATTTTAAATAGTATTTTTTTGTTTCAGCTAGTTCACTTAAAAAAATGCCTACCATATAAACAAGATGGCTGAGATGGTGTACAAAATTCCAACGGGAACGATCATATACCATGTTGAGAAATTTTCAGCGTTGAAAATCCTATAACAACAATTCGTTCGTTTAAAATTGCGCCGCGAATCCCAACATCAATACAATTTTCGAGGTGCCCATTGTGATGAAATACATCACCGGAAAATGAGTGGCGTCGTCGATCGAGAATTGAAAATAAATGACGCAAATGATGTCGATCGAAATGAATAAGAGTCCAATGGCGATGAGATATTGGCCGAATTCGAGAAGCGCGAATAAGGCGGATAGCAAAAGTAGGGGAAGAATGGAGACAGCGGCATCGAGAAGAAAGTCCCTTGATAGCACCTTCTGCGGTATGGTGCCATACTTTTCCAGCCTCGTTCGTTTCACCCCATCTAAACAACAATAAATTGCATCTGCGGTCATTGAATCTTCTAAATATATACTTGTCACATATCTGAGCTTCTTCTTGTCAAGCACACATAACGCCGTGTTTCCCGCATGATTCGAAATTGTTGTATCCGCGCCAGCAGCTATAAGTTCTCTAGAAACAATTACGATATTATTTGAGGCGTCAAAAATAAATTTACATTGCTCCAATATAATTCGACCTTTTTATCGCCTTATGAAGCGCTGTTTCATGTTTCCGCTCATCGGCGAAATCGAGAAAAACGTTGAATTGCAGAAAGATGCGTATCGGAAACATGCCGTGGCTTTCGCGCGCCACTATCATCAACGCCGACATGCCTTAAATAGATTCGATTTCATTTTTTTTTGCTTCAATTTTTTTTGTTTTACCACAATTGTCGCGAGCGTCTTTTAAATGCTCGAATTTCGTTAGCAAATATGCCAAGATTGTGGAGTTTGCTGAATGCGCTGCCACGTGGATTGCCGTCTCGCCGTTGGTGTTGCGAATTCCGGCGTCGGCGCCATTCTGAAAATAAAAAATCGAATTATTTTTCAAACAACGATTTGAGAAAGAAAACATGCATTTCTGTAAAAAATTTAAAATAGAAAATTTTTCGAATTAAAAAATCATCTAGTCGCGTGTTTACACCAAGTGCATTGTATCTGACGACAATTTGCACACTGTGCAAATTTCACGCCATTTTCCACATAATTTTTAGGTTGTTTCTACCGAAAAAAAAAACAATTTTTGAATGTTTTCCTGACCAATTAAAATTAAAAAAAAACTGTTTGAGGAATGATACCATCACTAAACAAACGATGGCATTCAAGTGGCCGACGTGGCACGCCCAATGAAGTGGTGTCGATTTCAAATTGCCGCCTATTTTGTTGATGCTCGCGCCGTGTTTGATCAAACTGAATGATGATGACACGTAATTTAAAGGGGGAAAATTTGTTTTAAAATTCTTTACAGTTCTATTATATCCACATTGTTGTTGATTGAAGCCCAATGAAGCATCGTGCATTGTTCCTGAACGTTGAAAATTTCGAGAAAAGGAAAATAGGCAAAAATCGAAATTTGAGAAATTCGTTTGAATTTTTTTTTTGCCAAAACAGTATACTGATATGGAAGATGGTTTGCTCTGTATGTCGTCGGACGCGTTGCGGCTCGCGTGTAGATCACAAAAAAAATTCGAAATACGCGAACCGCGACGCGTCGGGCGACATAGATAAATCGCTTCTTTTTCAAGAAATAAAAGTCTGGAAATTTCAGAAATGTTGAGTTTCCCTAAAATATTACATCCAGTTTTTGTTGCTTGAGGCAGGTCTCGCCGTCAGAATTTGAAAAAAAATCGCGGCGAGACCAATTTGAAATCATTTTGGCACGCTTTGCTCTTTTTTTTCTTTTTGGAATCGACTCATTGATTTCGAATAGCCCAAACCTCATCATACTCATTCGGCGGCAAATTCTCATCGAGCACCTTTCTCACCATGGCGATATCGCCAATTTGGCACGCTTTGACGGCCGCCTCAATTTTTGCGTCGCCGTGTTGTCGCCTAGACCGAAAATGAGCACAAATTGTCGCGTTTGTGCAGCGGAGCGCGACAAAAACATAAAAGGCAAACACCCACTTGCGGTGAACTGGAACAAACGCATTGTTGGCCGCCGTCGTCGCCGACGTCGACGAGTCGTCCGATGACACGGAAGAAGGCGTCGACGCCACGCTCATTATTGCTCGCCTCCGTCTTTTTTTTTTTTTTTCTTGGAAATGAGACACACATGAGCGCGTCAAATTTATTTTTTGAAAAGTTTTTCCCAAAAATTTTGAATTTTGAATGAAATGCCGCAAAAACAATTTCATCTGCGGACATTTTCTTTGTTGGCGGCAATTCAAAAATAGGCCACCTCTGGAGGCCAGAATTCTTCCCATCACGGTTACGGTAGCACTCGTTTCAGCTGTGTGGCATCCCAAGATGTGATTTTTTCTGCAATGAGCTATTAAAGAAGACTTTTTTAAAGGCGCATGCATCATATTTTCTTCCCTGGCATAAAACAAACGAATAGGTTTTCTTTAAAGGAAAAAAGTTGCTTAACAAAAAATCCTTTAAGACCAATTTAAAGGCGCATTACTCGATTTCGATTTGTGGCATTTTGCAAGTATTTCCTTCTCGGTAAAATCCAAAACCGAATAGGGAAGCTTAAAGACCACATTAAAGGCGCATACACTATCAATGTTATATACTGCAGCTTTTCCATAGCTAGACGCTCATTAAAGGCGCACAACCATAAGCATGTGCTCCGACGAGAATAGAATAATTAGGACAATCCAGTCGGGACCAAAACGAAATTTTTGGTGCTCATTGGGTTTTGTCTCTAATTTCGAAAAGTTTTCCTCAATGGCTTGATTTCAGAGGTCAAATTTAGGCCATCAATAATTTGTTAGAAATATTTTTTTTTTTCAAATTTGAAGAGCCCCCAGAATTCGTTTGTCTTCATCAAACAGAGAGAGAGAAAAAAAACATTTCCATCATGTCTATATTTGGATATCTCGAAGCGAAAAAAAAAGAATGAAGAGTCGCAAATCGCATTTTTTTTTCTCTTCGCCGCCGCTCACCTCGTTAGAAGAAATCTTGTCAGCAGCACAAGTTGTTCTTCTCCACCCCCTTTTTATTTTCTCCCCGCATTTTCTTTTTTTTTTTTCATTTATTTATGCCTCGCTATTCTTTCTTCTCGTCGTCCCATTTTTCGTATTGCCGGCAACCGGAAGACTGTCCGCAGATGCGCTTTAAGATCCCCCGTTAAATTCGAATCCGAAATTTCGACCCATTATTTGTCCGCAGATGATTTTCCATAATTCGATTTGAGATTCTTGAGCGGCCTAGAAGAAATCGTCCCGTAAATTGTCCGCAGCACAACGTTGACATATCGCATTTGTGTAATCCCACAAGGTGTCCGCAGCATGTTTAGGATATTATGGCTGCTAGCGCTGGACTTCATTCTCTCACGAATATTTCTAAATACTGACCGGAATGCCAATTTTCTGAAGCGATGCTCATTTTCAAAGTTTGGTGACATGAAAATTGGCGAAAATTCGAATATATAATTTTCATTTCGAGAAGATTGACTCCAAAATTGGTAATGCACGCCGTCAATTTCAAATAGTCGAGTCTCACATCCATTTTTTTTTTTGCTTTTGGCGTTGAATCTCGCGATCATTTAAAAGGATGAACTGGTGAAGGTCAGCAGCTTCATCGAAGTATCAATTATTCATTATTCGGACCCGCGAATACATCGTTCAAGGGTTCCGCTCGTCGGTATCGATTTTAGCTCAAGGATTAATTAGTCTTGGAAAAGTGCACGCCAAAAAACCACCCAATTTGATGGGCTTTAGGCTAAAGCTGACGAATTTCGCGTCCTCTCTTCAATTTTTTTTTCTTCGACTATATGAAATTTTCATGCTGCGGACAATGATCGGGGTTTGTCGCTAGCCGAATTTAAACCAAAAAAAGTCATTTTTTAACAAAAGGTTCTATTTTTTTTTGCTAAATAATAGATAATTTAAAAAAGAGCACATTTTAAAGGGGGAGTAGATCAAAAATCGATAAGCTCTTCGACGGTTGCCTTGCGGCGAAATATGAACAAATTGATGGGAGCAACAAAAAAAAACACACACGCATTTTTTTCCCACATATTCAATCCATGCTTTTGTGCGAAATAATGTATTGTATGTGTATTGGCAGCCGCATCTTTTTCTTTTTTTTCCCCCTATTGAAAATTGAGATATCGAAGTTTGCTCGAGATTCCTAATTAGGCACCTTCCACACATTCGTGAAAAGCGTCAATTTGCGGTATGAAAACAATTTTGTTGAAATTTTTGATACTCGCAAACCTCAAAAAATTTTTTTTCCTTCCATTGTTTTGATTTTTATGGCTAATCTCTGCTGCGGACATTTCATGGTAATTCGTTTTGATGGCCACTCAAATATAAATCATGCTGCGGACATATTTTGGGATATGTCTTTGGGGGAGAATTTCAATAGTAAGCGATCAGCGGACCATCAAGGGGTTCGCAAATTGTCCGCAGATTGAAATGAATAATGCATGCCGCTTCCTCATTCGTCGGAAAACAATTGAAGACGTCGTTCTCGAATGATTAAACATCAACAAAATGAAATTGTTGGGGGGTTTTTTCAACGTCAAATCGAATTCGCCCCCGTCGCAATTTTCTTGTGTGCTCTTGATTCATGCCCAAATTTGGTTGTTTTGAGTTGAAATCGACATTATAAATTATTCGGCGCCCCACATTTTCGATTAATTTCGTCTCGCGTCGCAAAACAACCCGCAACGTTGTCCGCATGTCGAGTTTGATAAGACACTTTCAATTTTTTTTGTGTTGTTAAATACTATTTTTTTTTTAATTTTGTCGTTTAGTAGTTTAGGAAAAATTGGCTAATTTAATTTAGGCTCAAATGAAACCAATAATTTAATCTTGTTAATAGATTCACAATTAAAATTCTCTGTGCATTTGTGCGTCAAAGTGTGTACGGTACCGCTTGACACAATCGCGTGTATTATGTTTTGATCTACCAGCAATTCAATCAATATTGCTTTGTGAAAAAGGCTATTGTCGGAAAAAAATTGGCAAGCTGCCAAAAAATCTAAAAAGAGGTCTCAGTGTACGCCTTTAACATATAGGCCCGTAAATATACACTTCTAGTTTCCCGTCAAGACCATTTTTATTGGATTTTTGGCTTTACAATGGGTAGTGCTATTTAGAGAGAGAGAGGAGAGAGAGAGAGAGAGAGAGAGAGAGAGAAGATTTTACACTCGAGATATCATCACGTTGCCGTTGGAGCAGTTGTGGCAAAGTGGGAAACGCGCAGGTGCGCGAGTTTTTTGTCCAGGGTTCGACACTTCATAGGTGTTAAACATTTTTGCTAGCTCATTCTTTTTTCTATAATTGTTCCAGCACCCGATTCGCGAGTCACTGCATAAGAGCCTTAGCCAATTTTGGGACAAAAACGAATTGCATCAAAACCCTGCTTAGTTATTTTTTAATTATAAATAATATTTTTTTCAATAAAAAATACCTATTGGATTTCTTGGAAAAAATAATGCAAAAAAAAACGAAAAACCTCAATTTGTTTTGCATTTTCGAAAATTATAGGGTTTTTTTTCTTCGGGGAAAAAAACGTGTCGAATAAACCGGTAGTCTTAATTTGATTGCGAATTTTGTTGTTGTTTGCTTTTTTTTTCTTCTCGACGCCTTCAACCACCCCTCTTCAAATTTTTTTAGTCGTCTTTCTTCGTCCAAAAACAAAACTCTCATTGATTGGCCGCAAAAAAAAAGGTATTCGGTCGAAATCGAATTACGCATAGTCAGCGATTTCGAGAATATTGACTCATTTAATTAGAATGATTTTGTTGGCGCTTTTTTTGTGCAACAAAAAAAAATAAATACTTGAGTATCATCTTCAAAATATTTGAGATTTCTTGGAACTTGTTTTGTTTTCTTCTCGTCGCTCCTTATTTACATTGACGCAATTTTTTTCTTCTTGGGATTTTATTTTTTCTTTGCCAATTTGCTCGGGCTACGGTAGTTTAAATGAGCAGTTTTGAGGGACCCCCTTCTACTGAAAAAAAAAGATATGAAAAGAAAAACAACCGGTTGCTATAATGGAGGGACCATTATGAATTGTTTCAAGACCCATTTTTTTGCCAGAATGGATTTTGAAGGGTAGCCTAAGATGGTTCCATTGAACTGAAACTTGACTAGAAAATTTTTGAACGTCTGAAAACGCTAAAAACGAGGCAAATCGTGAAAATCAAAGCCAATCGAATTTGAATTGCCGCCAATTATTTTTTTTCCTAGAATTTCTTTCAAATTTATTGGCATCTCAAACCACTGAAGAAAATTTGAAAAAAAAAATTATTGGCTGTGTGCCAATGCGTCTCGAGACTGCGTACAATGCATTATAGCGTACGCGCATTTATGTAATATTCAATCAACACTGATTTCGCGAATTCGATGTTCCTTTGACCCCCGATAAATGGAAATTTAAATAATGGGAAAATTATGAAAAATTTTAAAAAAGAATAATGGAAAATAAAAGAAAATAAATTTTTATTTTTTGAAATAAAGAATTGAAATAGAAAACAAAAAAATCTAAATTTTTTTCTAGATTTTCAGAAAAAAAGACAGTTGCGCGAAACCCGGGAGACTGTCCGCATATGCGTTTCATAATATATAATACGTTTCTAGCTTACATCTAATTCTAGTATCGATGTGTTTCGAAATATTTAATCCCGTAAATTGTCCGCAGATGGTTTCCGATAATTCTCATTGGGATTTCTGTCAAAGCAACCCAATAAATTGTCCGCAGCATTTTTCTGGAAATCCAAGAGCGTATTTAAAAAATATTTCAAAAAAATTAAACCTACACATAATCCGATGAACTTTGTCAATTTTTTCTTCTCGTTTCCCATCAGCCTCCCACTCGGCCGATTCTTGACCTTTATCGTACATTCAATTAGCGAATCATATTGTTCATTTGTTGAAATTCCTTGGCCGAAATTCAATCAGCGATTAAAATTGATTTGACGAGTCGCTTCGTGACGAGACCCAAATATTTTGATTCGTCATCTATCCATCCATAAAAGGTGTGGAATCAACAGCAAAAAACAACAAACACACGAAAAATGGAATTAATTGGCAGCTCATTCGGCGGGCTCACGCCCCGAATGCAATTTAGTCGGCCGCCTCTCGCGCATTTTTTTTATTCGCATATATCGATTTTTTTGTTGGTTGAATTTGAATTGAAGAATAAGTGGGTCTCGCAGCGATTCTCACTACCGTCTTCCGATGACTACACTTGAAACACTCGTCCACTTTGACTGCTTCCACAAAAAAAAATAATTCAATTTTTTGTTCTTAACAAATTTTGCGTGCGCCTTTGACGTATACTGTAGTTTTTTTTTCAATGATTTCATTTTTAATTATTTCTTGAATCACATTTTTATTAGAATTGTTTTTTGTTCTTCCTTTGGGAACGAAATTTTATAATTAATTATGATTCATTGGAAGCTTAATTGCCGCTTGTAGAAATTGTTCAAATTTTGTGCCAAAAGGGTCTTCCAACATTATGGATTACTGTAGCTATAATTCTTAAAGGGTGTGTTTTTTTTAATGTATGAATATAAATTCTGACGTTTCGAATTTCGAAGCAACCAATCGTCGAAGAAAGGTGTGAACCGTTGAGAATCGAAATTTTTGATCTACATACCAATTAAGGCATCCTACACTTCAATTCTATTTATGAGAGTATAACCGACCCACCACTGAGCCACAACTGTTTGCCAAATAAGGATATAAGCACGATATAAGGCATCCCATTATTTCAAATTTCTATAGTTGGCTTCCGGCGACTGCTGTACGCGGGTAGATTTACGGGGAATGCGTCTTTCCAAATGGTCCCGCAACGACTAACAGGTTATTTCAAATTTTATGGACCAGCTCGATAATTAAAAAAAATGCAAAACTCGTCGAGAAAAATGAAGCAGTTCACGTGAAAACAAGCATTCACGCGTGGCGAGACCTTTTTTCAAGGCGCATGCGCGTAAATCTACAGCAGTCGCCGACTATATGCGAAATTCACGTGGGGACGGCCTAAAACTTTGATGGTCCATATCTAGAAGTTTGCGCCGGTAGGGACCCGGCTCATTCGATTGGAAATTTTCTAAAGAATCTGTACGCAAGAATAAAAAAAATTTTTCAGCAAAATGACCTCCCTTGCCCCTCCCCCTCCTCCCCCCCTCCTCTCTGGGAGGGAAGCCGCTGTGGCGAAATGAATCTGTCTCAAATTTCGACACATTTTCGCATTGAGAACACGTAATTTAACACCGGCTTCTTGATTTTTGGCAAACGAGAAGCGAAAAAAAAAGTAGCCGCCAGCAATTCCCGTCGAGAATGATTTATTTTGGTCGCCAATCCAACCCCTCCAATTATCGTTTTTTGTTTTTTTCCCCCCTCTTCTGCTTGTTATTTGCTCATTGGCTTCTAATTTGCGTTTTCAGCATCGATTTTTGGAATGCCGGACTCGAGCGTCGTCGGCCCGTCGATTCCGACGACCATCGTCAAAAAGTCGGCGTTGAAGACGACGTTGTCGGTCGGCGAGAGTGCGGCGAGCTCGTCGACGTCGACGACGTGTCCCGTCGAGACCACCAAGAAGAAGCGGTTTAGTTTGGTGCCGATGTCGAGGCAGGATCGAAGGGTCACTATTAGGCCCTATGAGAGTTTTAGGTATGTCGAAAATTCGCTCCATTGACACTTTTTGATCTACTTGGATTTTTCTTAAATTGAAATGAAATGGTTTTTTTCTAAAAATTTGACTTTTTAATTAATGTAGAAAATTCGCTCCATTGGTACTTTTTTTGATCTACACCGATTTTCCGTAATTTAAAATTTAATGGTTTTTTCCCTGGAAATCAGATGTTTAATAATGATGCGGAAAATGTGCTCCATTGACAATTTTTGATCTACTTCGGTATTCGTTAAAAAAAAAGTTTTTTTCTAGAAATCAGATTTTTAAATAAAGCAAAAAATGCGCCCCATTGAAACTTTTTTGATCTATGTTTGTTTTTCTTTAAATTAAAAAAAAAGTCGTTTAAATGTGATTTTTATTTAATAACCCAGTAGATAGTGCGCTCTATTGCACAACTTTGATCTACTTAATTTTTTTTCTTAAACAATCCGGTTTTGTCAAGAAAATTCAAAAAGGAATTGGAAATGAACTTCATTATTTGATCTACTTAGTTTTTCTGTTAACATCGAAAAATGAATGTGCAAATGCGCTCCATTGCCCTTTTTGATCTACTTGAGTTTTTAATACCAGTTTGTTGATGAAAAATTGAAAAAAAAAATGCGCTCCATTGAACTCGTTTTGATCTACCAATTTAATGATCTACCAATTTTAAAAAAAGTTTTGATCTACCAATTTAAAAAACCTAGAAAATTTTTTAAACCAACAAGAATTCAATAAAAATTCAATGGAGCGCATTAACTCTCAAAAATTCAATGGTCGAATAAACTCTTAAAGCGGTTTTCATCAAATTCATAATTGTCAATCTGCGGACAATTTCAGGGAGCGGAAAGACGAAAAAGACGACGGCATCACGTTCGGCTACGCGGCGCTGAGCGCAAACGAGGATGACTCGAAACGAAGTGTGCAATATGAAGGCGAGGATTACGGTAGCGGCAAATCGATTACGGTAGTCTTATTTTCAGATCGACCCGAATCGCCGGCGCCTTCAATATTCTCGATATATGGCGATGAGCCGGGACCATCAACGGTGCGATTTTTTTAACAAAATTTCGAATGCCCCGACTTGAATTCTAGATTTGCGAGCAGCCGATTGGCGCGCAAGCCGACGTCTTCATCGCATCATTGGGCGAGAAGAAGCTGAACCAGATGAAGAAGTTCCTTGAGAATAATCCAAGAGAGGAGCACATGTACTTCTTATGGGTCAAAGAAGCCAAAAGCAACAAGGTAAGCAATTTTAAAGGCGCATCAATCAACGACACCCTATTGAGCTCACTGTCATATCAATCAAAACCTTGGAGAACCATTTCAAATCGAATAATCGCATTCGTCGTGTGAAATGGAGGCATTTGTCGTCGGAGAGGGTCTCGATATATCGATACAGCTTGCCGGCGATCACCTATGAGGTAATGAGGCTCTCAATGATTGAATCAAGCTTCTCGCGTTCGCTCCAGAAATCGAAATTGTGTCGCGAATGCGTTTGCCGACACAAGAAGTTGTTTCTGCTTCTCGTCTGGCTCGCGTTCGTCCTATTCCTCTGCCTAGTTGTGGTCCTTGGATCACTATCGCCTGAGGATCGGACCCATCCATTCGTCCACTATCATTTGCGAAACAATTCAATTCCGCTGGCAAACGCTTCAATCATCGGGTGACGAGGCGAAAATCGAATTCAATATATTTATAAATATAATAATGTATATAATATTGGTGATTATTACTGTTAGACAGCGCGAGGTATTGTCTCTCAATAAAAGAAAACGTAATTGATTGCGTTTAACCTCGCGGGATTGTCGCCACGCCTGTCTTGTAAACCTTCTCGGGCTCGCCGAGCACAACGCGATCGATGAACTCTTTGCCTTGCATGAAGCAGTGGTCTTGATTCGAGACCTCGTATTTCCAGCCGCCGAAACGCCCGCGCGAATAGATTTGGTTTTTTTCGAGCTCGGTGTGAGCGCGCGCCAATTCCTGATCTCGTTTCGGCGTTGGAATCGGATAGCCGTATGGAAGGGTGACGGAATAGACGGATTCGATCGCCTCTCGAGTGATCATGTCCTTGAGAACGAGTCCATCGAGAGTTTGCTTCACGATTTCTTCCTCGGTGACCTGAAAACATCAATTTTTAGGGAGGAGAAGAAATTTGAAAATTTGAAAAAAAAAATCGTGTGCAGTTTTACTCCGCGGTGTTTACACACTCGCATTTAAACCGACGAAAATTGATTTTTATTGTCCATTTTTTTCTCAAATAAATTTGTTATTTTCGTCAATTTTCAATCAATTTTCACATTTTCTTCAGAAATAAAATCAATTACCGTGTCATCAATTGGTCTGGCGCACTCGCACATCACCGACCAGTACTTGTCGCTGTCTGGCGTCACCTCACCATACCGGCACAAAATCGTGACACGGAAGAACGGCACATTTCGATCCGGGAAATACAACCAGGTGTAATTTTCAAGGAACGGCGTCATCGGCTTGCGGAGACCAACTCCCACAATGAACACCTTGTTGTATTTAATGTCCAATGGTCCGGTGACTTGAGTGCTCTTGATGAGCTGATCGATTGGAGCCGTGTTGAGCAAAACGTCATATTCAACCTTTTTCGGCGTCTCTTGGTCCTTTTCAATGACCTCGATGGTCTTTTCTTTTGCATCCACACCGACAACCTTGCTATTGAATTTGAACCAGTTGTTCGGCAATTTCTTCGCCATCGAGTTCCACACGTTACCAGTTCCTCCGTATTTCGGGAAAGTGAAGTAAGAGTTTGGTCCCCAGCCGAAGTCGGCATTCTTCAAAAAATAAAAAATGTGAAATTTTGCGATTTTTTTAGACATACGGCAAGCTCATTCTGATCCATCGCGCACAATTCCTCAAGCTTCTCCTGTGGGAGTTTGGCGACACGAGTTCCAACCCAATTCGGTGACATCTTTAATGGCTCAACCGTCCAGACCTTCAAGATTATTGGGTAATCATCGAAAATTATGTATTTGAATCACCTTTTTGGTGTAAGGCTTGAAGAACGTGTTCAAAATAGTTGGTCCAAAGTGCTGAAGAACCCATTCCTCAAAATTCTCCGGCGCTGTGGTTGTATGGTCCCGCTCATAGCGCTCCTTCAAATCGACAAGGCAGGCGTTCTTGACAGGCTCTGGGAACAGCGGAACAGCGAATTGCGCTGGATATGGGACCTGTAAGTTGAGTTGACGATCCAGATTGTGAGTCAATCAATCGCTCGCTCACCAAATGGATTCCCTTCTTATCGAACACATAGTTCATATCAACCATGCAGTTTCTCGCCAGCTTGTTCCATTCATCTACAGCCCATTTCGTCGCCTTCTCATAGTACGGGAAATTGTGATTGAACGTGATATGACCGCCCATATCCCATAGGAAACCCTTGTCGTCGGTGACGGTGCACGACAAACCGCCGGCGTGATTCTCCTAGAAATCGACGGCAATTGCGAAGCGTGATTTGAAAATAGGATTACCTGCTCAATGAGCAAAATCTCGGTGTTCATCGCCGCCTCATTGCCCTCGCTCTGAAGCTCGTTGAGCCGATAGGCGGCGCCGAGCGCTGTCGGAGCGGCACCAATGCACACGATCTTCATTTTCTGGAATTCGAATTGAGAAGCGAGGCTCAAAAATTGGAAATGGATTTTATATGGAAATGGATCGCGCCGGTGGGTGAGTGAACGTTCTCTCGAGATTTGTGACCCAGATAATGCCGGGGAATTTCGCTTTCATTCTGATAAAACCGCGCCGATGCCCGCCTCGTCTCGACGGAATATAGCATTTGAGATGAGATGTTTGAAATCGAGACGAATATTTCGATCTTGTTTTTATGATTTCGGTTCAAGTGTTCAGATTTCAGCCATCGATTGTCTGCCAAGCATGTCTATCTAGTTTGTACCCCCCTCTCGATCATGAATGCCGATTGTGATCTGGTTTTTTGGAATTTGACGAAGGGAAAATCAATTGAGATCAAAATTTGTGATGTCTGGACCTTGCAAATTTTCAATCTCAAGATTCTTGAAAGCTGCAAAATAATGGTGCACGGAATTCCGTTTTCTGTGGAAGCTTTTTCTTCCGTTGGAAGGAAAATTTCTTCAAAATATATATTGTCGACGTCGTGCGACTGTGAAAAATTGGCTTAATGCCAAAAAGGTGCGCACCTTTAACCTATCCTTATATTGACAACACACCCCGTAAATCTACACTTTGAATTTCACGCCAAGACCATTGCCATTGTTTTCTTGGCATTTAGCCAATTTTCCGACGCCGACAATATAAAAATTGCTATTTTTCGGCTTTTTTTTTTCGCATTTTTCCCCATCACTCGATTAAAGGCGCAGAGCTTCATCTAGTGAATCTAGCCGCTTTTGTTGTTCAAATGTTGAGATCCTTGATTCCGATTCGGTTCAATATTTGGCAGATTCTTCGACAAGATATGAATTCGAAAGTTGAATCAACGATTCGCTGAACTATTGATTTCACGCGAATGCCAAATGCTTCCTCATTTTTATATTCAATTGATTTTGAAATGCTAGGTTTGTAAGAAATACAGCCACGGAAAAAAATGATGCGATTCATTTATAATTTGAATTGCCGCCTTCGGGGTCTCATATGGAAAAAACAACTGCGAGGGGGGGAATTTTGTCAATGAGCAAAATTTTGAAATTGAATTTTATGAGACCTTGGTAGCGCGCGAAATTCAAAATCAAATTTCGTCGATAAAACAAAAAATTTTATATTTCGATTTAGGTTTTCTTGTCAGAACATTACTTCAGTTCTTACTATTTAAATGTATTACGTTATACGCGAATCGAACATTAAACATGTGCTCGAAAAATGTAGGAAGGCGTCAAATTTTCGAGCAAATCGCAATTTTTAGGAACCGATCGTTGATCATATCTGCTTGGAACTGATATGCTACCAACTCGAAGACTACGATCCGATGCTGAGAGCCGCTCCATTGTGAGTCGGAAAATGTGAGACATCAATTTTTGGGATTTTTGCAGACTCTTCTCAACACCCCATTATATTTGCCTCATTTTCGTTGGATTCTTTCTTTTGATTGGCATCAGCTTATACGTGAAACTCTGTTTTATGGGGAGTGATAGTGGTAAATCAAATCCGATTCATGAGAATGAAAATTGTTTGCAGGCGACCCCGAACGATTCGATGATAGCATCACTGAAGCAAGCACCCATCGAGATTTGGGATCGCTGATGTCGACGCAGTCGAGCCGCCTTCGGAATCAGTACGTGACGAGCTTGCAGAAGATGAAAAGTTTTCGGGAAGCTCAAGGAGCCCACGCGAAGCATCGTGACTTTATCATAAGGAAAGTGGTGGGTGAAGGTTCGTATGATATTTATTCGATTGATCGTTGAAGCTGGATGAGATGAATGAGGAGAAGACTGATGTGAATCTTGAGCGGCAGAAGGTGCACATTTCAGGGAATTTAAAAAATTCGGATGTGAGAATACTTGATACGAAAGAAGAAATAGGAAATTTCCAGTTCGTCTCGAGTTCCAGTCCACATGAAGCGCAAGTGATCCTTCGCAAGGTGTTCTACGATCCATCACAGAATGAGGTGTTCGATATTGGAACCGACGTGGATCTGATAAGCGCGAGCCGCGGCAAGACGAAAAAACGAATGCCGAAATCGTCGGTGTGTCAATCGATCACGACGCAGGCGTCGGCGCCGCCGAGCTCCGCACCGATGAAGCTCAAATCGGCGCGATCGTCGGTGATCGAGGTGACGCAAAAGTCGAGCAATGATTGAACGGACCATGGTCCCAATTAATATTACATAGTTGCAATAAAATTGTTGAAAATTGAATGACGCGTGTTCTTTGAACATTTGAGAACCTCATTTTTTATTAATTCTCGTTATTGAAATGACAGGTTCCAATTTTTTCTTTTGGGTTTTCATTGAAATCCATTCATCTTCAGGATTCCTTACAAAATTACCAAGTCAATTACTTCTTTTGAATTTGATTGTGTTCAGCGATGGTCTTGAAGTGGACGATGAGCGCGTAAGTAGGTCAATAGTGCAAAACGCGCTCCATTGATATTTAGGAGAATGCGACGAGCTTCTTTCTCGATTGCCCCGGAACGGTGATATTTGCGAAAAAAAATTGCTAGCAATTTTCCAATAATTATTTTTTTAGATCGATTTGGCATTTCCGAATGAAACCGAATGCCTCGTTTATTGTGAGAAGCTTCGCGTTTATTGGGACCAAATTGAGATGGAAAATGAGGGTCAAACGTGGGCGAATTGCGCTCCATTGCGAAATGTAGATCAATGATTGAAGGCCGGTGATTTTCTACACG
Source organism: Caenorhabditis bovis (assembly GCA_902829315.1). NCBI lineage: Eukaryota > Metazoa > Nematoda > Chromadorea > Rhabditida > Rhabditidae > Caenorhabditis > Caenorhabditis bovis. Next base: position 1,343,577 of record CADEPM010000008.1, read on the forward strand.
TATGGAGTTTGGGAGATTGCTTTGACGGTGATTATTGCGATTCTTTGCTTTCTAGCAGCCCTAATGGTTCTAATTTTGGCGAAAGTTCGAACGGAAGGTGGCCCGCAGATGGTTTTGAGGAGATTCTTTTTTTGATTTTTACAGAAACGGTATATTTCTCAGACGATGATGCGTCACTTATTGAGGAGCATGATGATTGTTGTGAAAAGAAGGAGCCGAGGAAAGATTTCAGATATACGGCGAGCATAAGGGAGAAGCATCGCGATTTTATACGAAGAAAAATTGTAATTTTTTTTTAATTTTGAAAAAATTCCCTATTCTAGAAAGAGGAGAAAGAAGAAGAAAAGTCTGATGTGAAAATCGCCCATCAGAAAATTTATATACCGTATGACTTGAAGGATTCAGATGTAAGAAAAAAAATTGTTGAATCGCCGTTCAAAAAACTTCCAGTTTGTTGTGAAATCGAATAGTAGTCGAGAGCGGATCTCGTTGAAGAAGGTATTCTACGATCCCGGCCAGAATGAGGTGTTCGACATTGGCACCGATGTCGATGATATCGTCAATGAGCCTTCGAAGATGCCGGCGAGCACCCAACAGGCGACGATCGTCGCGAACAAGGAGCAGGAGAACTCGAACAAAACCGCGAACGAAATGTCGACGAAGACGATGTTCAGCCCCGAAATGGCGAATATTGAAACTACTCAGCCTTCTATATGTTAATTGTTCACTATTAAATAGTTGAAATAAATGTGCTACTCGCTTGGTGCAGCAAATGCGCTCCAACTCAAACGAGTCGACAATATTTATTTAATGCACTCATTTCTTCATCATTTACCGTTATTATCAAAAGAAATATACGGTTTTGGGTTTAAACTGCGTAAAATCAATAAAAATTGATATATTTTGCCAAAGAAATTGTGAAAAAATACGAGTTCTGCTGAAAAAAAGATGTCTTTCGCAATATTTTGAAAAAAATTCATACCGTAATTATTTCAAAGGCGCATTATCACAGTTTGTCGTTGGTCTTTTCACGATTGAGTACTGTAATTTATTTTAATGCTCGCCAATTTTTTTTTTTCAGATTTTTCCATTGATTAGGCATGTCATTTGAAGTCGGGGCACGGGTTGAGACCGCTGCCACCGGCAAAGGAACTGTAGCATTCTGCGGCACGACGAAATTCGCGGAAGGTTTGTAGGAAATGAACGAGAATTTGAAATAGAAAAACGAAATCCTTCAGGTGAATGGGTTGGCATTATTCTCGATGAAGCGAAAGGAAAGAACAATGGGAGTGTGCAAGGCGTCGCGTATTTCGAATGCGAGCCGAACTTTGGGCTTTTTGTCAGGCCCAATCAGGTTGAAAAAAAATTTCTTAGAAATTTTTAATAAATCCAACTTGTTATAGTTGAAACTTGAAGGAGCCGCCGCTCCAAAAAAATCTACGGGAATCCGGCCGCCATCATCAGCAATGAGCCGGTCTGGAAGCGCAAAACCGTCACCAGGGGTTTGAAAATTCAAAAAAAAATGCTGGTAATAAATGAATAATGATTTAGGCAAGTCCAGGAATTTCGCCAGCCGTTTCCACTGATCAACTAGCATCAAGGCAAACTGGAATGGGAGCTCGAACCAAATCGAAATTGGCTGATCCCAGCGAGGTATTTATAATAGGCAAAATGATATTCTTTTTTTTAATTGAAAAGAAATTCTGGAAAGTGTGTTTTAAAAAATTCAGCGAAAAATGTCAACCCCACAAAAAGCGCGCTCACCAGCGCCACCAAAATCATCGGTAAATCTTCCGCTTTCTGTTGCCATTTTAATTCAGCTTTTTGCTTTCATTTTGTTCTTAATATCAAATAACACCTTCTACATATTTTTCGCGTCGAAACCTATTTGTCGTTTTTTTTTTCTAGTCGCGAATGGTCCGTGAGTCTTCCAATTTGTCCGTGTCGTCTGTCGCTTCTACTCGTACTGGTGTGGCAAAGCCTAGGGTGTGCTTAACGTTTCCCCATTTCTCATCGTTCGACTCGTTTTCAGCAGTCCATTGCTCCGGAAGCGAATCGAAGAACATCAATGGCTCCTCCGCGAAAATCGTCGGCAGCCGTTTCGACGACAGCAATGAAAGCTCCAGCTCCACCGAAGGCAGAAGCTGATCCAGTAGCTCCGCAACAAGCAATGACGGCATCTGGAACCGAGTTGCCTACGGAAAGTGTGCTCTCAAAGGCGAAAAAAATCGATGACGTAAACGTTTCTAATTCAAATTCTCACCTCAAAATTGTTTCGTTTAGACCGGCGCCACTCCGATGTCCCCAATTGCTACAACAGCGGCAGCAGCTGCTGTCCATCCACCTCAAACAGCGGCCACGGCAGATCATTCGACGGAACTCGAGTACTTGAGACTTCAAGTTAAAGAGCTCACCGATAAGCTGGAGAATACTCGAGCGAAGCGGCAAGAAGATCACGCGAAACTTCTAGAATATGAGCGGATTTCAATTGAATACAGAACCCTTCAAGTACGATTTTTTGCATGACTGATCCATAATCATCAAGCTTCCAGGAAGTCAAAGGTCGCTTAAATGATAAAGTCGTTGATTTGGAGCGGCAACTTCTCGAGGAGCGAAAAGCCTGTGAAGACTTGAAAGCGTTCCACGAGAATAACAAGGACGCCTATTTGGAGCAGAAGGACATGATCGAAATGGCGGTTATCGAGAAGGAGCTCGCTGAGGAGAAGGCCGACTTCCTTCAGCAAGAAGTCACCTCGCTGACGGAGAAAATGGAAGAAATGCAAGCTGAATTGGAGATTTTGAAGGAAGAAATGGCGTCGTCTGGAGGTGAATTCGTTGATTGTGAATTGTTTTCACATTTTTGAATCACAGGTGGAGTCCCAGTTGGCAACAGTGTCCAAATGAAGCAAATTCAGCAGCAGAATGAGAAGCTCAGAGATGCATTGATCAAACTGAGGGATTTGAACGGACAAGCGACATTGGATAAGCAGAAGGCGCAAGAGGAAGCGGAGAAGTTGAGGAATGAGAATGTTGAGCTCGTGAGAGTCGCTGAGGTTCTCAAACGGCAGGCGGAGCTCGCCGAATCGAAAATAGCCGGATTCCAAGAGCAGGTGAGTGTTGAAAATCGAGAAAAATATGGGTTGAAGATGGGATTCATCTAATATTTCCATATTTGTCTGTGTCCATTGTGTGTTGCAGATGGAATTTTCGAGTTTGTGGGAAGAGGTAGATTTCTTTGAAATTAGTGATCTTTTTGTGGTTCGTCCCCAAATATTGTGCGTTCTCTTCGGAATTTTTTCGATTGAAAAGCTTGCCAACTATCCAACTATTATCTATATTACATACATATAGTTAACTGGCGGTGGTGGAATTGATTGCGATATTTCAGATTGACGCCGCCATGGGCGCTGAGGAAATGGTCACGCAGTTGACAAATAAGAATTTCGATTTGGAGGAGAAAATTGCGTAGGAATTTTGTTTTGAGCAATTTTCTCGAAATTGAATTTTGTCATTTTTCCAGAAAGCTTGAAGAAGTCATTGAGGATTTGGAAGAGGCTCGCGATTTGGATGAGCAACTTGCCGAAGTTCAGAAGCAGCAGGAGAAGGATCTGATGAAGGAGATTGAAGATTTGAAGATCACGATTCATGAGCTGAACGGACGGATACGCGATGAGCAGAAGCACTCGGTGGAGCTCTCGCAGACGATTCTCAAGTTTAGAGAGCGAATCGCCGCGCTGAACGCGCAAGTGCAGGATCACAAGGATTTGGTGAGGATTTCGGAGCGTCGTCTAGAAAAAAAAAGAATTGACAAAATGGTTTTTGTAGATTTTGAACCTTGAGGAGGAGCTTCACGGTTATAAACGCGAAGACTATGATCAAGCGTCGATGTTGAGCCAACTTCAAATCACGGCCCATAAGAATTTCGCGGAAGCTGTTGAGCGTCAACTTCTCGCCATTGAGCTCGAGTTCACTCGCCGACAAGCTGGATATCTGAAAGCGTTCCTTCCCGACAATTTCGCCAAAATTGGTGGCGACAACGAGTCGGTGAATATGGTGGTGATGTTTCCACGATTATCATCAAAGGCGAAATTGTTCGCCAAATTGGCGATGGATTGTGTAAGTCGCCATATTCGAAATACACTAATCTTGATGTCATTTTTCAACAGTACCCTCAAGTGTCCGGCGGAATGCGAAGAGAGCATGTGACGAAATCGCATAAAGCCGAACAATGGGCGCATGTGTTCCGTGTGGATTACATCGCGAAATCGTTGATCGCCGTTTTGGGACAATTTGAAAGGCACCAAATTCGACTTGGAGCAATTGAAACCAATAATTGTTTTTAGCGCTGTCAATGAAACCACTGTCGAGGTGCTAATGAAGCTCACATCCATGTATGGTGAGATGTCGACGCACGAGAGAGCTGTCGATCAATATTTGGAATTGTTAAAAATTGCGCGATTCGACGAGAACACGTCGCTGGAGAATTTCGAGAAACCCGTGCTTTATTTCCAGGCACTGCGCAATTTTGAGAGAGAACTCTTCTGAAATTCGCGATTTGTCTTTTTTTTAGAATGTCTTCTCGGTTCATATTGGTGGCGACGATTTTAATACGTCTCAATGGGTCTCGAATATATGCGCGGCGCTTTTGGCGGGATTCGCGTATTGCAAAGTGAATGTGCAGCGGATTGGCTACTTTTTGCAGGTTTTCTCAATTCGTGCTTCTTTTTCCACACCTTAGCCGAGTTCTTTTAAGGAAAGTGTGACCGGTGGAGAAGTTGTGACGCTTTTGAAATCGATGGGCGATGAGATTGCGGCGTGCGAGGCGGTTATTGTGAAGGCGTCGAAGTTGATTCCCAACGATCCGAAGAAGGTGTTGAAGATTGACAACGAGTTCACCGAGGAGTTGCTCAATTCGGTTGCTCAATTGGATCGAATCTCGTCGGTGCTTCGTGAGACGGGAAGCACGGGAGCGATGCAGATTGGCGGAATTTCAGGTTTTTATTTTGAGGAAAAGCTGTTCTAGCGAGCGTATGATTTTCTGTTCAGAATCCGAGGGATTCGATGAGAAGAGGGTCAAGGAAATGATTCATGGTGTCGTTGTGAAGCATAATGGTTGGATTGCCGTTGAGAATGCGTTTGAGCCGATTCGCAAAAATATGAACTCGCTGAGAGACAGCTTGGAGAAGGTGCACAGCGCGCTGGAAACCGGCAGAATGGAGAAGGCGGCGCCCGAGAAGAAGAACTTCCCGCCGCTTCTTGATCGTGCTCATCATCGGAAGCAAGCGGCGTCGGAGGCGGAAGGTCTCCGTTGGCAAATGGAGAAGAAGGATAATGAGATGCTTGAGCTCAGGAAGCAGATTAAAGCGCGTATTGAGGATGTTTCCAATTACAAGGTTGACGCCTTGGTCGACATGCTCCTTTAAATTTGAATGTTTTAGCTTCGTCTGGAAATGGTCGAGTCTCGAATTCATTCGACCGATAAGGCAGAGAATGATAAGGTGAAGCATCTTGAGGAGAAGCTTAATCAATTGGTTGCTGATCAGAAGAGGCAACAGATGTGAGTTGTTTTTTGTGGGATTTTTGAAATTGAGATTTCGGCTCAATTTTTTAGCGAGTATGATGAAACTATGGATGCGCTGAGATTGGAGATGAAGGAGATTGAGAAGGAGAATATGGAGCTTAAGCAAAGAGCAAGCAAAATCAGCAAGGAGGCGCTTTACAATGTAGTTTTGTGGGATTTATGCCTGAAAATGTTGAATTTTTTTAGAGCATTCAATCAATGGAATCGAGGCCGCTTACGAATCATTCATTGAATGAGGACAACTCGGCGACGAGAGGAGAAGTGGTCTTTCTTGAGCATCGCCTCAATAAGCAGACTGATGCTCGGAAGCGGGCTGAGCTTGAGGTTATGAAGCTCAGGGTGAGTGGACTCTTGAGTAATGCCTTTGATGAATTTTGCGGGATTTTCTAGTCGGAACTTGCACAAACTGGACTGAAACGATTTGGACCGGTGCCGGGCTTGATTTCGGGTCCGATATCGTTGGAGGCTCAATCGCGACTCGATCACCTTCTCAAATTGTTCGATAAGCTTCATGACGAATGGTTGAGATTGAAGAGGGTTTGGGTTGTTGTTCTCGAATTGAGGCTTTAATCAAATGATCGTAGGAGGAGAACAAACACTTGGTGTATGTGCCATCGAATCCGAAAGTGTCGACGGCGAAGATGATGGAAGAAATGGAAGCGTTCAATCGGAATCGCGACGACTTCTATGATCGCCTGAACTCGGTGAATCGGCAAATGTCGCGAGTGTGGTTCGACGCGTTTGGCGAACAATATCCGCTGTCGATGCCGGTCAAGACGTCGTGCAAAGACGAATCGCCGGAGAGGCTCGCGCAAGTCTGTGCCAAATGGGGATTATCATTGTAGCGAGTCGAACGGGTAGTCGAGAGGACAAGTGCGCTTAAATTTTTATTTCCAGACACCCCTGAATTCTTTAATTTTTGGCGGCTTCTTGTATTATAGACTTCAATTATTTATGATGTCCGATTGTCTGTTTTCTTTCCAGTTTCATATTTATTATTGACGTGTGCGAATTATGAATAAATTCATCATTTATATTTTTGATTTTTACAATGACGGGTTTGAAAATTTTGAGTTTTTTGGGCCGAATTAACGATTTGAATTCAGGATTTTCGTTGTTTTTTATAATTATTCTGCTTCAAATTTTGTTGAATTCTAATGCGATGAGTTATTTGCAATTTTTATTAGCGAGCGCTGACTTTGAGAATTTCAGTTGATGAGGATGAGATGCTCGAATCGGAGGACTTTGAAGGTATCTTAAAAATTGAGTTGTCTGTTTCGGATGGTGTCATATTTTTTTTCTCATTTTCCAAAATGTGTTATTAAGACCCCAACGCGCCTGACGGTCGATTCTGCTAGCCGACTAAATTTTTGCAATTTTGGGAAAAAAGGCTTTAATAAATTATAGTCGGTGCCCGGCGACTGATATACGCGGGTAGATTTACGAGCACGCGCCTTTCTGGGTCTCGCGCGGAGTTCGCTTCACATTCTGTTTTTTTTTTTGACGTTAGATAATCAAGAAACAAATAGTTTCACGTATTAATAGCAAAATAGTCAAAAAGAGAGAAAAAAATTTGATTTTAGAATTTTTTCATTAATCTGCATATTTTACAATAGTGAGAAATAGAAAATAATAATAGAGAAAATTTTGAGGCAGAAAAAAAAAAGAAAAATAATTTGTTCCTTTTGCGCCATAAAAATGATTATTTTTCTTTTCTGCTGCATTGAAATGTTTTCTTTTTTTAGTTTTTCACCGCATTGCCCTAAAACGGGACAAAACCAACCACTGATAATTGATATTTCGATTCAGATGAGATTACGTCGCTTTTGACCAATTTTTCGCGGAGTGATTTGAGAAAACCGACAAAAATGAATATTACATCAAAGACTCGAACGAAGAAGCCAAAAATAAAAGGGAATTATACGATTGATCAGGATTTGAATGAGAATATTACCACGAAGGCGACGACGAAGAAAATTGCGATTACAACCATCATCACTAAACCTCCGACGACTGAAACTACAACTACTAAGAGAACCACTACCACATCCACCACCACCTTCACCACCACCACTACCACTACCGCTGCCGCTACCACTACCACTACCACCACATCGACCACCATGGCAACGACAATGGCGCCAAGTACTAGTCGTTCCACCACCACCACCACAGCCGCCACTACTAGCACCAGCACCACCACTAGACTCGCGGTTTCCGAGAATCCGTACGCAAATATCAGTTATACTTGCGATCAGGTTGTTGCGAATCTGGTGCAACAAGAAGATCCGATATGCTATTCGATTTGCTTTGTGCCAATATTGACAACGAATCGCGAGGCGTTGATGGAGAGGAAGAGGTTTCGGCAGGCCGATATAATTGAAATCTACTCCACGATTTTCAGCGGCGAAAATTTCATCGAGACTCGAAACATCTTGATTGGCGCACTGGTCGTCGCACTAATCATTTTAATGATTGTCCTCGTCACGATCATCACAATAACGAAGCGTTTGCGTCAAAAACCCAATTCGATTTGATTTGTGAGACTCGCGAAATTGATTTCAGACAAGGAGACGAGGGAGATGGACGCCGAAACACCGCCGAAAACGCCGCCGGTGAAAAAGTCGACGGGTGGTGGTGGTGGCGGCGCGCCTCTCGTTGGCGACGAGGAGACGGCGAAATCGTTCGAGCCGAGAATGCGCGTTCGAGCCGCGCAATTCAATCCACAAATTCGCGCCAAACATCGCAAATTCATAATTAATCGAAGGAAACGCGAGATTGAGGACGCGAGATCGGACAAATTCCATAAAAGGGGAGCGATTTTCATTCCGCGCGAGATCAATGATGATGATGTGAGTATTCTTTGTTGATCTGAATTTACGATTCCATCAGATTGCCAAAAAATGCGAGGATCCGGATAATATCATTCTAGAAAAGGTGTTCTATGATGAGCGCAACAATGAGCAATTCGATATTGGCTCGGAAATTGATGAAGTTGAAGTATGTGCAATTTTGCGTAAGGTCTGGCGTATTTAATGCTCTTCCAGTTGGCTCCTAGTACGGTAGTCACATTGACGGAAGATGCTAGAAGCAAAATGAAGTCGGAGAGCCTGCCGAAGTCGGTTATGAAGCAAAAGACCACTAAAACACAGGAAATTGAATCTGAAAGGGTATCTCAAATTTATTTTTCGAAAATCCCGTTTTCTTTTTCTAGAAAGGCTCCAAATAACCTTAATTCTTTGTTGTTGTTTTGTTTTTTTTTGTATTACATTAATGAATAATGATTATTTTTATTCTATATATATATACCTTCGTAAAAAAATTAAATTATACATTTGAAAGCTTTTTTTTGCAATTATGAAAATAGGAAACCCATAGAGTTGTATATGCACTTATTATGATATTTGATGACTAAGATTGGTTTTAGAGGAACGGAAAAATCACATTTGAAAACAAAAGAACCCCGAAAAGATATAACAATTTGAACAAATCTAATCGAATTTTCCCTTTCGTAACACCTTGCCGATTTTTGAGTTTTCTTCGAATAGCGAGCGAATCATGTAAACTTGAATTGCGGCGACGCCGAGCATCACCAGCGTGTGCATTAGACTCCAGAACGTCACGCGATCATAGTTGGCTGACATGATGGCGCGGTCACGAGCTTCATGGGCTCGAAGCAGTGCTTGATGGTACTCGACCTTGTTCAAGTTGTTCTTGATGGCATAGGCGCGCTTCTAGAAATATTGTTCAATTCACTAATACCAGTTTTATATTTAATTTTACGTGAAAATCTTCGATGGTAACACCCAGAGCGTTCATTCTTTGCTGCAATTCGGAATCCGTCTTCGCCATTGCTGATAAATCGTGTTCGTCGAGATTACCGTTGGCGTCGAACAGGAAGATCTCGAAGAAGACAACCTTCCTTGTTTGGTAGCTAAAGGAATTGTCGAAGCACACTTGATAATCGCCTGGCTGATTCAGCTCTAAACGATGGCTTCCGTCGGTTTTCAATTGGTCTTGAACTAGAATATTGGCGCCGTGAAGAATCATGAAATTGATGTTCAAATCGCCGCCATCAATTACCTAGAAATTGCTATTTTAATAGAAGATTCATGAAATTCCGGAAATTACCTGATAATCTACTTCAATAGTTTTATGCTTGGCCAGATCGACAGGCTGGAAGAAGCATTGGAATTTTCCAGCGGCAACTTCGACTGTAAAATCATATTCTCCTGCATGTGAGGAGCAGAATATGAGGGATAACAAAAGAAATGCTACGGAAATCATACCCATATCTGAAATAATTGAATCTTCTTGATGAATGAAAACAGAGCGAAGAATTTAAAAAAAAAAATTGCGATACGGTAGCCAAAAGTTGTAAACTCTGCGTATTTTAGGAAGTACAGTAATCAAAAATTCAAAACATTTGCTTCTTTTTCGTTTTTCAAAACAAATTTTAATTTTTGTGGGAATTTTCTCACTTTAATAACCGAAATCATCATTAAAAAACGTACTAATAAAGAAAATAGTCGTACGCAACTGTGTAGCCTTTATTACCAATAAAAATTTATTAGCTATTAAATGGAATATCTAATTTAATTTATTAGTACTCATGGCATCACGAATCTATATTTGACTATGTCAGAATTATTTTCGAAGGAAATTATGCAATTATAATCTTCATATTAAAAGCTTAAACATATTTGAAGTTAACAATACAAAGTCTACTGCAGACGTGTATATTGGGGGGATAATGTGTGCAGTGGAGCGCGTTTGCCTCACTGCGTTTCGCGGGGACACCGCGTGCGTAATATCCATTCCCAATTCTGGTGTCCATTTGTGTATAGTCCGCGTTTCTATTGACAATTTAAGCCAAATAAATTTCGACTCCTCTATTTATAGCATTTGCGTTCGATTTTTGACTAGCATCCGCAATATTTTCACGTTTCACAAAATCGTCGTTTCATTATAATGTATATATTTCGAATTAATCTGATTTTCTTTCAGTAATGCCTGCCAGGGGTGACGGATTGTCGCCGCACAAAAATCTGCGGCGATCGTCGCGCGACCACGCGAGGCTTTACTCGAGCCTTAAAGAGAATCAGCTCGGCGTCAGCGATCGCGAAATCGAGCGCATTTTCGGTCGCAGTTCGGATTATCGGACGCACTCCGTACGTTATACAAGATCAGGCAGGAAAATCAACGACAATCCATATTATGCATATGACGGGTTCTCATCGGATGATGATGAGGTGGTGCGTCGTCCAGAGCGAAGGTAATTTCAGACTTTAATAATAAATAAGATTGTTTCTCTAAAACACTCAATTTTATTAAAAAAAAGAGTCATTATTTAAAAAAAATAAATGTAGGCTCACTTATCGTCAGCAAATGGCTGCTGCGATGGAACAGTCGGCCAAAATTGCAACGAGTGGAATGGAACGACGAAATAGCGACTCACGACGACGAAAGCGGGTTTATCTCGACGAGGATGATCTTGATGAGCCAATTCCTGAGACGAGCGAGCCCAAGGAGGATCAGATTCCGACTAGGAGAAGTACTAGGCAGCGAAGTGTGCAAGCTGATAGCGCCGAGCAGGAGCAGGATAAAGATTGTAAATATTATTTTTTTTAATGCATTTCCAATCTTAAGCTTCTTCTAGATAAAGAACTTTCTTCCTCGCCGACGAGACCTCGAAGAAATACGAGGAATCGAAGTAGAATAAGGCTTGAAAGTGAGGAGCCTAAGGATGAGAATGGTGTGAAGGAGGAAGCTGAGGGCGAACTACAGGAGACCTCCGAAGAGCCTGAGACTGGCGAGCCGAAAAATGAGCCCGAAACTGAGCCTCCCGAGCAACCTATTGAAGAAGAAGAAGAGGAGGAGGAGAAAGACGAGGAGGAAGAGGATGAGGAGGACACCGAGGAGGAGGAGGAATTTCAGCAGAAACGACGAACCTATAGTTTGCGTCAGAGACGACCTGCAGTGGTGACGTTCAGACAAGAGCAAGATCGGGAGCTTCGCGAGCGGAGAAGTGTGCGAAATCAGCAGCGAGAAGAGCGTGCGAATCGCCGAAGTCGACGATCGCATAGAAGTCTCGGCGGTGGGAGCAGACATCGACAGAGAAGCGACACGGACTCATCGGGTGATGATGGTCCCAGATATGATAGGAAAGGGCGAATTCATTTGGACAGAACGCGATTCATGCCGATCAACATGTCGGAGAAGGAGCTGGCCTCGACGAGTCACGTTTTGCACGATCGAATAAGGAAGGCCGGTTGCGGCGCCGGCTCGAGCGACATCGATCCGATGAGTTTAGATGAGAGCGTCACATTCGAACAGGTAGCCGGATTCGAGAGACAATTTTTTTTTTGAGAGAAATCAATTCGATTCAGGTTGGAGGTCTTTCGAGCCATATTCAATGCCTCAAAGAGATGATATTATTTCCGATGCTCTACCCGGAAATCTTTTCGACATTCAACATCAATCCGCCGAAAGGCGTGATATTCTATGGGCCGCCGGGAACCGGCAAAACGCTCGTCGCGCGTGCGCTCGCCAATGAGTGCCGAAAAGGCGCCAACAAGGTGGCGTTTTTCATGAGAAAAGGTGCCGACTGCTTGAGCAAATGGGTTGGCGAATCGGAACGACAATTGAGGTTTGAATGAGTTCTTTTTTTTGACTAATTATTTATTTATATAAATATGCCTGTTTGTTTAGGCTTCTGTTCGATCAGGCCTACTCGATGAGACCGTCGATTATATTCTTTGATGAGATTGATGGATTGGCGCCGGTTCGATCATCGAAACAGGATCAAATCCATGCTAGTATTGTGAGCACACTTCTCGCATTGATGGACGGTTTGGATTCGAGAGGTGAGGTGGTTGTCATCGGCGCCACGAATCGTCTCGACACCATTGATCCGGCGCTTCGGCGACCGGGGCGATTTGATCGCGAGCTGCGATTCTCGTTGCCCGATGTGAACGCGCGACGACAGATTTTGAACATCCACACGTCGAAATGGGAGAACAATAAGCCGAGCGATGAGACGATTGAGGCGATCACGGATGCCACTAGTGGATATTGCGGTGCCGATTTGAAGTTTCTGTGCACCGAAGCGGTTCTGATCGCCCTCCGGCTGAGATATCCTCATATTTACATGAGCTCGGAGAGATTGCGATTAAATGTTGGGACCATTAAAGTGGAGAAGGAGCATTTTATGCATGCGATGAGAAGAATCACACCGGCATCTAGACGAGGTATGCAATATTCTGATTCCACGTGATATTCGATGATGTTTTAGACTTGACGATTCCTTCTCGACCTCTTGACGAACGCACATCGATACTTCTTGAGGATGTGGTTAATAATTTGATAAGCACTAGAATCCCGCAGGGGTATAAAACTCTTGACTCACTCGAAAGCTCGACGACCACCGAACTTGAGAAGGTCGTTCGCGCTCTTGAACCGCATCCGACTGTTCCGGCGGTACGATTATTGATATGCGGTTCGCTGGCGGTTGCCGATGGTGGACAGACGTCGTATGTGTTGCCGGCGGTGTTGTCGCGTCTCGACCATCTTCCCGTCTTCTCGTTGTCGGTGTCGAGCTTATTGTCGGATGGACGGCCTGAAGAAGCGTTCTCTCATGTGGTTCAGGCAGCGCTGAGAGCCTCGACAACGGGACCATGCATTTTGTTGATACCGTCGATTGATGAATGGCAGGAGGTGGTGCCGGTGGCTGTTCAGCAAATGTTGATCACATTTCTGGAATCGATGACCGGATTCACGCCGATCTTGTTCTTGGCCTCATTGAATTCGTCGTTTGAAGACGCTTCGGATTACGTTCGTGATATTTTTCGACATGGGAATTGTGTGGCGTGAGCGATTCTTCTTTTTCCTTTTAATCGTCTTCAAAATTAATCAATTCCAGAATGCCGTCGGCACGCCGAACACTTCGTGAGAGATATTTCGAGCACGTCACTGCTCCGGCGTTTGTGCCGCCGAAAGTTTTTGATGGTAATGTTTTGGATCGCCAATTTTTACTATCAATTTTTATTATAGCTTCGAAATATGAGAAACCCGACGTTGAAACTGACGCGAACGCACCAGAAGCGACGCGAAAACTAAGCGAGCCTGAAGCGAGAGAGCTGGAGAAGATGTACATGTCGCTTCTCCGACAGCTTCGCATATTCCTGCGTGATCGATTGAGTAGGAGAAGCTCGATGAGCCGCCGCGTCTGTTGATTGTACTTTTGGGATTTTAGATCGACTTGCTCGCGATCGCCGATTTGCTGACTTCTACGCGCCTGTTAAAGAATCGGACGCTGAGGACTACTATGAGATTATCAAGAATCCAATGTGTTTGACGGATATGATGGACAAGCTTGATAGGAAGGCTTATAATCATGCCGACGAGTTTCTTGCTGATATTCGACTAATTACGGATAATGCTTTGGAGTATAATCCATCGGATACCGCTGATGGTCGTCTGATTCGTCATATGGCGGCCGGATTACGCGATGTGGCGATTGAGCTTCTTGATTCGGAGCTTGATGAGAATTTTGTCGAAAATCTTGAGGTTTCACTTTTCGTTTCTTTTTTTAAATTACATTTAGCCTCAAATTTGTTTTTCAGAACACGTCTCGACTTTTGCAAGAAGCTGGAATCACGCCGGAAGAGGAGAAGCTGATTGAGATGCCGCGAGGATTTGTGCGCAAAGCGCCGTGGTCGGTGAAAAACTCGCTGAAGAATGAGATTGAGCGATGGGCGAAGGAGCGCGAGAAGGAGGCGAAGAAGAATGGAACGACGGTGACGACGATGGCTCCAGAAGTTGGCACGCCGGTTCGAAGTCATAAGAGGAAACGATCGAAATCGTATAACCTGCCAGGATGCAAAAAGAGGAAAACTGTAAAGCATGAGTATGTCTGAATTACACCATATAATTGGAATTTGTTGGTTTTTTTTTCCAGCGATAATGAGGAAGACGAGGAAACTGGGGATGATGAGGAGATGGAGGAAGTCGAAGTGGAAGTCAAAGAGAACACGGAAGAGGTTTCGAATTCTGACGAGGTTTGTCGAAATTGGCGATTTCGTGATGATGGAATTTGTGAATTTCTCAGCCGCATGTGTCGCCTTCAGCTACCGATAGTCCGAATGTGGTTGTTGAAAAGGAGCCGGAGTTGGTGATTTCGAAGCACGAGATTGATGTGTTGATTGAAAAGGTGAGAAATGTCCGCAGATGATTTCATTGAAAATCTCGACGAGTTGACTTTGAAATCTACGAGGAGTGTTTGTAATTCCCAAATAAGTTGCGTCATTAAAATGCTGAATCTTTCGATTTTTAGTTAAAGGATTCTGAAACCAATTTTTGCATTAATTTTAGAAATAATACTGTGATGCTCCTTTTAATCTGACACAAATTAAAGGAGTCTAGTATTATTGAAACGATTAACTTGATTGGATTGTTTTCAGTGCGTTAACAAATCGGAAGGATGGTCCGTAAGCGAGCTGGAGCGTCTGGCGCCGGTAATGTCGCACAAAATTGAGCAATATAGGTTTGGATTGAGGATTTTTTTGTTGTCATTGGCGAATTGTTTAAAGGAATGAATGGGATCGTACGAGTCTGCCGTCGCAACTCATGGAAATCGTTGATGAATGGCAGCCGCGCATTTCGGAGTCTGTTCAGCAAGCGCCGACAAAAAACGGGATAATGAATGGACATTAATCACACTTAATTATGATAATCATTAATGCAAATCTCACGATTTTGATTTGATCAAGACCGCCCAGCAAATCGCAATTTTTTTTTCATTTTTTTGGATACTCATTTAGTACTGTAATATTTCGAAACAGACGGAAAACGGTTCTTTCGAGCAGCTACAAAATTTCATATTATTTTCTCTTAATTTTTTTTTACCTCTCTGAGTACCCTCCATCAATTTTTCTTCATGTTTTTATCTTGTTTATTAGGAATTGCTATTTCTCTCCCTCTCTTTTTATGGTGATTTTCTATTTGATGATTATTGTGTCGTATTATTTTATTTATTTATTTATTTCTTATTTTTTTGCCCAATGAGATGGTTTTTTGAATCGACTTTTTCATTTTTTTGTTCGGAGTATTTCGCTTTTTATTTGCGATTTTATACCTTTTTTCCATTTTCAGGACGGTTTTTTTTATTTAGAAATATTGCATTTCAGATGGATTTTCAAAATCGAGCTGGTGGAAAAACTGGAAGTGGAGGCGTTGCTTCGGCGGCTGACGCGGGAGTTGATCGAAGGGAAAGATTGAGGTGAGGTTTTGACCGATGTGAAATTGAAAAAAATTAGATTTTGGGACTAATGAGAAGAAGAATTGGATTTTAATTATGTTTTGAAAATTTTTTGACCGATTTTCTGCAATTTTACTCATTTCCAGACAACTCGCGCTTGAAACAATCGATTTGAACAAGGATCCGTATTTTATGCGGAATCACATTGGAACTTATGAATGCAAATTGTGTCTGACGCTTCATAATAATGAAGGATCGTATTTGGCGCATACTCAAGGTAATTTCCATTTTGAATTAATCCTGAATTGTTTTTTCTTTTCAGGAAAAAAGCATCAGGCGAATTTGGCACGCCGCGCGGCGAAAGAAGCTTCCGAGCAGCCGTTTTTGCCGGCTCCGCAACAGACGAAAGTCGAAGTGAAGAAATTTGTGAAAATTGGACGGCCCGGTTATAAGGTGACACGCGAACGCGATCCGGCCACCGGCCAACAGGCGTTGCTCTTCCAAATCGATTATCCGGAAATCGCCGACGGAATCGCGCCGCGACACCGATTCATGTCGGCGTACGAGCAGAAGATTCAGCCGCCTGACAAGAGATGGCAGTATTTGTTGTTCGCCGCTGAGCCGTACGAGACGATTGCATTCAAGATTCCATCGAGGTGAGTGAATTGGAGAATTAAGATATTTGCATCTTGATCAAATTGAAGATTTTTGCTAATTTTTGTCTTTTTCGTTTTTAAAAGTAATGTTTTTCTTTATTTTCTCGCAAAGAAGATTTTCAGAAAGAAATACGATCTATCTGAAATGTTTTTCTGACAAAGTGCGGCTGATAATTTCAGCTTTATTAATATTTAAGAATTCGCTGGTTTTATAGCTCCTCCCCCGTCCCATTTGATTACTGCAGGCTTATTTTGAGGATTTGAGTAATATTTTTCAGAGAAGTCGACAAATCTGAAAAATTCTGGACGATGTGGAATAAGGACACAAAACAATTTTTCCTTCAAGTTGCGTTCCGTTTGGAACGACATGAAGAGCAATCAATGTATTACTAATTAATCAAACTTAATTATCTTGTTTTAATCTGTTTCCTTTTTTGGATCTCTTCATTCGAAGCGATTCCAGCTGTTGATTTCCATTTCTCAGGCTTAAATTCGGGCCCGAGAAATTTGAATTTTTGCTGGAACTGCAATCAATCATTATTTATATATGAAAATAAATGTTTTGTCCATTTGCAACATTTCTTAATTGCATATTTGAGTTTCGGACCCTCTTCAAGTTTATTTGAAACAACTTTTTTTCATTGAAATAACCAATTTTGGGGTTTTAGATGGTGAAGAAGGTGATTAAAAGGAAGAAAGAAGCCAAGGAGGAGAAGGTGGCTGATGAGCAGCCGAAAGAGAAGAAGAACAAAATGGAGGAATCGGCGGTGGAGTATCAGGCGGGAGGATTGGCTAGTCTGTTTGGAAAGTCGACTGATGGCGGTATGAAGGATTTTTGCGCTTAAAAATGTTGAAAATTGCAAATTTTGAGGCAAAATTGAGTTACATGCTTTAAAATTTTAATATTTTGTCAAAAATATTTTCTTAAATCTAGTAGTTGGGTTCTAGCTGTCGTCGCTGAAGAGGTTGTTCATGGAGATACGGTCATTGAGAAGCCGAAAAAGCGTTCATTTGTAGCAAAAGTTGAAGAAACCGCAAAAGAATCGGAGGTATTTTGGGTCTTCAAACGAACGAACGAAAAATTATTGAATTTTTGAAGGCCGGTGCGGATGGAGAAGTTGCGACGAAGGAGCCGACAAGTTTCAGGAAGTGTCAGAGGTTTGGAATAATGCGGCTGCCGACAATTTTGCGGGTCTCGTCACTATGTGAATTTCAGAGAGAATCGGAAGAAATTGAAGGAAACTCGCAAGAATGTCGATGAGAGTGCGCAGACGATTTTTGTTGGAAACGTGCCATTAACGATGAACGTGAAGAAGATTCGGAAGATTTTTACGAAATTTGGCAAGGTTTTTTTTGGTTTTCAGCCCAATAATTGGTTTAATGCCAACTTCATTCGGAAAATTCAGATTGATTCGATTCGAATGCGAGGAATTATTCCGAAAACCGAGAAGGTGTCGAAAAGAGTTGCTCACATGACCGGAAAATTCAATGAGAATCAGAATTCGCTGATATTCTATGTGAAATTCAACGAGGTTGAATCGGTTGAGAAGGCGTTGGAATAGTGAGTCGAATTGAATTGCCGCCTCTTGGGTCTCGTATGGAATAATACTTTGGACCGAGTTTTGGTTAATTTGACCAACAAAATATGAAAGAGCACAATTTTCTATGAATTTTAAGCGGTTTGGTTATTTTTTTAAGTTTAAAATGGCTGAGAATGAGCACATTTAGTTTTAAGGGACCCAATGAATTGGAAATTTCGATTTTTTTCAAAATCGTTCACAAAATCGTTGACAATATTTTTGAGTTGTGAGATTTTTGCAGTAATGGCACGAATTTGGACGATCACATCATTCGGGTTGACAAGTGTACCGGAAAAACGGAATTCTCGAAAGATGTCGCGGTTTTTGTTGGTATTTTTTTTCTTATTTTGAAATATATTTTCGCATTGATTCGATTTAATTGTTGGTCGCAGGAAATTTGCCATTCGAGCTCACCGACGAAGCGCTTTTCAAGTTTTTCGATGAGAATGTTGGTCCGGTCGCATCGGTACGAATTGTGCGCGATCCGGCGACCGGCAAGGGCAAAGGATTCGCGTTTGTCAATTTCAAGGTGAGGTCTTGAAGCGATGTTTTCGATTTTTATTTTCTTGGTTGAAATTTTTGCAGGATGACGCGTCGGCAAGTCTCGCTCTTGGAATGGAGACGATCAAAATGGACAAACGCGTGATTCGAATCACGCGAATTCTCAAAAAGCCGAAAATTCAGGTAAATTTTTTCCATTAATTTTTGTTTGAACCGTTTTTGTTTCAGAAAATTGCTGCTGCCAAGAAGCGAGCGCCGAAGGACAAGGCGAATGTTGAGATTGAAGGGAAATTGAAGAATTTCAAATTTTCGACGAAAAAAACGAGGTACATCATTTTTTTTTTGCCGATACGGTAATTAAAGGCGCACGCAGTTTTTGATGTTGAGTCTCGAGATAGCGCGCGCGCGCGCGCGCCAGTCGATCAACACTTAAACGATGAGTGAGAGGCGGACGCTCCAAGGGGGGTGGTGGTTAACCGCGTTGTCGCGGGTCTGGCGTGCGAGAGGTCGCGAGTTCGAAGCACGAGACACTATCTGCGGCGGTTTTGTGCCGCTCGCGGATTCTCAGTGCGAAATGATATGTTGGGTCCTCCGTGTGGGTGTCACCGTTAATGGGCAGCCACTCCGTTGATCAACCAACATTTTCATGAAAAATTTTGGTGTTTTGAAGGACTGATGAGCAGAATGAGCGGCGAGCGATGAAGAAATCGCAGAAGAAGGCGATTCGGAAGAAGATGAATGCGAAGAAAGGAAGATTGATGAGCTAATTGCCGATCCCTTGGTTTTTGTTTTACTTTGCGTTGTTGTTGGTTTTTTTGTTTTGTTTTTTGTTGGAATTTGTTTCACATGAAAAAAAAAATTTTTAAATCTTTTGTGTAGTTTTAGCAGAAATCTATCTGCGAACAAATTAGCATGTTTCCATCGATCATATTTGATTTTACACTCGTTCGTCCTTCTCGTTTGCCCCTCGTCTTCAATTTCGATTTTCTCGTCGCCCGGAAACGATTTTACACTATTTCGACGTTCAATTCTCACCCGAACCTCGCGTTTTCATTTTTAGCCGCTTGTTTCAACGATTTTTGTTTTTTGCAAGTTGTCCGCAGATGGGTTTCACCTAATGAAATTGGAAAAGTTGTTTACAATTTTTTTAGTGGCCATTTTAGTGGAAGATGGAAATCAAAATTGACATTTTCCGATTATTAAATTGTATTATCAGTTTTCTGAATATTGTCCGCAGATGGGTTGATTTGAAAACCGCGCGCGCAATTAGGAACGCCTCATTTAACCATGTCGCTGGCCGGTTGGGTAATCAATTCGCAATCCAATTTGCCGTCAGTCACTTGTTTCGCATTTTTTCTCCACCGCCGATGCATCGGACCTGTCAAGTTGTAACGCGACTCATATTTATCACGACGGGGGAAAAAAAACGAATTGGCACTACGCCACAAGTTTGAGCAACAGTTGGTTTTGCGGAAGGTCAACGACATGATTCGATGTTGTGTTCACCCTCATCGGTCGTCGAGTCGACGAATTAATTCGTAATCGATCCTCGACCGATGTCCGCAGCACGCGTTCCATAAATCATTGTTAGGAAATTGGAGTTTCCGGTCATTTTCGCTCGAGCGCCCACAACAATTTTTTCGGGACCCGCCTTTTGTGTGTCATCGCGACCGCCATAAAAGGCGTCCACCCTCTCCACATTTATGTCATTTTTTTTGCCCCAAATGCCAGAAAATTTTGAAAAAGAAAGCAAGCAAACAAGAGGAATCTGAAAATTATTATTGTTTTCCTCCACCGCTCCCTTATATTTGTATTTAAGCTTGTCGCATCTCGTTGAGTCAAAATGTGTATACATCGGACCCCCCCCCTGTTCTTTACTAGAAAACCTAATGAGTACGAACATCTGTTGACCTTCTGGCTAACTATTTCGCATAATCAATATATATATATGCATAGTTAGTATAATGATTAGAATGATGATAAGTGGAAACGGAGGGGAAAATGAGGAGGGGTCCGAATATTTGTTCAGGTGGGTCGCATATGTATACTTTTCACTTCGAGGGAGGCCAGTTCTCATTTCGTTCGCAAATTTCATGAATTTCACATCGTCACGAGATGTTTGATTGCACATTGGGACCACCCTCATCGTTAATTGGTCTCCTGCACTCTTCGCTCAATCGGTTGTTTTTTTGTTTCTCGCCCCCAGATTGACATGGTCCGTTTGGCGAATCACCGCATCACATTACTCGCCCGACATGATGGACCATTTTATTTCGTTCATGTGTAAAAGGGCGGCCCTTCATTCGTTTCGCTTTCCTCCGCTATCTCGCTGGAGCTGGGTGCCCAGCGGACGGCCGGGCCCCGATTTGATGGATCGCCGACATCGACGTCTCGCGTTTGTCCGTTATCTCTCGTTGTCCATGCGGACCTGTGTCCACTCATCTTCTTATTCCAGTACATCGTAGTCATCATGATTGCCGATTGCTGGAAGTTTTTGAATTCGTTCGAAATTTGAATTTTATCGCGCTTCTGGTGTAAACACCGCGGCGCCGAAATGCACACCGCGTTTGGTTTTGTTTTTTTTTTTTTTAATTTCATTCCATTTTTTCGCAATAATTTGCTTTGAATGTTACTTTATTTGAAAAATTATTCACAATTTTGCAGGAAATTCGCAGTTTTTCAGATGAAAATGTTCAGTTTTGAAGAACGATTGCGAAATTTCGCGATTTTTGTCTTGTTTTTTTTTTTGCCGTGTATTTATCCAAAAATTCGGCAAACGGAAATTCGTTGTTATTATCACCTCGACGCAATAACATTGGAAATTTGCAAATTTGGCAGCCATATCAAATCGTGTTCGAAAACTTGCTTGCTTTTTTTTTTTCATGCCGCCCGTCTGATCACGCCTCGTTTACCTTGTCGTCGATCATATGACCTTCATTGATTGATTACTCGATGATGACTGAAAAACGCGTGAAAAAAAAAAGAAAATTCGAAAAAATTTGCGCGAACAAAAAACGAAACGAAGCGATGAGTCGGTTTTCATAGTTGCGTTCATTGTCATCGATGCCATTTCGCCATTTCGTACGCTCTCTGGCGCCTCTCAATTCGCGCCGCATTGCTGCGGCCAATTCAAAACGAGAAAAAAAAACGCCTGTCCATTTCATTCATTCGGGTCCAACAAAAATGTATTTTCTCGCATTTTTTTTTTTGATTTGTTTGTTATGTGCTAACGAAATGAAATGCGATTTTCAGACGACACGCTGGCCGATGAGGGAAGGCGCGGAGAACGGCGGCGGCGGCGGCGGCAGCGGCGATCAGACGCTCACCCGACTACTACACGCGTGCGATTTATCAGGGTAACCACAAAACGATTTTCGTTTATTGCAAAAATCATATTTGCTTTTCGTCGGCCTCCATCTAAAAACATTCATAATGTAAACAACAAGCGCGTTGTTTATTAGAAATGTGCAAAGCCCACTCAAAGTTATTACATTTTGAGTTTTTTTTCCTGATTTATCGAAATTCCCCAAGTGAAGAAACAAATGGTTTTTGAGATATTTTCGAAAAAAAATTTTTTTGAACAGGCATCAATGTTTTCATCATTTCCAAAAAAATGCAACATTGATTACGCGTAATTAGTTGTATTATTTTTATTTTTTGAGAAGAATTTGTGTTTGAATTTATTTATTTTTCAAAATTCCAACTTTTTTTCGTTTTTCCACACTATTAATTTTCAGTTATGAGGCCGATTTACGCAAAAAGCTCAAACTCCGCAATGCTGGCGATTTGCAATACGTTGAAGAGGTCGACCTTTCCTCAATCGGTACGCTTCTTATCATTCATGCCTCCCAAAAATGTGTGTTTTCGTCGTCGTTTATTATTATTTCTTCTTCTTCTTCTTCTTATTTTTTTATTGAGAAGAGCAGCATGCATGTTTGCTCACAAACTATTCTTCTTGGTGTGTGTGTTCTCGACCCATATTTGTCGATTCCATGATAATTTTTTTTGTCGCTTATAGGAATGAGTCGACCCGAGCAGAAGCGGCTACGCAAAGAATACACGAAAATGTTTCCAAGCGGGATTTTCGGCAAAGTGCGAAAAGTGTTCAAAAGGTCCGAGAGTAATGATAGGAAGAATTCGGCGAATTCCGGATGCCGTGAGGATGATGAGCAGCATGTGATACCGTTGGAGAAGTAAGTTCGACGAGCACACGGCTGCAGTCATTTTTAGCTTTAATGAGAGCTACGCGCCTTTAAAATTTAATCCTCAAACAAACTATAATAGTTTTCTTCAAAAAAAAAAAAAGGTTTTCGCGCTGAGACCATTAAAAAATTATCTGGATCTATGGATCTCTTCGAATATTTTTTTCTCTCAATTTTCCATCTTATGCGCTTTTAAAAAGTGTCGTGATGCGAGAAATTTGAATTTTTTTCTTTGAAGACTACACTTAATTTTGAACCAATTTCAAGAATCGCATTATGCAAAGAGCTCGGCCACGGCGAATTCGGTGCGGTTTGGCAAGCGTCGTGGCGAAACGGCGGCAACGATGTGACGCAGGTGGCGGTGAAATGTGTCGAATCGAGCAAACTGCTCGCCTCATCGACGAGTTTCCTTCAAGAAGCGGCGATAATGACGAAAATGCGGCACGAGCACGTTGTGCGGCTCTACGGCGTCGTGTTGGACACGAAAAAAATCATGATGGTAGGCTGAAAATGGCGCCCGATTGACAGTGATCAATTTCGAAATGTCAGGTGTCCGAATTGGCGACGTGCGGCTCATTATTGGAATGCCTTCATAAGCCGGCACTTCGCGATTCGTTTCCGGTTCACGTGTTGTGCGAATATGCCGAGCAAATCGCATTGGTAGGTTGCCATCACAATCATCACTATCGTCGTTTGTTATTTTTCTTTTTTCAAGGGAATGGCTTATTTGGAATCGCAACGATTGATTCATCGCGATCTGGCGGCGAGAAATGTGCTCGTTTTCAGCCCGAAATTGGTATTGCCAAAAAATTTTGGCTGTTTTTTGGAAATTCTTCCTCCATTTTTCAGGTGAAAATATCGGATTTCGGCCTGTCGAGAAGTCTTGGCGTCGGCGAGGATTATTATCGAAGCGAGTTCACGCCGAATTTGAAGTTGCCGATCGCGTGGTGCGCGCCGGAATGCATCAATTTCCTCAAGGTATTTGAAAATGCTCGTCGGCGGACGTTTTGTGAGATTCGACAATGTCCGCAGATGGGGGGTTTTTTTTTTGACTGGTACATTAAAAACGGGGTTGTTTTTTTCCAGTTCACATCGAAATCGGATGTTTGGGCGTATGGTGTCACTCTGTGGGAGATGTTCTCGTATGGCGAAATGCCGTGGAAATCGAAAAGCGGCGCTCAGATTCTTGAGCTCATTGATCGAAAGTAGGCTTTTCGGGGCGCCATTTTCTTTTCATTTTTGAATTTGGCAATTTATTTTAGAAAGGAACTCCTTCCGAGACCGACGGCTTGTCCGGAAGACATGTACGATATGATGGTTGAAACTTGGACGCATCAATATCAGGATCGGCCGACGTTCGCCGAAATTGTTGAGAAGTTCCCGGAGCGGCGAGCGCAATCCGTGCGCGCCATCGTCGATTGCCGCGACGCCGCCGATGATCATTTGCACTTCAAAAAGGATGATCTGATTGTGGTGATCAGTCGCTCGCCGCCGGCCTACCCGGATGGCTACTATTGGTTCGGTTCGCTGCGAAATGGCAAACTCGGACTATTTCGGCCGACGGACACGGTGGCGCATTTGGGCTCGGAGCCGCCGTGCAGCAACGGCGCGTTCGAGGGCATCGTCGAGAAGAAGGAGGAGAAGGCGAAGAAGGGCAAAAAGGATAAAGACGGGGAGCGCGAGAGGAAGAAGCTGATGATTAGCGAGCCCGTCGGCGATGTTCGCCACACTTGTCACGTTGGAATCGACGGCACCGCGTTCGGGCTTCTCCAACTCGACAAGAAGGCGATGTGTGCGACGTCGTCGTCGCCGTCGACGTCGCGATTGTCGCAAACGTCGCCGGCGCCATCGCAGACGTCGTCGTCGACGGCGTCATCGGTGCACATGAGGGACTCGGTGGCGCGGTACGGTGTGCCGTTGAAGGAGACGATGTCGTTGAGAGACGTCGGACCATTGAGCCGCGACGCCATCAAATTGCGCGACGCGATCTCGCCGCCGCAATCGCGAGCGCCGACGCACTCGAGGAACTCGTCGGGCTCGATGAATCATGTGAGCGAAATTTCTCAGCGTCGATTCAACCAATTAGGTTTTCAAGGTGTCGTCCCTCAATGGATATGATCCATTCAGCTCATTGGAGCGAACGAGGCTCCGAGGAAGTGTCACGCCAACGGCTCCGCCCCTTACAGTAAGATCAAGGTCCCTGTATTTCTCAAATTTCCGTTGTGGATTTGTAGGCATCTGCGGCTAGTTCGCTGAAAAATCCACTTCAAGGGATCTCGCTGGCCATCGGAGTCAATGATTATATAGGTAAGACCCCCCTCCCCCACTCCGATCTTTTGTCCATATTTGAATAACTCTAGATGGTCCGAAGTCGCCGTCAACTCTATCGACATCGACAACGCTGACGAGTATCTCGACGACGAGGGGACCGATTCCGGCTCCGCGGGGACCAATTGCGGCCGCGTTCAACTCGAAACTCACCAAAGAGGATGCGGCTCTTTGCGAGGAGTTGGACCATCTCAATCGCGACTTGACCAACTACTCGTTGAGCACGATTTCCGATTTTTCCGATGAGCGGCCACTTTTGGATTCGTTCAATCGGCAAGGGACGTCGAAAATTCCAGTGGAAAGGTTCGGCACTAATTAAAGGCGCATACCGTAATCTATTTGGTGTTGCTGTTTTTTTCAGTAAAGATGAAGCCCGGATACGATTTATGACTAACGATGAGATAAAGAAGATGAATGAGAAATCGGTGAAAGAGCATCGAAAGACGGAGGAGATGCTGAAAGAGGAGAGGAATCGCGAGAGGAAGTTTGCGACGTTGAACGAGGCGCCGAATGAGGATGAGGAGATCAAGTAAGGATCTTGAATATGTAGTGGTATAGCTCATGCTCATACTTCAGAACGAATGGATTCTCGGCTAGTCGGCAGAAGGAGCTCGAGCAGGAATGGTCGGCGACGGCTCAGGAGGCGTACAAGTTGCTCGTCGAGTGTCGGACGAATCTGAAGGAGTTGTCGCAATCGCCGCCGTCGTCGAAGCCGATGTCGCCGATTGTCGAGCGTGTCTCGCCGGCGCCGCCGCGTCCGGCGACACCGCCGCTCGCCTCGCGCTCGCCGGACGCCATCACAATGCTTCGACGGCCGCCGTACGAAGCCGTCGAGCAGGTGACAATTGAAGAGAACTCGCCGAAGCGTGTGCACATCATCGAGACGAAGCTCGTCGACGGTCCGGCGCGCGGTCTGAGTCCGGTGCCCGATCACGTGCCGGCGTTCACGACGCCGATGTCGTCGCGAAAACCGCCGCCGCCGCCGATTCCGACGCCGGGACGGCCGCCGAAAACGCGACAATTCCCGTTGGTGATCGACGAGCGCAATTTGGCGTACGACAATTTGAACGGATTCGGAGCCGGCGCGAAAGTGGGCCCTCCGGTGCCGCCGAAGCCCAAAGTTAGGTAGGAGGTTCTCGTATTTTCTTGTTTTTTTTTTGGGTGGGGTTGAATAATGAGAAAAATCGGCGCATTTTTTTTGGTTGAAATTGAGCATGCTTTTTCGAGCATGAATTTGAAAAAAAAAACTAGGATATTTCGCGCCTTGATTTCCTGTTTTTCGACTCGAACTTCCGGAACCACTCGATTGTTTCAGCTTCGCCGATGAGACGGAGAAAGCGTCAAACTAATAGCAAATAATGTCTCTTTTTTTCTGTTGTGTACATACTTATTTGAAACTAACTCGATTCGGAAGCCCCCGTCGGATTTGATTAAATGCCAATAATGTGTTACCGGTGTCTGACTATTTTTTTCGGCCTTGTGTTCTTTTTGAAATCGTTTTTTTTTTTGCGCTCCGCCTGTCTTTTTTTTACGCATTAATTATTGAATTCTTGTCATATTTCCTATTATTCAGTATTTCGTCTAGTCATAATTGCACTCTTGTATTGTTTCGTTTGTTTTTGTTCTTGTTGATTTATTATGAAATATTGGTTATTGTTGCAAACGCGCCCCGTTGCACACATTGGAGAGCGCTAGACGAGAGACGAAATGACCCAAACACTTTGAAGTGAAAAAAAAGCAAAAAAAATTGATAAAATATTTGAAGCGGCAAGTTATGCTTAAAGGATCATTGCTATTTGAAGCATGAAATTGCACCCGTTGCAGCTGCACTTTTCTTGGAGTTCAAAAGCAATTTGTTTAATAGCAAGAGGTGTACGAGTTTTTGCTAAAAGGCAATTATTCGCATCTGCGGACATTTTAGACGGTTTTGACATTTGAAGAAGCTGCGGACAAATTTGGGTGGGGCAGATCATTTTTTTTTTTTTGAATTTCGAAACGAAATTATGAAAAACGCGTGTGCGCCTTTAAAAATTGTGTTGGCGGAAATAATGGAAACGACATGCGTGGCAAAAAAAAAACGGCGACACCTGGACGACAAACTGATTCAATTAATTTCGCCGACCCCCCAACCCCCCAGCGATAATGTTTTATTTTTATTTTTCCTGCTGCCTAGTTCAAGCTTCTCCTCCAATTTTCTCATTTTCCCAACATTCAAGCCAGCTTTTGGCATTTTTATTCAACAATTTTTTTTTTGCGCCCGCTTCTCCTCGAACACCGTGTATTTAAAAATATGCTGTCTTCAATATTTATTGGCTTGACAGAAAATTTCGATTTTGGTTTCGTTGCTTTCATTCCTCTCATTTTTTGATCTATTTTAAAGGATCATGAACACCGATAGCTGGCAGAAAATTGTATGGGTCCTGGCGCGAAAAGAAAACAATTTTTTTTTGACGTTTAACTTTTTTTTAAATATATTTTTTGCTCGTAATTTCCACTCCCATTTGTTTTTCGCGCGTCGCATTCGATTTAATGAAAAAAAAAAACGAAGAAGGCCTCTCCGTGTTTTTCTTGTCCCAAAAATGGGCATTTCATTTGAGTCGTTGAATAATTTATTAATTATGCATAATTTAGAGCTCACTTTCGATTTTTTTGATTCCAATGTATTATTCTAGCTGCGGACATTCTCGAAATCCGAAATTACAAAAAATTAATGTCCAGCTTTCAAGCCGACGCTTTTTTTTTAAAATTGCGAATTTCAAGTGTTTTCCTTGCGATTTTTAATGAAATTTGGGGAAGCCAATTTCATCTGCGGACAATTTTCGAATTATAATTCAATCGACTCATCGCATTTAATTGGCTCCTCAACAAATTCAAATTTGGCTCTCGACTTTATGAGCCTTGTTTTTTGGCGACGTCAATCCCGAAAATTGGAATCGCCCAACGTCATGCGCCTTTAAATTTCGACCATTTGAATGTGTCCGCAGATGAAATCGCACAAGATCGCCCGCTCGATGGGCGGGACATTGCTGTTTGACGCCTCACATATTCAAAAAGTGCATCCATCCCATATTTGGACAATGATGCATTCTTCCGTCCATCCATTCTTCTCTCATATCCATATTAGCGAAACTAATAAGATTTTAGCACAAGGATTATCCACTCTTTTGTCTTTTCCGCCCATCTAAGACCCTGATATTTGTGTCGCGCATTTTTGTTGTCCGACAAAAAACAAAAAACGAGACCATACACACATATTTCCTTTTTCGGAGCCAGTATAAAGTTATTCATATTATATTTTTCATCCATTTTTCACACTTGTTTTTTTCGCGCTATTTTTTCCAGGCGGACATCTTTCGAGGGATTCGATTAGGACGACTACCAAATTTGAGGATAATTCGATTTCGAGCCAACCGAATATGGTATATTCAATTATTAATGCTTCTTTGCACTGATTGGGGGACCCCTCAGAGATTAGGCTCGATTTTGAGAGACCCCCCACCACCCCCTTTCCTCTAAATTGATGTACCAGCGTGGTCCACTGGTTGTCCTTTTTTAATGGAGAGATTCCGTTATAAGGAAGTAAGGGTGCTTCCATTATTGCTATTTATGGATGAGAAATTTAAAAAAATGCATCTGCGGACAATTTCGATTTACTGATTCACCATCTGCGGACATTTTGCGGGCCGCGAAACAACTCGTCTTTTAAAGTTCGCAATTTCAAAAGCTTTTGTAGAGAAGCAGCTTTAAATTTCACATCTGCGGACATCTTGCGGGACACCTTAAAAAATTTGGAATTTCCTGCCGGTTTTTATAGAAATTTAATTTTTCATTTTTCATCTGCGGACATCATGCGGGCAGCGAAAGAGCACACCTTAAAAGCAATCAATTTTATAGATCTTAGGAAAAAAAATTAAGTTTCTCATCTGCGGACATCTTGCGGGACACCTTAAAAAGTTGGAAATTTAATCCCGGTCTTCATAGAAATTCAATTTCAAATTTTTCATCTGCGGACATCTTGCGGGTCGCGAAAAAGCACATCTTGAAAAATTAGCAACTTCAGAGTTTTTTTTTTGTAAAAAAAAACAAATAACAACAATTTCAATTTGCGCATCTGCGGACAATTTTGCGGGCCCCTAGAAAAAAAATTGTTTGAAGCGTCATCACATTCATAATAAGAGAGGTGGAGACTTGAAAAAAAAAATGCAATTTCCGAATTGTGGCGCGAATAATTGCCATTTTTTTCGGGGGCTAAAATAGGACAAATTCATACACACATTTCATATTATTGCTTCGCGCCAAAAACGATAGCTGTCGAGTAAGAGATGTCGAGTATCATCGTAAGTTTTTGTCGAATTCGTTGCGAGACCCAATCAAGCTTATGCGAGTTGTCTGCTGCAAATGACATACAATATTGAATCCCTCCCACCCCCATCTGCGGACAACTCGCGGTCGTGAGATTTGAGACCGCAAGCATGTCCGCAGATGGAAATTAACAAGTGTTTCTAACGAGCGCATTATTGAGCCAATTTTTTGAAGGAATGTTTTTTCCCCGTAGGCCACGCCCACTTTTTGCGCTTCTGCTAACCCTGGTTTTTGATGATTGCATCAAGCTTCTAGAGCTTCATTAAGGGCTTCGTGATCATCAAAAAGCGCAAAATTCGAGAATTTCGAATTTCTTAAAGCGAGCGTCGCTGGGGGATTTTTTCGGGAAGACGAATTGGGTGAAAAACAATGAATTTTATTATTTTTGGCAAAAGAATGCTGAAATTCGAAATTTGCCACAAAAATTGCGGATTTTCGATTGAAGTCCGACTCGCAGTGAAATTTTGTGCAAAAATTTTCAATTCGTTTTTTTTTTTCGAAAACGACATGTCAAAACCAAACAATAATTGAATCGTCTGGGCGTTATTCATTTATTCCCATATTTGGCTTGTCGCGTGCCAAACTTGTTGTGGCTCAATCGCATATTTTCGACCCCCCCCCCTCAGGGCCAATTCATTCATTTCCATTTTTTTTCTTCGCCTCACACCAAAGCCAAAAAGTCAAATATGTGTGTGGGATGTGAGTTTCTTTTTTTGGTTCTCCGTTTCACCCGCTCCTAATAAGGCAGCGGTGAATTGAATTTCGCCGGAAGCGATGTCTCACACGGTCTTAATTGGCCCAAAACAAAACACTCACTCGTCTTCGGTTTTTTTTTTCTCTCAAAACGAACATACTAGCAGTTCTCTCTCTCTCTCTCTCTCTTTAAAGGCGCATTTGATTTTTTTTCGCCAAAAAGAACTGTATGCACCTTTAAAATGTGATTGCGCCTTGAAATTCAACACCAAAAAATATGATGCTCCTTTAAAAACCTGCGGCTCTTTCAAAATATTGAAAGCGAATATCATGCGCCTTTCAATTTTCGTATGAGCAATTCCAACCCCATGCGCCTTTAAAATGTCAAGCCCTATTGGTCTATGCGCCTTTAAAAAATATTTTTTTGGCAATTTTTGTTTCAAATTTCAAATATCCACTTGTTTTTTCCAAAAAAACCGTCCAGCACGCTATGCGCCTTTAAATTCTTATCAAACGTGTGCACCTGGAACGATTTCCACGCAAGACCATCGGCGCTTCGAAAAGTGTTCTCATCTTCCAATGCGCCTTTAAATTGCCCCCCAAACTCGTCCCCGATTTTCGATGGTCCGAAATCATATAAACGTCGACATGGGCAGCGATCCCGTCCAAATTTGGCAAAATCGAATCCGACAAGAGACGAGCTTGTCATAATCAATTAATTTGAAAAATTCTGCCCCCTAGATCGCCAATTTTTTTCGAAAAGTTGGTACCAATCGGGGACCACTCGAAAATGGTTGGAATTCTGGGTTTCAAACCAAAAAGAAAAAATCGACGCCGAAGAAACTTTTATATACATGGCAAATCTTGATTGAGATAAACGCTCTTTTCCTCCATTTTTTTTCGTTTTTCTTCTGGTGGCGAGCAAAAAAAAACGGAGAAGAGGAGCGAGGTATTCGAGTCATTTTTTGTTCTTTTTTGACAACGCACAACCCTAATATGGCAGCTCTTCCCCAACCATCCGGCTTGTTTTTCTATTCATTTCTCTCTGAATATCGAATCCGATGCGTCATTGTTGTCTGCCGACAATCATCGAGGCGCTGTCGACCGGGCCCGCTAGGATGTCCGCAGCAAGATTCGCATATTCCCATTTTTTGAGTCATCCTCAAAACAGTCTTTTGAATCGCCCAAAAAAGTTTTTTTCAAGCCACTTATTTATTTTAGGACGTCATGTTCAACATAATCATGTCAATGACGAAGGAGGGCTCCTCCGACGGGTCGCAATTCATTTCGCCGTCAAGTAATCCATGACAAATTTCGCGCCAATAGTTTTTGGTGTGTTTTTTCAGAAACCAGTCGCGATTCGCTCATTTCCACACTGTATCGAATGCATCGAACGCGTTGGAGGATTCTGGATCCATACAGGTGATTGACGAGAAGGTTGAGGTGCTCTCAATTCGCCCCCATTTTGTAGACGCCTTAAAAATGCGCTCAAAAAATTGCAAGAGGATTATTTGAAGTCGAAAGAAGCGAACGCGATCATGCGATACGTGAAATTGGGCCAAAGTGTTCGAGAGGTTTGGGTGCTGTGGGCGAAAAATTGCAAAAATTTGGGTTTTGAGGTCGCCATGCTTGAGAAACAACACTGGAAGCTGCTCAATGTGCCGGCTCAAGGAGCCACAGAAGAGCCGAATTGCTACGTGTTGAGGTTGGCCAAAAAACATGCCTTCTGTTTGCTATTAATGTGTTTTTTTTCAGAATTGTTGAACTTCTGGAAGACTCGAATACACAATTACCGCCGACGCGAGGCATCGGTGCACTACTGCAGTCGACAATGGGAAAACCGAGTGAATCAAATGTCGACACGGCACTTTACGATTCGATTAAAAGTGGGTTTCTTAAATTTTGATTTTAAAAACTTGCAAAACCTTAATTTTTCGTTAAAAATTGCAGAAATTTAAATTCAAAATAATTGTCCGCAAAATTTCGTCACAGTATTGCGGACTTATATTTTTTTCAAATGTCTCGTCATTAATTTTTCATTTCCCGTCATTTTCATTTCATTTTCGATTCAATTTCTGAAATTTAAGTTAAAATTAATGAAAATTATATAATTGATATTATTTTTCGTTAATTTTTAATGATTTTATCACAATTATTACGTTTTCCAATATTGGGCAACAAAAATTAATCATTCAATTGATAATTAATTGAAACGTTTAAAAAATATTAAACTTGTCTGCTTTTTAGGCCGAAAGGGTGATGATCTCGTCAAAGATTGCGAGAATCTCTATTCGCAGCTCTATCGCCTCATCAAAAAGTATCTCGGCCTTCGGCGGCTGATCAAGGTCCCTTTCGCCGTTTCAAAAAATTCCCTTAGCAAATAATTAGTTCATTTCAGGACCTTCACGACAAATACGAAGCTACCCGAATGTTCCCAATTGTTCCCCGCTACGGAATGCTGAAGAACATGATCAAAGCGACACTGCGGGCTCCAGAATTCGCCGACATTTGTCATGAGCAGACCGAATGATCAATTCGCACATAAATCGTTTAATGATTTATCAAAATGCAATATATTGGGTTAGAAAACTAGCCATATCACAATATTCTTAAGGGAATCACAAACACGCCAAAAGAAAATCGAGTTGAATTGCGCCTACTGCGATTGTTGCTTCTTCGCCAAATTCTCGGCAAGCTTGTCCAAAAACTCGAAAGTGTTGAGGTAATCAGAGCGGGTGACATTGGCGAGTCCCTTGATGCAAATGGCGAGATCCTTGGTGAGGAATCCGGCTTCCATCGTCTCGATGCAGGTCGCCTCGAGGTTCTCAGCGAATTTCGCGAGAGCCGCGTTGTTGTCAAGTTTGGCGCGGTGAGCAAGACCGCGAGTCCAGGCGAAGATCGATGCTGAAATAAGAATTGAGCACCATTTTTAGGCGTTCATCCTTACCAATTGGATTGGTCGATGTCTCCTGTCCCTTTTGGTGTTGTCTGTAATGGCGGGTGACGGTTCCATGGGCGGCTTCAGCCTCAACAGTCTTTCCGTCGGGGCAGACCAACACCGAGGTCATGAGTCCAAGGGATCCGTAGCCTTGAGCAACAGAGTCCGACTGGACATCACCATCGTAGTTCTTGCAAGCCCACACGAATCCACCATCGCTCTTCATTGCCTGAGCGACCATGTCGTCGATAAGACGATGCTCGTACCATATTCCGGCGGCCTTGAACTCGGCCTCGTATTGCTGAAGGTCAAACGATTAGAAATTCCTCTTGTAGCCAAGCGTACTGGATAGATCTCGGCGAAGATGTCCTTGAATCGTCCGTCGTACTTCTTCAAAATTGTGTTCTTCGTGGAGAGATAGAGCGGATATTTGCGTTGAAGCGCATACTTGAACGACGCATGCGCGAAATCGCGAATCGACTCGTCGGTGTTGTACATCGACAACGAGACTCCGGGTCCCTTGAAGTCGTAGACGGTCTCCTGGATGGTGGTGGCGCCGTCAGCCGAGACGAATTTGATCTCGAGTTTGCCGGCGCTCGGCACAACGAAATCCGTCGCCTTGTATTGATCGGCGTGCGCGTGTCTACCAAGAATGATCGGCTTCGTCCACGTGTTCACGAGTCTCGGCACGTTCTTCACAATGATCGGCTCGCGGAACACGGTGCCGCCGAGAATGTTGCGGATGGTGCCGTTTGGCGACTTCCACATCTTTTTGAGTTTGAACTCCTCGACGCGTGCCTCATCCGGCGTAATTGTGGCGCACTTGACAGCCACGTTGTACTTGAGGGTGGCGTTGGCGGCGTCGATCGTCACCTGATCGTTGGTGGCGTCGCGATGCTCGATTCCAAGATCGAAGAAGTGAAGGTTCAAGTCCACATATGGCAAGATGAGCTTCTCCTTGATGAGATCCCAGATGATTCTGAAAATCGCATTTTTTTTAAATTTTATTTATTTGACGATTTCGTTTCCAAAGTTCAATTGCATGGCACGATCGCGTGAGTTTTGATAACGCGAGAAAAAAAAACCGATAAGACAAAAACGACGCCAACCTGGTCATCTCATCTCCTTGCATCTCAACGACATCTCCTCCTTGAATTTTCGGCGACATTCTCGACGCGGACAGACCTCTGCAAACGGACAATTGAGCGATTTCAATTAAGCGCGCGCGACAGCGAATGGAAACACGATAACCTGATGACATTTCGCGAAAACGTCGAGCATATCAGAAAAGGTTTCATTGTTTTTTTTTCGGCGTCGACGGCGGCGTTAAAATGAAATTTGCGAGAAATGGGAACTTTTGAAAAAAAAATGACGCGTGCTCCGCGAACACGCGACGCGCTAATGCACTACAAAATGTTTGGCAGCACACACCGTAGTCGAAACTCGAAAAAGGCAAAAATGAAAGAGTCGATCCATGTGTGCGCTACACACACACACCACACTGAACCTTGTGGGAGATGCCAATGCTCAAGGTCGGGCCGATCGAAGATAGATAGCGTGACGAGACGCAGACGGCGTTCGATTACAGAATCGAGAGGCGGAAAACAGGCAAACAATTTTGCGACGGCCCTCTCGAATCATTGCACTATTTTCGAACAAAAAAAATGATTACCAACCAAAATCTGGCGGCGAATTCTTAATTTTGGTTTTCGCGCCGAGACCCAACGCCTACGATTCCATTGACCTGGATCCAATAAAAAAAAGCGGTCCGATTGCAATCTGATGATGCGAATCGAAACGGATACTACACAAGGCCGTTGTCCGCAGATCGTTTTTGTGTCTCGAATGTTCTTGACGGCCAACAAAAAACGATCGCCTGATTATGTTTCATTCGAAATAATCAAACAAAGAGCAATGCACAATGTTTCATTGGAAATTGGAAATTTTGTTAGAAGTAGCGCATCATGCAGTGGTACTCGGCGCTGGCGAACAGGTAGAAGCTGAAAATGAGGGATTCAGGCATTCAAATGGTTTAAAAGTACGTCTACTATTAATAAAGCTATTCATTTGGGAAGAAAAATCGAAAAAAATACATTATTTTCAATGTTTTCTCTTTTTTTTACAATTTTTCTGAATTATTGTTTTTCTCAAAACGAAATCGATCCATTAATCTTTAAATCGACTATTTTTTGAAAATTTCAATAGAGCTATTCCGTTGGGAACAAAAAATGAAAAAGCAAAGAGAAAAAACATTTATTTTCATGTTTTTCCACAACGGAATTGAAATCTTTTCGGAATCCTTGTTTTTCATGGCGTAAATTTCGAGGCAGTGGAGTGAAAAAAAAAAAAAACAAAAATAATCCTTATTTTCTTTAAAAAAATATATTGCTTACTGGTCAATACAGAAAAAATTAAAATATAAAAAAGATTAATTAATATTTATATTGTTTTCTTTTTCTAAATCAAAATTTTTTTTTCAATTTTAAAAGCCCATTTTTTCATTGGCCTCAAGCAAATCAAATAAAATATTTCGAGATTCATTGAGAAACTAACGTGTCTCTATAATATTTTCGATTTTTCTCAATCAATTTTAGAAATTATATTAAAAAATTTTAGAATTTATTGAGATAATTTAGAATTTGCTTAATGAATTTTAGAAAATCTTTTAAGATTAAAAAAAATATTTTTTTTTAAGTATAGCGATTCTCAATAAGTTTCAGAAAATATCAATAAATTTTAGATTTTCTCAAAATATTTTAGAGTTTATTATTGAATATTTTATTTGAGTGGCTTGAGCTGAAAACATTTTTTTCTACAAACACATTGTTTTTCTTTTTTTTTGCATACCGTATATATTTGATAAATTAAAATCATTTCAATAACTCACGCGAACCCATCTTTCTCATTCTTCACATGCATTATAGTATAGGGGTCCGTTTTCAACAGGCGTCTCGCAAATCGCGCGATTTCGCCAATTTTCGATTTCGGCAACTTCATTGTGATTTGGCACGGAAAAACGCGAAACTCGTCGCGAAGCTCAACAAGTTTTTCGAAGAAAATTTCAATATCCGTCATCGTCTCAACAATTAAATGCTCAAAAACCTGAAAAAATGCGCGTTTCTCGGCAATTTCATTACTCATACAAGATTCGACGATGACTCGAATTCGATGAGAATCTCGCGCAACACTCGAAACTCCAATTTTTCCACTTTTCGATAGTTTCCAAGTCCTATTATCGGTTTGGTGTCAACGATCAAATGATCGCAGCCAATCAGTTGAAATTCGGTGGAATTCAGAATTTCAAGCTCGACTTTGAGATTTTCCGACGTTCCGAAAAACAAAAATGTTGTGCATTGAACAAGATGGGATTTGAAAAGCGGATACGAGTTGAAGATTCGATCGGCGACGGGCTCGAGCTTGAAGTACTGGCTCACCGCGCATCGTTCAGTGATTGCCGGGAGTAGTCTAAGAAACTGAAACTCGAGTTCGAATTTAACCAAAACTCCGATTCCTCACTTTTCCATCATCTTCGATTCCTTTCAAATACCTGAGGCTACATCGATCAGCTCTGGAGAATAGGAAAGATCTATCCTGAAATTGGAAAACTGCCTTTTTCCAAGATAATACATACCAAGACTGCATAAGCTTGATCATGCTTAATCCTAAAATGAATAAAGAATAAAATAGAGAATATTAGAAGCCCGATCGATGAGTGATTCATGGAAAAAGCTATTACTAATTTCTACTACTAGCATTTCACAATTCGGCGATAATTATCTAGCAATTTAATCTCATTCAATTTTTTGTCGAGGGGAAAAATAATTTATGTGTATTAAGAAAACAAGTTAACAATATAATTAAAAGGAAACAAACATATATTTGCAAGACGCCGAGATCGAAATGAATCCAACGGTCTAAACACGTCAAAAAATAAAAATTTCTTGAATAGAGAAAAAAGTACATGATAATGAAAGGAACAATGATGACAATCAACCACGGAATGCTGGCGGCGCGCCTCCAGGTTTTGCGACACCTCTAGGAGCTCCCATCGGACCGCCGCGACCAGTCGGCCTTCGGAAAGCCGTTCCGCGACCACGCCCGCGCACCTCGACACCTCCGAGACCCATACCAATGGCTCCCTTTTGAGCACGTCCGATATTTTTGAACATTGGGGCGTTTTTGAGCATGTCCGGCAAAATCATAAAACGAATCTGCAAACGTTGAACAAATGAATCTCGATAAATTTCAAGATATTTTTTTTACCTTGTTTCCACGAACGAAAACATTGTCTAGCTGATGCGTTCGTCCATCCCGGAAAGTAACAATCGCTTCAGCAATTTGGCAATTCATATTATCTTCGGCTTCAATAAGTTTTCCTCTATAAACCTCGCCTAAATTCAAATAATTTAACAAGATGATTATTAGATAATTATATATATATATATATATATATATATATATATATATATATATATATATATATATATATATATATATATACCTGTGACGGTCTCAAGTGTGACAATATGGCCTTCAGCTTCATGAAGAATCTTGATTGGGACTCCAACTGAGGTCATTTTCTGAAACAAAAATTAATTTAGCGAAAAATGAAAGAAAAACAAGAATATAATTATTTACGCAAGAATTTAAGCTATAAAACCGAACAACTAATAAGCAATTTGTTTATTAAACTCAAAAATTTTGTTAAAAATAATAACAAACAATCTCAATTTTAATTTAAAATAGGACAAATGACTATTTACCTATTTTTGCCACAACTTTCTTAGCTAAATGTCATATTTTCGGTATTTTCATTCTAAATTGGAATTTTAAAAATTAAAATTAGAAAGCAAAACAGAAAAATCAAAGAAAACCCAGAGAAACCATAAATGACGCATAATTTTTCGAAATAAAATTTCAAACCAACGCGTCGCGGTCACGCCGCGACGCGTTCGATGGTCCACATTTGCTCTCCTATCCGATTTTTATTTATTTGCTCAATGTTTTAATGTGCACTTTTTCGCTATTAAACGTGGGAAAATATTGACTCATGATTGAAAATCCATGTTTACAGATGTTCCACACAAAAAATCCGTTATTATAGCCAACACAATGAACGCGAAATTCTATATATTCCTAGCCGGTCTACTATTTATTGCAACTTTTGGCATTTCCAGCCTTATTTTTGTACCAACATGTTTCATTTGTTTCATATTAGGGTAAGCAATGGCTGGAAATCATAAAAAATACGCGTAAAAAATTTAGATTTCTGTATGTCGGCTTTCGGCATGGTCAAACAGAAGCTGAAAAACTCGAGCAAAAATTCGCGCAATTCCTAAAGGATTACAAATTCCCGTCGGGAATCGAGCAACTAGTGAAGAACCAAGAGCGTTTCATTGAGCAGAACAACTATCAAGAGCTTCATTCAATGTCAAACTCGCCCGAAATGGATCAAGTCATGGAAAAAGTAGGAAAAATTGGGAGGCAGTTGTGAAAACTTGAAGGGGAATCTTCAGATATTGGAGTACATCATTCGGGATTTTATAACCCATTGGTACAAAACTATATCAAATGACTCGCTTTTCGAGAGAAGCTTGAAAAGGACTGCTAGAAGGTCGATAGCATCACTAGTACAATGGTATCTATAGAATTGTCTTAAAAAAGAAATGATTGTTTTATGAAGCCTCCGAAAAGTGGATTGGGTTCCGTTTCTGACGCGAGACGTCGTCGACGATTTCGCCTCTCATCTTCGACTCTATCGAAAAGCCAAAGAGCGCGCTCAATTCCAGGAAGAGGAGCTCAAAAAGAATGAGAATGCCGACAAGCCGGACCTTCTCGGCAATTTTTTCGATTTCGAACTCGAAATGGAGAAATCGTTGTGCCGCGATCTGCTCTCAACAACGCCGCACTACGAAAATGGTGAAATTAAGAGAAAAAAAATCTGGAAGCAAACATGAGATTTTCAGCTTACCTACACGATCTTGTCGATATTATATTATATTTAATTATGCCACCGGAAGATTTTCGATGCCGTCCGCTACGATTTCTGCTACGAGAAGTGATTGGTAGGTTATTGTTTCATCTCTTTGTTTCAATTCGCAAAATTTCCAGTGAAAAGGGTGATTTTGCCGACGTTGGACTACTTGTCGGACCCCAAAGAGGTGTTCCAGCTGCTTGTTTGGCTATTGAGCGAGGTCGAGCCGAAACCCGAGGATTTCATTGCTTGCATTGAAAATAGCAAAAGTGTTGAGGAGCTCGACGCGGTTTATCAGGCGATAATGGAAGAGAAGACGGTGATGAGAGGAAAAGATTCGGGAGGAGCTGAAGGTGGGCATTTTTCGAGCAAAATTAAATTGGGAAAATTGCGTTTTGGGTCTTGCATGGAAATATTTTGGCGATTATTTTTTTTGAACCAAAATAGTCTATATTTACCATGAAAATTATACTATTTTATTGTCGGCGTCCCGGCGACTGCTGTACGCGGGTAGATTTACTCGCATGCGCCTTGAAAAGGTCTCGCCACGCGTGAATGCTTATTTTGCTGTTTTCACGTGAACTGCTTCATTTTTTTTATGAGTTTCACATTTCCTTGAATTTTCAACGTCGTTCGATTAAAAAATTATCGAACCGGTCCATAAAATTTGAAATAATCAGTTAGTCGTTGCGAGACCATTTCGAAAGACGCATCGCAGTAAATCTACCCGCGTACAGCAGTCACCGGACGCCGACTATAAATTAGAATGATTTTTGAAAATAAAATGAAAAAATCATGAGATTTTGTTAATTTTTTTCAAGAAGTTTTGAAAAAACAGAAAATTTCACAACGTTTCCATATGAAAAAGGGAAACGACAGAATGGAACCAGGCCGATTCCATATATGGTCGCAATTGTTCCCACGCCGAATATGATTCATGCCTCGACTCGTTATAGACACTTTTGTGAAGCAACAATTGGCGAGTTTGCAATATGTCGAGAACGCGATCAAAAGAAAAATGGCGATTTTGACGAATGGCGGCGTCGAGAACGCGAAATTTGGGGTGAATCATCATACATTTTTCGTTTTGAACCATATCCGATTCAGACTCGCCTAAGTGAGGATAATGATCAAATTGTGCAGCTCCCAATTCATGTCGTGCTCACCAACACCATCGCGGTGTCCTATTTCATCGATTTC
Organism: Caenorhabditis bovis; assembly: GCA_902829315.1. Classification (NCBI taxonomy): domain Eukaryota; kingdom Metazoa; phylum Nematoda; class Chromadorea; order Rhabditida; family Rhabditidae; genus Caenorhabditis; species Caenorhabditis bovis. Next base: position 1,383,850 of record CADEPM010000008.1, read on the forward strand.
CTGAAAACTGTCGGCGGTCAAAACTACATCGACTGCTATTTGGCGATTGAGGTGATTTTGAGAGATATCAAATCGCATCTGCGGACATTTTTCTTTTCTTCAGGGCTTCAAAATATCGGTGGAACATCAAATGCGCTCGTTGGCGAACGGCGAACTCGTCGATCGCGACGCGTATGAGACAATCAAAGAGGCCGCCCATTTTATGTATCAGCAATATCTGTCACAGGAAGCGATCACACGCGTTCCGCTTGATGAAGCGCTCATATCGAAATTTCTGTCGCGTCTTCGAAACGACGAGCCGTCGGATTTGTGGTTCGAAGCGATTCAGGAGAAGATTGTCGACATCCTCACGACGGATGATCACTTCTATCCGGAATTCAAAAAATCGCCGATTTACGTGAAAATGCTCACCGAGCTCGGAATCATTGGCGATGAGCGAAGCGAGACGCCGACGTCCGAATCGGGATCATCGATGTCATCGTTCGACAAGGGAATTGAAATGAGGAGGAGGCCGTCGATGGATGAGACGATGCCGATACCGGATGATCAGCCGATTCTGACAGCGACGGTGGAAACTCTAGGAATTGGGCAGCAGGTTCGAAATTGCCTCGGCGATACCCATAATTGGGCACACATTTCCAGGGAAAGCAATCGTTCGCATTGTACAATGTGAGAGTGAGCCGAACGGTGAATGGAAGTAAAGTGAGCAGCTGGAATGTGCTTCGGAGGTACTCCGACTTCCACACACTCCATTCAGCGCTGGTTCAGAAGGTTCATTTTTCTTTTCTTCCGCCCGTCACCACCTCGTTATGATTGCAGTACCCGAAATTGAGTATGCTCTCGTTTCCCGGCAAGAAGACGTTCAACAATTTGGATACGCATTTTCTTGAGAAGCGCACGAAAGCGTTGAACATGTACATGGAATGCATTCTGCAGCCCAACTTTCTCAAATCGTATCCCGAACTCGAGAAGACCGTCTTCGATTTTCTTTCGCAAAAAGAGTATTCGTTTCGCGAGCCGCTCGGCAAAAAAATGATGTCGGCGATGTTCGATCCGATCAAATCGGGCGTCAAAGCGGTTGGGAGTACGGTGATGGCGATGCCCGATCAGGTGTACGGTAGCGTGTCGAAAGTTGGTGCCGGCATCAATAATGCGGCAAAAACGATAATTGTAAGAATTTTTGTTTTTCGGTCGCTCATTTCGTGTTTGAGACACGCGCCAATTTCTAGAATCCGAACGGCTCGAATGCGCCGAATCGACGGCCGACGATGGAAACTGATCGTGTTGCGGCGTCACTAAGCGATACGGTAATCGCGCCAACGCGTTGATCCCCGTTTCGATCGTCTCATTCTAGGAGTCTGAAAACATTCCACTTCGCGTTCTTGTGCTGTTCGTTGATGAAGTGTTTGGGGTGCGCGCGCGAAACGCGTGGTTCCGACGCCAAATGGTCATGGTCCTTCGCCAATTCGTCACCCCATTCGGCACATCGATCAACAAGCGAATTATTGATGTTGTGAATTGGCTGACGTCGGAGCAGCAAGTCACCGGCTATCTGAACGCATTCAAGTATCTGTGTTTTTTTTTAAAGACGCATCATGATGATGATTTGACCGATTAAGAGATTCAATGTGGCCAAATGGTGTCATGTGTGGAGAATATCCGCAAAAACCGGCGGCGTTTCATCATAGGTGTCGAATTCTTGCGAAGACGTTGATGCTTTCCTCGATGCCGGATGAATTGAGGATGGTGCTTGGAGCTGAAACGAGCTATCAAGTAGACCTTTTGTCATATATATATATATATATATATATTTTTTTTTTCTACTAAAGCGCGATGTTCTCTTTGGAAGTAATTGAGGCGTTTTAGGGGATCAACACGATATCGGAAGCGTTGGAGAATAAAAGTCTCAATCGACGGCTGCTTTATGTGCTGCTTGAACGATTATTGATGAAGGTGTTCCCGCAGAATCGATTCGAGAAAATATTTGCGCAATTGCACTCGAAATCGCCAAGAACAAAGAAAATGTAGAAGATTTCGCAATTTATGTACATATTAAGCATGTATTTTATATTCCGCCCCCCCCCCTTGCCCAAATTTGATGAACAACCGGTGCTATAATTTTTTTAGTGTCTCCTAGATTCTTTGTGCCATTCCTTTGAAAGTTGTTGTGCGATAAAATTTTTTTCTCAAAATTCGGAATTATAGCTGTTATTTTTTGTTGATTTACAGTTTTATATTGGTGTGAATCATTGAAATTCACATAGGAGTTGGGATTTTAGATGGAGGACGCTTTGAAAAATGAGCTTGGATTGGAATTTGTTCGAATTTGCGGGCATGGCTATGGCACGAACACCACGGAAACTGTGGAAACGGACAGAGGAAGAATGTTCATCAAATATGGGAAGGGCGAATTTGTAAGATGGATCTGATCAAATTTGAAATTGGAAGTGGTGTTGGATTAAGGCTGAAAAGCTCGCCGTTGGCGAATTTGAGTCATTGAAGGCGATTCTGAACACGCATGCGATTCGGTGTCCGAATCCGATAAGCACAATTCATTTTAAAGGTATTTTTCAATGAATTAAACGGTATTTCGGTTCAATTTTGCAAAAAATAGGCTAAAAATTGAAAGAAGAAAATAAATGTGAAAAATTACAGTAGCGGTGACCTCGAGACCCAACTATAAAATCGTGTGTGCTCCTTTTAATGCGTTACGGTAGCGATTAATTATTTTTCGATTTTTTTTTTCACAATCTTGATTTTTTTCTTTGAAAAAAAACGAAATTATTTTTAGATGATTGGGCTCTTGTCACCTCGTTTGAAACAATGCATAAAGATCATGAAGGAATGGAAAAGTTTGCGGAGAAACTGGCCAGGTAGGAAATTTTAAAATTTTATTTGCGTAATCAACAGCATTTTTATTTTGAGATTACACATGCACAATCCGAGATTGATTGCTGAAAATGAGAAGCGCGATGGTTTTGTTGGGGAAAATGATGAGATGGGTGTTCGACGATTCGGGTTTCATGTGCCGACATGTTGCGGGTCGATACCGCAAAATAATGAATGGGCTGACGATTGGCCGGTAAGCAAATTTTTAAAAAATTTGAAAAATTTTTGAATTTTTAGACGTTTTTTATTCGAAATCGCCTTCAAAGCCAGATTAATCGATTGATTGAGGTAATTCGAAAAGAAAATTCGATAGGAAAATTATTACGCGAATTGCAGAAGGGCGATCGAAGCCTTCTCGACAAACAGGATTTGCTCTATCGCGCCGCCGAAAAGCTGCTGTTGCCCAGAAAAGATATTGCACCAAGTTTGGTGCATGGCGATTTGTGGAGCGGCAATTGGAGTTGCGTCAATAATGAGCCGATCATATTCGACCCGTCGGCGAGCTATTCCGACCCCGAATTTGAGCAAGGCATTATGAATATTTTTGGTGCGCGTTTTGAATTTTCGATTAGAATTGAACGATTTTTGTTTCAGGCGGCGTCACCACCAACTTTTACAGCATTTACTATTCAATAGTTCCCGATCAAATTGGAAGGGAGAGGAGGGTTGAGCTCTATGAGCTGTACCACCTCTTGAATCACTGGTTAGACGCGTTTTTCAACTCGATCAATCATACCAATTGAATTTTGTTGCAGGAATCACTTCGGCTCGGGCTATAAGCGTTCCAGCATGGATGTAATTAATAAATTGATACGACAATGAAAATTCCCGGCCTTTTATTTTTTCTTCTTTATATAATTTTTCAATAATCATGTCTAAATAGTCCCAGAACGAAAAAAACTGGAATAATGTGATGGTACGTAGATTTCCAGGGACCAATTGGATTTGTGATTCTTGGACCACATTAAAAGGGCGGAGATTTTGAGAAAGGAAACCCAAAAATTAAAGAGGTCCGGAAAATTTTGAAAATTTCGGTCATACGATGAAATAGAAAAATTTCAATTTTTCGAAAATCCGTAGTTTCTTAAAAAGAAAGTTGGCTTTTCCACATTTTCAGCGCCACGTTTAAAGGCACATGCTCGAAAAAGTGGAAAGTTGGGCGGAGCCTAATGGGACCATTTCTTCGATAGATGACTCCCATATTATGTGATTAACGTTCTTCCGAATAAAAATTAGAGAGCCGTAAAGTTGGGACCCACAAATTCCGGGTTTTTCAACTCATTTCGAGAATTTTTTAATTTCCGGCGGAGCCGCGCATTTTTCCAACATTGCGGCCCGTAAAGATGTCCGCAGATGGAATTTCATAATACAATTTTTTCCATTATACGAGAGATGGCACTCGATAATAGAGCTCAACGAATTTGTTCATTAATGTGTTTTTGTGTAGACTTTAAAGGCGTACGACGAGAAGAATTCCCGCTGTCTCGTTCTATAAATAGAATTGATGTAGATCATAAAGCAACTCAAAGTCGGGTGTGTGCCGCCCGTGAAACAAATTTAGCGCGGCTTCTCCGTTATTTGGCAACATCACCCGTCAACGCAATAATTTCGCCTTGCTGGTGAAATCAAGAGTCATCTCATTCGGCGCCCCCTCCCCCCCCCATCTCTCGATATTTGTTGCCTCGCTGATTTCGTCGTCAAAAACTGGCGAGGCTGGTGCAGCTCAGGGAGCATGAGTGAACAAATCGAGTTTGTTCTTGAGCTCCTCTCCATTCAATATCATCATCATTGCCACTTGTCCCATCCTTCTTATTTTTATTCGTGTCGAGACCATAGCAAGAATTTCATGCAACGTTTTTCTATATATTTCTAGATGAATTAGCTTCACCCTCCGAACATTTCAAGCTTTTCCCTTATATGGATCCTAGCATCCAAAGGATGATCCTTTTGATCCTTGGATTGTTAGCAAAATTGTCGTATTTTTGGTTTTTTCTCGCGAAAAATGAAAATCGGTGTTTGCGGACTTGCATTATTTGACGCGCAATTTTTGAAATTTATTTTCTCTCTTTTTTTTGATTGTTGATTGAAACCAAATGTTTGAAGAAAATCCCGCTGACCGCAACGAGACCCAACTCATTTTCTAAGCTATGCGCCTTTAATCACAATGAGTAAACTCTCAGAAATTTCAAAAATAGAAAAAATTTTAATTTCACATAAAAATCGCGAAATCAATGGTTTTTAAAGGCGCACGCAGTTTTTGAAACTGAGGTCTCGTCACGATCGATTCCGAAATGAGAAGCGTGCGAAAATGTGTGCAAACACCGCGACGCCAAATCACGTAACAACCGTCTCGTCTGAATTTTTTAAAAATTTTCACCCAAGTTGGAAAATTTTCAGGGAATTTTGCACGTTTAAAGGCACATCGAATTTAGAATGCGCCTTTAATTCGAATCACCAATTCATTATTGGGAAAATGCTCGGCGAGCCGACAAAAAGTGCGCAAATAAAGAATCGCGTTGAAATTGAAAATGAATTTTTTCCTTCTCTCTCTAAATTATTTTTTTTTGATTAAAAATATACGGTGGCACACCAATATTACTATTTTCATAATTTTATTCGTTTTTTCCCCAAATATTGGTTTCTGAGTGAAATTGGGAAAAAACGCACCCCGAAGATTGTCCGCAGATGGAAATTTATATCAATTATTCATTTTTTGCCTCATTAATATAAAACGATGTTTTAAAGAAAAAAACTTTTTCGAATTTTTTATGCATTGAAATATTCTCCATTTTTCCTCCTTTTTTGCTATTGGGTCTTGAAACGAGCAATTGTATGTGCCTTTAAATAGAGAAAAGTTCAAAAATTTATCAAAAACCTCATTTATCTATGCTTGAAGAGCTGAAAGTTGTTCTCGGAAATTTTGAGCTTAATCAATCGAAAACGTCACGCCAATTTTCGAGACAACATTTCAAAATTCTCATCTGCGGACAATTTTCATAAAAATTATAAAAAAAACGGATGAGATTCTTTTTTGCTGAAAAATGAATTATTTAAAAGAGGCACGTGTCAAAAACGCGGAACCCACTTTTGAAAACCGTTTAGATCAATTTAAAGGCGCATACTCAATTTTTAATGTTTTTTCTAAGAATCCTTGCGTTTATAAAAGAGAAATCCCAAACAATTGGGTACTGTGTATTTTTAAAGGCACATTCTCAATAAAAAAATATGTAAATTCCAAATAGAAGGGTCTCGTGTGGAAAATCGAAGTCGCCGCCATTTTCCACCTGCTCATATGATATCGCAAAAGCTCAAAGTCCACGATATTGTCCTTGAAGGACTCCACACATTCTGGGTAGTTTAAGAAAAAAAAAATAAAAAAGAAGAAGGCGTCGTTTCTGATTGAAAAAGAAAATCTGAGCGCGAAATTCAATTTTACTTTTTTTTACGACGTCGTCGGGATGGATTTCTCGACGCACACCTTAAACGTGTGCCACCGTATGCCGGGGTCTCACAGCGATTATCGCCACTACTGTAGTTTTGCATTATTCATGTGTGTCAAATTTCAACGCGAAATTGTCCGCAGCATGAAAATGTTGAATATGCGCGGTTTTGCTTTTTTCTTCGAAATCAATATATCCTCGCTATGATGAATTTTCAGCATGTCGTGCCCAATTATTTTCGGTTCACAACTTTCCCCCCCCCCTTCATCGGCTTCTTCTTTCTTTTCGAGCGTCGTCTTACATCGCTTCTAATGAACACACATTTCGTTCGATTTCCTTCTGAAACCCATCCCACAATTCAATCTTCTTCCTAATTAGGGTAGTGTTTCGAATTATTATTATTATTATGATTTGTGCACTGGCCTATTGCTCCCCCGAGAGGACAACCCACTTCTTTTTTTTTGCGCTCTGAGTAGTTGCATATTTGATTCGTCGCGATGATATTCGATATTCGCGACGGCTTCATTAGGCGTGAAACTTGACGGGTTACGGTAGTTGCTTTATTGCAAAATGTATGCTTATCTGCGGACATTTTTGCCATCCCGTGAGGTGTCCGCAGATTCCACGCGATTTTTGCCATCCCGTGAGGTGTCCGCAGATTCCACGCGATTTTTGCCATCCCGTGAGGTGTCCGCAGATTCCACGCGATTTTTGCCATCCCGCGAGGTGTCCGCAGATTCCACGCGATTTTTGCCATCCCGTGAGGTGTCCGCAGATTCCACGCGATTTTTGCCATCCCGTGAGGTGTCCGCAGATTCCACGCGATTTTTGCCATCCCGTGAGGTGTCCGCAGATTCCACGCGATTTTTGCCATCCCGTGAGGTGTCCGCAGATTCCACGCGATTTTTGCCATCCCGTGAGGTGTCCGCAGATTCCACGCGATTTTTGCCATCCCGTGAGGTGTCCGCAGATTCCACGCGATTTTTGCCATCCCGTGAGGTGTCCGCAGATTCCACGCGATTTTTGCCATCCCGTGAGGTGTCCGCAGATTCCACGCGATTTTTGCCATCCCGTGAGGTGTCCGCAGATTCCACGCGATTTTTGCCGAATTTACCATGAATTGCAGGAAGTTCGTATAGCGAAAAAAAAAAACTGGCAATTAGGACTAATTATAACTAACAAAAATTGCGTTTTCAAAAAAAAAACTAGGTAATTGAAAGTTTAATTTCGTTATTTTTTTTTGTTCAAACAAAACAAATTTAATTTTTTTTTGCTGTCGTAAGTTCCCAAATTTGCACAAAAAATGCCTCGAATCACCGGATGCATTCCATAACCGGAAATTGCGAAAATCACGCGCTTCACGAATTTTCCGTCACTCAAATAAAAAATCCATCTGGGGACACTTTTTTTTATGACTTGGTTGCTCCCCTTCCCTAAAGTGTTAACGAATTCATGCTGCGGACAACTTAAGCGACCCCCTAAAAGCACATACCGCTCATTAATAATTCACAAACATTTCGAGCAAATTTCTTTTTTTTTTCTCATCTCCCACCAGTTTTCTACTAAAATGCTGCCGATTCAGATGGACATCGCAAGCTCAACGGCCATCATTCCCGTGGCGCGAATCAATGAAACTCTTGTCACCGAGCCGGCTGGCGATGATGCTTCGAGAGTTACGCTGAAATTGGCGCTCGTCATCTCCTACTTGGTGCTATTCATTGTTGGAACCGTCGGAAATGGGTAGGCGATTCATTTTTTCCCCGGCTAAAAAATTTTTTTCCCTTGGCTAAAAAAAATTGTTGGTTCGAAATCAAAGATTTTGCTGCAAAACCTTCTAACCACGTTTATTTTTTGGAAATATTCAACCGTCGATTAAAATGCAAAATCCGTAGAGTTTTTGCAGCGTGATTGCACAACTCCACGGCTCGCCACAGTTTATTTTTTCTATTTCTTTTATTCCCCAAAATTTTGACTTTAATTTTGCTATTCGCTTTATTGAAATTACATTTAATTCGTAAACACACAAAATTCATACGTATTCATTCATATCTACTTAATAAAATTAACTAATCCATCAAAAGTGGCCGTGGCTGAACCTAATTTTTGAGGCATATTTTCTAGGCCACACCAGCGTTGCGGCCAACCATGACTCACCTTTTGAATATCGCAACATTTGCAATTTTTGGACCAAAAAATGAAACATTAACGAATATTCTAGAAGTTCATTGCGCTTATTAACCGCTAAAGTTTGGCACTTTTCGAAAATCCTCACGAAATTCATTAAATCATGTGCAAACGCGCTCCATCGCACTGGCGGTTGATTAGTTTTTGTCGCTGGCGAATTTTGGCGAGAAACTCCAATTTCAGCGCGATGACTCCCGATAGGACTTCAAGTAAATGTTGAGAAAAAAAATATATATATTGCAATTCCATGTATCAATATTTCATTTTCAGCACCGTCATCCTAATGATCATCAATGTGCTTTCATCGATGAGCAAAAACGCGTCAACCGGAAAGCGAAAAGTCAACTCAAACACATCGCACGTGTTCATCTACGTTCTAGGTAGTTGTTTAAAGGCGCAATGCGCCTTTGATCATTCCGATTTTCAGGATTATCGATAGTTGACCTTCTCGTCATTCTGCACCTACCATTTCTGGTAGCCGATCTGCTGAAAGGTGCCGACGTTGGAGTTTTGAGGCCAAAAAAAAATAACTGCGAGTTTTAGGCCAATGGCTGTTCGGAATGGCGATGTGCAAGGTTTACTGGTTCGGCGAAAGTGTCAACAAGCTTCTCAGCTCATTTCTGATGACGGTGCTCAGCTGGGACAGATATATGGCGGTGTGCAGCCCGGTGAAGTCGATGAAGTAGGCGGCTAGGGGGGGGGTTTGTTTAAAGGCGCATAGTGCAAATTGTTTCCAGAATTCGGAGCAACGCGACCGCGATGAAAGTGCTCATCGCGTGCACAAGTCTCGCCACCATTCTTCTACTACCGGTGCTCATCGAGGCGAGAGTGTTCAAAATCGACAAGCTTCTAATGATCCCATTGGAGGACGGAAGCGTCGAATTGGAGAAGTCCGATCGCGCCGGCACCACAATGCGCAAATGCATGTTCGACGCCGGCGCGACGTTCACCCTCTACACGTTCGTCATCGGCTTCGCCCTTCCCGCCGTCCTAATCATCATATTTTATGTGAAGGTATGACGCCAAGCGAGACATAATTGAATCGAAATCGCCGTTTAAGGTGATTTTCGCGCTTCAGAAGTCATCGAGAAACGTTCGCGTCACTCGCGGGACCACAATGAAGCCCGACGGCTCGTCGAGCCGCGTCAAAAAGGTCCCATTTTGGGCGAATATTTTTCGAAATCATTATTTTTTACAGGTGACGAAACGCATCGTCGCCGTCATCCTATTCTATTTCCTCTGCTGGACACCGCAATGGACGTTGAATATCATGACGCAATTCAATCTGATTCGCGTCTCATGGATGACGCCAGCACTCTCGGCGATGTTCTTCGTCGCTCATTTATTGGTAATTGATTTTTTTTTTCGATGCCAAACTTCTTCCGATTGTTCAGGTGTGCTTCAATTCGGCGGCAAATCCAATTTTATACGCCTACATTAATCGCGAGCTTCGCAATCAGCACGTCATGGCGATGCATCGAAAGCGGCATTCGGTGATTCAAGATCAGACGAAAATCGCGCAAAAGTGAGACCGCATTTCCAGTCCGATTATGTGTGTGTCTTCTTTTTTTCAGAATCTCTCGCCAATCGCGTCATTCCGATGTGTCGGCGACAATTCTCGGCAAATTCAACGAGCAACATTCGAATGATCGCAAGCTGATTCACCGAATCGGCGACATTCTCGCCTCAATATTGCGCCTCAAAAAATCCGATCAAACGCGTCTCGCCTCAATCAACATCGACGTCCCCTCATCAGTGTCCGACGAATCTCGCGAGAACGAAGACGATTATCTCTAAGCTACGAGTGATTCTTTCATTTCAATTATAAATACTAATCAGTATATTATGCAAAGTGAACTAGATGGGCGGGGGGTTATGCGACAATAATTAGGGTAAGTGCAAATAAATTAAGTATTATAATTATATAGTATATAGCATTTTCTATTTCAATTGTACATAATTGGCTGGAAACAGTCCCGATTTCGATGGATCCGATGCTTTATGCCCCGTCCACCATTCGGCATCGGTCTTCTCCGTTATCTAAAAGCAGGCTTGTTAAGCTTCCGCCATTTGCCGCAATCTTACCACGACAACATCTCCGACTCTCAATGAGAGCTCATCACCTTGACTGGCATCATAGTCAAACATCGCGACCGCTTCGAGCGTCGTCGCGTCGGCGACTCCCGCTTCAACGACTTTCACATACTCGCCGGGGAACCATCCAGCGACGGCAACACCGTTCCGAATCGTCTCGCCTTCCCACCAACCGGCATCGCTCTTCTCGCGCACCTAAAAAAAACAATTTATAGATTTCGCTTTGTTTTTTAAAGGCACATACCTTGATCAGTTCACCAATTTTGATTCCCAACTGATTCGGCGCCGACGCCACAAAATCGACGATCGCTTGCGCATGACAAATGACAGAAGGCGAAGATTGTGTTGGAGCAGCCGCTGAGAAAAAAGAAAGAAATTCACCATTCCCGTAAATTGTCACGAGACTCACCTAAAGGCTGCGATGACGACGTCGGCGATTCCTTCTGAACATACGTCGCCGGGAAGATGCCCTCCTTTCCATTGCATCGTCCTTTCCACCAATCATCATTTCTGCAAACAAATTAAGGCCATCACAGCGTTAAAGAGTAATTTCAAGACGAAGAAAACCTACATCGGTCGCCTTCGTTTGGGCATTTTTCTAATAAAAAATAATAATAACGGCGAGTTTCGCGCGATAAACATCAATCGAACGTGTCAAGAGCAGACACTTGAATTAAATTCGCAGAAAAAAAGAAGAAGAAGAAGAAGACCTACTTCTCAATGACGTGCACTTTATCGCCGACGCGCAGCGCAAGATCGGTTGGCTCGGCGGCTTCGAAATCGAACAGCGCCACATAAATCTCCTCATCGGATCCTATAGAACTTTGTGGCGCTCGATTTGAATGCAATTCCACCTACCTGACGGCTTCGTTGGAATCTCGCCCGGCACGACGTCATATTGTGGAGCCGGTGGCGTTGGTTTGCTCGGCGAGCCGGTTGTCGGCGTCGTCTCGCCGCCGACAACTTTCACATAGCTCTTCGGGAACCAACCACACTCGCCCGTTGACTTCCGGCCCTTCCACTTCATTTCCTGTTTTTCAATAACCTGAATTATGCGTAATACAATCTTTTGGCTTCATGGGTCTCGCTCACGTCGATAACATCGCCTTTCGCGAATGACAGATCATCGTCGTTTCGAGCTCGCCACTGGAATTGAGCCATCACCTGGCATAGGGATGGCTTTGAAGCATCTAACAAAAAATATTTCAGCAGAATTCGAGATCTAAGCTACCCACCAGTCACGCTTAAATTCGGCTTGAGCATCTCCTGCATCTCCTTCTTCATCGCGTTCTCTTCGGGAATTCCGTCCAATGAGCACGACGGCGTCATATTCGGCGGCATATTCTGAATCGGCGGCTCCGTGGACGTTTGCGGTAGTTGGGCAATCGGCTCCACAAATGCTTCGGGAAACCAGCCGACTTTGTCGCGTAGCTGCCCGGCACGCCATCCCGGCTCGGCGGCATGCGACTGGAACACAATGATGACGTCGCCCGGCTCGAAGCTCAGCTCGTCCTCGGTTCGCGCCTCAAACGCGAATAGCGCTCGACATTTGGTCGTCTCTTTGGTGGGATCGATTTGCGACGATGTCGCCACCGAGTTCCTCGATTCCGACGTTGGGATCACCGGATTCGACGCCGGCGGCGGACGAGCCGGAGCCGGTTGAGGTGCCGCCGCCGTCGCACCAAACGCTTCATCAAAATTGGCGAACGCGCTTCCATTCGGAACGTGCCCGTTCGGTTTTCTCGAAGCTTCAAGCTCGGCAATCTTGATTTGCGCCTGCTTCTGAGCATGAACAAGAAGCTCGAACATCTTACGATACTCTTCGCGCTTCGAAAGAAGCTTCGAATAGGATTCCTCTTTATAGGACTCCTCCTTCTTGGCGAGCTCCTCCTTCTGCTTCCTCGTCTTCTCCTTCTCAGCCTCCAAATGAGCTTTGCTTTCTTCCAGAGCGCTCTTCATCGCTTCTTTGCGTCGCCGCAACTCGTCCAGCTCAGCCTTCCGATTCGCCGTCTCTTTGTGCGCACTCTGCATCTGAAGCAGTTGATGGCTCATTTCTTGCGATTCAATCGCAAGCTTCTGGTTCTCCTTCTGAAGTTCTTGAATCTTGGCGACCTTCTCATCGCGAATCGCGCGCATCCCTTCGATCTCTCCGGTCACCGCAGCGACGGCATCCTTGGCCTAATAATAAAAAAACCCAATTCCTTTTTTTAGCCATTTCTCCTCACCTTGGCAATATCGCCATCCAAATCCGATTGTTTCTCATCGAGCGCCTGCAGCTGAAACGCCAGCGTTTTCTCGCGCTGCTGCCGCTGAGCGACACGCTCGCTCTCCTGTTGCTTCTGATTCTGAAGCTGTTTGACGCGCGCCTTCTCGGCGGCCGCCTTCCTCGATCGCTCCTCCTCTTCCCTACGCTTCTCCAACTCGGCACGCCGCTTCTTCTCCTCCTCTTCGCGTTGCTGCTCGAGAATCCGCTGACGTTCGAGTTCCGCTTGCCGCTCAATCTCCAATTGGCGCTCCTTCTCGGCTCGCTCACGCTCACGCCTCGCTTCTTCTTCGCGCTCCTTCTTCTCAATCTCAGCCTTCCGCCGATTCTCCTCTTCCAAGAGGATGAGCCGTCGTCGCTCGAGCTCCGCTTGACCTTTGGCAAAATTGTCTTGACGTTTGTCTTCGAACGTCTTCGGCGTCGGCGTCTTCTGCGGCGGCTCGGCGCCCGGCTCGAGTTCCGGTGTATTCGTCGCCGATCTCGAAACACCGCACATTCGCATCAACTCCGGCGGTGTTGTGGCCGGCAAAGCGAATCCCGCCTTCAGAAAAATTGCAATACTAATGGCCGGATGAGAATTGTTGAAATCAAACCTTGAACATCTCGATCATGTACTGAGAAATGCAATACTCCTCCACCGACAATTTCCCATCCTTATTTACATCAGAGAGCAGCCAAATATGCGCCAGAACGTTCGTGCCGAGACCGCTGAGGCCGAGAGCGCTGCGAGCCGCCTGTGTCGATAGGAATCCGACACGATCCTTGTCCAAGGCATTGAATAATTGGCTATATTTGAGTTTCGAATGATGCGGAATCGCCCAATTCTCGAGTTGCTTCCCATCGAAAATGCTTCGATCGGTCTTGATCGGACTTCCTGTGCAATCAATAAGGTTTGGGAGGGGCTTTAAGAGGAGATCTACCTGTAATCGAGTTGTTCCTTGATTGGGGACCTCCTGGAAACACGCCAACCGAGTTGGTGGACATTCGACGCTCAGGAGTGTGTTGATCAACGCCTAAAACGAAGTGTTGTTTTCATTTTTGGTTAAGTCGGGGATTCGCTGAGATGCGACTTACTTGATGTTCGACTGGCCGACCATCCAGACGCCTGCGGGACCATTGGAACCACCGGCGGGAGGCCAACGGGCATCGGTGGGAATGTCGGCTGATGGAGCGGTGTGCTGCGGCTCGGAACCTGTGTCGCGTTTTCATTTAACTTTTTTTTTCGTTCACAATTTTCCACCCACCACAAGAAGCGATGGCGGAAGCACCGGAGGAAGTGGCAATCCGGCGAGACAATTGAACGCCAACCGCATCGCAATCGAATACTCGCGAATGTCGAGCCTTCCATCTTTGTCAAGGTCCGATAGTGCCCAAATCTGGTAAAAAAGAAATTAACAATTGAATTCGAATAGTTTGATTTCGAAGGTCTCACCGCGACTGATCACTGTAAAAACAAATGCTAGAAAATACCTGCGCGAGAATCGGCGGCGGCAGATTGCTGCGCATCAGCGCATTCTTGGCGGTCATCGCATCCATATATGGTTGTCCAACGGTGAGCTGATTGAACAATTGCACATTCTTCTGGTATTCGGCATCGGAAACTTCCCAAGGGTTCGACGCCATCCTCAAAATTTCGAAATGTTGAAATCGGAACGAAGAACAAAAAAAAAAACAACAACAAAATAATTGATAACATTTTGACTCAGCTGGGGGGAAGTATTAGAGACTAAAGAGAATTGAGAGAGTCGTGAAAACGAGGCGATACATGTTTCATTACCTTTGCTTTCTTTTTTATGTGTTATACAATTTTACACTATAAATGGGATTAGTATACTAGAATTTTGCTTGTTTTCAAAGGGCTCACAAGAAAATCTCAAGGAAAAACGCGATTTTTTGCATAAATCAAAAATGGCGAAAACAAATCTCATTTTTCAATTTTCAGCTAACATTATTCTAGATATAAATGAATTTATATTGAAATTGAATTTTTTATAATTTCTTAAAGAAGCCATTTTTTTTTCAAATTTGCCACGCTTTAATCAAATTTTGCTGTTTTCAAATTTCTATTAGGAAATTAGTCTCAAATAATTTTAAATATTTTTGATACAGAAATTGTAAAAATTAATGAAAACTGAAAAGCCTTTTTTCAATATCAAAATAATTCTAATTGGTTCCTAGAATTTTTTATCACATTGTCTAAAAAGGATAAATATTTTCAATTTTCGAATTTATTGAAATTTAAAGTTTGAAAATAAAACCGGTAAACCGAGAATTTTTTGACTTAATAATTGATGATACAGTATAAAAGGCACTTGCAATTATTTATGCAAGAGTCCCGTGACGACAAATTACTGTAGCCAGATTATCTTCACAAACCGACCATGAAATTGAGCGTTTCGTTGGAAATAAAAAACAAAATACAAAAATTATGTTCATCGCCTATTATTTTCCATACAAATTCGCAAAAAAATATAAATTGGAATAGAGAATTTCATTTTATTTTATAGGAAAACTTGTCAAAAAATGTGTGAATTTCCATAAAAGCTAAAAACCGATTTGAAATTTTTAAAAAGTGATATAGTCGTGAGGGAAAATGCAATTTGCTGGTCACGAAAAGAACTTGAATAATTCATCAGGTGTAAATAAAAATCAATGAAAAAAAAAGCAAGCCGATAGAAAAAAGAATAGTGAAGAAAGTTGGTCAGGGCTGCGAATAAAGGGTCGGGACGTCGTCAGAATTGGGCGTCTTCTCTCTCTGCTCAACCACAGCTTCTCGCGCATCACAAAAATACATATATATATAGTGGAAGCTCGGAGGTTGAGCGGAGCACAAGAGCGCATGCCTTCTTCTCCATCTTCTTTGTGAAACTCTTTCGCATCGATTTTGGAGGCCCCAGGAACACTATTATAATGGCACGAGAAGCATTCTTTGAGTTTTTCAAATCTCAGGGACCATTTTGAATTTTTTCTTCACCTTTTAATAATTAGAAAAGAAAAAATAAAATTTCATATTTTCCTTCAATAAAAGTAATAATTTTTCAATCAAATTCCTCAAAAATTAATTAATTACAAAAAATTAATTGAAATTAACATTTTCATCAAAAATATATTATTAAATTACGTTGATTAAAAGGAAAATTTTAATTATAAATCATTCGTCATAATTTTGAAGAGAAAATTCAGCAAGCAGGTAGATTTTAAAGAAAATACTCCTTTATGGCATATTAATGTTACAATTTGATATTTTTAAAATTAAATCCAAATATTATGAATGCCTTTCTTACTTTAAAAAAAATTTGAAACAGCAAATTCATTTTTAAAAACTGGCAAAATACATTTTTTTGAAATAAATGAAGATAATTAAATTGGTTGAAACCAAATAAATCTGGAAAAATTCTAGTATGAATGGTTTATTGAAGGCTACCCATATCAAATTTCATAAATAAACACGTTGGTGAGAAATTCTAGTAGGTCGGACGCCCTCGTCCGGCGGCGATGCTTTGCGGGCCGCGATTCGGATTCGCGCCGACGTTCTGCTGTTGCTGTTGCGCCATTTGACTGATGTCGGGCTGATCGTTGAACGGCAATCCGAATTCGCCGGCCTTCTTGCAATCGCCGTTTCGGCCAATGTACAACACCAAACTGCCTTGATAGATTTGCGTGTGGGCTCCGCGGATTTTCAGAATGTCGCCGGCTCGCCACGTCTCGTTGAAATCGGGATTCATTATTGTGCAGTTGATTGTGCCTGGAATTGAAAGACAAAATCGTATAAATATTAGTATCGTCAAAGAGGGACAAATTTGAGTTGCGATTTTAGAAACATTTGAATTGCCGCCTTGGGTCTCGTACGGAAAAACAACGAGTTTTGTTCAATTTTACCAACACAATGATTTTTTAAAAGTATGTCCAATTTTCAGAATATGAGCCCATTTTATTTTAAGGAAACAATTAATTGGCAGTCGGCGCGATTCAAAATTTTACGAAATCCGAAATTCAATTTTTGATAATTTCAAATGAAATTAATTTGGAATTTATTCGGTCATTTTGATAATTAGCCTCCAAATTATTTTTTTTTTCAATCGAAAAGCATTAAATTCTCGAAATCTTTAATTTCCGACGATTTTGAACTTTTCAGAATTTTTTTTTAATTTCAGTTATTAGAGCTTTTTAAAATTTCAAACTTTAGAATTTCGATCGAAAAATCAAAATATCAGAATTTTACCACAAATTTACCTGACGCATCGGCAATCCGCATAGTTAAAACCGATCCAGTTGCTGTTCGTCGAATATTTCCTTCAAAACATCACATTTACTATTCAAACTTCCTTTTTTTATATGAAAAACCTGGATCCAGGACAATTACTGTTGCATTAATCCCGCTGGAAGTTTGCAGACAATGAATTAATGGGGTTTCTGCCATCTGCAATTTATCGATTTTTCTTTTCTATTCCATAATTTATGTTAGTTTTTGTTATAAAATCAAAATTCAAGCGTTATTAGTGAGATAAAATTATTAATATATTCCTTTTTTAGAAAATCGATGATATCCAATGGCCGAAATGAGCCGTGAACTTCGGCCGTGGCGAAATATGTGAAACTGTGCCGCGGCGTTGCGCGACGCGTGGCCACGCCCATATTGCCACGCCGCGCTTGTTTGAATATTCGAATATTGTTGTGGTCCGGTTTTGAGCTGTGCGCTCCCCATTTTTTGGTTTTTGTATTCCTTATTTGTCTTTAATCGGATTTTAGATATTTTAAAGATAATTATTCGTTACATACGATTATACCGTATAGAATATCACAATTGTGATTTTTTGAAAAATATCTACCGATTTTCAGAATGTCTTATGGTGACGGATTGTCCGGAGCCGAATATTTGGCTTCCATTTATGGAACAGAAAAAGATAAAGTCAACTGCTCATTTTTCTTCAAGGTAAATTTGGAACACTTCATGATTTGTTCATAAATTCGGATTTTTAGACTGGAGCATGCAGGCACGGTGATAAATGCTCGCGAGCTCACCATACGCCAACCTTCTCGCCAACTGTTGTCTTAAAGAACTTCTATCATAATCCGGTCGTCGATGTTCGACAAGCAGATGCTTTTGACAGTAAGCATTTTATCGATTTTTTTTCAATTATTTAATTTTCCATTTTCTTTCCAGAGGTCGGAAAGAAGAACACCGAGGAGCAAAATTATTTCGATGACTTCTATGAGGAGGTTTTCGTCGAAATGGAGAGAAAGTATGGTGAAGTCGAGGAAATCAACGTCTGCGAGAATATCGGAGAACACATGGTCGGCAACGTCTACGTGAAGTTCGTCCGTGAAGAGGACGCTGAGAAGGCGAAGAACGATTTGAACAATAGATGGTGAGTATAAAAGGTGCAAATGGTGGCGTCATCCATAGGTGACATATCGGCAATGTGGTAAACTGCTAAATTAGGAAGTAAAGGGTTCAGGGTTCAATCCCAGCCCTTATTACGCAATGACGAGATCGTGCCACTGTAGGGCTTCATCGGGAGGCCTAAATGAAGAGATTGAGGCACAGGGGCCATCTGAGCGTATTTTTGCACTTCAATGATGTGTTGCTTAGAGATTTTCTGAAATTTTGTCCATTACTGAAAATATTTTCAGGTTCAACGGACAACCAATTTATGCTGAATTGTGTCCGGTCACCGATTTCCGTGAGTCGCGTTGCCGTCAGCACGAAGTGACGACATGCAGCAAAGGCGGATTCTGCAACTTTATGCACTTGAAAGCAATTTCGTCAGATTTAGGAGATCGGCTATACGGAAGAAAGGGAAGACGGTAGGATTATTCCAGTTCTGAAAGTTTTCCGAATCTTAAAAAAATGTCTTCAGAGCTGATTCTGCTGGTCATTACCCGTCACAACGCGGTGGTGGCGGCTATGGCGGAGGTTATGGTGGAGGACGTGATCGCGATCGTGGAGGTTGGGGAGGCGGTGGTGGCCGAGGATATGGCGGAGGCGGTGGCGGATACCGTCGTAGAAGCAGAAGTCGCGATCGTAGACGATATTAATTTAATTTTTAAAAATCCAATTGATCTTTGTTGTCCATTTTTTATCTGTTTACATCTTACAAGAAATTCCACTGTTCTTCTTTTGGTTAAGATTAATGAATTCGAAAATAATTGCGGTTTTCGCTTTATAATTAAATTATTCAAACGAAAATGCTGTTAATTATTATTTTTGCTGAATTCAGTGTGATTTTCAACACTTCTTTACCTATAATTTTTTCAATCGTCTTTTTTTTCAACTTTTACCCTATTTTTGCACAGATGGCTCTCAACACGAATTTTCCGCATAATCGTAAACGAACGCTGTATGTTGGCGGTTTCTCGGAAGAGGTCAACGAGAAGGTGCTGATGGCGGCGTTTATCACATTCGGCGACGTCGTCGCGATTTCGATTCCCATGGATTATGAGACGGGCAAGCATCGAGGATTTGGGTGAGAAGACATTCTTTGTTGTTTGTTTGTTTGAAGAAAGCGACACGTCTACGTGATTGTGACGTGGAAGTCATTTTTCTTTTCAAAAAATTTCGATTTTACGATTTTCAGCTTCGTTGAGTATGATTCTGCCGAAGATGCGGCGGCAGCAATTGATAATATGAACGAAAGTGAGCTTTTCGGCAAAACAATCAGGTAATTTTATAATGTATTTGAAGGGCACTTGGCGAAATCGGTCAATTTCGCACATTTGGGTGCAAAATTGTCACATTTGAAAGAAAGAGACGCCAAATCATTTAATTGTTTCCGAATAATTGCCCGTAATATTTCCAGAGTCAACTTTGCTCGTCCGCCAAAAGCTACTGAACGATCGCAGAAGCCTGTGTGGGCTGATGATGAATGGCTGAAACGATATGGGCGTGGAGGAGCGGCCGACGAATCGGAAGAGGTTGATGAGAATGGCGACGTCGTTGAAAGATCTGAAGGCAACGCGCAAGTCCTTCCGCGCGTCTATCTTGGCGTGAAAATTGGCATTCGCTATATCGGGCGGATTATAATTGAATTGCGAAGCGACGTGGTGCCGAAGACCGCCGAGAACTTTAGATGTCTTTGCACCGGCGAACGAGGATTTGGCTATGAGGGATCGACGTTCCATCGGATCATTCCCAAATTCATGCTTCAAGGTGGCGATTTTACGAAGGGCGATGGAACGGGAGGCAAATCGATTTATGGTCCGAAGTTTGAGGATGAGAATTTTACGGTAGGTCGAAAGGAAACCCAGATTTTCTTTTAGTATTTTGATTGAAAAAAATTTTAGAAGCGATTATTCTGATAATACTTCCACTTTGTTTTTTTTTTTTGCAGCTGCGACACACGATGCCTGGAACGGTATCGATGGCGAATTGTGGCGCCAACACGAACGGCTCGCAATTTTTCATTTGCACCGAAAAAACGGATTGGCTCGATGGCAAACATGTCGTGTTCGGGCACGTCGTCGAAGGGATGAACATTGTTCGACAAATCGAGCAACAAGGCACACCATCGGGCAAACCGCAAATGGTCGTCAAAATTGTTGAGAGCGGCGAGATTGAGCCGGAGAAGCGGATAGCGGCGAGTCAGCGGGCTGCCAAGAAGGCGGCGCAGGCCACAGAAGCCGCACCAGCTCCGTCAGAACCTGTGGAAGCGGTTTGATGTGTTTTTTCCGAAGCGGGTGCCAATTTCTGTTAAATGATTATATTTTATTTATTGTATTTATTATAAAAATGAGATTTCCAGTTGGTCTTGTTTCATTTTTTTCCCTCTATCACATATTTGGTGTTGATTTCACCTAATTTACCTTTTGAAAATTGAATTTTCTCGCGAATATTTGAATCTAATCCATTATTTAGATGTCGAAAACTGGCGGAAACACCGAACCAATGCCGTTTGTTCGAAAATGGGGAGCGTCGGAGGCGTCGAGTGGCGATTCGTCGACGGTTGCTGCCGGTGCGCCATCAAATTTGGATGCGAAACGCGGTTTCGTTTTTTTGTGTTTTTTTTATTTGAAAATTTGTTTCAGATTTATCGCCACCGCCTCCTCGATCGCGCTCGCGTACTCGTAGCCGAAGTCGCGATCGCGAGCGTGAACGTGATCGTAAGAAGAAGAAGCGTTCGAGATCGAGAGATCGCGATCGTCGCTCGAAATCGCGAGAGCGCCGAAGACGATCGCGTTCGCGTGATCGTAGACGAAGCAGAAGTAGGGATCGTAGACGTGACAGGTATCAATTTGAATATTTAATGAAACCAAAGGAAGAGGGGTTTTTTTTCAGAACACCGCCAAAACCATTGATGGTCCCAAATGATGCGCCCACTACTCGAGAGCCGGTCATCAATCCGCTGATTCGATCGGATCTCGTCGAAGCGGTCCAGAATGGACAATTGCCCGTCGAGCCGTCTGGTCTCGGAACGGTGGTGCCGGTGAATCCGGAAAGAAAGAAGTAACTCATTTGTTGATTGACCCTCCCGAAAAATTGCATTTTGGATATGAAAAAAAAAAGAAGTAATGAGAATTTTGAAATCGGAAAATTGTTTTCAGGGAGCGTCGTAGTCGATGGTCGACAACGAAAAGTTTTGTTCCCGGAATGCCGACGATTTTGCCGTCGAATCTCACCGAAGATCAAAGGACCTCCTATTTGCGTGAGTTTTCTTGCCTATTTTTCTCCCGTCTTTTTTATTCACTTTTTTTTGCCCTTAAATGGTAAGTTTGTTTTTGGTATGTTTGGCTTCCTAGCGGATTTCATTGGGTTCCAGGTTTGTTTGTTTAATTTTTCTCAAAATTTCTTTAAATATATATATTTTTTTCTATACCCCACATTCCCACAATTTTTTGTTTTTGGTATATCATGAATCTAACGTTGGCCCATTTGGGCTCGAAACTTTCAGTTCAACTCGAAATTGAGGACGCGACGAGGAAATTGCGTTTGGGCGATTTTGCGGTACCCGAAGGTCGTGAGAGGCAAGTTTATTCGGT
The DNA here is from genome assembly GCA_902829315.1 of Caenorhabditis bovis. NCBI lineage: Eukaryota > Metazoa > Nematoda > Chromadorea > Rhabditida > Rhabditidae > Caenorhabditis > Caenorhabditis bovis. The sequence goes on from CADEPM010000008.1 coordinate 1,405,696, forward strand.
TTTTCATTTCAATTTTTTTTTGCTTGTCTTGTTGCGAAAATTTTGCGTGATTTTTCAACGATTTTTTGCAGATTCGACCCGAATTTTTGTTAGGGAAAATTGCCACACAGTCTCTAATAATAATAATAATGATATATACATATATTTATATATATATATATATATATATATATTTCTGCGACCTAAACTAATCCTCAATCAATTTTTAGCGTTTTAGGTAACATGTGTCGAGACAGACCGGCGTTTGATCACCTACCCCCCATCCCCTTTTAAATATAATCATTATTCGATTATTTTAATCGCCTAAATTGAAAATTTCAGACAATTTTTTTCTCACTTTGGGGGGATTCATATTATTGTGTTTCATTTTTTTTTCTGGCTGAAATTTGTCATTGAACTCATTGTTGGCTTGATTGCAGAAGTCCGTCGCCGGAGCCGATCTATGATGCGAATGGCAAGAGGCTGAACACGAGAGATGTTAGGAAACGTCAGGAGTTGGAGCAGTTGAGGCATGAGAAGATTCAGGCGTTGCTCAAAATCAATCCGGCTTATAAGCCGCCGGCGGATTATAGGTTGGATCGGATTTTTTTTTCACCCTGACAATAAGTTGTATTCATTTTTCCCCTTTAGAGCTCCGAATATTCGACTTAATGATCGCGTTTGGATTCCGCAGGATCAATTTCCGGAGATCAATTTTGTTGGGCTGCTAATTGGCCCACGCGGAAACACGTTGAAGAGTCTTGAGGCGGAAACCGGCGCGAAGATCATCATTCGCGGCAAGGGCTCGATAAAAGAGGGAAAATTGACGAATCGACTTGGGCCGATGCCCGGCGAGAACGAGCCGCTTCACGCGTATGTCACTGGAACCGACATGTCGGTGATCAAGAAGGCGTGCGAGAAGATCCAGCAGGTCATCGCCGAAGCGACAGCGCTTCCCGACAACAATGAGCTGCGCAAATTGCAATTGCGAGAGCTCGCGTTGTTGAATGGAACGTTTAGACCGGAGGATTTGGTCAAGTATGTGGAATTCTTTGGAAATTCATTCAAAAGAAATTTTAAAAAAATCGATGATTTTCAGCGGTGCGCGCTGCTCGAATTGCGGCTCCGACGAGCACAAATCGTGGGATTGTCCGGACGCGCCGAATGTGACGTCGCAGATTCGGTGCACGAATTGCGGCGGTTTTGGGCACATCTCGAAAGATTGCAAAAATCCGAAAGGCATGTACCAGGAGGCTGGAATGGACGACGAGTACTCGGCGCTTATGGCCGAACTCGGCGAGAATCCGAGTATGCGATCATCGGCGCCGATGGGCGACGCGAGCACGACGGCGGGAGCGGCGACGCGCGGACGCGGCGGCGCCTCGAATCGCGGACGAGCGGCGATCAATCCGCGAGAATTGTTCGGTCCGCCGAAGAGCGCCGAAGAGGCGGCGCAGAATCCGGCGCAGGCCGCCATGGCTTCCTATTATGGTAATGAATTGAGAACTCATTGGTTCTCATTGATATCCTTATTTAGAGCAATATCAACAATACGCATATGCGAATCAGTACGCTCAAGCGGCTGGCTACGACGCTTATGGACAGGCGGCGCAAGCGCAACAAGGCTATGACTATAGCGATTTTTATACGAGTCCGGGAGCTCGCGGAGCAGCGAAAAGCAAAGAGTGAGTTGATTTTTTTTAATTGAAATGCCGAACTTGATTTGTGCTTTTCTTAGAAATTGTTGGTGAAGTGTCCGTTATCATTTTTAATTTTCTGTTTAAAGAGGTATGCAGAAAAGATTTTTAAAATATAGGCAAAATTTTTCTGCATTGAATGTTTCTCAATTTTTTCCTTTTTTTTTTTTAATTTCCTCTCTCTCTCTCTCTCTATTACGAAAAAATTCTTCTTTTTTTTATTATTTCGTTTCAGATGGGCTTATGGAGCTTCTGGTTCGATGCCGATGCCGGTTCCGCCGCCGGCTGGTGGTGCAATGGGTGGATTCATGCCGCCGCCACCGCCGCCGCCGCCAATGCCTGGAGCATCGGACTTGTCGCACCTGTTGGCTGCGCCGGCTCCGCCCCCTCCGCCGAGTTGAGCTGCTCGTTCACTTTGTTCTTCTTTCCATATTAAAAAAAAAAGTATTACCATATATTTGGGGGGAGTTGTGAAGGACCAGTTCAGTGTATTTTAATTATTCAAGAAAATCGAACCACCAAGTTTTCATTTTTTTTTTCTTATTAATTTTTATTATTATAATTATTATTACTAGTATTATAAGTGTTTTACCAGTTATGTTGTTTCGATTTCATTTTTGTTTATTTTTTGTGGAATTGATTCTCACTTGTGTTAGAGCAGAAGATATTTTTTTGAAATTAATTTATTTATAATTGTGTTCGTTTCATTTTTTTTTTGAATGGATTCCATGGGATAAACTCGATTTTGAGCAAATTCGGGTTTTTTCGGGCGCTTTTTTGATCGTTTCTTTAACGATTTTATACTCATTTTGAATCGAAGAAATGGCTGACACGAGTTGATCGGGGTTTTAGATGAGTCGGCCTGGTGCATGGGGAAGAGTTGTGTCGAATTTGTGGAAATATGTGAGGAATGATTTTTCGAAGAAGGTTCTCGAAAGTTCTTTATTTGGATATCGTTGTTGAGTTTTTGTAGAATTATATTGCTGAGGACTCGCATGGCAATCGATATTATGAGATAACGAATAGTCGACAGAATGTTGCCAGGTTTCGATTTTCTTCATTTTCGAAAAAAAGATTCAAAGGGAAAATTGGGAACAGTTTTGTAATTGAAGCTTTTCGTTTTTGGGACTTCAATTTTAACGAAGCTCTTCATGAAATGCCTTCGTCTCGTGTGCGCCTTTAAACCCTATTGTTAGATTTGCGCCAAATTTTAGTGTTTTTGGAATTTTTTTCGAATGGGTCGAATCATTTTAACCTAATAAATCCGAAAAGGACCCCCCTTGATTGTGATTGGTCGCCTTGTGTACTGTTTTTTTTGTCGAAAATACGATATTCATTTTTTTTTGCAATCCAAGAATTTCGATCGTTGATTCAATTTTCTCGCATATTTTTTGTGAAATATTGTCGGAATCCAACGACTTGACAAAGTTTAAAAAATTATTGGCTGAGATTGCGTACATTGCATTATAGCGTACGCGCATTTTAAATATTCAGTCAACGATTAATTTAAATTTACACTGTATTCGCGAATTTGAAGGCTCCGCCTCGCTTCAGTCGTTTGACGCCGACAATAATTCTATTTTTTAAAACATTTTGAGTTCAGTTTGATAAATTGATAGATACGGAAATATTTAGAAACGAAATTCGCCGAATTTCCGTAGTTTAAAATCCGGAAGATTTTCGTCAAAATTCGAATCGAATTCAATAATTTTGCCACAATTTTCCAGTCGGAAGCGAATGATTCCGGGTCTGATTCATTTTTCATTGTCAAAATGCATTTCGTCCCACAATTGATCGACGGCCACTGGAAATCTGATAATGCTCGAATCCTGTGTATCCGCAATACTCTTCTGTCATCCTTTCGTCGCAATTCGAATGAAGCGATTGAAATGATTTGAAATTTGGATTTTATTCCGAAAATTGCTGAAATTTTCAAAAAATTCGCATTTTCAAAACTTCAGTAACAAAATTTGCGAATTTTTCTTCAAGTTTCCAATTTAAAAATAATTTTTTTGTTCGGAATTGAATTGAAATTTCCAAAAATAAAATTTGGAGGGTTATAATAAAAATTTTCAGGGGATTCGAGGCGCCGCCGAGCGGACCACGAATCGAGCCCGGAATCGAATGGCAGGCGTGGCTCAGAGGCACACGAAGGTTGGTTGAATCGAATTTGTATGAATTGCTCGCGTTTCGCAGATTTCCACCGTCCGACGACGAGATCGCACTGAATCGAATGAAGCAACAGGTGTGCCTTGAAAATGTTCATGTTGCGTTTGTGTAAAATTGGGGGGCGGGATTCGGCCAAAGGGCACGTAGGAGCCGCGACCGATCGGAATGATGTTGCCGAGTTTGTCGGCGAAAAATATCAATCATTTCACACGTTTTCCGCCAATTTCGTGCTTTTGAAATCAGGTTTTCCATCAAATTCAAGCTGGACATCAATTTGGGACCATTTTAGTTTTTTTTTTTGAAACGATTGACTAAGCGATGAATCATTGAAGGGACCATTTGATGAAATTGGCTGCCCCCCCCAAAAAAATTTGGCAATTTGTTCTTGCCTAGACTGTGGTTTGCGTGTTTGTTTACAAAAAACGTGATCTCTGTTTTAGTTGGTCTAATCGATTGCTTTCGACCCCCCCCCCCCCTCTTCCCTGGTCGTCGTCTGATAACGAAATGATAGTTTTTTGAACTGTTTGAACTCGCATTTCTCTTTTTTTTTCCACTTGACTGAAAAATTTTCGCGAAAAAATGTGGCAAATTTTGTTGAACTATCCAGTTTTTTGAAAATTTGCTGAAATTCTCAATTTTTAAAATTTTTTTGAAAAATCTCAATTTTTGAAATTTTGTTGAAAATTATAGTTTTTTGAAATTTTGTTGAAAATTCCAGTTTTTTGAAAATTTGCTGAAAATCTCAATTTTTGAAATTTTGTTGAAAATTCCAGTTTTTGAAGGTCATGCGTCTTTAAACTTTTGTGCGTTTATGCTTTTTTTGTACGGATGATCGCGCGTAGAAATCCGAATGCCAGAAAAAAAAATTTTGAATCCCCTAAAACCTCAAAAATTGACGAACTCGAATATTGTAGGCGCAAATTGCACAAGATGCTCATACCGAGAAGCGGGCGCCGTTGGTGAGCTCGCAAGGCATTGGCGCCGGCGATCATCACCCTCAAAAGTTTGTCACCCAACATTTTTTTTTGCTCCTCAAAAAATTGGCAATGCCAGTGTGTTTTTTTTTGTTTTTTTTTTTAGATTCCCGAAATATGAGGATTTGGAGATTTCGCCTGGCGCGCAAGACGGACCAACCAATAATAAGAAATGAGTCTCGATTGGAAATTTTTAGAATTGATTGTCAGGAATTAGATGAAGCTTTTTTGTTTCAGCCGACTTTTTCTTGGATTTTTTTTTGCGAACACGTTTTACTGTTGCGACATTGCCGTTTTTGCCTTCGTCCTTCTCATTCGTGTGTTCTTTTTTCTTTTTCTTTTTGAACTTTTAGAGCGATGCCCGGATTGCAGAAGATTCTCAATGGTGTCATTCGATTTCGGCAGACGGTTCGCAATGATTTGGTTCGTCGCGAGAGTCCCGCCATTAACATTGTGTGCGCCTTTAAACAACGCGGTTTTAGGTGAAGCAATTTGAGCGGATTCGCGACAATCCGCATCCGACGGCCGTGTTCTTCACGTGTATGGATTCGAGAATGTTGCCGGCGAGGTGAGATGGTTGTTAAAGGCGCATGGCGCGAATTTTTCAATTGAGAAGAAAAAAAAATATTTTGAGCAAAGCGCTCAGCGTTGTTTTGTTGCAGAATCACGTCGAGCCAAGTTGGCGACATGTTTGTTGTCCGAAACTCGGGCAACATGATTCCGCACGCCAACAACTACGGATCGTCCGGATTCGAGGTGTCGGTCACCACCGAACCGGCGGCGCTTGAATTGGCGGTGAAGCGTGGCAAAATCAATCATGTCATTGTTTGCGGACACTCGGATTGCAAGGTGCGCATTTTTCTTTTGGTCTTGCAATGATCCCATTGTTGATGCGCCGATTATCAGGCGATCAACACACTCTACAATCTTCACAAATGCCCGAAATCGTTCGATCCCGAATCGCCGATGGACCATTGGCTTCGTCGGCACGGCTACACGTCGATTCGGAAGCTCGAGCAGCGATTGGCCGATGCGACGGCGGGACCGATTCAGTTTGTTAGCGATAATCCGATATTTTCGTGAGTTTCGAAAAACGTTTTGTCAGCGAACGCAAAAAATGGACGGACAGAATTTTGTTTCTTTTTTTTTCGAGAAATTCCAATTTTTCTTGAATGAAACCAATTGGTTGTTGAAAATTGCGAGAATCATCAACGTTCAGCGTTGGATTTTTCAAAATCCAATCTGAAAAAAAATGAATTACAGCAATTTTAAGAAAAGAATTCGGTTTTTTGAAATTTTTGCCAAAAAAAAACTCGGCCGTCTAATTCGCAATGGAGCGCACTTGCACCGCAATTGTATTTCGTCAAAAAAAAATCAGAAAAAATTATTTATTCTCAAATAAATGATGATTTAATTCTCAGGTAAATGAAAATCAATCGAATTTTAAGAAAAATGAAATATAAATTAACCTGATTCGATTATCAAATAATTAAAATTCGATTTGAAAAATTGGTTTCGATTCAAAAATCTTCAAAATCGATTTAATTATTTCTCAATTTCAATTTTGAAATCGAATTCGATTGAAATTCTTGAATAATTCGAAACAGATTGATTTATTTTCGATTTCGATTGAAAACGAAATTATTTTCGAATCCGATTAATTTTCATTTACCTGAGTTTTTAGGATTTTTAACAGAACACCTAAAATATGAAGAATTTCAGATTTTCGGCTATCATCGACCCCGAGAATAAGCTTAATGTTGAGGATAAACTCTCACAGATCAACACACTTCAACAATTGGAGAATGTTGCGAGTCATGGCTTCTTAAAGGTTCGCATTTTCGCTCAATGCGCCTTTAAATTTGTTTTAGGAGTTCCTTGAAAGCCAACAAGTCGATTTACACGCAATGTGGTTTGATATTTATACAGGTTTTTCGATTTCTATTTCAATTTTGATATTGCATTTTTTCTTTTAGGTGAAATGCACATGTTCAGCAAAGAGAACAAACAGTTTGTGCTTGTGAATGAAGAAACTGTCGAGAAATTGATTGATGAAGTCGAAAAATAGTCAAATTTTGTATATAGATTGCTCAAATTGCCATAAATCTTGCATTTTTCTTGGTTTTTGTTTTTTTTTAATTGAATTTTCTCAAAATTTCGGTTGAATTTGACCTTTTTACTTGAAATGTGTTTGGAAAAAGACGAATCGCATGTAATTTAGGGTAGAAATGGTTGTGGGAACGGTTTTCCGTCGATTCGTCTCCAGTCAGGCGTCAGCTTTGACGAAACGCAAGCGATTTTATAAGGTAATTCGATTTGAAGAATGGAAAAACGGAATTTTTTGAAGATTGAGGCAAAAATGAATGAATATTTAAAAAATAATTGATTTTTAATCCCGAATTTGCCTATTCAACGTATTTTTGAACTTTTTATTGAAGAAAAATTCCAGAAATCTTCAAAATCAAATATTTAGAAGCAGAAAACAACGATTTCACTACAATTCTTCAAAAAACCACGAAAATATAAATAAAAAACTCGAATATTTGATTCAGAAATTGTCAGATGTTGTGAATTTCCACTAAAAACGACTTTTGATAGAAAAAAAATAATGAAAATCGAATTTTGGCGGAGAAAATTGATAATAATTTGATTTCATGTTTCACTCGAATCAGATTAATCAAAAATCAATTGATATAGTGGGATTGGTGAAATAAAAACTCAGACAAATCAAATAAAATATTTTGAGAATCAAATATTCAATAATAAACTCTAAAATATTTTGAGAAATTCTAAAACTTATTGAGAATCGCTAAACTTAAAAATACTTTTTTTAGTCTTAAAAGATTTTCTAAAGTTTATTGAGCAAATTCTAAATTATCTCGATAAATTCTAAAATCTTTTAATATAAATTTCTAAAATTGATTGAGAAAAATTTAAAATATTATAGAGGACACGTTAGTTTCTCATTGAATCTTAAAATATTTTATTTGATTTAACTGAGAATAGGTAAAATTTGAAATTTTTGCGCCAATTTTCCGGAGGGCAAAAATGTGCGATTTGTTTTTTTTTTTTTTTGAGAAGAAATTGCCCACAATTTGTTTTTAGGAAGTTTCGATTGTGAACGAATCCGAGGCGAATGGCGAGCAAATCCACAAAATCACTCTCGACGGGAAAACTCTCAAAACGCAAGGCGGCTCGATTTTAAAGGTACATCATAGTAGTGCATCGAAGAGCAATGTTTTATTCCACACAAATTATTAAACAACAAAAACCGGTTTTGCGATGAGGGTTTGGGCGGAATCTTCGAGTTGGGCGGCCTCCTGAAAATGACTTTCTTTTTGGTGGGATTCTATAAAAAAGACGTTACCGATTTGATGGTCCGCAGTGAGGATTTGCTGGATTTTCGCGACGAGAATCGAGATATCACGTCGGAATCGATTCGTCGGCACAAGAGGAACAGCAAAAAGAGAAACTGGAAATTGATTGGGTTGTGCTTCAATTGCTGGCCAGTGTTTGGGAGATTTTCGCAATTTTTGGGTCTTGGCGAATTGCCAAATACGTTGCGTGCGCCTTTAATTTGAATGTCGAAAATTGATTGAACGATGGGCACATGAAAAAAGCGGTCAATTTTTGAAATCCCCACGAATATCTCGTCTCTCGGTATTACTGTAGAAATCTCGTGTCGAAAGCCTAAGCCACTCACCGCTGCGAAAAAGACGGCGATCAATGCAATCACGCCGACATTGTGCACAGACATGATTCAATCGAATCGGCGTGTTCGCATTACGCCCGACTGATAACGCCAAAAATGGTACGATTTTTAAAAGTCGAAACAAATAATCGAATGAGGAGTTGTGTGCTGTTTGGTTTGCTCGCGTCTTGTTGTCCCATGGCCGATCGATTCGAACTCGTTTTGCCGCGCCGCCCGCCGCCGCCGACATTTGCATATCAAACATGGCTAGGCCACGCCCATTTTTGGAGTTGTACGCGTTTTGCATTCGATCGGAAGTATTGTTGGGTGTAGGCTACGACTCTGTGTTAATATTGTATAGTCGGCGTTCAGCGACTCGGGTAGATTTACGTGCCTGTGTGTTTCGCTTGGGTCTCGCACGGACTAGCTCTTTATTTTGCATCATTCGAGATATATAAAGTATTCAAGAAAATGATAATCTCATCGAGAATTATTAGAGATTTCTTGGGACAACTAAACAATAAGCGCGGCGAGACCATTTCGAAAGGCGCGCATCCCGTACTGTCTGAAATTATCTCAATATGGTATTAGCAACGATTAGATTTTTTTTGTCCGCAATCGGTCTTGAACAAAATAGATACTAAGTTAAAAAAAATAGAAAAAATAATTTCTAATTATGCTATCACTAGCGTACCGGAAATTGAGCACAAGAAAATATTTCAAAAAAAAAATCGATTAAAACAATGACGAAATACTCGAAACTCTGTATATGCGCGTCAACTCGTGTGTCTCTGTGTGCAAACACCGTAGTGTCTACCGTATACACCGTCGAATTAATGAACGTGTTTTCGGCATCTTATAGTAGTTAAGGAATCAAAAATCGGAAAATTCAACAAAAAAAAGTTGTTTTAGAAAATCATGAAATTGTGCATATTAGATATGAAATCACTGATTCTTAGATACACTCGTATCCGTTGGCACTGGCGATTGCCGAGGAATGGGCGTCACAGAATGAATACCTGCAGTTGGGACAAATGCGCCTCACCGGACTCGCGTTCACCGCGCAGGATAATCCACTTCAACAGTCGACGTGAGTCGAAGAAAAAAAAATGAATAATTGAAGATTGGTCAAAAAATGAGAAATTTTGAATTTTTTGCGTTCGGAATTTTTTTTCAAAATTTTAAAAACTTCCTTTGTGTCAAAATATTTTGGAATTGAGCGTTTCGAATTGAACAAAATTCAATTTTGAGAGACTATGAAATTTTTAAGCCAAAGAATTTTGCGAATTTCTCGATTCTGAAGGGCAAATTCGAAATTGCGCTCTCAAAATTTGGGGTTGTTGCAGCGAATCGATCACCAACAAGGTGATCGATTACGTCGACGGCGACACGGTGTTGTTCTTCAACGCGGACAACGAGAAGCTTCACAAATATCAAACCGAAAAATGGACACCCCTTATTCGGAATATCAATGAGGATTTGGGCATCAACATTCGGCCGAGTGAATCGATTTTGGGTTCGTCTGTCATTTATTTCTATGCTAATGTACGAAATAGTAATATTCTCAAAATTGAAAATTAACCCAAAAATAGGTTTTGAAACAGTGAAACACAATTTTCGAAATTTCTTCTTCTTTCTTTTTTTTTCTGGTCAACTCTCGTCATTTTCAGATTGCGACGTCGCTTCCGACGACGACAGAACGAAAATCGAGCGCTGGGTTCGCCAGCACAATCTGCCGGCTCTCATCGGTCTTCAGTACGCCACCGAATCGGTGAAATCGTTTCTGATCGCCTACAACGCGATTCGTCATCATATCACCGCTGAGGCGGCCGTCGACGCCGCCACTCTCGAGCAAGTCACCCAATCCGAAACGTGGGGCTCCGTCGAATGGAGTCACGGCATCGATCGACAGGAGCTGCTCTCTCGTCTCACCGCCGCGTGCCTCTTCTTCTATTTCCATTCGAACAATCAAATCGAGAAGACCGTCGGTAAATTGAGCGCCTTTAATTAGTCTAATTAAGAACATCAAAAAACCAATAGTAATTATTATATGTCTAGTAATAAACACTCCGTAATGTTTTATGATGTGCAACAAATAACAAAATGAGTTCGAAAACGAATGAAAATAAAAGAACCCGAGAAAGGTAAAGAGAGATGGTTTAAAACGAAAATAAATTAGATTCCAAAAAAAAGAAGAATGAAGATAAAAGGCGAAAGAGGCAGTTTCGGAGAGTTTTACAAGAAATCCGACATGTAAAACTGTTACAAAATTTCGTCAATAAAATTAGAATACAACAGAATTCCACTATTCTGTCTTCTTTTTGCTCATTCGCGTCCATTCGATGAGTGTCGCTGGCGAGCGGAACAAGAATATCAATTTGGCGAACAGGTCCTACAAAACGAAATGGCGATTGTGATTCGAACAATTTGCTGTCGTACCTGTTCCAGCATGAAATCTTTGGCCTCGCGCACAAGATAAATGTCGAGGCAGATTTTGAGTAGATGATCGGCGTTCGGGAACTCCGTGAACATCACCGTGCTCGGCGACGTCGTGAATATACCGCGAACGAGACCTTACAATTGGATGGCACGATTAGACTGGACATCAACGAGCAATCAACATACCACGACCGACGAGGAAGATGACCGACGCGTACATCGCAATCACGCCGCCTTTGAACACTTTGGCGAGAAGCGACGGGAACGCGCGGTCGACGAAGCCGATGACCTGCACGTATGGGCGATTCGAGTACGACGTGTCTTCGGTGGGAATCCAAATCGGATCCGACGCGTTGCTCGGATGTTGAAGTTTCGCCACCCAGATTCGCTACAATTCATCGTGTTTTTCTTTCTTTTTTTCAATTTCGAAAATTTTCCCAAATCAAAATCCGTCATCGAAGAAAAAATTTGCAAAAAGCATTTTTTAAAAGAGTATTCATTAAAAGTAAAAACATTTGTGCAAATTTGCGTGCTGATGAATGCACATCTTTCGAATTCTTCAAAACTACACCATAGTTGATTTCTTGTTAATCTCTCATTTCTCAAACTTTTGAAAAAAAAACGAGTTCTTTCAATTTTGACCATTTCCGGTTCACCCCAAACCCCTCTTCTCGATCCTACCGAATTCGGCGCGGTGCCATTCTCCAAACCGAGTTGAATCGTGTCGAACCACGCCGTCTGCCGTTGCGAGTACGACAACGATGTCTTGTTGAACTCATCCGTCTGCGAATTCTCGACAATCGAGTTTCCGATCGGCGTCGGAATCGACAATTCGCCTTGATTCGGCACTTGAATATAGGCGGGTATCGCATTTTTGATGACAATCTGCAATTTTTTGACGTAAACGCCAGACAGCACTGGAATGAATCTTCTAAATGACCATCAAAATCAATTTCAATAATCTAGATAGAGCAAAAGATCCTCAGGCGGTATGTACAATCGAGCGCGTTTGCTACAGCGATTCGATTTCGCCCCCACTCAGACTGACTAACCGGTTTGGTGCTGGCACCCTTCAACGCCGATATGATATCATTCCGAACTGACTGATTCTGAGCAATCGGAATGAGCCAACTCTTCGAGTGCTTCAACGCCGTGTTCTCATTCGGATCATACGGCCGCGTGAATTCGAGAAGCACTTCGAAATTGACATGTGTCGCGTCGTCGCTCAATTTCTCGCTGAAATCATTAATTGGCCAATTATAAACGTCGATCATTCATTGTTGCGCTCACATCATCGCATTGATCGAATCCTGCGAAATCGGCCAGTAGACTTCAGATTCCGGACGGAAGCGGACCATCTAAAAGTTTTTATGAAATAATTTTGAAAAAAAAAAAGTAGAAATTTCTCCAAATTTTCTGCCATTTCACAAATTTCTCACCAAAATATCCTCATAAGTATATCCTTTCATATAAGAAATGGCAGTTCTCGAACGCAAAATCGAATCCGAATCTTTTCCGATGTATCGATCCGTAATCGCTCGATTGAAATCCTTCAATTGCTCTTGCGTGATCAATTTCAGCTCCTTATTATCATGATTTCGTCCTTGGGCTTCCATTTGATAGAGTGACTGAAATTAAAAAAAAATAGAATTGAATGAATTTCTTAAAATAGAAAATAAAAACAATTAAAATTGCAAATCGACAAAAAAAAACGATTTTTTCTTTAATTTTTAAAACCTTTTTTCAGGATTTCTCAAAAAAAATTTTTTCAGCCAAAAAAACCATACTATTGATTCTCGACAATTATTCGAAACAAAAATCGACCCCGCTTACCGGATATCCTTCAATCGAAATACTAAGCGTGACTTTCTCCGGCATACTAATCGTTCCAATCTGATTGAGAAGCGACCATAGAAGAAGCGGCGACCAAATGAACACGACGACGCCAATGATGATCGGAAAGCCCATCATGTATTTCACCAATTTGCCTTTGGCGATGCCACGTGGCGCCGGATAGGCCGCCTCGAATTGTCGCGCGCATTTGATATTGAAAATGTGCGCGTAGAAGTTCTCCATGTTGAAGAAGTCGAACAACGGCATCGATGTGTCGGTCCACGTCCAGTCGATAGTCGTCCGAAGCTCGAAAAGGAACGGAATGTTCATGAATCTGTAATTTAAGCTAATTGTCCGCAGACATGATTTAAACAAATATTTTCATCAAATTAAATTCCAAATTTTGTGATTGTTCGTTCAAATTTCGACGCAAAATCGAATTTCTTCGAAAATCGCCGCCCACACAAACAGAAGGTATCGGAGGAACTTGAAATGGTCCCAAAAAATTGAAAATCCAACAACCCACATTTTGAACGCAATCATATTGATCATTCCGTACGAGTGCGTCAGCAGATTGCCAATACACAATTCCGGATAGCCATTGCGAATCTGCCAGGCCGACACCAAAAGATAGCACGATTTGATGACATAGAACGCCTGGGCGACTTTGTTCGTGATCGCCGCGCGTCGCGTCATGTCCGGCAGAAGCAAAAAGATCCAGACGTGAAGGAAGCTGATGAGGATGATCTGATAGATCAGTTTGCCAACCACCGACTTCCTCAAGTACAACGCGCGGTCGACAATGATTGCGAACGTCATTCCGACAAGCATGACGACCAGCGTGACAGGAATTCGGCTAGCCTTCACATCGTCCAAAACATTTCCCGAGCCACCTTCGCCGAACGCCGAATAGCCGAACGTCATGATCAAGAAGCATATCACGTCGATGCCGAACATGATCGGATAGAGGTCCCTAAAAAAGAAAATCAAATTTTTGAAAACTCCGAAAACAAAAATTACCTGATATAGCGGAATTTCGGATTGAATAGCTGCGAGATGAATTTGCCGATCGGTCCCTTCTCGGGCTCCGGCGGCACAGCGGTCACCTCGACCGGCGAGCTCGGTCCCTCATCGTTTTGCGTCGCCTCAACCTCGGGCTCATTGGTGGCGGCGGCCGCCTTCTCGCCGCCGGCACCGCGACGAGCCGGCGACGCCGTCTCCGATTCGGATTTGATGAACGTCTCGGTCATGTTCGCGTCTTTCCACAATCCCAATTTTCGCAGCATATAGCGATGGAAGAACAACGAGAACAGCAAGATGATGTCCCAAATCGCAAAGTATTCCCGTTTGCCGATGCCAAACAATTTGTCGAGCGACATCGGATTGAGACCCTCCGACGTTTGGTATTCGGTCGAATTGAACGGGAAAAACGAGAATTGGCACACAAATTTGAGAACAATCTGAAAATGGCGAATCACAACACAAAATAAAGCAGAAGGAGAAGAAGAAAAACGCGTACCACAAACTCGGTGTAGGTGATCATCGTCACCCAGAAGAATTTGCTCGGTCGCGGATTCGACAGATTGCCCCAGAAGAGCGACATCAACGGAAGCGGCATCGTGATGAGACCGCCCGTCATCACTTGCGTCATGATGGCGAAGAAATAGCAGAGAATGTCGGTGTGCGCTACGATGCAGTTGACCATCGCGTTGATGAATCGCATCGTCGACGACTTCTTCATCCAATCCACAGTCACCTCGGTTTCCATTCTAAACGAAACAATCGAAATTCTATGGACCACAAAGTATTTCCTACTTTTCAACATCGGTTTCCGAGTTGACCAATTGCAAATTCGGCAAATCCACTTCACTTCTCAAATCCGTCAACTTTCTGCTCGTGTTCGTCAACGACTCGCCATGCGCCGCCTTCAGCTTCTCCTTCTCCTTATTGAGTACATAGCTGACGTAGCGATGCTCTCGACACAATCGATTCATGAGAACGCTGGCCATGTCGAGCGCCGACGACGTCATCTTCTGAACAAACTTGATGGCCGCCTCGAGTTTCGATTCCGGCTCCGGCTCGGGCACATCAATGTCGAGCTCGTCGTCGTCGTCGCCGCCGCCCTTCATGCGACCCATGTCGGGCTCGGAGACCGCCACCAGCGCTCGATCGTCGGCGTCCTTGATCTGATCGCCCTTTTTGACTTGCGCCACCGTTTTGGCGAGATCCAAATCGTGCGCCGTCGCCGCGTACATAATTTGTCCAGGATCGAGCCGATTGTACTCGATGTCGGTCGGATCCATTTCCGGCACGAAGCTCTCGATCGGCTCGACGAGATCATCGTTCTCCGGATCATATTTGAACATGTAATAGTCGCCGCCGCGTTTCGCTGCAACAAAATTCGATTCAAAAAAATGTAAAAAAATAAAATAAAATGATAATAAAATTTAGCCAAATTATAAATGATATAACTGAAAATGGAACATTTCTTCAATGGGCATGCTTCTGATTAGTCGCAGCTGCAGCTTCAACGGCAGGGTTGGCGTTGATTAAAGTGCCCGAAAAAACAATCGAGGGAAAGTCAACCAAAAAAAGAAAACAATGGAGATGCGGTTATTGTTCGGCATTTTTGGTTTTAATTGGCAAGGATTTCGTCAGGTGGCGTCGGCGGGCTCGCGGAGCTCCAAAATTTTGATATTTCGTTGAAATTTTCTCATATGCTTTTTTTGATAACCTAATTTAGATAATTAATTTTTTTTACATTAATTTCAGTTTAATCTTCACATTCTTCAAAAAAAAAACAAAATCAATTTCCAGCTCAGATGTCTGCTAAAAAAAATAATGTATACAATTTCTCAAAAATCAGATTTTCAGAATAGAAAACGCCGAATAAGCAAAATGCTCAAAATGCAAAAAAAAGAAAACTGGAATTTAAGCCATGTTCTAGAAAAATGGAAAATTAAAGCAAAAATCTTAGCAAAAAAAACCCGAAAAATTGGAATTGAAAAATTCTCAAAAATTCGTCAATCCGCCGAATTCCCGCCAAAAAAAAAGAAAAACAAAAAATCAAAATAAATTGGGCAAAAAATTCACAAAACAAAACCAGAAGGGTTGTTTTTGTTTGTTTGTTTGTTTAATTGATTTCAACCAACAAACCCATCGGCGAGTTGCAAATATCATAATACGGAAACGGATCGTCCGGCGAGAAGTAACCTGCACCCAAAAATAAGTGTCAACGGAAAACCAAAAGGAAAAAAAAAGACAATTGAGAAATGGAATGGAATCTCAGTGTCCCGGAAAAAAAAGAATGTATCAAAATGTCATTCCAAAAAGGAAAAAAAGGAAAAACCCTGATTCTAGTGGTCCCACAACACTCCCAAAATTTCTTAAAAAAAAACTATTCGGGAAATAAATTGAGGGACTGCAAATCGATCATGATCATTCATACCTGTTCCATACGTCTTTGGCTCGAGTGCCGCTTCCATTCCATTTTCAATCTGCTTCTGGTACCTATAAGAAATGATTATAAGCTGATCCAGCAAACGAGGTGCCCTCTAGGCTCTCCCCCACATACTACGAGGTATCTGAGACAAGAACTACAAGATCATCTGGGAGAAGAACTCCAGCTTCATTAATTTGCTCTAGCGCATCCGATCGATAAAATTCTAAATTACCCAATTCTGGAGACTCAAGGTTATACAGGGTGTCATTTAAGTTCCCGCACAACTTTGAAGACGTATATTTCTGAAACTAAAAGTCCAAATCAAACGAGACTCAAAATATTATTTATCTATAGTACAACAAATAATTATCTATTAACTCTTTTCGATTCGGCCTCCTTTCGCAGCTATGACTTCACGGAGACGCTTCGGGTAGGATGTGACTGTGGTACGCAGGTATTCGATGGAAAGATTGTCCCACTCCGCCAGTAATGTCCTCTTCAGAGCCTCTACACTTGAGTGGGGTTTTGCGTTGACCTTCTCCTGCAAGACCCTATCACGGAAAAGTCAAGCGGTTTCAGATCTGTGGAGCAATCAGGCCATTCGGATGACTTGATGAAGTCGGGAAAATGGGTCTGGCACCACTCCTGAGTAGTTTTGGCAGTGTGGGCGGGTGCTCCGTCCCGCTGAAAGACCCATATCTGCCCACCGAAATGCGTTTGGGTCCAGGGCATCACATGCTTCTCCAAAATGTCCCGAACGTAGACTTCTTTGTTCATTTTCACTCCCTGATCCACGAAATCCTGGGGGCACATCCCGGTTGAGCAGATGGCCCCGAAAACCATCACACTGGCAGGATGTGAGGCTCGATTAATTGTTTTTCCTTTCTCAGAAGCTTGCTGGGATGTCTGGGCAAGTACTCAATGGTTTTGTGAGTAGAATGCCGTCTCCACAGTGAATAGCTTCTCGTCGGAGAAGACAGTGACGAGATCTTGTCCAGACCGCGTGCGAGCAAGAAGTCGTTTTGCTTTTTCGAAGCGTCTCTGCTTGTTGACGGCCGATAGAATTGCCGCTTTTTGGACACGATATGGGGTCAGTACAAGCTTCGTTTTGACGATTTGTTCCAAAGCGAAGATGCTCATTCCCATGTCTGACGCTATCTTTCTCATGCTCCTGTGGGGGTTTCGGCTGATCCTCGATTTGACGGCGTTGATCTTCTGAGGAGTGGTTACTGAGACGAGTCTTCCTTGTCTGGGACGGTCACTGGTCGTATTTAGCTCCTTGAATCGTTTGATGGTGTCATAAACCGTTCTACAAGGCACACCGACCCGTTGAATGATGTCTCTCGGGCTCACATTTTGCTTATGAAGTTCGATAATGGAAGCGCGATGGATGTTAGCCTTCGCCGTTTCTCGGAAGCACATCCGAATGAGGTGAAACTTGGAAAGTAAGTAAAATATACCTTGTTCAATAAAAATAAATTGTATTGGTGTACGAAAAGTGCGTTAGCGAAGCTCTACATGGCGTCAAACTTTTGTGCGGGAACTTAAATGACACCCTGTAATCTCCGATTCTACTGAACACTATGAGCTCTAGTAAAACCTAGTACAGCTCGAAATCTAGAACTTGAGCTTCATCTTAGTTTTTTTATTCGAGATCCTAGTGCAGCTCAACATCTAGCTCAAGATTCCCCGCGGCAAAGTGTGCCTCAATCTCATGCTTCATTTCTCGAACACTCACCTCTCGCGAATCGCTTCCGTCCGTCGGCGAATCTCATTGAATTTCGCCTTCTGCTGCTCATTCTGCTCCTTCATCTCCTTCTCAACCAACTGATTCTTGAGAATCGCACCTCTGAATTCAATCAGCATGAGCTCATCTCGATTGCGTTCAAGTCAAATCACGAACCTGCTCGCCAGAATCACCTCACATCTATATTCCATCATACAATGCTGGAAGTACCACGAATGGAAGATGCGCCGCTGGAATATCAAAAACGCCAACGCGATGACGTCGTAGCCGATGCGCGCCTCCTTCTCCTCGACGGTGCATCGCTTCTCGAAGTCGTAGAGCTCGGTGAGACGATCGCAGATCGGATTCACGCATGAGATGCTGAACAATTGTCGCGTCACGCATAGAATTCGTCCCCACGGCGGTCGGCTCTCGTCGAAAACGCTGAGGAACACACAGCCGAATATCTGCAAAAAAAAAAATAAATTGAGAGGGTTTTAATTGCAAACAGATGATTCAATAGTAAGTGATCGATGTCGCCCACGTGTGATTTATACGCTCGTAAAACACTACGACTAATTTTGAGAGCCAGAGGAGTTACGGACCATCAAAACCAGCTAATATTATTCTGCGGTATTATGCAAGTTTCGCAAAAAAAAATTCTAAGAAAAAAAAAAGAGCCTCTAAAAATCGCTAAAAAAGATCCATGAAAATTTATTCGCGTGCGTCTTTGACGAAATTTTAAATTTTTACTATTAAAGGGCTGTGGTACTGTTGGCTTCGGAAAACCTGGCCGCGGCCGATGTTTTTCGAGTTTTTTTCGGCAATCTAGTGATTTTAGATGTTTTTTGTTTAGTTTTCTTGCGAAATTTGCATACTGCCATATTTTAAAGCCCAAAGTCGAAATAAACTTCGAATTAATCATAGCCGAAAATTGCAAGATTAAAAAAATCGTCTAAAATATATAGATTTTTTTGTCAGATTGAACGCAATCGCAACCTCTGACTCATTTGAAGCTCAAGCTTGTTGAGCATCTCTCCTCACCTGGAGCACAACTTTGGCGGTGATCGTGAACAATGTGTACACCAGCAGCATATTCCATCGCTTCAGCGTCTTCTCGAAAGAGTGCGATCGGGCATTCATCACATACAAATTGTTGCCTTGCCAAAGAAGCCAAAGGGTGATGACGATGTAGCCTAAAATTCGAATAAACGTCGTCGTCACGCACCGGCAAAATGACATCACCAACCAAGAGCGAACAACGATGTTCCGGCAATTCCCGCGGCGAGCGTCGCCACCAACGTTATCCAATGCCCATAATGGAATATGATCGTTTTGAGATAATCGACCGCGCTCTTTTTGCACGACAAAAAGTCGTGCTTCGGATTGTCGGCTTTGATGTTGTAGAAGCCATCGCTGTAGATCGTCTCATTGTCGTCGCCCTCGTTTCGGAACACCGACAACTGACACGAGGCCAGTAGAAGCACAAAAAAGTCGATGATCAAATAGGCGGGCGGCCACGGCATATTGTACGTCGGCAATCCCAATATCGCCGTCAAATTGCGATTCGCCGTCGCCGAGAGCCACGACAACAAATTCGTCCATGGATATTCTAAACGACAACACCAATTATGGTGCCGCGCAATTTGAAAAAGAAAAACCGTCGCCTTACCAATACACGCATCCGGCGGCAGTCCGACGTACAATATAAATTGAAGCGGGTACAAAATCGACATATACACCACATAGATGTACCAAATGCCACGACAAACCGTTCTGAAACACACAATGAGGGGGGGGGTCTCTTGACACGAAAAACGCCTTTACCTCGAACTCATCGCGAACACCACAATCCAGAGGCACTGAATCGCGCCGAGTGTGTCCATTCGAATCCACGCATCGATTCCCATTGCGATAATGCAAATCTGGAATTTCGATTTGTTTGTTTCTGTTGTTGAACAATCTCATTTAAAGGCGCATCACACCTCAAACCCAAATTTGTAGAATCCATAATCGATGGCAAATTTGAGCGCGTTCACCAACGTTTTGTCGTAATGCGATGGATGAAAGTCGGGGAACACGCGAGACGAATTCGAGTCCGACAACCCATGGCTGCTGCGATAATTGCGTTGGCGGTAGATCACAATCGATTGGAACGCCAAAGCGATCACCGAGACGATGACGCCCTAAACTCAACGATGCCGATTTTGGCGCAACGAGAATCTCACCATTAGCATTGCGAACGGCGTCGTGAACGGCTCCTTCTCCAAACCGAACCATTTCGCCATCGTGTTGTTCATCGCCGCCGTACAATTGTCGGCACCTCCATGAATGGTCGCGAGTTCCGGCACAACCGGCAGCTGAAATTCAAACCAAATCATCCGAATCAAAGAAATTCAATAAAAACTTCTTTTCGGATTCAAAAAATTCGGCAAAATTTCGTTTTTGTTTGATTTTTAGCAATTTCAGGTAGTTAAAAAAATTAAAACTATGACAAAAATCTCAATTTCCAGCATGAACCACCAGTACGTCAAAAAAAAAAGATGAATCCCTTAATATCCTAAGATTTTCCCACATGTACCATTAAAATCTACAGTAATCTCAGCTTGAAAAACAGTGTACCTGATAGATCATTTTGGTGAGAGCGACAAGGAACAAATAGCAGCACATGAGCAATGAGAATATGCCGTCAGCGGCCGACGGCAGCGATATCGCCAATGATAATAAAATGACTAATGGAATGTATAAGGCATTGATCTGAAAAAATCGAAACAAGAAGATTTCGGATTACTGTAGACGGAAAAGCTTACACTAAACGCGACAAATATGGCAATGATAATGAAGACAATTTTGGTGACGAACACCTCGAAGAACCTCCATAGCAGCTCGATGGCTTCATTCGCAAGATCGTGAATCTTCTTGGTTAATGTGTCAGCTGAAACAAAAAAACCTTAATAATAATGCCCCCCATAAATGGGCAGATCCAGAATTCTCACCAAATATGGCATTTTCTTTTCTTCTCGAAAATTTCTTTTAAAAAATCATAGCCCAAAAAATTGACATTTATATATTTTTTCAGGAATATTTTCAGCATAATCTACCAAAAGTTTCAAAAATTTTCTTAAATTGACAATTTTCAGATCAATATTTCGGCACCCCCCCCCTCTTTCACCAAATTCCAGCACTCCCGGCCTATCTGAAAAAAATTCCAGCCTATCTGAACCGCCATTCATCTAATCAACAGCACCAGCTGTTATGATGATTGAGACACATTGTGTACCACTATTTGTGTGTGTGTGTTTGTCTCAAAATCCACCTTTGAGCCATAAAAACAAAAATCAAAGAAAAAAGTTTTGTGAACCTCGCCGAAAAGCAAAGATTACATTTTTAAATCAAAATCCCAAAAAATTGTTTTTTTTTTTTCGTTGATAAACCGAATCAAAATTTTTTGCCGATAATATAAAAATTGTGTAATTTTCGCCGCCGCCAATTTACACCGAGATTTATGTGTGTTTTCACATGCGTTTTCAATTGAACATGTTTCATCGCTTATTTTTTTGCAAAATTCTCTCTCAAAAGACATCAATTTAAAGGCGCATCATGATCGTTAAAGCTGTTGCAAGGTTTCAAAGCGCAAAATTTCGCTATAAGATATCAATCCATCACAGGCAAGATGGAATTTCAAAAAAAAAAAAGAACAACAAAATATATGTATGCGCCTTTAAACATTCAAAATTCCGGATAATCTCTTTGAGAGGAATTTGTGACAATTCAAGGATGCGCCTTTAAAAAAAAAATATTTTCGCATCAACTTTTTAAATCTGTAGCAAATCAGAATTCTAATATTTTATCCCGATAAATGGAAAAAATTAATCGAAACTTTGTCAAAACCCATTTTGTGCACAAAATGACCATATTTGGAGTCTATATATAAATATCGACGATGAAAACCTACTCCACCACGATCGCAAATAATCGCGAACCGATCGGCCGTGCCGAATGTAGCCGCGATTCGGCGGCCGCGCCGGCACAATAATCGGCATCATGTCGTCGTCATCGATGTACGGCATCTCGTCGCAAATGCCCGAATCGCCGCTGCTGCTCACAAACGACGTCGTCAGCATGTTGCGCTCGGCGGGCGACGCGAGACACCGTTGAAGCCAAATCGGATCGCGACCCTCCGAACTACTCGATGGCCGCAAATACGACGATGGCGGTGGTGGTTGTGGTGGCGGCGGCTCGGACTGCGTCTGCTCCTCGATCCGCCTCAACGCATCCCAACCGTTCGCCTTTTTCGACGGCGACGCTGACGATCGAAACCACGGTCGTTGTCGTTGATCGTGCTCTTTGAGCAGCACCTGCTGTCGCGAGTATTCGCGAAGCTGCCTTAGGTAGTAATCAAGAATATGCACAAATTCGCCGTAAACCATTATCGAAGAATCATGAAGAGTGGGGGGTAGAGGGGACGACGAAGAATCAAGGAATAAACCGGGATACGACGAGCGAGAAACAATCACACCTGCTCCAGCTCTTTGATGAGCAAGAAATGAGGGTGGTAGGGGCAATAGAGGGAGGCAAGAATCCGCTTGTTGTGTTTTTATATGTGTGTGTAAGCTCACACACAACGCTCCGCCCACTTCTCGTACACACCCCAAGGAAACAATTTTGTCTTGGCACTTTCATAGTTATATTTCGAACCCCCCCCCCTCCCCCAGACCCCAATTATTTACCCGTGTGAGGTATTTCTCAAAAAAAAAATTGTCTCTAAACGACATGTGTCATTTTTTCATACACAATCATCTCACACCTCAGTTTTGTATCTTTTTTTCCTGGCTGCCGACACTCTTCCGGGTTTCATGATTAAAACAAAAATTACATGTCCGCAAAAATGCAATTTTAATAAGTAACAATTTTTTTTGCGTTCAATAGTTTTCCACCCATCTGCGGACATTCTTCCGGATTTCCTTAAATGTCCGCAGATGAAATATTCGATGATCGTGTGCGCATTTTTAAAATTCGCAGGAAATTGTTTGAAAAAATAAAATTTCGTGTTGAAGTCCAACAAAATTCAAATTCCGACCACTCTTTGCGGGTTTCATAAAAATTGTCGGCAGATGAATTTCACATTTAAAAAATCGACAAATCGCTGTCTCCTTTTTTAGAACAAGGCGATTCCAAATTTTTGGTTTAGCAATTTCAAGTTCAAAGTCGACCCCAAACGCGCAATTTTTCAATTTGTCCTCAAAAAAAGCAAATGAAGAAAAAATCTGCCATTTTCAGGCGATTTCGCGTTCGTTCGTTTCAATAGTTTTCCTCTTTTGGTTCAGCTAGGGGAGGGGTAAAAACAACGCGTTTCTTTGATTTTCCTCTCGATTCCGCAAATCTTGACAAATTATGATTGTTGGCCGTCTCGTTGACAAAATGAATAATGGGAAAACACGTCGAAAAACTCCAACATTTTTTCACCAATGTCTTCATCGGCATTTTTTTTGTCTCCCTCTCCCTCTATCGTTCAAGTGGCCAACAAAAAGAATGGCGGAGCTATACAAGTGTGATGATAACAAAAAAAAAACGTTTAAAGGGACACAGAATGGTCTCGCAGCGAATTTCTTCGTGAATCTCAGTTTAAAGGAGTCTCGCATCGAATTTCGGAAATCTCAAAATTTAAAGGGTCACCGATAGGTCTCGAAGCGAATTTCTTCGGGAATCACAAAGTTTAAACGGTTACTGATAGGTCTGGCATCGAATTTCGAAAATTCTCAAAGTTTAAAGGGACACTGACGTTTCCAATTTTAAAGGATGGATCGGCAGAAGGAAAACTTGATATCCGTTGAAAAAGAGCAAAACATTTAAAAAAAAAGAGTATACCTTCTACAATAGAATAGAGCAAAAAACGCGCGAATCATAGAAAAATCGGAATTTTTTGGTCTCGAAAAAAAAATTTTTTTTAATTGCCAATTTCATGTCAATTTTTCTCAAACAAATCTGTTTTCATGATCGAAAAATGAGCAAATCGATGGCCCGACGAGAAAAGTAGAAAATTTCTAAACAAATGGGTGAAATTGATACATGCATACATAGAAAAATGAATGGAATTGGCGACAGTGTCATACATTCCAATATGAAATGTTTAGATTGAAGCCAATTGTTTCCAAATTTCGCCTTTTTGTTTTGCCTTCTCTTTTTTTTCTTGAATCATCGCCCTTTTTTGGAAAACGGGTGTCATCGCTAATCTCAAAAAAATGGATTGCGAATTTTAAAGAAAAATCAAAGAACATTGATTTTTCTTCATTTTCTAAAGCGCCAAAAATTGCTATTTCAATTTTTTCTGGTTAAAGAGGCTGGAATTTAGGGTCGAAAAATCCAGCTTTTTTTTTACCAATTTTGGCAAAATTTGAAAATTTTCAAATTCGGGACCCAAAAGGTCTCAAATGTCCTTTAAAATAGCTTCCTGAATAAAGAAAAATTCGGGATCCAAGATTCTTCAAATTCAAGGGGCAATTTTTGCAAACAAACACTCCCCAAATCAAAATGGTCCCTAGAAAAGAGGACAATCAAATTTCTAGGCGAAATGAGGCAAAATTCAATTATTATTTCGCGAGGTCAATCCAATACGTATCCAAAAAAGGAAAGAAAATCAGATGTGAAGTCAAAAGATACGATTGAAGAAACCGAATCAACGAACGATGAATGAAGACACAGACGGTGGCGATCGATTCAACCCGGATGAGTGCGAGGGAGAGAAAGAATTGGAACACGGCCAAGTTTTATCGTTTTCGTCGTCTGACCGTCAACAATAATCATCGTCATTCTCATTTACACTTGTTAATCATCTGATAGGGATGATTGAATGCCCAAATACGGTCGTCTATTGAAACGTATTTCTCGACATTCAACAAATACCAAAAAAAGCGCTATTCGTTGCAAGACTCGAAACTGATAAATCTACATTTTCATCACAATTCTAGACAACAAAAAAACAAGAAATCGCATTTTTCGCTGCAAGACCCAAAATTCAAGAATTCGTAAAAATCTGCAAAAAATTCTACAAAAAGAAAAGTGTATTTTCAATTTAGAATTTCCGATATTTTCTCGAAAAAATAGTTCATTTCACGATTCACACTTTTAATTTTCCAAAAAAAAAACGGTCAAAAAAGAAATTTGTTCTAGTCTAGATTTCCGCTTAAATCTAACTAAAACTTTAAGCAAATTTCGACGTTTCTTTTGAGAAATCAATCTCCAATAAATTGCTAAAGCCAGCATTATTAGTAGAAAAACGGAAAAAATCGAGATTCTTCGACGTCAAAATAATCGATTTTCGAAATTTCCCGAGTTCAAAATGAGCAATTCGGCGAAAAAAAATCTCAGAAAAAATGACGACGAGAAAAATCAACAAAATGAACGCGAAAAATCGCATCAAATCACACATGTAAAATATGCGCTCAATTAAAGAAAAAAAAAACGCACGGCGAAACGAAGACGATGAATGATGAGAGCAACGCTTCAATTCAAGAATTCTAATTGGAATTTCGAGCGTGTTTCGTTTAGACATAGGGAGTGTATGGAAACGCACCAAAATCGAACATGAATGCTCGCAATCATTCTCAACGAGGGGAAAAATCCAACAGAAGTGTAAAATTGTACCCAATTATGGTCATTTTGTCAATAAAATATTTAAAATGCGAACATTAGGCCATAAACTATCAATGATTGTGAAAATACTCCAAATATGGTCATTTCTGTAACACATCAATCCCAAAAAATGCGCAAAAATCGTTGTTTAAGACAAATATTCTCTTTTAAAAATGTTCGATGATGACTCACGTCTCAGCAGCTGCATCGACGGTGTTCTCGAATCGCCGGCATCGGCTCGAATCGGCGAGACCGCCTGCTGCCAAGCATCATGGAAGAACTTCAATTGGAGCATTGTGACGACGAACAAACAGATCGGCGCGAACAATCGGAGGAATAGCGTTCTGAAAATTGCAACATTCAGCGTCTCAACTCAAATTTCAGAAATTTTCAATATGAATATCAAATCTCCTTTTTTTCTTCCAGAAAAATTTGAAACTTTCTCAATAAAAAAACACCAAAAACTTTAATTTTCAGCAGATTTTCAAAATTTTGCGAAAAGAAAATTAGAATTTAAAATAATTTTCAAATTTCCGACCTACGAGAAAGGCAATTTTTGCGGAGTCAAATAAATCAAAATTCGAAAATTCGAATTAAAAAAAAATGACGATTTTCGAAAAAATTCATGATTTTCCCGCAAAAAGCTCAATTTTCTATTGACAAAATCACCAATAAAATCAAATGAGTGCAACAAAACTCGCCCAGATTCTCCAATTGCAGAATAATCGACCAAACCAATCGTTTCAAGCCAATCTTTCGACAATCCCGTAGTATTCTGAAGCCATATAGCAACCTGCAAAAAAATATTTGGTTCAACATATAACGAAGGAAAAATTTTGTTCTTCAAAAAGAATAATAAAATTTCGCAGAGTACCGGAAAATTCCAATTTTTCGATATGCGCCTTGAAAAAAACGCTCCCCCTACAGTAATCATTACCTTCGCAAAAATTCAAGCAAATTCGAGAATTAAACTGAAATTCGATAGTTATGAACTAAAAGAGATAACAATGCGCATGTGTGTAAAGGGGGTTGTCGGCATCGAACAAGAAAATGACAAGGTCATCGAACAAGAAAATGACAAGAAAATGACAAGGTCAAAATGACAAGGTTTTGCGAATCAGAAAAAAAACGAATTCTGATCATAATTCATTCGAAATTCCAAACGAAGCACAATGACAAATTTTGGCTGCTTCAATATTCATTCGAAATAATGAATCGCCTTTTTTTTTCAAATTTCTCCACCCAACCATTTTTTGGGGCAGCAGATTTTTCAAAAAAAAAACTGGCTAAAAGCAGTTTTAATCGTAATTTTTATATAATTTTCACAGTTTCAAAAAAAAGTTTTTTGACAAAATTTAAAAAAAAAGCAAAGAAACATATAATTTTTATTTTCAAAAATAAAATTTGTATTAAAAATGACGATTTTTCAGTTAAAATACCATTTTTAAGGTATTATTCTTTGAAGAAAAAAAAAGAAGAAGAAAAAAAACAGTTTCCAAACAAAACCGCATTGAGTTTGTCAGTCACATCTTTACAAAAATGAAAAAAAAAAAGTAATTTTTACATTGAAAATTCGTGAAAAAAACTATTCTAATGGCGATTTTCAACAATTTTCAACCAAAATTCTTAAAATTCGAAAATTCGAAAGAACAAATTAAACTTTTGTGTAAGTAAGTCTGGGTTGTAAAAAATGCACTTTTACGTAATTTTTTTTTTAAATAAATAAATTTCCTGAATTGCTCCATTATTCATTATTTCAACATTTCTCAAAAAATCCAAAAAACAAAAAGCTTACCCCTTTAAATTGATAAATATACAAGATGATGATAACCAGCGAAGTGTAGAACGTCAATGAGAGCCAGAAGACATAAGCAACACCACGGAAGAGTCGGAAAGAAATCTGAAAAAAAAGAATCTATATTTTCAAGAGGGGCGGAGACGGCCATAAAAGGGTTTACTAGACCGGTTTTTTATATTTCGGGCCTAAGGCTGCCGAGATAAAAAAAAAACATTCCCTATATGGGCAAAGTAGCATTTTTTCCAAACAAAAACATCAAATAAATGAATTGGTCGAATGTTTACTGCTGCTTGTTTAATTTCGAAAAGAAATCTCAATTTTTGTTGAGCAAACAATAAAGGAAAAAGAAAAACGAACGAATCGACCAACATTTTTCCAGTGACTCACTGGTTTTGCTCGACGGTAGCGGCGAGAACGAGTTCTCACTTGATGATTTCTTCGAGTTCGCTCGTTTTACTTGAAAAAAATCGTCAAAAGCTGACATTTTTCGAGAATTTACAAATTTTTCCAAATTAATGTAGCCACAATTTCGGCATCGCATCAATAAAATCAAATCTTTAAAAAATAATCTCAAAATTCGATTTTCCGACCATTTTGAAATAAATTTGTTCTCTAATAACCGGTTTTTCAGCATTTTTCTTATCGTATTTGAAATTTAAAAAAAACAAAAGGAAAAGAGCAAAAATCACCTTCAAGTAGACAATCGACAATGCCCAAATGGCGAAAAATCCAATATTGTAAAAC
Organism: Caenorhabditis bovis; assembly: GCA_902829315.1. Taxonomy (NCBI): domain Eukaryota; kingdom Metazoa; phylum Nematoda; class Chromadorea; order Rhabditida; family Rhabditidae; genus Caenorhabditis; species Caenorhabditis bovis. The sequence goes on from CADEPM010000008.1 coordinate 1,433,820, forward strand.
GTCGGCTTCGCATAAGTGGCGACGATGAGCAATGTGAGCGAAACAACGAAAATGAAGTAGGTCGAGATTTTCGTCGAACAATATTTCACAAATGCCGCCAATTTTCGACTCTTCGGATCCTGAAAAATCAGAATTTCAGCTTTTTTTAAGCGAAAAAATTCTGTTAATTTATTCAAAATGTAAATTCAAGATGCCGCTTTCAAGTATTTCTTAAAGTTTTTGGGAACATTTTCAAAGCATTTGATAATTCTTGAATAATTCAAATTAAAACAAAACAATTTTGAGTAGAATTTGCCGCTGAAAATTTCAAAAAACTTGGGAAATTTTGTATTAAGCATTCAATATTATTAATTTTTCCCAAAAAAATGGACAATTTTCATTTTCAGCTTAATTCTTAAAAGCTTTTCATCTCATGCTTTTATGGTAAAAATGCAATGAAAAATCATAATTCGAATAAAATTTCTCAATTTTCCACACGAAAACCTAAAAAATTCAAATTTTGACCTTCAAAACCGCTATATGTGTTTTTATTTCTTACAAAATCCGTTGCCATTGTTTTTTTTTTGAATACAAAAATTCCGGTTTCCCGGTAGCTGCAATCTATATTAAAAAACACACCGATTTATGAAAAATGTGTCTATTCTACAAACTGATTTCGTTTTGGGGGCCAATTTGTCAAAAAGAAAACCAAAATGTTTGTTTTGTAAAACGCAAACAACCAACAAACAAAAAACATTCAAAGTCGTGTGCGAAATTGAAAATTTTCGATTCTTCATTAAAGTTCAGCAAAATTTCTGTTTGGGATTGTTCGAATTTTAAGAAGAAATTCAGCGGATTCTCTAAAGACAAAAATTTTTTGAGAATAAAATTTGGAAAAAAAATCACGAAAATTTCAACAGTTTAGAGGCAAATATTCAAATATCTCAAAAATAACTAAAAAAAAATCTTGCATTTCCGAAAAAAATTTCTAGGGGAATTCATTTTAAAAATTGACTATTTAATGATTTTATACAGATTTTGGAGAAAACCGTTTTTTTTAACTGCTCGAAACTAGTTTTTTTTTCCACAATCTACATAGAAGTTTCATCGATTTTTTTGAACCTCAAATCTGCAAAAAAATCCATAAATTTCGAAATTAAAAAAATAAACGCAATTTCACTTCAAATCCTCTTTAAAACATTTCAATTTTCACCATACCTCCTCGATTCTCAAAATCGGCGATTTTCTCCGCACCAATACATGAAATTTAGATGAATTGAGAATAATATTCACATTTTTTAAAGCTAAAGTATCAGGCCGCTTCATTTCTAGAGAGCACAAACTGAATCGGTTGCCAATACAAGGAAGTTATCAAGTCGACATGCAAATACCCAAAGGACTCAGAAAAAACCAAGACAATAAACAATTCAATTTCATTTGAAAAAATCTTCACATATTCTTTCTTTTTGATTGCAAAAACTACTCATTTTCGAAAAAAAAACTTTTTTTTTCATGCTCATTAAAAATTTCAATAAAAAAAATATTCTAAATATTTTTTTATAAAATTAAATTCGAAATTCCTAAAAAGGAGATATTTAGTGAAGAAATCGTTGCCTCGCAACAAAAAGAAAAAATTAAAGAATTTCTCAAACGCGAATTCAAATAATGTTTTAAAAAAAGTTTTTTCACTAAAAGAATTAATTTTCTGACAAAAATGCAAAAAAAAACGTTTTTTTTAAAGATCTCATTTCGATTTTTCAATTTCTTTCAAAAATTTCAAATTCAACTAAATAGATTCCACAAAAAATCATCAATTGTGTCTTTTTTTCTACAAGCTTTTATTTTTAATTTTTTGGCGATTCTCAAATTTTCTAACCTTGGCAACTGCTACTCCACCACCAGCTCTCGTTCCTCCAAATGTACCATACGATTGAATCCTTCTCTGTCGCTCAAAATCGCTCAAAGACGCATAATACCTGAAAAAAGGAGCATAGAAATTTCAACGAAAAGTTGACACAAAATATGGTCTCACTTTTCTCGTCGAGCAAGTCGAACCAACAAAAACACCGGCAAGCTGAGAAGCGTCTGAAATCAATGAAATTTTGAGGAGGTAGAAAAAACATATAAAAATGAAAGAAAAAATCAAATGTGATCCGTTGTACCGGAATAATGACAAGTCCATAAATGCACAAAATCGCCAGCTCGTACATTCCGCATCAATTTCGAATTAGTTTCGATTGGCAATTGGCTGAGAAATCCGAACATCAATTCGTCATAATGTCAATTCGACAAGCGAAATATGAGCCGTTTTTCCGGCAACACACACACACACAAAAATCGGCAAAAATGACTAATCGATAGCAGCTGGTTAAATAATTGCAAAAAAAAATAAATGTTTTCGCGGGGGAAAAAAAATCCATAAAAATCCATTTTCTACAGGCCTCGGGTTAAATACGAAACAGTTTCAGCATCGAAATCCAAGATTTGGTAAAGGGGATTTGATAAGTTTCACTGGGAAGCTGCCTAATGCGCCTTTAACTACGATATATCGCTTTTTTTTAAATTTCAACAAACTCTACAAGACTTATTGTCGATTTACGAGGACGGGTCTCATTGGGATATTAGATTTCTCTTTAAGACGTAGGACCTCTTTTGTAATATATGGTGTCGTTTTAGGGCAATGCGGAAAAGGTAATTAAAATCTTAAATTTCTTCAAACGGGAGCAGGTGGGACACTTCGAATGCGAAAAGCTTAAAGTAACTACAGTAATCTTTAAAATATCTTCAATATTCGGTCGATTAGATTGAAAACAACGAAAAATCGCGGAGAAAAATTGTGTCAAAATTCCCACATAAAACGACCCCCAACCTATTTATTGAAAAAAAAATGAAATAACTTTAATAAAAACGACAAACCTGTACACAAAGAATGACGAGAGCATGCGACGGGATCTTCATCCAATGAATTCCGACGAAATCCATCCATTTCGGATCACCAATCTCATTATGAACATCCATACTGAGCACATATTGAAGGAGAAGAAGGAACTTGAAATGATAATTGGAAAGAAAAAATGAATAATTCTTCAATTACCTCAATATACGCCAAAATGAGCGGCGATATCGTAAACGCCGCTTTTCGGGTGTCGCGGAAAATCCAAAGGACGCACGTGATGATGAGCAGAATCAAACCGAATATGGAATGATAGAGGAGCGCCCACACCATCATTGCGGTCAGGGCGAGCGAATAGGCGTGGTAGATCACAAACGAGATCACCGCGATCATTCCTTTCGACGCCGCCGATTCCTGTTCGCGATTGGCTGAAAATCAACAATTTCAAAATTTTGAGCTTAAAAGGGAGATTCAAGTTTCGTAAATCACAATTTTTGAGCTCATTGAATTTTCGATGTTAGAAATTCGAGATTTAAGCGCAAAAATCGGAATTTTCAAAAGCAAAATCATGAATGAAATCAAAAAATTTCATTAAAAACATCAATTTTTCAATTTTTCTAGAAGATTTTCTACTCTAAAAAATCTGAAATAACAAAAAAAAGCCACAAAAATGAAAAAAATTTTTCCTCATTTTTTTAAGCGCACACATCCGAATTTTCGGGCAAATTTCGAAAAAAATCTAAAGCATTACCATTAAAAATATTATTAAGTTTGGAACGATCCACTTGCGACGTCACCTTCCTCATCGGAATCGACGTCTGCGTATCCGAAGGCTGTGTGCTGCTCTCATGGTCCGGATCATTGCCAAGAAGCTGAAATGAACCAATACTCCATAAATGGTGAAGAGAACAATGGCGAAGCTGGCTGGTAGGATAGCGAGTTTAGTGTGCAGAATTAGTGACAATGAAAGATTTTCTCTTCAAAATATTGAAGACGGGGGAGAAGCTTGAGATACCCAAAATGTACGATTTTTGATTCAAAAGGGGATGATAGGAAGAAATCCCGAAAAAATAAATTTTTCTTCAACGACATCCACAAAAATGAGGGTCATGCCAGAGAAACATATAAAACGCGCTCTATTGAACGACACAATCTCGCGCCAAGTGCAATGGAGCGCGTTTGCAACTTCCAATCGAAAACCAGGCGCCGCTAGGCTCAAAATTCGAACAGGATTCGCAATTTTCGGTCTGATCATGCCTCAAGCAATCATGCAAAAAGCGAATTAGAAGAAATGAGGAGAAAACAAACCCCAACAACCTTGGAAATGGTCTCAATCTATAGAGAAATGAAACGTCTGAGAAAAAAAAAACCGAAAATCTCTTGTTCACGCACCAATGTGTTGCCCCGTCCACGCGATGCTCCATTCGTCGACGACGGCGTCGTCGTCGTCTGCGTTTCGCCAATCGTTATCAGATGCTCCGGCTCATCATCGACATGCGACTCGACGGTTCCAGCCGACGCGAACCGCTACAAAAACATAACAACAACATACACGAAGAGTCATCATTCAAAATATGTTAGAACAGAAATTTTGGCGATATACAAATATCTCTCATTTCATTGCGACGATGGTACATGTAGAAACGGACATGATGAGCACAGACATGTGAGCATAAAGAGCAGAGTTTCTGGGAACACGGGACGCCTCCACCTCCCACCCAGAAGCGATTGAAGCCTGCTGTCACAGGCGGTTAGTACGATTAGCCAGCTTTACCTCCTCGTGCACTGATGATCCAATGTCATGATCGTCAAAGTATTGTCGAGATCCGTTTTTCGTGAACTTGTATTGAATGACGAGCGCGTAGTAGAACACCTGAAATTGCCGATTTAAGAAGGGATACGATTTTGAAACGAAATCGAAATTTATGCGCCTTTAGAAACCGAAAAATTGCTTATTTTGTTTTGTGTGATATCTTGCGCCGCGGTGTTTGCACAAATTTCATCCGCACTACAGTAATTTCAGTATTTAATGCAAAAAAAAGCGGCGACATGGAATAATTACGGTAGTCGTTTTTTTTTTCATAATTGTTTCAGCAACATTTTTGAACCTCTTAATTCAATTTGAATTTTGTTTCTGTGATTCACGTATAAATTCTAATTTCAAAATTCGTCAAGATTAATTAACGGTGAAAAAAAAACCCCGACTCACCAAAACCACAATCGGATTCGCATAGAGCGGCCATTTCATGAGCAGATTCCGCGAATCGAAATCCGGCGCCACAAACGGATATTTCCACCATTCGGGACATTTCGCGTCGATGAGAATGTTCAAGCCGAGCAATCGCGCGACAGCACTTCGTTTTGGTATCCACGAGTTGTGGACAATCGGAATCTGATACGAATACAACAATATCACGTGGAGTCCAGCGAACAAGATGAGGAACTGAAATAATCGATGATGATGACGAGGGAAGCGAGATGTGCGACTGACCAATTTGACTTTGTTGTAGACGCTGTGCCGAAGCGGCTTGTACGTCGACCACCATGTCGAGAAGAATAAAAATGCAGCGAAGTAGACGAAATTGGCAAGAGATGGCTGAAACAGATCAGAGATTTTTTCTTTAAATGAGCAGCTTTCCAATTCCCAAAATATAGGATCTTATAAGAAAAAAGAAAACTCGAAAAATATTCTCGAAGTCGCGATCTACTGTAAAGTTGGGTCTCGTTACGCAGCATAGTTAATTTGTTAATTTTTGGATTGTTCGTGTGGACTACACCGACACAACTCTCTTCACCGCGAGACCACCATTAAAATTTCCTTGAATTTCAGATGACCATAAATCAACTAAGCTTTAAAAAATTCCTGAATCGCCATGTAAAATGAACTCCTTGGTTTAAAAGCTAGATGCGCCTTTAAACTTACCTTCACAACTCCAACATAAGCCATGAACATGACAATCAAGAAGTTTGTGAGTCGTCGCAACGAATTCAGAAGCGCCTTCCACATCATCGAATTCTGACTTTGAATTTGGCTGAAATTTGGCTCGATCTTGAAGAAACGAATCGCGATAATCTCACGTTTGCGAATCGCGCACCGACACCACATCGCCGACGATGTCCAAATTCTGATTGCGATGCGAGCAGAACATGACGACGACGAAGACGACGAGCGACGTCGTCACCGAGATCACTTCCGGCAGGTAAGCGCGAACCGATTCGAACGTGCCCGTCGAATGGAATCGAACGAGACCCAAACTGCGGAAGAACGTCGTGTCGGCACGATTGCAAATGTACGTCGTCGAGTTCTTATGAATCACATGCTCGGAGATCTTGATGAAGCGATTGGCAATGGTCATTGGAAAGAATTATTACCTGATACGAAGTGACGCCAAGTCCGATGCCGAGCGAAACGAGATGAGCGATCGTCACGAACGTCCCAATAATTTCTGCAATTCAAATTCAATCTGCGGACAATTGCGCGCGACAATTACTTGGCAATGCGTGATGCGCCCGAATCGACGGTAGAATCGCTGACGTCAGCGCCAATGCGACATAGAGAATCGAGAAGAAGCATGGCCGGATGATAGCAGCTGGAAATTTTGCTCAAAATGGAACTAATCGTGAAATTTGCGCATTTTTCAACTGTTTGAATCCAACAAAATCACAATTATTTCCATTCGAGTCCCCCACTAAACCCGAAAAAATCTTACCCGCCAAAAAAGCCACGGGCAGCACAAATTTGAGGGCAAACGATTTGAACCAAGGCGGCACCGTCATTATTATGAATTGATTAGTTGCGATTATTATTATTAATCATCAGCACGTCTGAAATTAACAGAAAAATAAACAATTAGAGTAGGACGAGGAACATTCGAATGATCGAAGTGCAACAAATGATACCAGTCGATTCATTGAATAATTCATGTGAATCGTGTGACAAAAAAGAACCGGTGCCACTTCATCAAATATGCGATTTTTGGGGGGAGCCATTGACCAAAATTGGTAATATAGGTGCACTTTTCGGAGCAAAAGGGTCACTATTAATTATAATATGACGAAAAATTAATGATTTTGGGTAAATTCGAACAAAACCAAAAATGTGGCCTCAAATTTGAATTTCGTGGCCTAATTTTTTATTAATCAAATTCACACCACAATTGAAAAAGATTATATTTTTTTTTTAATTTTCCAATAAAATTTGATTATTCTCATTTTTTAAACTCGTTTAAATTAATTCGATAATTAACGGTAATTAAGAGAAAAATTAATCAAATCTTGAAATTGGCGACAATTTCAACATTCAAACAATCAATTTTCACCTTCGTAAAAAAAATACAAAAAAATGCAATGCGCCTTTAAAACAACAACGCTGCGAACTCTCATTTGTCCGCAGATATTACAAAAAACGATAACCCAGCTGTTTGTTGCGAAACTCAAGGAATAGTGGAATGCACCTTTAAACTATTGATACCGTATCGAAAAAAAATTTTTTTCTTCAAAAAATCCTCGAAAATTCCCACGATTTTCGCAAATTTCGAGAAGCGCTGAAGCAGTAAACAAGGAACAATTTTGTTTGTTTATTGTGAACATTAAAAAATGGAGAAAAATTGTTGGTCGCATTAAAAAATCAATAAAATCGGCCAATTTCTTTTTTTTTCAATCGATTTTTTTCGAAGGGCTGCAATTTTATTTCCACTATATAATGGAATTGGCCAGACAAAAAAAAACCCCCATTTTTAAAAAATCTGGTTAGAATTACTTTTTTCAAATGATTGACAGATTTTGTTCAAAATTAGTAGTCATTCGAAAAAAAAACGCCGAAATTGTTGAGAAAGAAGAAGGGCTGCTGTCGATTTCAATTATGCCCATATTCGCAGAGATTCGAGTCGCAAAAATAAAACACTGAAAATTCCGAGAACACCCGGCTTCCAGTCATAAACAGCGAGAGACACCAGACGATAGACAACGCGCGACATTCAAATTCTCTCTAGAAATTTCGCCAGAAAAAAATGAAAATAAAGATAAAGCCGCCAAGAGTGCTGAAATTAAAATCACAATCAATACGTCTAAAAATAGCGTTTTTCAGAAAACGCCAAAAATTAGAAGTTTTAGAAGTATTCCATAAAGATAATACGTAGAAAAAAAATAGAAATAGGTGGGACCAGCTTGATCCCAAAATCTGAATCTGATTACCTCAAAAATTGGCTCAAAATGGGACCATTTCGAAAAATGTCCAGCTTCTCGCCCCAAAAACACCAACGAACCAAGGAGGAACGTACACAAGCAACACAAAAATTTGAACAGACGATGGACGCGAGGAGGAGGAGGAGGAGGAGGAGGCAAAATAACAACACCGGGCGCTGATGTTGAATGGGGGCCCAGCGTACCCGAGTAGCCAGCCGCCCGTTTCTTTTTCGCCAGCATTCTCTGCGTCTCTTGTTGTTGTTGCCGTTTTTTTTCAAATTCAACAACCAGCCAATGATTTTTTGTGCGATTTGAACGACGAACGCAAAGGTCAAATGCATAAGAGCAGGACGGTTTAAAGGCGCATAGCGAAATTTGAAGCAACTATCTGACACCGAAAAGGAGACTGAATTAGAGAAGTGTACATTCCAGAAAATTACTATTTTCAGCATTTTTAGCCAGCAATCAACTTTTTTCTTAAAAATCCGCAACCACGGGGCCAATTTTAAGAATTTTTAAAATTGAAAGAAAAATCTAAAAATTGCATTTTATCAGCAAAAAATGCTGAAATTTTGGATGTCTCTAACAACAAAAATCGCCAATTTCTAGAAAATTTGAATTTAATTTCGGGTTTTTTGCATTTCCTTTGAAATTTGTTGCGACTTCGAGAACAAAAACGGGTTTTCCTTTAACCAGAGATTCCAGGGTCTTGCAACGAAAAAAAAATAGTAAATAGTTATGAGCAACGTCAAACATTTCCGAATGTTTGTTTAAAGGCACATGGCGGCAAAAAAAAAACACATAAAATTGCAAAAAAAAAATGAAGCAACGTGAAATTGGAAACAATTCGCTGGGGGTAATTGTCTTATCAGTTGACTCATTTCAACTAGAAGACCAAAAATAAAATTGGGCGAAAAGAAAAACATGACCAAAAATGGTGAAAAGTGTCAAAAATTGACGATGATTCATACACAATAAACGCAAGAAAGGCGGAATCGTTTGTAAAAGACGCACACTCTCTACTTTTTTGGGTGTTTGCGCACAATATTGGCTGAGTGTATGAGTTTGTGTGGGAAATGAATGAACATGAGCATGTTTATCAACAGGTTGGCGAGGTTTTTGATAAGAAGGAATCGCGACGATGGTTTAAAGGCGCACACCGAAATTGTGGTCTTTTAAGGAAATTCTGGACAGAAATTCTGAGCTGACAAAAAAAGAAATGTAAATCCTACAGACAAAATTGTATGATTATAAGTCGCATATCGTGTTTTAAAGGCGCACGCCGAAAATTTATCTTTATTTTAAAAGCGTACTAAAACAAAATATGTAGAAATTTTCAACATCCTTTAAACTTAAAGTTATGCTTTATTTAAAGACGCATCTCGAAAATAATTACTTGCATTTTAAGAATTTTAAAGAAAATATGAGTCTTGGAACAAAATATTATGAATTTAGTTTTAAAAAAATCTCAATTGTTAAAAATCAATTTTGACCCTAAAACTCTAATAATTCCAATTTAAAGGTGCATGTGAAACATATAAGAGAATAAAGCGAATTTCAAATTTTCAATTGCACAAACTGAAAATAAAACCAAAAAATTCTTTCAAAAACAATTAAATTTTAACTTTTCTCAAAAAAAATCCCTCAAATGTCATTTTAATAAATTATTCTTGTCTTCTAATCACGTACTAATTTCCGATTATCGTGTTATTCAATGGATTTTAAATCTGGATAATCCAACTCAAAAAAGAAATCCACCTGTACGCACACGGGGTCTGATATCTTCCCAAGCACGCCTAATGTCGTATTTTCTCAAAGTCGGACGCGTTTCATAGATTATTATCGCATATTTTATGGTTTTAACCTTCGTCACACCGGCGAAACGTGCTTCTAAATATTTATTGCGGACGGAATTTTAAATGTTCTGCCACATTCAACAATTTTTCTTTATTCATTTCGCGAATTTCGATAATTTGAGCAATGAACTCGCGCAAAAATGACGAAAACAAATTATAAATCTGTGGAAAAAAATGCGCATTTAGTTGAAAGTGTCTCGATTTAAGATGACTATTTCAGCACATTTTACCTAAAACATTATTTCCGCCTTTCCGATGGGTTTTCGACGAATTGCAAGCTTCATTTAGTATTAGTCTAAACGAACATTTTGGTTTTTTCAAATAAAACTTTTGAAACGCGCGAAAATTTATTAAAAAAAGCGAAAATTTTGAAAAAATTAAAATTCGAAAAACAGAAAAACCAAGTCCGCAATGCACCAATTGCGCGCCCGCATACCGTACTCATTGCGAGCTACAGTAATTTTAATAAATTTTCTCAAAAATTATTGCATTTTCGGCAATTTTATTAATGATTAGACAAATAACCTAGCGTAAAACGTTCATCTCACATCAACGACAAGTGTTTTTGTCCGACACCACCTCGAACGCGGTCGGGAGCAAAATAAATAGACGCGATTTTTTGTTGTAGCGCTATTAAAAAATAACGAAATAAAAATTTTGCTTTTCCGTCAAGCTATTTTATTGTTCATCGACGAAAACAACTAAAAAGAAATGAAGGGAAACAAAATCTATAATAAAAATTAATTATTATTGAGAAATGTGTAAGATTTTCCGCTTATTTGTTCATTCGTCTGCCTTTTTTTCAGCTCGCATTCTATAGGCAAATTGTAAAAATTCGTGAAAAAAACGTAAAAATCGAAGCGCAATGAACGCGAAAATAAACATTTCGACGCGATGACTCATCGTTTTTATTGATTTATCGACGGAGTTTATTATATTGGCGCGGAAAATCAAAAAAAAATTTTATTTGAATTTTCCATTAATAAAATTGCCCAATTAGCGTGGGTGTTTTTGCAATAAAAATTTCTCTGCCAACAATTTCACAACCCGCAGGATTGTCCGCAGATCGAAGTTTAAGAAAAGGCGTTCAAAAAATCGGACTCCAAAAATTGTTCTCGAATAATTTTTGTTGGGTCTTGCCTATGATTTAAAGCTACCTAATTCATAACTTGTTGAATAAAAAAAAATCAGCAAGCTTGGGAAATATGGAATTAATAGATTCCCAGCTGCGGACAAGTTAAGGTTTTCCGAATCCACACCATTCTCACACAAAAATTCCCCTCTTACATCAATTCGCATCTGCGGACATTTTGCAACCCGCAAAATAGTCGGCAGATGAATTCACCATCATTCAAGATCAGAAGAAGAAGAAAAAAACCGAGGCGCGGCTATCTGCAACCTTCTCCATCTTCTAATTACTTTCTCAAGTCATTCGTATGCCCTTTTATGGTCCCACGAGAATCATCGTGGCGCGCGTTTTCTTCTCATTAGCAAATGTTTCAAAACGCGCACGATTTCCATTTTTTCGCCTTCACAATAAAATGAATGCCAAATATGGGCACGACCTTTTCAGTGGGGAGGAATGCCCTTAAAACTTGATTACTGCCCATGACAATGCGTGTTTTTGCTCGACAAGTGCTCATCTCCTTTCATATGACATGATTTCCGCTGCAGTCATCCGCAATCTTTTGTTGAACATCCAAACAATTTCAATTTTTCAATGGTCCCTATCCAAGCTTTCCAATGGTCCATATTACCGCAATTTTTTTTACCTAAAACTCAATGGGCTCCCAATTTTGGCAATTTGCCCTCATTTCTAATCAAATGAGCCAAAAACCAATTTGTCCGCAGGTGCGTGTTTTCATAATTCGATTCTCAGACTGGCGTGAAATAAAACAATCACGCCTACTACCGTAGCCATCATGCGCCTTTAAACACATGGAGACAACTAGAAGTTGTCTTTCTAATCGAATATCTTTGGAAAACTCACGTTTCAACGCCGAAAATGGAAAAGATAATCCAACTCATCCTATTTGCCACGTAATTAATTATTCGCATAGTTAACAGTGCGCGCCGCCCAATAAGAAGCTCATTCATCTCATCAATAGGAAATAATTATATAATTCGATAACTGTGACGTCACAAAATTTGCATTTTTCATTTTTTTTTTGCTGCAGAAAACTAAATTTGGTGACAAATAAACCTTGAATTTTTCGCTTCAAGACACGACAAAAAAAAATTGAGTTCTATTCTTCGAAAATCATCCAATTCCCCATTTAAATTATAGCGTTTCACGCTGGGAACCCGAAACTCGCCGTGTTTTTCGTTTCGTGCTCTTTTTTTTTCCTTCATGGAACCCCAAATTGCACACCTAAATTTGTTTTTGTTCGCTCTCGTGAGCATTCGCCCCGCTGTACTCAAATTTGGTTAAACGTGACGCAACAAAAAAAAATATTTTTGCACTATGCAGCGTTTTCAGATTTTGTGTGTATGTGTGTTGAAATCAATTCATTTCGGAGAGCCGTTAGATGTCGGCAGATCGAAAAACAATATTCATTGGTCCCTAGGAGAAGCCACGTGGTGTGTCCTTTAATTGTTTTGGCGAAAAAAAAAACAGAAATGTTTATCGAATGATGTTTTAAAGCATATTTTTTCTTTTTTTCGGTCCTTCCTCGAAACTTGGATGATTGTCGAAAAACAATAGGAGAAAAGTGCAACTTCCGACGCGATTTGTTTTCTTGAGGAATTCGCTGCAACGTTTTCGAGAATTTCGGCTTGAAATTGTAGCGGTCGAGGCGAATGAATACTATTTGTTGCCCTAAAAAAAATCATATTTTTGAGATTATTTGATTAAGAAATTTCGAAATTCGCTGAAATTCATTTCTTAAATGACTTTTTGATTTGAAAAAATCGGCGAAATTCGAAATTTTTCGATTTTCACATCACTTCCACCGGCAGCTGGTTCGCAACGACCTCAGCATTTCGAAAATCTAAACAACCACAAGTTTCACATTTCTGCTCATAAATAAAAGCTTGAAAACATTGAATTTTATTTATAGCATACCTCCGATATTCGTTGAAAATGATTTTTGATTCTTTGAAAGACGCAGAGTTGTTTTAATCCGCAACTGAGTCATTGAGACTGGTAGAACATCAGGACGTTCTAATTAGTTTATAACAGCGTCTCAAGAGCGCGAAATTTCTGAAAATTTGAGAAAAATTACAAGTAATTTCAAAGAAAACTCAAAAATTCACAAAATTCGATGGAAAATAGTTGAGAATTTCAAAAAATAAAGCGTCGGTGCAAACACCGAACGCAAGTTCACACCACTTGCCTACAGTACCCCAACGAAAAATTATTTCATTTTTCTCAATTTTTCAAGGATTTTTTTTTTCAAAAAAAAAATTATCCACGTTCAGACATCTTCTATTATTTTTTTCACTATGTAAAATGAAGAAAAAACGAACACGTCCAAATTTCGCGGCTTCTTCATTTTAATTAAATTTTTGTTCCACTTTTTTTTCGTCACATCCAAACTTTAAAAAATATGTACTCAATGTTGACATTTCAAGGTGCGGACATCTCACGGGTCCCAAATTTCAAGTTAGAAATTCAAGAATGATGTTGAAAAATTCGGCACGGCCGTTTTTTGAGCTTCTGCCTCTCAATTCCAAAAAAATGATGATGAGCTCAATTAGTGTAAATGCGTGTGCTCCATGAAATCGGGCCCCCAATAATCGGTTCGGGTGCAATTTTCAAGTGCACACTTGAGAATGCGTCAGGAATTCCTCTTCTCTTCATTTTTTGATCTATCTATTCCATTTTCATTTTTTTTGCATAAAAAACGGAAGAAGAGAAAAAGATTAACCAATTTTGGGATGAAAAATGGATTTACCAAATAAGGCCAACATTTTTTTCCTCTGTCATTTTCATTTTGCACTGTAGCACATACTAAAATAGAGACTTCAGTTCACCACAATATATTTCAAAATCCCATCTGCAGACATTGTTCGAGGACCCCCCCCCCACCATTCCCTTTAATCAAATCTAGACTTGATAGTGATTTTTGTGTCCGCAGCATAAAATATACATATTTTGAAAAGCAGAGAAGTCGACTCTCTATTATTCATTTTTCTTTTTCCGCTCAACTAGAGGAAAAAAAACCGAACGCGATTAATCATTAATGGCAATTTTGGTTAAAACTTTGCCATTTATTGTTTTTCGTCAGATCACTACCAATAATAAAGCGTTCCCCCCTTAAAATTTAAGCTTTTCGTCTCATCGATCAAAAATCAAGAGTCTGATGACGGCCAAATTTTCAAAAGCCGATAATTTTTGATGCGCTTTTCGCCAAATTATGAATGATGCTCAGCGTCTAGTCGATTTGCAATATTCCCCGGAAATCTCGATTTCAGACTACATTTGCTCTTTTTTTTCCAGTCGATACCCAAAGCCACGCCCATCGAGGCGTCACTCCAAAAGAATTAACGGATCTTCGTTTTTTCTTTCCAATTGTCCGCAGCAAGCGGATTTCTTAATATTGCACCATCATCATTTCTTTACTTAATGACCGCATTTCAAGCATCTCTTTTGATTTTTGAAGGATACGATCATCCCATCTAAATCACCTGAAATTATTCATCATTTCCATCTGCGAACAATTTTTCGCACCGTCAAAAAGTACACCTGGCTTTTATTTTCTCCGCGTTGCGCAGAAGCACATAAATTCTTGTTTTTTGATTTATCGCCTTATCTATCAACAAAATTGGCATATTTCCAGCACAGCGAATTGGCATATATTTTTTTGTTGTTGAGCGTCAACAATGGACGAGAATGAGCATATGAAGTTGTGGATGTTCATCTCCGAATGCCAATTTTGGGTTATCCTTATCACCGTCATTTTGTCGCTTATTGTGATATCAAAGGTGCGCTAAAAACCGTTCAAAAAATCACAATAATTTTTCCGAAATTCGAGTCAGAAATTTCAAAAATTTTTTTGTCATCATTTTTTTTCCATGAGGTTACTGTAGCATTGCAATGTGTGCAGTCATCGCGGCGCCAAAATGCACCAGCTAATTCGAATCTCCACCAATTTTCTATTCGTTCGAACTTTGATTATTTTTGCTAAAAATAACGCGATTTTTTCCAAAAAATGCTTTTAAAATACGCTAATACTTTAAAATTATTGCAAATTTCAATGAATAATCAAGAAAATTCGCAATTAATTTAATTTTTTTCCAAATAATTTTCAGGCTCTATGGAATTTGCTGAAACGCAAACGTAGCAATTATTTTCTATTTCTGTTCAGCATTGTCATCGCCAACATCACATCACTTCTCATTATCCTATTCGACATTTTCAATTTCTCCTTCAAAGGTAATCGATTTTTGCAAATATATTTTCCTACACACAAACCCAATTTTAAAAATAAAAAATATATATAATTTTTTTGAAACCGGAAATTGAACTATCATTTTTCTCTCAGTTGTCAAATTCCAAAATTCAAGCGAAATTTGTTTGTCTGAAATTTTCGAGTTTGGGAAGATTATCGCCGAAAAAACAAGATTATCCGGAAAATGACGCAAAATCGTCGCTTTAGACGGGAAAAAGTCATATTTTGTTAAGGATAAGCTCATATTAGAGGAGTAAATTCGAATAATAAAATTTAAATACTGAAAATTCGGTGAAAAAACCCAACCATTAAAAAAGCAAAAAACTTGATAATTCCCCAAAATTGCCGTCCTCAATTAAAATTTCATCTCATCTCCACAATTCCTTCGTTCCAGGAACACTAGTATGCAAACTGGAGCTGTTCGTCTCCAACAGCGCCGCCTGCTTCATCAATTGGCTGTGGCTCTGCTTGTTCACTCAGCGCTTCTTCATCCTCTTCTACCCGATGAAGCGCCATTCGCACGGCTTCTTCGGCTTCATGCAATCGGCGAGGAAGCTCATCGCCGCCAGCGCCGTCTTCGCCATTGTCACCCAAAGTTGGTCGTTGGTGTTCTTCGAAGAACGCATAATACTAACCGACAACGACCAACTAATCGGCGTCTGCGAGAGAGCTGTTGGCCTTCTAAGGTACGCGTTCTGGAAATCGCTGAAACTAGTGAAATATCAATTTTCCAGTGACACCGGCTACAAGATCCTTGCAGTAGCCGAGGCCCTTCTCACCTACGTGCTCCCATTCGTGCTCACGATTGTCATGGACATCGCAGTCCTCTATCATTCGACAAATAGCAGGTGAGCCGCCGACATCGAATGATCAACCAATCGAACAATTCTCCAGTTTCGTCGTCATGTCCGCCGAGAACCTTCGAACCGATCGAAGCCAGCTTCTCAAAATCAACGACACCGTCAAAATCCAGTCGTCCGAATCGATCAAGGCGTCCACCCATCGTCGCCATCTCGCCGTCCGCCGTTGTTTGGTGATGGCCACCACCCAAGTGCTCCTCAACGCGCCATACTACACCCTGCAATTGGTTGATGAGATTTACGAGCTAAGGTGAGCGATTAGGAATAACGCTGACTGCGGACATTACTCCGGGTTTAGGCAATCATCAATCTACTTGTACCTCGATGCAATATTGTACCTGATATATCTCACTCAATTCTCCATGATATACGTCTACACCAATTTTTTGGTTTCACCAAAGTCAAAAAGGTAATGATAGCCATCAGCGATATCCGATATATTACCTTATTCAGAAGTCATGCGAAATCCCCGTTAAGCTACACGAACAGCTTCAGAAGCGAGGCGACCAATTCAATTCTGTGATTGTTTATATCTCGAGCAAAAATCGAGAATATTGGTGATGATAATAATATTAATAAAGAGAGGAAGTATACAATTCTCAAAAAAATACAAACAACAATTATTAGAAAACAAATTAAAGTCATGGCTTCTTGTTAAGGCTATCGGCTCATTTGTGTGAGCACCTCATCGAGGGCAGATATCGTTTCTCCAATGTTCGACGAGTCGAAACAAAGTGGAGGTTTGATTTTGAGAATATTCGTGTGCGGACCATCGGCATTTAACAAGATGCCGTGGTGCCTTCGAAGGGCGAGAATGACGGCAAGCGCGAGCTTCTGATCGGGCTCTCGGGTTTCTCGACTCTTCACCAAATCGATTCCCCAGAACATTCCGACGCCTCGAACGTCGCCAATGCATTCGTGCTTCTTTTTCAGCTCGTTCAGATCCTTCTCGAGAATCTTTCCCATTTTCTCGCTGTGGCTCAACAATCGCTCCTCGCGTATCACTTTCATCACGGAAATGACGGCGGCGCAAGCAACCGGATTGCCGCCATACTGAAACAATTTCGTCAATTTGAGGCGTCTCCGTCGATTCCTACCGTATTGAAATACCCCACAGAACCTCCAAGGGTGTCGGCGATCTCTTTTCGCGTCGCAACTGCCGACACCGGGAAGCCGTTGCCCATCGGCTTGCCCATCGTCACAATATCCGGCTGGAATCCATCGTTGTAGAGCTGATGAGCCCAATACTTTGATCCGATTCTTCCGAATCCTGTCTGGACCTCATCAATCACCATCAATCCACCGTGATCGCGAACGTGCCTACATTAAATCACAGATCAGTGGACAATTAGTGATCTCTCTACCTGGCGACATCTTTGAAATACTCGTTCGGCGGAATGACCTGTCCACCGCACGATTGAAGAGCCTCGGCGAAATAGGCGGCAATCGTGCGTCCCTTCTTCTCAGCCTTTAAAAAAATATTGGGTTTTGACAAATGAGCAAAAAAAAAACGAGTACGTTTTCAATGATCGCGAGCACATCATCCGAGTACATTTTGCCGGTTTTTATCAATTTCGACTCGTCATTCAGCTCATCGTCCGATAAGCGATGTTTACCGCGATAAACGTCGGGGCACGGCGCCTAGATGAACAATGATGATTTCATGAGTTGCCGTTTTTGATAATTACCACGTGAACCCATTCGGGCTGCGCGACAGTTGATCCATGATCGAATTTGTAGGGCGACATTTCCATTGTGGTGGTGACATGTCCGTGATAGGCGCTAGAAATCAATTAGTTTCGGATTTGCATCCGAATGCTGGTTTTCCTACTGTTCAATGACGACAGCATCGGTGTGTTTCGTGTAATCGCGCGCTAATCGAAGGGCGAGATCGTTGGCTTCAGATCTGCAACGAAGAAAAAAAAATGATGATATGATAATCGTGTTCGTTGCCCTCGCAAAATTTGATAAGGCGACCCCCCCCCCAAAAAAACAATAGATCAGAAATCGAGACGCACCCCGAATTGCAGAAGAGAACGGTGTCGAGGCCGGGCAGTGTGGCGAGAATCTGCTCGGCGCAATCGGTGAGCGCCGTCGAGACGAATCGAACGTTGCATGTCGATGTGGCGAGCTGCTTCGAGATCGCGTCGACGACCTTCGGATGACAGTGGCCGACTGAAATGAGCGAAAACGTTATTTCCGTATTGACAAGGTCGATAATGTAGCGCGCAAAAGACTAAAGAATGATAGCCGCTATCAACAAATCATTGAACATATTTTAAAAAAAGATAATGAGAGCGAAAAATGGGAAAATTTGAATGATGAAATAATTCGAAAATGCCCGCCTACAGTACCCGTTGTGTATTCACCGCGACGCACTAATGCACAAAATCTCACCATGCTGAACATTGCTGATGCAATCGAGAAATTGTTTGCCATTCTCATCATAAATGTACTGCATTGAAGCGCGAGACACCATAAACGGATCATCGGTGTAGAACATTTGGCATTTTGATCTAAAAAATGCAAAAATTGAGGAAAAAAACCAGGAAAAAAATACAACAAACCCAATGGTATTTTTGCGTTTGAGCAATATCTCATCCTTGGTTCGGACGTCTTTGACCGCGTCCGCCGCCGTCGCCGACGATCCAAAGAATCCAAGAGCATTCACCAATGTCGACATGATTGGCGTTGTTTTGTGCAACTTCGAACCATTCGCGTCGGCTCATATAGACGGAGTTGGGTGGGTGGTGGGCGGAGCCGAGAAACGAGTTCGCCACGCTCGACTCCGCCCCCCTCTCTCCAACCGTCAGATTTCATGGACAAAAACAAGGGCGTCGACGACGATTGCGAACCGTATTTGACGGTGTGATGTTGCCCTTTTCGCATAGAGAAGAGAACAAAACAATAGAATATATATATATATATGAAAATAAATATCAGCTGGGTCGACAAGTCAAAACATTTCGCTGACACCGCCGCGTTTCTCGATGAAGAAGTGACACCCACGACGCGACAACAAATATTATGTGGTTTATGGCCGATTCCGGTTTTCGATGGTACATTACGAATCAACTAGTCGCCTCACTCAGAAATGGATTGTTTTAAACGTCGACGTTCACGTGAACGACAACAATCGTTTTCGGTTCAAGCGATGCTCCTTTAAATCCGCCTACAGTAACGTGCTTCTAGAAGGATCATTCTTAAATGTTGCACATTTTGAAAGCAATTTTTTAAATCTATAAATAGTCGCCGCGAGACCCAGGCTTCTCCTTAAAAGGGAGGAGGGGCCAAGATGAAAAATTAAACAATTGATCGGCTTCATTGAAATTTTTTTTAAATTTTTGGATTACCCTATAAAATATTATAAGCAAAGGCATTTCTCCAGAAACCCACTATGAGCCTTTAACTTGCCACGACTCCCAAAATCCCTACACCATTTTAAAGGCGCATGCTCTTTATCACAAGGAATAATTAGCATCACTCCTCTAACATATGAATGCCTTGCTGCTGACAAGCCGACATGTTGAAAATGTCCGCAGCATGATGTTGTTAAGAAAAGAGAAGGAGAAAATTCGAAATTCAACACTTTCTGATTTTCTTTTTTTTGATGACTTCGTTTTCGAAAAATCTTCAAGCTTCCCGTTAATTGCCAACAATCGCTTTACCGAAAATTGCACAAATATGGATTTCCGTCTGCGGACCAAATTTGACGCGAAACAATTGATTCGGACCACACCGTGTCGCATTTGACTTTGTCCTCTCGCAACCTTATCTTATCATGCGTTTTTTCAAAGATATCCTATCGGTTCGAAATTCGTGATAAATAATTTATAATGCATAGTTATGCAAATTTTCGATACCAATAAAACTGGAATGACGATGAGAGACCAAAAATAGATTGATTTCGATCTAAACAAAAAGCATGTCCCGAAAAAACTCGTATTGAATCGAGAAACTGCTTGAATTTCGTCAATAAAAAAAATATCAGTTAAGGGATTTGTGTGCGCCTTTAAATTACTCTTTTGATCTTCCGATTGTTGCCCTGTTATCTTGTGGATAAGAAGAAGATGAACAAGAAGAAGAAGAAGGTCAAACACTATGTAGTTTTCATCACAATGACCAAAAACGCGGAAATCTTCGACGAAATTCATAATTTTTCGCGATTTTCAGCATTTTTAGCATTTTTTTCTTTAATTTCCAACAAATTTCGAAGTAATTCGTCGTAGATTCATCCTGAAAACCGAAAAAAATCGACCACTAAAAATTATCAGAAAAATCCCGCAAACACCTTGACGCGAAATTGCACCATTTTAATTCGCACAGTAGTCTGGTTCAAAAATTAGATTTTTTTCAAAACAAAAAGAATTTCCAGTAGGATAGAACGAGTTAAATGGTGAACAAACTAAATATATAGTTACACTTTCACTAAAAATTGATTTTTTTTGGAATTGTGTAAGTCGAATCATATAACGACGCGAGAATTTTTCAAAAATTATCACT
This sequence comes from Caenorhabditis bovis, assembly GCA_902829315.1. Classification (NCBI taxonomy): domain Eukaryota; kingdom Metazoa; phylum Nematoda; class Chromadorea; order Rhabditida; family Rhabditidae; genus Caenorhabditis; species Caenorhabditis bovis. The sequence continues at coordinate 1,454,488 of CADEPM010000008.1, forward strand.
AAATTTAATATCAATTTCCTAAAAAAAATTTTCAGAAATCTCTGTAAAAACTTGGCGAAATTTCCTTGAAATCTTTGTTGCGCAACGTTCGCCGCGATCTCATGTCGATGTCGGATTTTGTCATTGAAAAAAATCATATGTTCGCGGATACGGTACAGCGATAAGGAATGTCGCCGACATTATAGCATATAAGGAATACGACCCAAATAAGTATTACATATCAAAGAGAGGGAGAGAGAGAGGGGGTTCTTAAGAGAAAATGGGAATACGCAAATTCGCCTTTGTCCGCAGCAAGAAAATTTTATAAATTTAAAATTTACAAATTTTGTTCGGTCAAAGCTTGTGAAAAGCTTCACCAGAACGCTGCCCCCGGTTTTAAAAATTAATATTTTTTTTATTTCTAGGCTTTTGAATTCCATTTTTCTCGGCCAATTCAAAATTATTTTATATTGAAACAAAAATTGAATTTTTCATACAATTATTTTAAGATTTTTTTTTCAATGAATTTTTATATATTAAAAGGATTTTCTATGAAATTATCTAGAAATTAAATTTTCAGCTTAATTTCATATTCAGAAGCGAGTATTTGAACTTCAAAATTGCCATATTTCCATTTTATCAAAGTGATTACTCAGAAAATGTCAGAAAATTAAATTTCATATTTTGAGCAGCTCGTTAAATTATTTTCCAATTCCCTATCATATTTCTTTTTAAAAAATTCAATTTTTGTATTTTTAAACATTTTTTATACCAACCAATGTTGTTCCCTATAATCTCAATCAGTAATCCAAAAAAATTTTTTCATATTCAAAAAAAAATATTTTTGCTGTTTTTCCTTTCATTTTTTCTTTGCAAATATGTTAAAATTTAATTCTTTAAATAATTTTTAAAGGGACAAGTGGATCAAAAAACTGCTAGCTACCATTTATTGGGCAACATTTCTTCAAACAACTCGGCTGAATCGATATCTTGAATTTTATGAATTATTTTGACAATGGGTCTCGATGGGAATCAAGCAAATGCTCCAGAGAGGCCCATATAACACCCTGATAATTATAGCTTCGAATATCTTCAAATATCTGGAAGGCGGCGTCGAGGCTTCATCTAACAATGTTAGTTTCAGCCAAGCCAATCCAATTAAGCGGCTGCCGACAATTCCATTAATTCAATGTTCAACAATTGAACCCAATCTTCTTATCAATTTGAAATCGGCAACGTGATCAATGACGAAAGCCGAACCGTTTTTTCGTGACCGGAAAAACGATGTCAGCCAGATCAGTTGAGATCAGTTCTCTGGCTTCCAATATTTCATCGACGGCCCCCCAAATTTGTTGTTCATCGTTTCCTACGTAATATCCATTATCTTATCATATTAATTGACACGATGACATGAAAAAAAAACGCCGAGCGCAGAAGTTGTCCGCAGATGGAAATTGTTGAAACGGGAGCCATCGCGGCGAAATTGTTGAGAAGTTATTACGGACTGATTCATGCTATGAAAAAAAAATCAATTTTTTATTTCGTTTAAATTCCCTATGCAGGCATGTCGAAAATACGAAAAATTGATTTTTTTTATTTAAAAAAATACAAAAAATTGACGCACATATCGTAATTCTTTTAATTTCAAAGGCGCACGCGAAAAGTTGGCGCGGGTCACGACGCGAAGTCAGTACTGTAATTTTTACAGTACCGTGCAGTAAGATATACAATTTCACTTTTTTTATCATAACTTTCTGAAAAGTTGACCAATCGATCTGAAATTTTTGGACAACACGGATAGTGTGTTACCAAACATAATTTATTTATTTTGGGATACTATAGACGCAATTTTTGTGTTTTGGATCTTTTTTTGCGTATTTTCAAAAATATGATTTTTTTAAATTTTTAAGTTTTGTCGATTTTTTTTAGATTTTCAATGTTAACAACATTTTTTTTATTTGTTTTAACAGGAGACGATTAAAATGATCAAAAAACATTCTATCAGACTTTTAAAGCAATCAAGGATGACCGAGCACTAGGTCTTTTCATCCAATGTCTATCACACCAGTTGAACTCATCGACTTGGACCATTTGTGGATGTTTGAAACCTCGATCGGATTCCAAACCACTGGGAAATCCTTCCAAAACATCCCCGGCAATCAATCGCACCATTGTAGGAATCAGCAAGAGCAACCCGCGTCTATCCGATTCCGAGATTAAGCGACAACTGAGACATTTCGATGAGGTCAACGTAGATTTTTCCGAAAAACCATGACATTTTTTCACCAAAAGTCACATACAGATCAGCGTTGATACTGTCAAGCGTTGTCTACGTGGTTCTGAATTATTTGGACGTCGGTCTGTCAAAAAATCTCTCCTTTCGGAGAAGAACCGCCGAGCCCGTTTGAAGTGGGATAAGGAGCTTTTGAATTGGAGGTTTCGACAATAGTCAAAGGTCGTATCGAGTGATGAATCGAAGTATATCTTGCTCGGAACTGATGGTATTACCTTTGTGAGGTGTTCGGACGGCAAAAGATTCGATCCAAAGCATCAATTACCAACAGTGAAACATGGAAGAGGAAGCGTGATGGTTTGGGGATGTTTTACTGCTTCTGGAGCTGGCCCACTTCGTCGAATCGAAGGAAATATGGATCGATTAATGTATAAAGACATTCTCGAGAACCATATGCTTCCGTTTGCAAAGTCTTTGCTCGGTGTGGATACTTATTTCAACAGAATAATGATCCTAAACGTAGTTCTCGCTTCATCAAAGAGTGGTTCTAGCAGCGTAGGGTGGCCGTCAGGGACTGACCAAGCCAGTCACCTGACTTGAATCCTATTGAACATTTGTAGGAAGGTCTTGGTAGACGTCTTCGAGGTCAAACAGTACAAAATTGTGCCGAAATGTTCGAGCAGCCGAGGAGAGAATGGATGGATATTCCAATTTCAACCCACACGATTTTGATCGAGTCCATGGGTCTCCGATATCAAACTATGATCGATACAAATGACATGTCAACAAGATATTGAGTTGTTTTAAGCTTCCTGACAGATAATTGTTGTTTTCCATTTCATTTCAAGTCGTACCGGTATCAAAATTATTAAAGTCGGTTTTTCGCTAATTTGGAATTTCGGATTTTTCGTCAATAAAATTTTTCCTAATGTGTTTTACACCTTCTAATTTTGATATATAATCACTCTATCGATGCTTAAAGTTGTCCAAAAATTTCGGATAGATTGGTCAACTTTTCGGAAAGTTATGACCAAAAATGTGAAATTGTATATCTTACTGCACGGTACTGTATGTCTGTTTTTTTTAAATTTTTTTTTGAGCGTTTAAAAGGTTTTTTTTGTTAATCTGTGAAAGTATTTTGTTTAATCAACGCTAATGATTTATTAGAAGCGTCATCGAGCGAAGTCAGCATCAAATCAGCACAAAAATCACTATTTTTCATAATAATTGATATCGAAATGACGAAGAATAGACATATATTGTCAAATTAGGAGTATTTATACCAATAATTGTATTTTTCCCTCGTTCTTCAATCCGTTACGCATTTCTTCTTCAATATTTTCGAAAAATACGGAAAAATAGCACACAGAATGAAAAATAAAAAATTACAGTACCGACTTCGCGACGTGACCCGCGCCAACTTTTCGCGTGCGCCTTTGAAATTCAATAGCGGAGAATTACGATATATCGCGTCAATTTTTTGTAATTTTCGACGTGGGTGCATAGGAAATTCAAATGAAAACATCTTTTTCATTACATGCTTAGGTCTATTAAATATTTTGTTGTGGGGTTTACGAGATTCGGTCAAGATGACCTTATTAAGACAACCAAATAGAATGCCAAAATGAGGGAAATGCGAGCTTACACGGTCATCGTACCCTAAATAAATATAAGAGAAGCAGAGTCAAAAATTGCGATCTGTTTGAGAGACGCTGAGAAAAAACATAGAACGACGGAGAGTGAGAGGGTGCTATACAACGAGACGTTTCGATAGGGCGCGTTTGTGGACACAATATCTCTAGTAACTCAAAACCAATGGGATCCGACAAAATTCGGCGCTAGAATCAACCTTATCCGATTGGAAATAAGATTGGAAAATTGTCGGATTCGATTAGATTTTCTTCAGATCCGATTGGTAATTATTCGAATCCGTTTTGTTTTAATATTTCATTGCGCATCGGATTCGACAAATAATGGACCTATTCATGCAATGAAAAAAAAAAACAATTTTTTTCATTTGAATTCCCTATGCACGCACGTCAAAAATTACAAAAAATTGACGCGATATATCGTAATTCTCCACTATTTATTTTCAAAGGCGCAGGAAAAAAGTTGCGCAGGTCACGTCGCGAAGTCGGTACTGTAATTTTTTATTTTTCATTCTATGTGCTATTTTTCCGTATTTTTTGAAAACATTGAAGATTAGAGTAACAGAAAATGAGGAACAGATTTAGGAACGAGTAAAATCAATTATTATTGGTATAATTACTCCTAATTCGACATTATAAGTCCATTTTTCGTCATTTAGATACCAATTATTGTGTGAAATTGTGATTTTTGTGTTGATTTGATGCAGACTTCGCTCGATGACGCTTCTGATGAACCTTTAAATTAAACAAAATACTTCTACAGATTTCCAAAAGAAAACGTTTTAAACGCTCAAAAAATAAAAAAATCGAAAAAAAACAGCCATTAAAAAATTACAGTACCGACTTCGCGACGTGACCCGCGCCAACTTCTCGCGTGCGCCTTTAAAAGTAAATAGCGGAGAATTACGATATATCGCGTCAATTTTTTGTAATTCTTGACGTGCGTGCATAGGGAATTCAAAGGAAAAATTTTTTATTATTTTTTTCATTGCATGAATAGGTCCATAACCAATCTTATCCGTAGAATTACCAATCGGATAAGGTTAATTCCAGGCCCGATTTTTATCGGATCCGATTGGTTTTTAGTTACCAGTGATAGGCAATGCTGGCCATAATATTGTAAAGGAAAACCCATCATGTTCTATCACAAAAAACTTAATCAAATACATCAGCTCCACCGGAAGCCGTGGGCGACCGGTAGCTGATGTAATCCTTATCACTCCGTTATTAAATTCTTTATGAAATTCTTTGATTGTAATAGCACCATATATAAACCCCCATAACCATCAATCGAGGCCTCTTTTCTTCTGTATGAGTCGCACATGCCGGCTCCGATTTTTACCAACTCTCACCAACACGATCCACCACCAAATTGTTTGTGATTTCCCCACTTTATTGAAGAAATAAAACAGTCTTTTCTTCGAACGTTATTTCATTTCCAACGTCTATTAAAGTGAGTGAGAAATAAAGGGAAGCACCGCCCTACCACTGTTCGGTAGGACGGCAGCTTTTAACCCCTTTACTATATGTATAATATAAAGCGTCAGGAGCTTGACTGTCGTTATGTTTTTTTGTTTCTTCCTAGGTCGATGGCTTCTTGGATATTTTTTTTAAAGATTCTTGTTGAAAATTTTTTGACATGATACATCGCAATAATCATAAATGAAAAAAAATTGAAAATATTTAGAAAAAAAAATAATGATGCAATTTTCAAAATGCGAAAATTTTCGTAGGAGTCCTTTGCATACATGGTACAAATTTCAGATGAATCGGCCAACTTTGAAAAAAGTTATGGCTGAAAATGCGATTCTATTTCGAATTTTTGCCAGTATTGTATTAAAAAATTGCGAGGTTTTATCGAAATTATTGAAAAGGCACAAAATGTCTCGCCAACACTATCTCGTCGATGAATCAGAACCATGGGTGCATCGATTTTGCCCACAAACACGTTTTTTTTTGTTTCATCCTGGCCCCTTACACCTAAAAGAAGAACGAGCTAATCTTGCATTCGTTTAGACTCCGCCCACTTGTGACCCCACAAATCGAGAGAAGGGACCAAAAATGTATAAACATTATTCTATACACTATCATTCTTTTATAATAACTTTTTTTCCGGAATAGAATTCGATTGTCAATGAAGCGCAATTGCTACTTTTCTTTTTTTTAGTCTTTTTTCTAACGCTAATCACGATTTTTGATTTTTTTAAGATAATATTATATTATGCCTTGTGGTCCGGCAAGAGATATAAGCATAGTTGACGGATTCTATATGAGATTATATCGGTCAAATAATGAAATGGAAGGGTTGCAATTGCGCTCCATTGACAATCGAGTTCTACTCCAAATGCCACTGGTTTTTTTTAATCATCTACAAGTGATTGTGGAAAAATGACAAATGTGAAATATTGAAGCGATTTCCTATGCACCGAGTAGAACATTTCGATCTTAGCTACAGTAATCTCAATAGAAAATTTTTTTTAATTATTTTTTTTCTGTGTTTTCTTGACGAATTTATGGTTTTATACATATTGTGTTGAAAAGTGTATTAGTAATTAATTTTTGTATATTATTCAAAGTTAATTGTTTTATATTAAAAAACGATCAATAATTAAATAATTTTCACGTGAGATTACTGTAGACGAAGATGTGCGACTCGGTGTACGCACACAATGCATAGGAAATCGCTTCAATATTTCACATTTGTAATTTTTCCACAATACTAAGTGAGTTTGCCAAATGGTTAGAGCAATAAATAAATCGTAATTGTTTTTTTTTTGTTTCTAAAATTCAAATTTTGTGAAAAATCAATTGTGCGGACGGTTTTGAACCCTGTCCGGTGAGGCTTTCTTCTAGCCGCACGCGTTTTTGCACAGATTTCATTTTTTCTTCGGACAATTTGTGAGATGGCTTTTTTTTAAATGAAAAAACCATATCATTAATTGATTTTTGGCATTTTTTTAAGCTAAAAGATCAATGGATTCGAGATGATCTTCAAAAATTGAAGATGATCAACTATTCTTCACAGTCAAGGAAACGAGCATCGAAATCGGCACCGTGGACAGCTTTCTGAAACTTGCCCACATTACCAAAACCTAATCAAACCGGCTCAGCTCCACCGGGAGCCATTGACGACCAGGAGCTGATGCAATCCTTTATTAAACATATATTAAATTCTTTTATTGTAAATACCACAGTAGATAAACCCCCGGAGACCATCAATCGAGGCCCTTCTTCCTTCCCGAGTCGTGATTTGTCGTTCCTCTGTTTTACCAACTCTCACCATCATGATCCACCGCTTTATTAATTTTAATTTCCCCACTTTATTGAAGAAATAAACCAGTCTTTTCTTCGAACGTTGTTTAATTTCTAACGTCTATGAAAGTGAGCGAAATAAAGGGAAGCACCGCCCTACTACTTGTAAGTGAGAGAGAGTGGAACGAGATTCATATATATTTAATGAAACATCCGACCGGAAGCAATAATCCAAGACCCTTATCAAAGCCGCCAGCTCACCCCGATGCTCGGGAAACGAACGAGGAGGTGGGAAGCCGGGGAATCATCCTACAACACCCACCATTTTATTGTTGCTCATTCTTGTTCATAAATAAACTCTTGGTTGCTTATTGTCGGTTTCTAACACAAAACCATGAATGAGAAATAGAGCCTGGAATACAGCCCATTCGGCCGTTGTCCGGAACCCTCAATTCCCGCAATCACTATTCGGTAGTAGTAAAAGAGGCTGAACCCTCATTACTATGTATCAGGGCTGTGCGGCAATCGGAAATTTCGGCAATTCGGCAATTTGCCTAAAATAAAAATTTCGGCTATTACATGTTTTCAACGATAATTCGAAATATAAATACCGAATTTTCACGGTATCCCAAATAATTCAATGGACATTCCTTTTTGTTTCGCCGATTTTTTTTTTGATATCAAATTGCCGAAAATCAAAATTTCGGCAATCGGCAATTCCATTGCCGCACAGCCCTGCTATGTATATCACAAACTGAATCCAAAGAGTACACTCAGAAATTATTGTCCAAATCGCGGAAAAAAAATAGCCATGAGCATCCAAGTCGTGCGATTTCTCTCTTTCACACTTTTGAGTCATGCTGAAATATCAAGTCAGATCGGAATAAGATTTATTTATTTATTCAATCAAACCTCAAACCAGAAGTAATTTTCTCTTATTCCTGACCATCTTCATTGTTACACTCTCACCCTCCATTCAAGCAATGCTCAAGAAGTGAACGGGAAGCCGAGAGACCCTCTGACCGCCCAATATTCCGCATTGCAATGAACTTTTTAGTTGTTTGTTTAACCAAAACCACAAATAAGGAATTGAGACGGGAAACCGGACTGCCCGGCCGAGGTCTGGATTATCATTTCCCGCGCTCTCTGCAAAATGATTTCGAGTCGTTTACCCTGATATCGCTCTTCAAACGCGGCCAAATACGATTGGGATTTTTCGAATTCGATTGGGATTTTTGATGTTCGTATACGATTACAAACCATTTATCAGAATCGTATACGATACTATACAATTCGCATTAACGTATACGCTTTTAATTTTATCTTATACGATGAAGAAATTATTTTTAATGAATCGCTAAAAGCAGACACAAAAGAGCACCATACAACGTTGTGCCGTTGGTACACTAACAATTATGACAAAAGTCGGGGTCTCAAAACCAAAATTATTATTTAATTAGTTTTTTTAAAAAAATAAAAACAACCCCTCCCGGGTCCTTACGGGTCTGCTAGTATACATAGTTAAGCAACCAACTTGTTCCATAGTATTTATTTTTATTTTGCGTGTTTTTTTTTCAAATATCGCTTTTTCTTTCTGATATAATAAAGTTTAACTACCCAAGTTTGAAATTATACTTGTTCACAGCCATTACAATAAGTATTTCTGCAATTTTCTTTTAACTAAACACAACAAAAAATTTTCAACTGCAATCAATGAGATGGGTAATGGATCTATTCAGTGAATGTAAATTAAACAAAAACGACAAATTTTCATTATGCAGCGATGTCGTTTTTGTCGCAATAAGCGCTTAATTTTACTGAGGGGTACTGTAGATCGCGGGTCGATATTTCAAAAAAATTGGCACATGCTCCTTGAATATCGATTTTTTTAAAATATTTTTTATATTAAAATTTTCGTATTTTCACTCGTTTTTCGCGGATTTTTTTAAATAATTTAAACTTTTTTTTTGAGTAACACTTTTAAATAATAATTTCATATCGTTTTCGTTTTTTTCTATTCCAAAACTGAATCGATTTTATTCGAATATTGTTTTAATTTAAAGAAATTGAATATTTCAGATCGTTCCATGGCTAATTTGGATAGGTTACGAAATAAGAAAAAGGCTATAGTAAGAAATACAATTTAAACAAAAAACAAATAAATGAATTTATAGATTGCACTGCTTATGAAAAAACGAATTATTTTGGTTTGGATATTGAAACAAAATGCATTGAATGCATCTGAAACAATTGAAGTGATCAAGAAACAGAGCTTCGATCTTTTTTGTGAAAAAGTCAACCGATTAGTAGATTGTGGTGGTATTGAGGTAAGGAAACAAGTAAAACAAGTGAATTTCTGCATAAGTAATGTAGAATAAATTAAGTTCGTGACCGGCGTTTCTAACAGCACGTTCATGGAACTTCTGAAGATATGCCGAAATCACGAAGGTCGAATCAATGCGACAATTCGATTGGCAGTTTTCTTAAAATACACAAGAGAAGGTTATTTTTTAGTTGTTTGTTAGTTTTTTACAAGCATTAAAATTATAAAATTTATAGGTATTAGCCAAAATCTTCTTGCGAAGGAAATTGGAGTTTCGCAATCAACGATTTCTCGACTAGTTAGAGATACAATCGAGGATATCGTCCAAGTTGCCGGAGAACAAATCCGATTGCCACAAAATCGAAGAGAATTAATTCGTCTGGAAGAAGGATTTATGAACTCTTCTGATCGAACTTCTCGTCGAAGAATTCCATGTTTTGCCATATTGGATGGAAAGCATTGGAAGATCGAGCATCCTGCGCATACAGGATCGTTAAATTATAATTATAAGTCGTTTTATTCATTTAATTCTCTTTTTTGTTGTGATGCAAACTTGCGTGTTATATATTTGCAAATCTCTGAGCTTGGAGTAAATTCGGACTCCCAAATGTTCAGAGATGGGCCTTTGGGAGCACTCCTCGAAAATGTAGCCACAATAGGTGGATATCGCCCGCTTCCGAATTCATCCATTATAATGCCTCCATTTATAATTGCTGATAACGGATTTGGACTATCTAAGTTTCTTATGCAACCCTATAGGCAGCTTTCCTTGACTCCAGAAAACATGCGTTTTAACGAGATTATGTCGGCAACTAGGGTGAAAATTGAAAATTTTTTTGGTGTGATGCAGTCGAAATTCCAGATTTTCAAAAAAGCCCTTAATATGGACCCGTCTTCTTCGCGCGCCCTCATTGTAGCACTTTCAGTTGTACATAACATATCACTAGGTGCTCCTCCCGATCTTCCACCTGACCACAACTTTCCCTTACTTCAAGACCCATACAGCGATGCCGAAGATCAAAGAACGGCATTAAAAAATTATCTTCTTTATCATGTTTAATGTTTATCTTTTTAAATTTAATTGTTAATATAATAAAAAAAATACTTAAAAATAATTTTCGTCCAACAAACTGAGAGAAGTCGTCTGCTCATTTCTTTTGCCCGTCGGTTGGAGATCCATGATGAAAGCGATCGCTTTCGCTTCGGCTTGAATTTGATCCAATTCAGGCCAATCCGCAACGTGGCTGGCCATGACCCTGCACAATCGGTCAAATTTACATTTGGGGGTTTCCTTGGCTTCCTCATCATTCGATCTAAGCAGCTGCTTGTTTTCGCTGTTCGTCTCGCGCAACATACTCATCAGCTCATCGCTGTCTAAAACATACCCATAAAACTCCATTTTTTATTGCTAGAAACCTGATTTTCTTCGTTTAGCAGTCTTCGGACTATCCGAGGGTCCCCGCGATTCAAGCAACTCAATACTTTTATCACCGCATATGAAGGCACTGTAGTAAAAAAAAATTAACAAAAAACAGGTAAACTTACTTTTTAACTTGTCTTTTGTGTCTGACTCCATCCAAAAACTGTAAATATTCCGCAAACGGAAATGATGATTCCAATGTTCCAGTTCCAGATCGAGCATTTTGGATTCGCAACACATGTCTATTGAAATCGCGCGTTATCGAATCCCACAATTTCCAAGCCGTCATACCTAAAACTTCAATTTTACCGATAGTGGTTTTGAAAATACCATTTGGTCTTCCGGCGCGGAGAAATTTCTTGCACATGCTTTCGATATTCTGAAAGACCTTAAGCTTCAATTCTCTCCTGTGGTATTCTTTAATAGATGAGTCCCAAATACTTGGGTACTGCTCAACGGTCTTGATGAAGTCCACAATAAAGTGTTGTGGAAACTAAAAAAATTTAATTAATTTATAAAATCCAACAATTAATTTTTAAATACTCACCGCTTCATATCCGTCATCTACAAGTGGCTTTCTCCTTCTCGTGCGCTTAGCTTCTTCACGCTGTTCAGCAATTGGCAAATTTCTTGGCCCATGTGCCTCCACCACGTCTTCGACCAAAGAGTCGTTTCCTTCATACTCAGCGAATGACATGCTTCAAAAAGGAAATATATGCACAAATTAGTAGTTTTTATGAATATCACCAAGTGTTACTCAAAAAAAAGTTTAAATTATTTAAAAAAATCCGCGAAAAACGAGTGAAAATACGAAAATTTTAATATAAAAAATATTTTAAAAAAATCGATATTCAAGGAGCATGTGCCAATTTTTTTGAAATATCGACCCGCGATCTACAGTACCCCTCAGTAAAATTAAGCGCTTATTGCGACAAAAACGACATCGCTGCATAATGAAAATTTGTCGTTTTTGTTTAATTTACATTCACTGAATAGATCCATAATTAAACGCGAATTTAATATACAAATGAAGACAACGATTTTAAAATATACAAAACAAATTCTAGCAATACTTAATTGTAGTTGGTGATCGCAAAAAAAAAACAAAAAAAAAACAATGACTCGCTCAAGATTGAAATTTCCATGCGCGACTCGGCCACGGCCACGCTTTACTCGGCCAGCCGGACATTGCGGGTATTCACGAAGTCCAAAATTGATCAGGCATTCGTGATTTCGAAGATTCCTCTTCACAGTTGTTTGGCAACACCGCCAACTTCTCAATACAAATACGATGGAAGTCGTTATTCAGAATCATATCGAATATCCACTGCATTAAACAATCTCATTTCAGTTTCACATAGAATAGAATCGCTTACGCAATTTTTCTTCAAATAACGGATTTCCTTGAATTCGTCGTAAATTCCTGTCTTCGTGGAATGTTCGATGATAGGTTCTTCTCCTTCTCAATACAAATACGATGGAGTTATTAAGAACGATGTCGAAATTCACTTAAAAGTACCTTCGATATGTTTGACAATATCTAGACGTGAAGCAGCTTGGAATACAACATAATAGGGAATAGTAGAAGCCGACGAAATGCTTCTCTTTTATACACCATCTTTTCTTTTTTAATAAATCGAATCATCAATTATTATAATCGAATTAAACTGTCGAAAAATCACAGAAACAAGAAATTTCGCATTTTTTTTTGTTGCTAAAATTAGAAATTGTTCGATTTTCTTTTCCGCTTGCCGTCTTCAGTGAAGATATGATTTCTTTAAAAGAGATGGCCTAGAATGGTTCAATTACGAATTTCTAGGCCATAATGACCCAAATGATTGAAACCCAGCAGGAATGCGAATTTTATCTGTTTTTTCCAAATATCGATATTCCAATTTTCGTATTTCCTAATTACAGCGTGTTTTTTTCAGCAAGGATTACTGTAATTTTTTTTGTAAAAATATTGAAAGGAATTGATTGGAAGTTGAGAATTACACCAATTTCTATTGAGTCATATATTTTTTATTAAATAAAAATTGTATGAAATCGCTGCAAATCGAACAAGATCTAGTATTCCTCGAAAAATGTGCACCCATCGAAGGGTGCCATCGCACCAAAAGGACACCTGTCGTGTCCGTGACGAGAAAGAAAGAGAGGAGAGGTCGCACCACCACCAATCAATAATGTGGCGTCTTCTGTCGTGTCACAATCAACTCCAACTGAACCATTTTTTTGTTTGTCTCCTTTAAGCATTTGTCAAACTTGAACCATTTTTTGATATTTTTCAGCAATCATTCTTAATTATTTTTCTAAATGTGAAATTTGCCCAAAATTCTATTATCATCGCAAAGAGCAAAAAAAAACGAGCGCCCTTGAATAATTGCGGATCATCGCAATTCTTCAAGGCGGTAATTCAAATTCGAATTTAAATAATGCGAATCAAACTCGTGCTCGTTTTTTTGCGAATGCAATTTTTCTTCAAAATTGAGCACTCATCAGATATTGTCCGCAGCAGGAATTCTTTAGAACACCTGAAACATGAGAATTTCAAGAACTTTCAATTTATACACACGTCTGATCAAACTTCGATGTTTCAATTTCGCCAATTTTTCTAAACATCTATTCGTTACGTCGCATTTTTCGAATTTCTCAACTCTTATCGGCATTCAGAAGCAATTTCGACAAATTTTTTCGATTCGCGTGGACGTAATGCGTCCACCCCATTTTTCCTGTGTGTGTGCGGGTCTCGATTGGAAAATCAGAGCTGACAATGGTATTGTTTTAAATTATAATTTTTTATTGTTGCCCCCTAAGTGTAGATTTACTAGCAAATGCATAAAGACAGGTCAAACGCGCGCTAAGACCTTTATTAAACAATTTTCCGCATCCACAATATTTATTAATAATAAATGTTTTTAAAAAAATTGATTAATTGATATTTGCATTTTTCCGGACGGTTTTGTACACCGTCCAGTGCGACTTTATTCAAGTCTCACGAATTTTCGCACAAATTACATATTAATATTGATCGCACACCGCAAAAAGAATGCAAAACACTCACAATCGGCTGATTCATAAATTTTCGAGTTCTGCTGACCACAGAAATCAATGACAGACCGAAACTCGGCTAGCTCCAATAGAGGGAGCTGGCAATTTCAACATGGAATCATAACGGTTGAAGCACTCCCAGCCGACGGCCAAAATTTTTTAATCGTTATTTAACTGCACTAATTATTATATTTTTGCTTAATTGTATATTCAAGATACCAGGAGGTATCATTTCCGATGTGATCTATTCGGACGCAGCTACAGTAGAGAGAAAAAACGATTCGTACAGACTAGCATCAAATTTCTGGGATTCATCGTATCACAGAACGGAATCCAACCAAACCCAAACGAAACCGAAGAGGACACTGAGCGGCACCCAAACTCGGACGACCATTCACAATTGAAGTGGACAGCTCAAGGAAAGGAGTCGGAGCTTTAACGCGCCAAGCTCAAGATCGGATCCGGAAGTTTCAGTCGGAAAACCGCGGTCAACAGCGACTATACTCATTCGATGTTGAATTCGACTGGATTTTCGAGAAACGCATCATCGAGCATCAACAAGCTCATTCCATTGTTCTTGGAAGGTCGTGCAAAGTCGAAATACGATCAAATCGAGGAAGCTGAGAAACGAAAATGACAGAGATAGTGAGCAGCCTTCACAATCAACTGCTCACGAACATAGACCTCGCAAAAGAAGAAACACAAGAGTTCCACCAACAACAGCATATCATAGTTACGGGCTTTGCAAAGCTAATTAAGAATAAGGCCGAGATAGCATACGGAGACTACCCCGCGGATGTGAGAGAGAAGATAGCCATCGACCTTTTCATCAGAAACAGCAATAAACATCGGATCGGAGCCAAGCTGAGAAGACCTCCACAGAAATCCAAAACACTAGAAGAAGCATCAAGAATTGCTGAAAGGGAACAACACCTAGGTCAAATGCTGGATCAAACATTACCGAGCTTCGGACGTCCACCGATGGAACAATCACGTCTCATGGATCACTGTTGGGAAGAAGATTCGGGATTACTGGTCACACTCAAAGCTATCCGCTGTTGACAGTATGCACAAAGAACAAAATCGACTAGCTGCGAAGACAACCCACGAGAGGAGAAAAGGAACTACGAGCAGCAATCGTTGCATCTTCGAGCCACTCTTGACGGCACAATTCGGACAGTTACCAATTTTTTTAAGGCGTCACATGTAGGTTCCCTCTTGAGCTCGTTAGACTTGCTCCAAAATTCAAATCTTTTCAGTGTTTCGAGCCAAATTTGTGCGTCTCAAGGGTCCGTTATTCGAGTCCCATACCGCTACATCAGGGATCTTCTATTACCTCTATATCTTCTGGCACTTTCGTCAACATTTTCAATACCAACAATCTTGCGAAAATCGGACACTACCCCATGGACAGTATTCAAGGTCACCAGAAGGAAGTCATCATCGTGTGCCTAACAAAGACCAACAAGGCATCATCAGACTTCGCCAGAGATGATCTACGTCTCAACGGGAACATCATCATAGGCGACCTTCCGGCCGGCAGAAGAGTCTAGCAGTGGAATCGCATTATCAGAGAGATCGAGTCGCCAGAATGACGCCTCGCGCTTCGTCACAATTTGATCAGCGGAGTCCGTTTCGTATTCTTCTGAAATACTAAATCCTTCAAAATAGAAATAAATGAGTTTTTCTTCAAATTGTTACCAACTCCAAATGAATGTATGAAAGTGAGATAAATAAAAGGGACGTCGCTCTACTACCATTCGGACCCTTTTACTGTATCAAAGTCCGCAATTCGACAAAATTACGTAAAAATGAACCAAAATTCTATTTCAATTTTTTAAATTTTGTTTTAGAGGTAAAAAATTGTTTCCGGTCTTCATTTTTCGAAAAATTCGAGTTCCACGAAAGTCTCGAACTGCAACGATCTCATATTTCAATTAATTCTTGCTATTCGACTGGGAAATGTTTTCAACAATATTAATTATTGTAGATTTTAAAGGCGCATCGGGAAAAATCCAGTATTCAGAATATTCAACGGAGGTCATTTAATTGCTCACAAATTATGGAAAAAATTTCCTGTCGACTGGTGTTATCCGCTATCTACGCAAACGTCTAAAAGTCTGGAATTTCAGAAGGAACGACCTCCCCAATTAGGATAGGATTCGCTTCATTCATTCATTCATCGATTTCTGAGGCAATTGGGTTCTTCGTCACATTTTTAATTTTTTAAAATTAATTGAAGAAAACGAAAATTTCCGTGTGGAACCGGCAAAAGTGGTCCCGAAAAAAAAAAGAAGATAAGGTTGTCTATTCGAATAAAACTCTTGGAAATTTTTGATTTTTCTAAATTTTTTCCTTTAAAAAATGAAAATCATTGAATTGAATTCAAGAGTTCGCTCATCTCAACCGCACTCTAATGCCGACAATCGACCGCGCGGAAAAATTTTGACCAAAATTGGCCTCGCAATAATGGGCCTACTCATGCAATGAAAAAAATTAAAAAAAAAATCAAGCACGTCGAAAATACAAAAAAAAAATTGACGCGATATATCGTAATCCTCCGCAATTGATTTTCAAAGGCGCACGTGAAAAGTTGGAGCGGGTCACGTCGCGAAGTCGGTACTGTATTTTTTAATGGCTGTTTTTTTTCGTTTTAAACGCTCAAAAAATAAAAATACAGGGTGTCATTTAAGTTCCCGCACAACTTTGAAGGCATATATTTCTGAAACTAAAAGTCCAAATCAAACGAGACTCGAAATATTTTTTATCTATAGTATAACAAATAATTATCTATTAACTCTTTTTGATTCGGTCTCCTTTCGCAGCTATGACTTCACGGAGACGCTTCGGGTAGGATGTGACTGTGGTACGCAGGTATTCGATGGAAAGATTGTCCCATTCCACCAGTAATGTCTTCTTCAGAGCCTCTATACTTGAGTGGGGTTTTGCGTTGACCTTCTCCTGCAAGAGCCCATCACGGAAAAGTCAAGCGGGTTCAGGTATGGGGAGAAATCAGGCCATTCGGATGACTTGATGAAGTCGGGAAAATGGGTCTGGCACCACTCCTGAGTAGATTGGCAGTGTGGGCGGGTGCTCCGTCCTGTTAAAAAACCTATTTCTGCCCACCGAAATGCGTTTTGGCCCAGGGTATCACATGCTTCTCCAAAATGTCCCGAACGTAGACTTCTTTGTTCACTTTCACCCCCTGATCCGCGAAAACCAGGGAGCACTTCCCGGTTGAGCAGATGGCACCGAAAACCATCACACTGGCAGGATGTGAGGCTGGATGATATGTTCTTCCTTTCTCAGAAGCTTGCTGGGATGTCTGGGCAAGTACTCGATGGTTTTGTGAGTTGAATGCCGCCTCCACAGTGAACAGCTTCTCATCGGAGAAGACAGTGACGAGGTGTTCTCCAGACCGCGTGCGAGCAAGAAGTCGTTTTGCTTTTTCGAAGCGTCTCTACTTGTTGGCGGCCGATAGAATTGCCGCTTTTTGGACACGATATGGGGTCAGTCCAAGCTTCGTTTTGACGATTTGTTCCAAAGCGAAAATGCTCATTCCCACGTCTGACGCCATCTTTCTCATGCTCCTGTGTGGGTTTCGCCTGATCTTCGATTTAACGGCGTTGAACTTCTGAGGAGTGGTTACCGAGACGAGTCTTCCTTATCTGGGACGGTCACTGGTCGTATTTAGTTCCTTGAAACGTTAGATGATGTCGTAAACCGTTCTAAGAGGCACACCGAGGCGTTGAATGATGTCTCTCAGGCTCACATTTTGCTTATGAAGTTCGATAATGGAAGCGCAATGGATGTTAGCCTTCGCCATTTCTCGGAAACACATCCGAATGAGGTAAAACTTGGAAAGTAAGTAAAATATACCTTATTTAACAAAAATAAATTGTATTGGTGCACGAAAAGTGCGACAGCCAAGCTCTTCATGGCGTCAAACTTTTGTGCGGGAACTTAAATGACACCCTGTACGTATCAAACATATGTTAAACTACAATTTATATTAAAGGCGCATGCAAACATTATTTAAAAACAAAATTGGATTATTTTTTTATTTTTTTCCCCGAGAAATAATTGCGACTGACTCATTCATTCCTTTAATTAATTAATTGAAGGTATGATGATTTTCCCACATTTATTTTCACGAAAAATAGCATTCGATTGATCTGATCGGGTTTTCGGATATTTTTGAATCCGATTTGTATTAGTTCGAATCAGATTTTATTTGAAAAAATAAAAAATCCAAACTAATAAGAAATTTGGCAATCTTATCCGCAGAATTGTTTCAAACCTGTACCGTGTTGATTCCGGAGTCGGACCGGTTTGGTTTTGAGTTGCCATCAAAAACCGGCTAGCTCACTTTTGCGCCCTATTGAACACCTGTCCCCCATCCCCCTTCATCACTGCCTATTGAGTGTCTCGCCATCTCGCCTTAAATTTCATGAGCCGCTTGCTCATTTCTCGATGAATTTCGAGTTCGACTTCACCGCCGCTCATCACGCGTGCTCCGCCAATGAGCACGATCCGCATATAACCAAGGTAGATTCAAGTTTTTTGGTTCTTCCCAGAAATATTCGATTTCAGAACATGATGGAGCTGGTGAGATTCATTGGCAGATTCCCGCAATGGAGTCGACTTCCAAAGCTCGCCCAGATCAACGTTGTGAATTTTCTCGATTATGAATCGCGGTATGCGCCTTGAAATAACTCGATTCCATACTTTTTTCTTTTATCTATAGATTGCAGCTCGCGATTTGCTCGAGGAGCACGTATTCGGTGGTGAAGATGTCTCCGATTTCCATCAGATTGCTCGAGATTCATTGCGCGCCGGGCGAAAACGGAAAAGTTGGTTGACATCGGAACACGACTAAAATGAGCACAATTTTGCAGATGGGCGAGGCGTTTGTTCGCGCGAAATTCTCGAAGCATCGCGCGCGCGCTCCGAAGGGATTCATCGCGACGTTCGTCGAGAAGCGCGACGGCGAGACGGAGATGAAGTTTGACGGCGACCGCGTCGAGTTGCGAACCGTCAACTACGCCGACGAGGCCGTCAAGGTTTTCGAGCGAATGGCGAAACTTGCCGGATTGCGAGTCGATCTCCTCGAAATCGACATGGTAATTTGAAGTGGGCAATTAAATGGTAATTAGCAAATTGAAGCCAGAGTCGCTCTTGACAAACTGCTCGATTTTGAAGCGACTCGACGTGAAACAACTACGCCTGAAAAACAGAGAGGATAAGGAGCATTTGAGGAAAACGCTGGATTTGTTCGGTTTGGATAATAAGGGCATTCGAATTCGCGGCGGAATTGAGCATCTGACCCCTCAGCTTTTGTTCCATCCTCAAGTAACCTGAGAAATTCATTAAAATTCAACTAAGCGAATAGTTTAGATCCAAAACGCGGATTCAATTGAGATCGAGGACCAGTGCAAGTTCACTGATGAGGCGTTTTTGGGATTGAACGGAAGGAACATCATGATTTCGACGAATGGGGTCTCCGATTCATGCCTGAACAAATTTATAAAAGTATTTAAAAAATTCGGGGCGGCAACATTTTGACGAAACAACTTACAGAGATGGATGGTTGGTGGCGGGCCGAATGATTTCGAGTCGCTGACACTCCACCCACACCGATTGATGGTGAAAGACAAGATCTTGGCGAACATTCCGAATACGGCTGAAAATTTCACGGAAACTTATTCGGTGAAGCAGCTTCACGGCCAACGGACCGCAGTGATCCATATCAGTGATTATCTCTTCCTAATTAATATCAATTGAAACGTTGCATATTGATTTTGTTTTATTTTTTGGAAAATTTTGGCTTGTGAATAAACAAAAATAGTTTGAATGACAATTGAATAAGAAAAGAAGTTTTCTTTCATTTTTTCAAGCGGATTATAGTGTTTTTGCGTGGATTTCAATTTCTCATTTGCCGCTATTCACCAAATCCCTTTCAGTTTTGAACAATAATACCTTTTTCATCCGCGCTTCGCACATATCCACATCGATTCGTTTCGCGGCGAGACCTTGGATTTGATTTTGTGCGGCTTCGTTTCGTAGTTA
This sequence comes from Caenorhabditis bovis, assembly GCA_902829315.1. Classification (NCBI taxonomy): domain Eukaryota; kingdom Metazoa; phylum Nematoda; class Chromadorea; order Rhabditida; family Rhabditidae; genus Caenorhabditis; species Caenorhabditis bovis. The sequence continues at coordinate 1,474,461 of CADEPM010000008.1, forward strand.
TTCGGCTTCTATTATTATTATTATTATTATTATCACTGAATTGAGCATGCCGACGACACACAAGAAACGGCTTCTGGCCTCGCGCAAAAGCGTATCAGTTGATTTACTTCCGCAACATTATGAATATGAGAATGAGTATGAGAAATGGAAAAAGACACAGCCGGAAATTAAGTAAGTCTATGTTTGGCTAAATGAGTAAATTTTATTGAAAAAAAGTTTCCGATGTAAATTCGGTTACAAAAATCCTACAAATTTTCTACAAGTCATGAAATGTAAATTTTTACCAAAAATGTATTTGCTTTTTTTGCGTTAGAAAAATGCGTAAATTTTTAAATTTTTTATTGCATAAATAATTCAATTAGTAAAAAAAAACTATTCTATAGAGAAGATTATACGAAACATTATGAAAAAAAAAGCGAAAAAATTAATCAATAAACGATAACCTGCAACTTTATGCCAAGATGATTGCAGATTCCCTTTGCTACAGTACAAGTTGAAATTATTCATCATTTTTTTTAACTCTCACATTTGCAGTAATTTTTCCCTTTTTTTCCACAAACTATTCAAGTTAAAAACTATATTATAATCAAATCACATTGTAAAAAATCCCACAATTTCTTCGTCTATTGTTTTGAAATTTCAGGCTTGAGCTCTCAATCGACGAATTTGGAGTAATCTATTGGATTTGGTCGTTTTCAGTGGTTCTCGGATGCCTTTACAACATCCTTATTCTATCAGTATTAGCATTTGAAGATGTACGGGATTCTTATTTGGATCAATGGGTTCCTGTCAATTTCTATTTCGATCTCGTCTTCCTTTTCGATATCGTCGTCCGCTCAATGTTAAGTAAGTATGAATTCGCGATGTAAGAATTCGAATAAAATTTCCAGATTTTTACGATCAAGGGGTTTTGGTTACCGAATATGTGGAAACCAGCAAGAAGTATTTTAAAAGGTCGAAAAGCTAAATTTTTGCGAAATTCAAAAATTTTAATTGTTTTCAGTATTTATGCAATTGTCGATTTTCTCGCAATCGTCCCATTTGATCTGCTAGTCATTCGCAAGACATCGTCAGCATTCTGCAGGTGGTTCATCAGCAATTTCATTGATTCAATTTCAATAATATTCAGATTAAATCGCTTGCTGAAATTATACAGAATTCGAAATTTTGTCGAACTCTCGTATGGAAAATTATCGCAAGTTACAATCTCATTGACACAAATTATCGCCTTCTGCTTTCTGCTTTTCCATTGCAACGCATGCGTATTTTATATCATATCGGTTAATAGTGATTTGGCAAATTGGAAAGGTATTATTACATCGGAAAATGTTGGTTTAAAAAAATTGAATTGAAATTCAAAGGCTTAAACGCAACATTCGACGATGATGAATTGCTCCCATGGCCATATATGGCTGAGAAAATCACCGATGCCTATTTGATTGGCTGCGACGGCCAAGACCATTGCTACAACGAGGATTTCTATTTTGACGAGGAACGCGAGCAGCACCTCATCGAGCTTTACCATCATTGGATGAGTGAGAATAGGTTGAATTTATTTGAAAATATTGCCGAGTACGGCTTATTTTTCAGGACAATGCGTATCAAATTTTCGAAATTTACTAAAGAGTATACGGTTTCGATGTATTGGTCAGCGATGACGATGACGACGTTAGGCGAGCAGGTGAGCCCGTCGTTGAAGGTTTCTTGAGCGACGAGCACTTTCAGCCATCACCGGACACATCGCTTCAAAATCTTTTCGAGGTTCTCAACACGATTGCCGGATTGCTGCTGTTCGCCGTCATCATGGGAAGTGTTGGTGATCTTGTGGCGAACGCGAACAAGGTGAAAACCTATTGGCAGACGTTGATGGATGGTTTGAAGCAGTATATGACTTATAGGTATTGAATTACTAGCAATTTAATTGATATTGCGCTTCTCTAGAAATTTGAATATGGAGCTGCAGAATAAAGTGCTCAAATTCTGCGAGTATGAAATGGCCGAGGAGACGATATTAAAGGAGCATGAGGTGCGCGATGAGTTGCCAACAAAACTTTATGGTCACGTGACGAAATCGATTATCGGCAATTCGTTGGTGAACTCGCCGATTTTTCAAATATCGGAGCGATGTTTCCTCAATGAGATCAGCGAGCTCCTCGAGCCGCATTACTTCAGCCCCGGCGACGTTGTTGTCGAGAAGGGCCAACTTTGTACGGTAGGAATTGGGTCTTGAAGCGATTCATTGAGAAATTCAATCATTTCAGTCGATGTTCATCATTGTTAGCGGAAAAATGATCGAAGTGAAAGGCGATGAGCGAATTGAGCATGTCGAAGGCGAGGTGCTCTGCGATGCGAATTTGTTCTGGTTTGAGAACCACATTGACAATAATCGGCACCTTCATAATATTATAGCAACCGCATTTTCGCAGGTTTTCGAAAAAAAATCATTTTTTTAAAGGGTCAATGCAGAAAAAAAAACGAAGAATTGAAGTTTTCTCTGCACTGCCCTATAAATGCAAAAGAGACATTTTAAATTTTTTAGGTCCATATTTTGAATCGAGATGATTTTTTCAAGGTTTTAGAGGCCTATGACGTCAGCTTGAAGCGGAGACTCTGCGATGCTGGTGAGAACTCGCTTCTTATTAATTAAAGCGATTGGCTGCAATTAGATCGTTGCAAAAAAATGCAGGTTTTTAAAAACGCTACATTTTACAGTAGCAAATTTTAAATATTATTTATAAGCTTATATAATGCTCTTTTCAAATTTTTTTCTAAAATATTCCATAATTCTTTTTTTTTTTGACAAATTTCGAAAAGTGCATTTCGTTTTGCAATAATTGAATATGTTTCAGCGTATCGAATTCAAAAAGGACGCGGCGAATTGAATAATCGACCGAAGAAGATGATCGAGGCGGAAGATATTGAATCGAACTTCAAACGCCTCGCCGCCATCACGTTGGACATCGAACGCAATCTGACGGCGCTAGAGAAGCAAATTCTGGTGAGAGACATCGGGCTGCACAGATGTGTACGCACTTGTCGCCTATCTACTGTGATGCACGGGTGGCGCAGGCGGTTGAATTCGCGCTCGGCAGCGATTTGAGCGCGCGGGTTCGAAACCGCGTGCCCAAAAACCAAGAGTCCATGATTATACCATTTCTACTGTTCACGTACCGATTGTCTAGTGGTGGAGAATCCTTCGATGAGACTACTTTTTCCAGATTTTTACCCAATCTACGAAACGACGAGTTTACATTGCTGAACGGAACATGTGTAGCCTTCTACGAAATAAAGATTTATTATGACTATTGATGTTTCTTATTTTTTTTTTCTTAGAATTGGACCTCTAATTAGAACCCGTATATGGAATTGGTCATGGAAATTTGGATGTTAGTTCTTGTGGAATGTGAAATAGGGCCATTGAGATCTTTGGAACCACGCGGGCTTCTCATCGAAGAAATTTGAGCAATCCAGAGTGTAAACTGTGAGATTATAATAGGGAATTCTGGAATTTTCGCATTATTTCAATGAGATTGTTGGGAAAAATACCCAAAATTGTCCCTGTATACATTGATATCTTTGATGAAATCGAATTTTGTCACATCGCCATCCTTATTCTCGATTTCTTCGCCTTCATAGAACTCTCCGCGTCTTAAACGGACCTGAAAATTTTTTTTTAAATTTTTTGTTTTGAAAAAAATTTAACCTGGGCGTATCGAATTTTCGAGTTTTTGCCAAGATTCTCAAACTCGCAGCACATCATCTGAAGCTCGTCGTCAACTGTTTTTTCGATGGCCCCGACTAGCTCGTTGGGACCTGGACATCCGCGTCGGAATTCTGGACGCTCTGGGCATTCCTGTAAAAATTTGGGACTGGTAGATTGTCCGCAGATGCAAATTATATTTTAGAAAAAATCTTACCAAGAATTTTTTATCCATACAGTTCGGTTTTGAGCATATTAATCCAACCATTCCGCTATGACGAACCTTAAAGGGAGATGGTAAAGGGACCATTATAAAATCCGAACCTCGAAGCCAATCGCGAACGCATTTGTACCGCAATAATCGGAAAAAGCGAATTGTATAAAACAAATTAAAGCGGCGAGGATGATCGACAACATGTTTGAACAAATGCCGGATGAAATATGAAGACAAAAAAAATGCGTCGCACAAAAAAATGCGGGAGAAAAAAGAATTGGAAGGGAATCGAAAATAATCAGCGAATTTTTGTCGTCGGCGACTTCGTTGAGGTTGTGTTGCATCACAACCGGTTTACTGTATGTGGGGAAAGAAGATGAGAGAGGATGGCATAGAGATAAGAATAGCCGCAAAAAAATGAACAGTATTTTTCGGGAAAAAAATAATAATTGAATTTGCGATGCGAAGACAAATCTTGAATTTCGCAGGTTATCTTCTAAATAAGCTCATAAACATTTTTTTTAAATAACCAAACAATTAAATCAAAATTTCGGCAAAAAAAAATGAAAAGAAATTTCATGCTAAAAAAATGTCGAAAATTTTTATAAATATCGTAATTAATCAAATTTCAAAGGCGCATGCAAAAAGTGGCGTAGGTCTCGAAGCGTTTTGCTCATGTTACTGTAGATTTACTTCAAGTTTTCCAGTTATTTGAAATATTGGGGGAAAATTTTTTGCGTTATATGCAATCTCAGTTATTTTATTTAAATAGTCATGTGAAATTCGAAAATGTTTCTGATTTATCGTTAATTTCGAAGTTTTTTTAAAGTTTTTAATTGCTATAATTGCCCTTTCTCGTCGCCTGTTTCATTTCAACGAATTCATTGATATCAATTCATTATATCATGAAGCAATTTAAAATGACTGACGTTGAAAATCATTGTTGATCGAATTTTGAATAATTTCCTGAATTTTTCCCTTCAAATTCCAATATTCGTCGCTATTTTTAAATGGAATCTTTTATTATAGCAATGAAATAAGCAATTATTTTCGAAATTTTAATAAATTGTCTCATTATGTTGAAAATGCAACATTCGATTCGGAAAGCGCGATGAGTTTTTGAATTGCTGCCAACTGTATGGGTGAAATCGCGCTCTATTGAAAAACCGCTTCGCAGCGACTTCGATACGCAGGCAAAAATTCGAAAGAGAGATTTTCGGCCGGTTTTGCCACTTTTTCCACCCAGTGAGGCTGGTATACATCGCTAAAAATGCCACCAAAGTTCGACCCAACTGAGATTAAAATTGGTAAGTGCTTTTTTAGAATTGAAAAATTCGTTACTTGTAAAAATTCAATTATTTTGCTGCAAGAATTGCATTCTTAAAATATTTCATCATCATTTTTTTATTTCAGTCTACCTTCGTTGTGTTGGAGGAGAAGTTGGAGCCACTTCCGCTCTCGCCCCAAAGGTCGGACCGCTGGGATTGTCGCCAAAGAAGATTGGAGAAGACATCGCTAAGGCCACCCAGGACTGGAAGGGCCTTAAGGTCACTTGCAAGCTCACCATTCAGAACCGTGTTGCTAAAATTGATGTCGTCCCATCCGCTGCTTCGCTCATCGTTAAGGAGCTCAAGGAGCCACCACGTGACCGCAAGAAGGTTAAGAACGGTACGCATTTTATGCGTTGGGTCGGGAGGCGATATACTCTCATCCCCTGGTCTTTCATTTCTTGATTTTTTGTGAATTTCACGATTTAAAGACTGGTAATTCCGTTAGAGACTTTCTGAAGCCGTGAGTTTAGTTTTTGGTTGGGTGCTTTGTGTCGTGTCTTTCGAAAAAAATTTAGATAACTAACTATTGCCGACTTGATTGCACGTTTTCGTTTCAGTGAAACATAATGGAGACTTGACGATTGACACCATCATAAAGATTGCTAGAATCATGAGACCACGCTCAATGGCAAAGAAGCTCGAAGGAACCGTCAAGGAGATCCTCGGTAATAAAAATTAATAAGTTAAATAACGAATTTGATTGTTTTCAGGAACCGCTCAATCGGTTGGATGCACCATTGACGGACAGCACCCACACGATGTAATTGAATCCATCGCCAACGGAGAAGTTGAGATCCCGTCCGAGTGATCGCAATCTTGTTATTGTTGTTTAAATAAATAATTGTTATAATTATCTGTATCTGATTCAAATAATAAAAGCTCTCAAACCTGATTTGACCGTCGGAGTCGCAAGAAGTTGACTAAAACGATGATGTTAGAAAACTGGGTTCAACATTCTTTGGAACTTCTGGTGTCAGATGAATGATGAGGCAACGGCCATTTATTCTATTCATAAGCGCGCTTGTCAGCACGTCTTCAGGGACATGAAGAGACGAAGCGCCGTCTTTTTTTTGGGTTTGTACCAAACAAGAATAACAAACCAGCAGTTTGATTCGACAAGTCTTCCTCATCAATAATGGCGAGTGTTTCAGCGGCAATGCTCGTTTGTCGCCTTCAACAACAAATCATGTCCCCGCCCAATTTACCGATTCTCTTCGCACTCGTCGTATCTTCTTTCTTCTTCATCATTTTCTTTTTGCCGTAATTATTGGAATTTCAATGAACTTTCTGGAAAAACTATGAAAATTCGGTTGACTGGTTGAAGAAGAACCGAAAATCAAAAAATTCTGTTTTTTTTGGGTTTCTCATTGACTTTGACTTCCTCTCGTGTGTTTGTTAGCGATAAAAATCGCTGAATCGGTCATTGTATATCGTAAAACGCGATACGACCCGGGTCGTTCGGGTTGTTTGCCTCGCGCATCACATGCGCCTTTAAACAGACTCCATGTAGGCATATTCGATTTCTATTCGCACGACGACAAAATGGATGTTCGCGGTAAGACGATTGTCGCCGAGCACGTGTGGCTCGACGGTCGCGTTCAAGAGCACATCGCGATCAGCGTCGACGCGAGCGGTGTGATTCGAGCGATCGGCGAGATGCCGAATGGCGAAGAAGTGATCAAGACGGCGAATCTGCTGGTGCCGGGCTTCGTCAACACGCACTCGCACGCGTTCCATCGGTTTTTGAGGGGCAAATCGGAAATCGGCAAATCGGCGGCCGACACGTTTTGGAAATGGCGCGACAACATGTATGGTCTTGTGGCAGAAGTCGACAAGCACCGAATTTATGAGGTACCACATTTTTCGCTGCGAGACCCTGATAGTGTAATTGGTTATATTTTTAGTATTGCCTGACGACATTTAAGGAGATGCTGAATGCTGGAATCACCACGGTCGGCGAGTTTCACTACGTCCATCATTCCGATAATAAGTAAGACATTTCGGATTCGAATTGTTTAGAATTTCAAAAAATTATATTTTATTTGCTAGGTGACACGCAAAATTGCGTACTTTGCATTATAGCCTACGCGCATTCAAAAATTATTAGTTCTTTTTTGGCACAAGACGCATTTCATACTTATGCGCCTTTAAAAATAATTTTAGAAAATTGAAAAGTTAAAAAAGAAAGAGGTTTGGGTGATTTTTCTAAATTCGAAAATTCAATTTTTTTCTAGCATACGGTAATATTGAAGGCGCGCGTTGATTTTGAATCCTTCAATACATTAATTTAAAGGGACATTTAAAGGTTCGACTTGGATGAATCAGTGATTCAGGCAGCGATCGACGCGGGAATTCGAATCGTCCTTCTTCAGGTTGAGTGTGACGTGACGGCGTCCAAACCGATTCTCATTTGCAGACATTATACGAGCGCGCGGGATTCGACAACGCCGAGCTTCATCCGGTCCAGAATCGATTCGTCTCATCCTATCAAGAGTTTATCGAGAATCTCAAGAAGCTTCGCAAGTCGACGACGCATGAGCGCGTTCGAATCGGCGTCGCCGCGCATTCGGCGCGCGCCGTGCCGTTTGAGAACATCAAGAAGCTGTTCGATTACGCGACCGCCGAGCAAATCCCGTTTCACATTCATTTGGAGGAGCAGCCGAAAGAGATTGTCGATTGCCAGAAGAGTCTCGCGAGCAAGAAGGTTCCCCATATTTCAGCTTCATCTTCCTTTGACTATATGGCTTCCAGGGTCCCAGCGATGTGCTTCTTGCCGACATTGGCATCAATGAGTACTTCACCGCGGTGCACGCCACTTATACACCAGCCGCCAATATGGTGCAATTCGCCAAACTTGGCGGAAACGTGTCGATTTGCCCGTGCACTGAAGGCTATTTGGGCGATGGGATACCGCGAATCAACGAGGAATTGAGCATCAGCTTCGGAACCGATTGCAACAATCGCATAAGCTTTCTTGAAGAGATGCGATGGGCTTGCTATTCGCAACAAGTCTCGCCGCGATCCACTAGACGCTGGTGTAATTTCGCGGTTTAGATGCTTCACAACTCGCGCAGTGTTTGCGGACTTTCGGCCGAGAAGCTGCTCAATTGTGCTACCATCAATGGGGCGAAAAGCCTCAATATTGGCGATCAAGTTGGCACCTTTGAGGTTTTTCCTCTGCAATTCGACTTTTTTTTTTTGGCATTTTGTATCGATTTTCAGATCGGCAAATATTTCGACGCTGTCGTTTTTGACAGCTCAACGTCTCCAGCGTTGAGCACGAGCCGTTCGGAGACTCTCATCGATTCCCTAGTGTTCTCATGCGGAAATCGCGAAATTTCCAATGTTTTTGTCGCTGGAGTTGATCCAAGAACCAATTGAATTCAGTGGTGCTCCAAATCATTTTGATTTTTCGCAGAAATAAAATTTTGAATATTCATGTTTGGTACGATATGCAAAATGTCCGCAATATTGCGTCGCTTGCTGCGGACCGCAATTTTTCGCAATTATTTTTTGACTCATTTTTTTCGTTCTTTTTCAATAAATTTCTTATTTCCTGTTGAATTTAATTGTTTTATTTTTTTAGAAATACTTTTATTGAATATTTAAATTAATAAATTAATATGTACTTAACAAGACATGTAAAATTAATGAGGAAATATTGATATTGCACGTTTTGGTCTCCACACGAAACTCGTTTTTTTTCCAACGCCATTTGAATATTGAAAAAAAATCAATTGAAAACATAAAACGCATCCTAATTGAAACAAATACCATGAGATCAAATGGATAATTTAAGTAAAGTGCTGCAGCCTTGGAGGGACCCTGGGAGGCGAGTGACAGGTGCTGTAGGCGCCCGATGAGTTTGAGTAGAGGCTTCTCGTCTCAGCGTCGCGCACTCGCAAACATTTGTTGTAGAAAAACGCGGCGGCGGCGATTTGGGCGAGAACGAGAACGACGACGAGAATCACGACGAGCTCGACGCGATTCTTCGACACGCAAAAACTCGACGAGTTTGTGAAGAATTCTGCAAGAAAAAATATGAGGTTGGCGAAAAAATTGTTTTTTTTTTTCAATGATTTTTTACCGGGACGCGGTTTTTCCAATTTTCTCTCGGCCTCATCAATAATGGTGAGCGTTCCGGCGACAATGCTCCTTTGTCTTCGGCTCGCCTACAACAACAACAACAAATCATTTGACGGGCGGCGCGCGATTTACCGATTTTCTCAGCCATTTCTCCACACTCGTCGTATCTCTTTTCTTCTTTTTTCCGTAGCTATCCACATTGCGAACGTCTAGATCATCACAGAGTACCTGAAAATTTCTGGGATTGTCTAGCAGGGAGCGAAACAAAAAATCCATCGTATACTTGATTAATTGATTGGATTGTCGCATTTTAAACACCGTTTAAAATCAAATTTGAATTGCCGCTTTGAAACAAAAATGCGATGGTCCACAATTAGTCAATGCGCTCGTTTTTATTTTTTTTATTTTTTTGCGATTTTAATATGATTTTGAGTTTGCCTCGTAATGGTCTCGAGCGGACACACTGAACATTTTGCATTTAGGTTCGATAATTGCCATTGGAAATTTAAGGAAGCCAAAAAATAAGCAATAAGCGTTCACGCGTGGCGAGACCCTTGTTCAAGGCGCACCCCGTAAATCTAGTCGCCAAACATCAATCACATTTTGAGAAAGAGAGAGAGAGAGATAAAAAATTGAACACTGTTTTTTTTTTCTGGAAATTGCCCTACTCTGGAATACCAACCGGTGGGCACTTTTCAACGCAGACATCGATGGTGCACTTGATTCGGACCCTTCGCGAGCCGTCGAATCGAAACACCTTCATCTTTGTCGAATAGACACCATTGTGCTCCGTTATTGGGTCGCTTAATAGGCGATTGCGGACCTTCTCTTCGGGACATCTAGAGATTATGATTGTCATTAGACCCAAAAAGAATAGTGGGGTTCCCAATTGAAAGAAAAGCGACTTTCGCTGCGAGACCTTACAGTCAAGTTGATATAAAGAATTTCGAGCAGAGCCGCTTTTCCTTCGGGGAAAAAATGCTCATAAATACCCCTGATAGATAATTTTGAGAGGCTCCGGATGGGGCGATTCGCCACCAACGCGCTCTGCGATACAGTCATTGATGAAAAAGCCGAAATTGGACGATTGATTGATTACTGAACACGTTGATATTCAATGGAGAGAATTGCTGACGAACCTGTCCATCGGAGGATGACTTCGGCTCCCAGCGGCACCGTCGTCACCGCTCGGCCGTTCCTCACAATTTCCATCAGAATCCTCTCGCTCGTCTCGTCTTCGATGCCGTCGCCTTTTGGACGCAACGCCGCCAATTGGTGTTTGTCGAGAATTTTCGTGTAGTCGCATGTCACGTGGAACGTCTTGTCTTTCGTCGTGATCAACGACGGCGATCGCATTTCGTTGCGCTCGACGACCACCTCGAACATCCATTTCGCCGGCTCCTGGAAACGCAACGATTAAACGGACGATGGTTGGGGAAGCGAGTGGGTACGGTTTGGGTGCCGCCGCAACGCGGATTCGCGTCGTCCTCACGGGGAAGCGGAATGTGGAGGTCGGCGGATGTCGAATTGTCGAATTCTGAATGGCACGTCGAAAAATGGTCCTAAACAGAATTCCGGCATTTATTCCAACCACCTCCTTGAGCATCTATACTTTGATATAAATGGTGCCTGACGTTGGAGCGCTGAAGCTTATTGAAACGGTGATTCCAGACATTCGGCATTCTGTCGATAAATGCGCTTTTACTCGGGCTTCTGAAGGCTCTTCTGATGATGACGTCACTTTGTTGAACTCATCGGCGTCGTCAATAACAGTTTCTGGAATTGAGCGTAAAATTATTGACTCCATTAAAATGGTCTTATTACGCTCGACTTCGGTTAGTGTTTCCATTCGACTCTCATCTCCATGAATCGCATTCAACGCTTCGAGATCCTTCACGTCTTCGGATGGATCCGACGTCGACACTTCGAAGTTTGTTGCTCCTTGAGCAACAGTCCTGTAAAATAATTTGAAAATTGAGAAAAAAAAAGAAAAATGATGCTGCCTAAACTACTGTAGCATGAATTGTGTGCAAACACCGTGACGCAAGTTGTCACACCTAACGAAATGTCGATTTTTTAAAACTTAAAAATTCCAAAATTTCGCAACTTCCAGCCGCACCTTTCATTAGTAGCATTCAAAAGGTTATCATCTTTCGATTCATTGATTTCAACAAGCTTCGGAAGATCGATGGCCTTCGGATCGGTTGGATCGCAAATTTTGTCAAAGTAATCGGTAAAGTTTGCAGTGACGAATTGATCAGGCCGCGAGAATTGCGAGCTGTCCGATAATTGGCACTCATCCTGCAAATTTAAAAAGTGCTCGAGATGAAGCTTCTGTTGTCACGTCGAGGTAGAAGTAGGTGACGCTGGCGCAACGCGCGCCGTCTCGCATACACTGAGCCAGGCATTCGTGCTGCGATTGAGCTGATACGGTTCGATAGTTGAGCATCATCATTCGATTGGCGACGAGCTCGAAGCTCGCTTCAATGCATTGAAGATTTGCTAAAAATTGGGTAATTATTTTTTTTCGAATAAAAAGGGAAATCCTATGTACTTTTTAGGCAGTATTTTTCGAAATACTCTCCGCTCGACAACGGCGCAAGATTGAACGTCTTATCCCCTTCTGAAATTGACTTTCAACCTTCAAAACGTTCGCTGATACTCACTATGCCCAATATAGGACGATTCAGCAGTCAAGTGGCATTCTTGTTTGGAGTTGCTGTAGGCAAACGCTTTGCACGGGAAATGCTCCTCGCCGATTTTGTTGGCCTCAATAATTAATTGGTCAGCTAATTAATTTATTAACACTAATTACCTGGCATAGTTGGTTGCATTGCTGAGCATCGGAGCTTTCAACGATCACATCCTTAGCTTCATCTATTGAATATTCTTCAGTTCTCACCCAATGCAAGGTGCTTCCCGATGAGCAGCTGACTAGAAAATCAATTTTTTGCGATTTTTCACAATGTTTTTAATTGAAAGCTAGCCCAAAAAAAAGTTTTATTGGTAGTTTTTTTCGACACTCACTGTCGGCGCAATTATTCTCGAAATAATCGACGAGTGTGTCGGCGACGCCGGTTCGAAACAATTTCGGATGAATGAACTTCGAATCGCGATTCATAATGCATTCGCCGGTCTCGTAGTAATATATAACCGATTTGCACAAAAAATTGAATTGCTCATGAGCTAATAAGCATTTCGAAAGGCACACGGAGAGGCCGTCGACGGTTTCGACCTTCATTGCATGCCCAATTAGGATACTTTGCGGGTATCTTTCGAATGAATATGGCGCTTCGCATAGGGCTTCTTCTGAATATTCATTAAATTCATATTTCTTCTTTTTCCAAAATTTTTTCTTACCTAGAAGACATATTTGCTGAAAAAATGAAATTGTCTGCGAAGCTTTTGCTAGTACTGAGGCTCCGAATGGCTGCCCGTCGTCTGAATGTTGCGAGCATTGCAGAGTTGAGCTGTCATATTCAAATGATAAACATTCGTCTGTCTGCATATGGGGACCATATGGTTTTCGGTTTAAAAATTTTTCGCCTTACTCCATCATTTTTTGAGCACGAGTTTGCGCATTCGTTGAGTGTCACGTCTTTTAGCACTTTTGTGGAGAATTCCATTAATCGTGTTCCTTCAGATCGGAGGTAGGTTGTGGCGTTTGGCGTCGAACATCGCGAGACTCCTGAATTATTTTTTTTTCTTCAAAAAGTACTGTACACAAAGGGTCTGCAATTTTGCGTGACGTGGTGCACACGCGTAATGCGCATTTGAAATTTCATTTCTTTTTTTTTTCGAAGTTCATTTCATTTTAACTCGAACTTTTTCGTTTTCACGTAATTTTTACATAAAAATTTCCAGAGAATAATTAAAATTCCTCCTTTTGCGTAAATCTGTACGCTAATAACTTAAATTTGAGCGTTCAGAGTTAATGTGACAGTTCGGGCGAATTCGCTCAGTAATTACTGCGTTTTTGCTTTCCCTTTGGCTATTTCATGAAGGCTAAATATACAATTTGTTGCAAATTTTCAAGATTTAATCCAAAAATGGATAAATATTGAAGAGGAAATGCGATTAAATATAAATAGGAAATTTCCTTGTTGATGTTTGACACCTGCATAACATAAAAATGCTGGAAATTCAAGAATCTTCTTAATATTTAAAAGCATTTCTAACATGGTTTACCTTGTAGTACTGGAACTAAAAAACCGAGTAAGCTAATAATAAGCATAAGAAGTTGAATCGAAATCTGAAGGTGAAATGTTAGCCAAAGTGAAAATGGTGACCTGGTTCGCCAACGGTTAGACTTCTTCTACGTTCAAGAAGCCGTCCGTCAGCTAATAACCCGCCGGATAATTAGATGTCCGGCCGTCCGGGTGGCGCGCGCCCGCTCGGAATACCTGCCCCCACGCGGAACATATTTAAGTTATAATGTGTTTTCTGTGCGGTTTCGAAAGCACGTTTGAGACGGATTCTAGTTTGGTGAAGGTAGTGAAGATATTTTGGCGAATATGCAGATATTCGGATTTGTATAATAGCTTATACAAGTACTCATAAGTATTATTGGGTTGTCGAACGAGTAGATGACGGCGATGAAGCAAAATGTATAGTTTTAATAGAAAGTTCCATTTTTTTCCAATGAATGGTTTTTGAAAAAGTTGTTGAAAGAAAAATCAAATGCAAAAGTTTAATTTTTCCGAATTCCTATTAATGCATTCATTTTATATTTCCAAATATTGTCGGGCAAGCGACCTAACATTTTTGCAGAAAAATCGGATGATTTCTCGAATTTTTTTGTTTTCCCTACATTTTTCATTTTTTTTTTAGGATTATCATGCAATTCGGTTTTTTTTTCAACGATCACTTTCATCGTCAAAGTTCCACATGTTTAGTGCAACGTGTCGTTATTGCGAAATATCGATTTTTGCTATAAATTTAGCGTTTTTTACTATATCAGAATTTTCATTTCCATAATTTTTTGTCCAAAGAAAATCTTCAACAACAACAAAAAAATGTTTTTTGCGCGCGATTGTCCTCATTTCCACTCGAATTCCACGATTTCAAATCGTTGTTCGCCGGGGCCGCATTTTGCGAAAAGGCGCACACCGTTGTGCGGTGTGGTCTCGCCGCGAAACGTTCCTTTCTGAGTTGGCGACGAGAGTGTCTCCGCATTTCGCGTTATCTCTCGTGCCAACTTGATTTTATATACACACACACATTTTTTTTTGGATTTTTGCCGTGAAAATCTTCGATGTTTTGGTTTTTGTTTCGAAAAAAGAAATGCACGAATTTCAGGCAAAATTGTGTGATGCCGCTTAGACTTGATGTAAAAAGAAAGCTGCTCGCTCGCTCGGATCGCGTCAAATGCGTCGATTTGCATCCGACGGAGCCGTGGCTTCTCGCGGCACTCTACAATGGAAATGTGCACATTTGGAATTATGAGACGCAACAGCTCGTCAAATCATTCGAGGTTCGATTTTTGTGAAAATTGATAGAAATTCAACAAGGTTGAGGGCGATATTTTTTTTTGGCAAAAATAGGCCTCGTAATTCTAAAATAGAAAAATTTTAAATTCTTTGACTTCTCTTGGTAATTGATCCTTTGGAATTTTAAAATATCGGATTTTTGTTTGAGTGCCACGTTTCAATTTTTGCAGTTTTTCATCGAAAACGAATCTTGAGAGAATTGAGCATTTCTTTTTTTTTTGTAGGTTTGCGATGTGCCCGTCCGCGCCGCCAAATTCATACCGAGAAAATCGTGGATCGTAACCGGATCCGACGACATGCACGTTCGAATTTTCAACTACAACACATTGGAGCGTGTTCATCAGTTTGAAGCGCACTCCGATTACTTGAGGTTGGCACATTCGCGTTTTGAAATTCATTTTTTTTAAATGTTCCCAATTTCTAGATCAATCGTTGTCCATCCGACGCAATCCTTCATCATCACATCAAGTGACGATATGATTGTGAAATTGTGGGATTGGGACAACAAATGGACGATGAAGCAGGCGTTTGAAGGTGATTTTCATAATGTTTTTCGTATTGTTTGACGAATATTTGCGTATTTTTGTAGGCCACACACATTATGTCATGCAAATCGCGATCAATCCGAAGGACAATAACACGTTTGCGACGGCGTCACTCGACAAAACCGTCAAAGTTTGGCAATTTGGAAGTAATCAGCCGAATTTCACGTTGGAAGGCCACGAGAAGGGGGTAATTGCGTTGGGGGATTTGGGCAAAACTCGTAAAATTTCCAATTTTTCAGGTGAATTGCGTTGATTATTATCACGGCGGTGAGAAGCCGTACATCATTTCGGGTGCTGATGATCATCTCGTCAAGATTTGGGATTATCAGAACAAGACTTGCGTTCAGACGTTGGATGGACACTCGCAGAATGTCTCGTCGGTTTTCTTCCATCCGGAATTGCCGCTGATCATCACCGGAAGCGAGGACTCGACGGTTCGATTGTGGCATGCCAACACTTATCGGTAGATTGATTTTGGCGTTTTTTTTTGTGTTTTGAAATTTGACACCACATATTTAGGCTTGAAACAACACTTAACTATGGATTGGAGCGCGTTTGGTGTATTCAGGCGCAGAAGGGTTCGAATACGGTGGCGATCGGCTATGACGAAGGATCGGTGACACTGAAATTGGGGCGCGAGGAGCCGGCGGTGAGCATGGACTCGTCGGGCAAAATTCTCTGGGCGAAGCACACGGAGATTCAGCAGGCGAATTTGAAGACGATCTCCGCCGAGGAGTCGGAAGCGATTCAAGGTGAGAATCATTTGGATTTCAAGCTTTGCGAATTCTTTTGTTTTTCTCTTTCTTTAGATGGTGAGCGACTTCCGCTGTCGGTCAAAGATCTTGGCTCGTCGGAGATTTATCCGCAGACTTTGGCGCACTCATCGAACGGACGATTCGTGGTGGCTTGTGGTGATGGCGAATATATTGTCTATACCGCCATGGCGCTGAGAAATAAGG
This sequence comes from Caenorhabditis bovis, assembly GCA_902829315.1. Lineage (NCBI taxonomy): Eukaryota > Metazoa > Nematoda > Chromadorea > Rhabditida > Rhabditidae > Caenorhabditis > Caenorhabditis bovis. The sequence goes on from CADEPM010000008.1 coordinate 1,490,785, forward strand.
ACTTCGGACAGGTTTGTGCGAAAATGACATTCGACTCATGAGAATTTGTTTTCTAGGGTCTCGAATTTGTGTGGGCTGTTGATCCGAACATGTTCGCCGTCCGTGAGTCGGCGACGAATGTGAAGATCAAGAAGAACTTCAAAGAATTCAAGGCGATTCGATCGGATTTGGTGATTGAGGGCATTTCGGGAGGGCCGCTGCTCGCGTTGCGCTCGACCAATTCGTTGTGCTTCTATGATTGGGAGACGGCGACGCTGGTCCGTCGCATCGAGATCAACTCGAAGAGCGTCTATTGGAGCGACAATGGCGAGATGGTGGCGATTTGCGGCGACGACTCGTTCTATGTGTTGAAGTACAATTCGGAGGCGGTTGAGAATGCTGCCGAGACGGACATAACCGAAGATGGAATCGAGGACGCGTTCGAGGTGATCGGCGAGCAGCAGGAAGCGGTGCGAACGGCGTTCTGGATTGGCGACTGCTTCATTTTCACGACGGCGTTGAATCGAATCAATTACTATGTTGGCGGTGAGATTGTCACGATTGCGCATGTCGATCGTCCGCTCTACCTTCTTGGGTATATGGCGAAAGAGTCGCGGGTGTACGCGGTCGATAAGGATTTGAACGTGATCTCCTACAAGCTTCTCCTTTCGGTGCTCGAGTATCAGACGGCGGTGATGCGACGCGATTTCGACACCGCCGACAAAGTGCTGGCGACGATTCCCAAAGAGCAGCGCACGCGTGTGGCGCACTTCCTTGAGAAGCAGGGATTCAAGAAGCAGGCGCTTGCCGTGTCACAGGATGCCGATCACAAGTGAGTTTGAAGAAGCGAGATTGTTTGAATTCATTTCTTCAAGATTCGATTTGGCTCTTGGACTTGGCGAATTGAAGATCGCCTATGATTTGGCGGTTCAGACGGATTCCGAGGAGAAATGGAAGGCGTTGAGTAACGCGGCGGCGTTCAAATCGGACTTTGGTTTGGCGCGCGAATGCTATGAGCGAGCGCGCGATTACGGAGCGTTGCTCATGTTGGAGTCGTGCGCGGGATCGAAGCCGCATATGCAGAAGGTTTTCAATTTTCGGAAATGCGTAAATTTTTCCGTCTTTGTGCATTTTCAGCTTGCCTCGGAATGTGCCGCGACCGGCAATCACAATGTGACATTTATGAGCAATTTGCTTCTTGGAAATTTGGAAGAGTGCCTTGAGCTTCTTATCAAAACTGACCGACTACCGGAAGCGGCGTTTTTTGCGCGCACTCGCTTACCGTCGCAAGTTCCGCGAGTTGTCGAGTTGTGGAAAGCGAAAGTCTCGAAGGTCCATGAGAAATCGACACGGGTATGTGTTTATGTGTTTGCTTTAAAAATGTGCCATTTCGATTTGTGGAATTATATTTGGTGCTTGCAGAAAATTGGTGAATCTTTGGCGGATCCGGTGAAGTATGAGAATCTGTTTCCCGGCTACGCCGAATCGCTTCGCGCCGAATCGTACATTCGGCAAGTGTCGATGTTGGCGGTGCCGGCGTCGGCGCGGCCGCCGTCGAACGCGAATCGCGATGTTCAACAGGAAATGGAGGAGGCGATTGCGGCTGGCATGTTGAAATTCACCGACGATGGTCGAGCTGTGCTCGGCAACGCGCCGGTCGCGTCGCAACCCGCGCAACAGCCGACGGTTCAGCGAATTCCGACACCGGAGCCAGAACCGGAATCGCAGCCGGTTCATGAGAAGCCGGAATCGGATGATGACGACGAGGAGGAGGAGATTGAGGAGAAGCAGGAGGTTCATATTCCGGTACGTCGATTAGTTTTGTTGAATCTCATATCTGGTGATGTTCGTTTTTTTGTAGAAGGTCGAAGAGGCGGTGAGCGCTTCTCGCGCTCCTGATGTGCTCTCGAAGTCGGGACGGCCAGACATTGTTCCATCGGAAGTTGGGCCCGATTTGGTGCCGGCCGCTTCTGGGCCAGCACCTAGCCGTCAACAGCAACAGGTAATCGGAACAGATGCTGACTGACGGAATGCACAATGACCAATTCAGGCCGTTGTTGATGATGACGATGAGGTGCGATGGTCGGATGACGATGATTTTGGTGATGCCGACGGCGGAAATGACATCAATCTCGATGAGCTGAATCTTGACGATGAGGATTGACTCGTGGTCGATCAATCTGCAAAAAGCGAGTGAAGCGAATAATTGCCCCCCTTGAGAAAATGTGCCTTTTTTTTTAAACATTTGAATATCGTGTTGTTAGTTTTTCATGTGCAGATTGATCGATGATTGAATTGAAAATTGGTGATGGTGTTTTTCTTTAATTAATGGGATTACCTAACAAGTACGCAGCACATTAAAAACTAACAAGCAAGAGAAAAAATTGAATGAATGATGGACCTTGTTTTATCGCATTATTTATTATTATAATTATTATCGCGATTTTGTCTAATTTATGCACTTTTATGTGATAATATATTGTCTATTTTTACTGGTCACCCATGTTTAAACGCATCCGATTTGTTTTCAGTGCTCTTCCTCCTCTTTTTTTGCGGTGTTTTCTTTTGTTTTGTTTTTTTGAAAATTTTAATTTATTTATTATTCTGGGTTCTCTTTTCTCCCCTTTAAATGTGTCTCCGCCCCTCCTTTTTTTTTCAAAATGTGTTCGCTTCTTTTTGTACAATTAGAATATGGATTTTATTGAAATTTCTTATGAATGGAGTTGGTTAGGCACGGCGGACTACCCGCTGTTAATTTCTTTTTGTTGAGTTGACGACTGCATAATTGAGTGATTGGTGATTTTGGCGTCGCTGTCAGACTTGTAGTCGCGAGGCTCGCACCATTTTCGGGCGAATGTCGATGGCGGGACGATTGGCGGCGATGGTGGCTGAAACGGAACGGGCCGTCGCATGTGTTGCTTGGGTGTCGCCGTCGATTCGCACTGGGAACGATGATGGTGGCGTGCCGTCGACATTGATGGCTGGCGCGACGCCAACCCGTCAGGTGTTGTTGGCGTCGGCGGCGGTGCCGCGCGACGATGGCGCCTCGCGCTGCAAACGCGACATTGACGTGACGCCTGTTGACGATTTGCGTTTTACCATTTTGTTGTACAACGAGGCGATGTTTTGCGCGATGGTGCTCGAGAACGGCTCGAGAAATAGAATAATTTGGCGCGACGAGGAGACGCAATTGATTGCGGTTCGACACCTGAAAGAAGAACTGAAATTTTAGGCGAAAATCTAGAAAAAAATGGGCGCGTTGTAATTTCGCGTCGCGGTGTTTGCACACATTTCGACATACCGTAGTTGAACGGAAATTCAATTAATTGTTTTCAATTCGATGGCTCTTCTTTTTTAATTTTTTTTTGTTGAAAATTTCCTCTGAATTTGCGGAAATTACTAATTTCAAGTTTGAATTATTATTTGAATTGGGATGCATATTTTTTGGTTCCCAATTAGAGCGCGTTGTTTACGATGAAAAACCGAACCGAGCTCAAGAGTTCAAACAACCAAACAAAAAAAAATTAATAAACGCCTACCGTGATTTTGGCGGTCGATCGTGTTGCTTATTCTTGATAAACTCGTCGAGATAGGCTTCGCTCTTTTTTTCCATGAAATTGATTCGTTTGGACTTCTGAAATTTCAGTCAAAAAAAAAGAAACTAGGAAATATAATAGAATGAAATTTTTGTTTTGATGTTGCTCATTACCGTTATGTCATTCTTCTTCACATTTCGCATGATCACAAGAAAATTGTCGCCGGGTCGTCCGTGCGACGCGATGTACTTGTGGAGGGCGGCAATTTGGGCGACGAGACCATCGGACGGTTTGCACAACTCGGCGATGTCGACACGCTTGAGTTTGTAGTAATCGAGATCGAGATTCTCGTGGACGACTTGCGCGCTGAACACGAGCACGTGGTCGTCACGTCGCGACAGCGTGAAGCCGAACTCGAGCATCACGTCGCGGCACGTCGGCACGAGATTCGCGAACGAGCCGGTGTGAAGCGAGAGGCGAGCGATTCGGCGCGTTTTGTGGAAATAGCGAAGGAACGGCTCGGCGCACTGATGGTACTCATCGAGGCGCTTCTAAAAATGGCATTGAACACACACACATCGGGGTTTCACTCGCGCGCACCTCGAGGCGTCCTTTGTCGATGTCATCGATGCCCTTCATGAACTGACTCATCTCGGGACTCAGCTTCTTGTTGTTCGCCTCTTTGGCGCTCTCATTCGGCGCGATGAGCTCCTGCTCATCGAGCACACTGATGTCAAGCGCGAATGTGATCGGATGCTGAAAACAAAAAAGCAAATCATTGAGTGATCGTCTGAAACTCACCGTTCGCTCGAAATTCTCCAAACTCCGATCGTGCGTTCGCGATTTGTAGCTGTCGGCCTTCATGATTGTGGCGAGCGTCGGCACGATGTCGACGACGAATCGTTGGCCCATCGACGTCGAGAGTTTCGCGCTGATCATCGACAATATCCAGTCGACGGTGAGAATGCCCTGATCGCGTTTGAGTATCTCCTGTATCTCGCCGATCGACTCGATCGTGTTGGCGACGCGATTCGGCAAATAATTGAAGACGATGTCCTCGACGGAGATCGAGACGAAATTGAACGAGCCGGTCAATTCTTGGATGACGAGGCCTTTTTGCGATGCGGGACCGCCTGAAAGCGAAACGAAAAAAAACCCATGCCGGTATATCCGGAAATTCGATTGACGTCACGGATTAGTCGAGGGTTTCGAATGGACTCGCCGGATTAGTGGTGGGCATACTAGGCGCGTCGAATTACGTAATGCGCCTTTAAATTGTTGGCAAAAATCGCTGTTGCGCGACCTTGAAAATGTCCGCAGCATGAATGGCTTATCAAAGGGGGCAACCAGACGGCCGCTTTTTTTCGATTTGTCAAACTCACCAAAAATGAAAATGATGGTGACGTCGGTGGAATTGAGCTGATGGCGAATGCCGGTGCCGATGTCGACGGGTATCGGCGGCGGTGGGCCGAATTTGTCGGACAACGCCTCCGATGGCGGTGTCGGTGCCGACGGAGTGCAGCCCATCCATGCACACAGCCGACGCAGTGCTGAAAATTTGACGGCGATGTGAAAAGACACAAAAATTGCTAAAAGCTTATATATATAGCTATATATAGAAATAGAGAGAGAGTCGAGGCAATTGTCAATTTCCTGACGAGCCACCAATTTTTTTTCTCCCTCGTCTTCGCGTCTTCTTCGCCTCGGAAATGTCCGATTTCCGTTGAACGCGGGTAGCGAGGAAGTTGTGCTGCGGACGTCTCGCGGGAGGAAAAAAAAATTGACGAAGAGGCGTTTCTTCTTTTTCTCGTGGCAAAAATTCGGAATTGTTCTCATCTGCGGACATCTATATTGAAATTGTCCGCAGCACGATGTCCTTATTATTGGCGGGGGAGGCAATATCAAATAGTAAAAAAAAATTTGCGAGAAGTAATATAAATCAAAGAGAGAGAGAGAGAGAGAGATTGAAAGAAGCCATTGAAGAGGCTTCATCGAATGAATTGCGCCATAATTGCGCCAAGAGACGTATGAGAGCCCAGTGATAATCATAATCATAAATAATAATAATAATAATAATAGAAGGGGGGGATGCATGAGGGCGGATTAATGAGAGTCACACACACACACACACAGCTTGCGCACAACAAAGCTTTTGCTCTTCTCGCCTGCTGTTTGATGAGTACGTGCACTAATATAGCGTATATGATGATGATGGGGGGGGGGGTCTTATAAATATCCATATTCGGCGAGGAAGCCCAATTAGAACTTGTGCTACCGTAACCATGGCTACCATCAGCGTGTCGAACCCCCCCCCCGGTCTTTTCCCGATCCTCTACTGATCCGATAATTCGGCGTATTAATAACAAAGAGAGCCTACGTCTTCTAGTAGCCGCCCGAATTTGTTTGGGCGGAGAAAAAATGAGGCGAGAATCCCCAAAAAAAATTTTTTGACGAAAATTCCAAAATAAAATTATTGCGTTGAAGCGAATGATATGAATTTGCTGCTGCGGACAATTGAACGGGTTGCTAGTTCCCAAAAATGACCCTGAAATCAACGATATTTCAACATTTTTTTTGGAATGCGCCTTTAATGCCTACTGTAGATTTGCATTCGTTTGATAGGCAGCCAAGATTCGCCCAACTTTGAAAGCCTTAGCGAAAATCCATAAAAAAAATTTTTCCAGAGGCCTCAGATTACGTCGAATTTCCTCGTGAACTTTGAGCGTCCTGACGTAATATTAAGAAAGGCGAAAAAAAATTTTTTTCCGATTTCACACAAATGCGTGATATAATTTGTTGATGGCATTAAAGGGACTACGCGAATTTGATGCGCCTTTAAAATCGGCATATACGAGATTTAATTGATGCCCCACTAGTGATAGAGAAATTGCAAAAAAAATCATATTTAAGAGATGGTCGCTCGTGATTGTGATTTTAAAGGCGCATGGCTTAAAGGCGCGTTGGAAACCGTGCTATTTTTTGGCAAATTTAAAGGTGCATGCGAGATAGTTTAAAGGCACAGAGCGCCAGGAGGTGATTGCACACATTCTTTTTTAGTATATCAGAATTAATCTCTTGCAAAACGTTATGCGCCTTTAATTTGAAAACAAAGAACCAAAGTATTGAAAGCACTTATCTAAAAATTTTTTTGACATTTGTTAAATTAAATTTATTAAAGGCGCATATGAGTTGGGTCTCGTGCCGATCAACTTTTCGCCTAATTTTTGCGCTTTCTTCTGACCTCAATGGTCCCAAAAACTAGAAAAAATTGAATTTCAAAGTGTCGATGTTCGCAAAAATTTCGAGTTTTGAATGGTCCCTCTGAATCCCATTTTTCGAAAAACTCGTTGGGCCATAAAAAGTTGAAGTTGAAATTCGCAAAAAAAACACAATTTTGGAGGGTCCGCAAAAATTTTCGACGAAAAATTGCAATTAATTCTTTAAAGGCGCATCGCTGAAATATTGAATGGTTGGCGAATTTTTGAATGAGATGCGCCTTTAAGAAATTCAACGCGCATTCAAATTGAACTATTTAAAAGGGCAGTCTAATTAATGAGCAATTAGTTAATTGGATTGTCATGGTTCAAACCAACCCCATATGAATCACTCAATTATCGCGTGTTTTAAACTCGAGCGGGTCTCGAAGCGAACGATACAATAATCCGGCAAAAATTGGGGAATGACGATCTATCGGAAATTGAGCATCCGGCGAAAAATGAATTGCGGGTTTTTTTTTGCTAAAAATAATTCGAAATTGAGTTTTTTTTGGGCGAAAAAAAACGTGACGCATGAATCGCTCATTTTTGTTTCCCGAAGGCGTCTCAGCGTGCATTATGAGCAGTAATACGAGCAGTGGGTTTTTTGTTTTGTTTTGATTTTTTGAAAATCGCAAAAAGAAAATTTGATCTACGCCCAAAATGAACGATATTTTTCCACGAGTCCGAAATTTTTTTTTTCATTTTTTTGTTCGGTCAATTTTTGTCGTTGCAGAAATGACAACACCATCGGTGCTTCTGGTGCCGTCGCGAGTGAATCTCGACAAATTTCTTGAGCGATTAATGAACATTGGCAAACTTGGCACCGGCTTCTCGTCGACAATCACCGAGGACGTGAGTGGCGCGCCTCGAACGATGTCCGCAGCACGAAAATCATATCAGTTGTCGGCGCCCAGCACTTTTTTCCAGAGGGCGGCCAACTCAAAATGACCCATTTAAAGGCGCACATCATATTTTCAACAAAAAATGTATATTTAAAGGAAGCAAAAAAATTGTTATGTGCAGAAAAAATCAGAAAAATCCCTATAATCGTTAAAATTTTCCGATTTTCCGAGTCTCGCAATTTTTTTTTTGCAATTGTCACAAAAAAAATGTTTTCGCTTCAAGACCCTTTTCCTCGATTTTTTTTTAAATTGGCTAAAACAAAACTGACAATTGGACTTTGACGGCGATTTTCAGGAAATCGCCGACCTCATCGCCGAAACGACGGAATGCTTCATGAAGCAGTCGATGATGTTGGAAGTCGTCGCGCCGGTGACCCTCGTCGGCGACATTCACGGCCAATTCGGCGACCTCATCCGCCTATTCAAAAACGTCGGATTTCCGCCGGACGTCAACTATTTGTTTCTCGGCGACTACATCGATCGCGGCCAATTCTCGATCGAGACAATCATTTTTCTGATGGCGCTCAAACTCAAATATCCCGACAACTTCCTATTGCTTCGCGGCAATCACGAGACGCGTCTCGTCAATCGCATCTACGGCTTCTACGACGATCTCAACAAACGCTTCGGAACCGTTCGATTGTACGAGGCGTTTCAGGTAAACATCGAGAGTCCAATCTCCCGTTGGGGGTTTTTTTGAGTTTTAAATGAATAAGCATCTGCGGACATTTTCCGCCAATTCAAACAAGGAACGCAGTTTTTAAGCGATTTTGACAAAAATCGCCAAAATTATTTTTATAGGAATCCCCACCTTGGTCTGAAAATTCAGATTGAAATTTTCGTATGCGCGCTTTCATATCCAGAGTTTATTCCAAGTGGCTATCAATCCTCTGTGGTTGAGTGGAAAATGTCTGCGCTGGCGCGCGTTTTTGCGCGGGCTCGACCCCCTCCCAACCTCAAATCCTTTTTGCAATCAATTTTTATCCACTAAAATTACATTTAAAGCTCACAACACCACAAATTACAGTCGATGTTCAACGCGATGCCGCTGACGGCGCTCGTCGGCCAACGAATTCTGTGTATGCACGGCGGATTGTCGAGCGAGATGCTCACGATGGACTCGCTCGACGTGCTCAACAAATTCACTCGGCCGCTTTTGGTACGCAAAACGGTGGGCGGGGCGAAAATGACGACGTTTTGCATTTTCCAGGATCCGCCGAATCCGTCGCTGGCCATCGATCTACTCTGGGCGGATCCCGACATCGGCACCAAGGGCTTCAAGAACAACATTCGCGGGTGCAGTTGCACGTTCGGTCCGGACGTCGTCGCGCAAATTTGCGACAAATTCAAACTCGATTTGATCGTGCGCGCCCATCAGGTCGTTCAGGACGGCTACGAGTTTTTCGCCAACAAGAAGCTCGTCACGTTGTTCAGCGCGCCGCACTATTGCGGCCAGTTCGACAATGCCGCCGCCGTCATGCAGGTCAACAAGGACCTCGTCTGCTCGTTTCGCATTTTTCGGCCGCAATTTCCCGCCAAAGGCGTCACCGCCGCGCGATCATCGCTAACCGTCCTTCCGGCGCCGCCGAAATAAATCCATGTGTCGCTCGATCGAATTGTTTGTTTCTCACACACACATTTTCGCAATAGAGCGCACTTGCGTCAACTTCACTGTTTTTTCCGTCTATTTTAGTTATTGTACATTTGAATTTAAAAAAAATGTCACGCGTTGCAAGTGCGCTCTATCGAAAAGAGCTTGTGGCGGGAGAACGTTTCAAACGCGCTCCATTGATAATCCAAAAAAATTTATTCCTCGAATCGACAAGCATTACATGTAAAACGGTACAAGTCAAACCCGTTGAAGGACGTCTACGAAAAAAAAATAATAATGCAAAAATGAAACCAGAAGCCAAAAATATTATATATGTCAAAAAAAATATATATATATTGAACCAAAATGTATGCTCGGGTGACCCGGTTTCGGTTGTCGTCGTCGTCATCGTCATCGCTTCTCTCCAATCAATTCACAATCGAGCTCACCAGCAGCTCGCCTTTCCGCGACCAATCGCAAAACATGTAGTACCGTAACAGCATACGGTATTTGTCGGAGAACAGCATGTAGATGCAGATATTGCACGAGGCGTTGATAATCACCTGCAACGAATGCTCGATGAGAAAATTCCAATTTTGGGTGTGTGTGGCGTCACCAGAACATTGTTGAACGTCACCATCGACATATAGGCTTCACCCTCGACGCCCATGTTCTCCATGATGTTACAGACGAACGCAAGCGTGTTGCACGAGATGAACAGAAACACAATCGAGATGAGCATTATCGACGTTTGTCGCTCTTTGCGTTCGGCCTTCTTCGAGAACTCCTCGCTCTCGACGCCGCACTGCGACACCATGTGCATTCGACGGCTGCGGCGGACCGCCGACAACACCATCGAGTTGAGCGCGATGAGCAGACTGAACGGCACCACGTACATCACTATCGTGTACGCCCAACCGAAGAAGATTTGCCTGCAATTTCATCATTCCTAAACTGCCTGCTGCGGACAATCTTCGAGGCAACTCTGAAGTGTTCAAATTTTGCAAAAAATTTTTTGCTTCAATTCCCATCCAGGATGTTCGGCGAAATTTTTTCTAACCGCCAAATTTCGAGCCGAATGGCCGCTCAATGAGCACATTTCATTTGGGTTGCTTTCTTTTTTTGGTTCGAATAAAATTTGAATGTCTAATTAACCTATACAAATCGCTCATTCGCAATGACGTCGGCTGAAGCGACGGCATGTAGTAGTCGATGTTGGTGCGATAGCACACGTTCGAGATGTGCACCTCGAAGAATCGCGTGGTGTTGAACAGAACGGCGAACGTCAACAGGCCGATGATGAACGTGGTGACGCGCTTCTTCGGCAACAACTCGACCGATTTGTACGGATGGCACACGCCGATGTAGCGATGCACCGAGACGCCGACGGTCATGAACACGCTGAAATCAATCGAATCGAATGACTGACGATGGCCGCGTGGCGATCTACCTGCATGTCTGCGCCGTGTTCATCAATCCATACATGTAGGGTGTCACCGAATAGCTGCAACAGAAAAAAAAATGCATTAAAAAAAAATTCGAATCCAATTATTATACCTAATATAGTTTGCGCGCCACCACGTCAGAAATTCGCCGAATCGCGGAAGCGACAACACGAAAAACGCCGAGACGAGAATGAGCGTGTCGCTGAGCGACAACACGGCGAGATACCAGTTGATCGACGAGCCCGACATGATGCGATGCGTGAAAATGCGCACCGATGTGACGTTGGCGAGCACACCGAACACGATGATCGGAATCGCGACGAGACCCAACATGAATCTACAATCAAATCGGCGGCAATCATTCAATGCGATCGTCAAATTCGTACCTCTCAAGCGGCTCGTATGAAGCGTACTCGGTGTGGCACGCGCACGACGTGTTCAACGGCGTGCACAGATCCTCATCGATCGCGTCATAGAGGGGAAGTGTCGGCGATGAGGAAGGCAGCGATGGCGACGACGACGACGACGACGGAATCGAGGCGACGACATCATCGAACCATGTCAAATTCATGATTATTGATGTTGATGATGATTCGGACGTTGGGTGCCGTTGCCGCCGCAAAACGTCGAAATGTAATCGGTCTCGCGGACGAAGCGCACCGTCACCAATTCGCCTGAAATCAACCAAAATCTATATTTATGTATATGGAGGCAATTTGAACAACAGAAAACCAAACAAAATCGAAGGAATAAAAAATATTGGGTGGCAGGTGAGAATTGCGAGCGAGTGTTTCACAGGTGAACCCGACGGCTACCGTAGATGGAATGAATGACGCGAAATCGATTTGCGGCGAGCGCGAATGTTTATTAATATATATACATAAATGTATATCAAGAAATGCAATTTGCCGAGAATAAATTCGAATCGCTTTCGCCCCTCAATGATTCATTGTGATTTCGCGTCGAGAGCAACTCAAGCTTTTTCGGGGGGGGGGGGACCATCTTGTCAATTGCGCCCTCCAACACCAACGAAAACACGCGCGAAACGACGAATGAGACGGACTCGTCGCATTAATGAAAAATTCATAATAATGTAACGTCGATGCAAGTTTTTGGAGTTGGACGAGCATCATCATGACGAGGAAGAGGATGAACATTGTCGATTTCTTCTCGAATACTCGAAAACGAGATGCAGTGTTTGACAAAAAATTATTTAAAGGCGCATGTGTGACAATTTAAAGGCGCTTACCTATGGAATGATGAAGGACCAAAAAAAAAGTGAGGTTCAAAAGGAATAGGATGAAGTGTATGCAAATTCGCGTTTTTTGACCTTCTCAAATCACTGTGAGAAGAAACGACGTCAGTCGTTTTTGCTCCATATATAGGAGGGGGGGGGGCTCTAATAAAGGCACCTGCTGGTTACACCGTCATATCCAATTACGCATATTTTGCGAAATCTAGCAATACGGCGAAAACGAAACAAACATTTTCGCCTTCCCTAATGATGTTCAACGATCTGCGGACAATTCTCGAGGCCGAAAGTCAGAGGTGTCAAAAAAAAAAAGAAACAAATTGGCGCGACTCCAAATCCACCATCCATTCATTCGTGAAAGACAAAAAATTTATATACATATACATATTTGACTGCACACACCATGTCTCTATTGAATGATATTCATTGATGCGGTTCAGTGAGCTCGGCTGGGTCCGCTTGGGGGGGGGAAGAAGGGGTGCCTTCCGAGAATCGCACAGGAAAAAAGGAACCAAATCAGGGAAGCAGCATTTTTCCGCGAACACATCAATGCATTACACATTTTCCATCATTTCTTCTTCTTTTTTTTTGCACTTGTCTTCCAATGGGAGATAAAGACAAAAAAAAGTAGAAAAATTGGGCAGTTTCGTACATTTCTGATGAGACCCCCCCCCCACTTCTACCGTATCTCCATAAGGTTGCGCCTTTAAACTCGTTCGCTTCAATGTGCGATGAGAAGTGCCGCATGTCGGGTCTTGACGCGAAACGCCGTAGGAGTGCGCCCTTATCAAATATGCAAATTGCGCCTTTAAACATCGGCTCTCGGCACACCCAAAACAAATCGACACATATGATTAGGCCGACAATTTTCGGTGTGCCATTTTTGGGCAAATGGCGACACAAATATCAATGTTCGACATTTGCCAAAAAAAAAATGGCGAAACACCACCAAAAGACCAATAAACGCGCCAATGGGTCTCGCGACGATTGAGACACACGAAATCGACAATTGGCATTAAATACAACACAGACAAAAAAAAAACAAACGAGAAACGAGTTGAAAAAAAACAAGGACTACTTTCGAGGGGCCACTTAACAAAGAAGAGACTTCCCAAAAAAAACACACACATGTATATACAAGAACGCGAACAAGTTGGGCGGGGTTCGTTTCAAGACCAACGCCTTTATTTTTTTTCTCTTTCTCTCGCGAAATCTCATTAACCGACAAGAGAAAAAAAAAACTCGTTTGGCTCACAAGAAACAAAAAAAACGAGAGAAGGAGGAAGAAATTAATCATTCGCGGCGCGGCGCGCGCGAGCAATTTTTTCTAATGAATTCGTGAAAAGTTGGGCCGACGCAAATCAAAACTTCAAACTTTTAGAAATCGTGGGCGTGGCTCGATGTGCCGTCGATCATGTCTATTTATTTATTTTTTCCACGGTGTGACGTGCAAAAAAAATCTACACCCAAATTTTAGTGGGAACGCCAACCCGGATAATTGTCGGCAGCACAAAATGCTAAAGTGCGTTTCGATCTAGGCTAGACTTTGAAGGGTTTATTCTTTTTTTTAATTTCAGAATATTGAGTCTGACAAATTTTTCGTCGGCCACCTGGAAATAAAAACGAAAAAAAAAGCAGTGAAAAATAATGTAAGAATTGTAACAAAAAATTGTGGTTGGCAGACGGCCAAGAAAAAAAAAAGAGCCCGTAAACAACAACAACAGAAAAGAAATTGCGGACCACTAAATTTTTGGATGGCATTTTTTTTTCTTTCGCTTCTCTCGTTCCCACAGGTAACAAGTTGACAGTCGACAAATCAAAAATTTGTCCGCAGCATGACTATCAAAAAAGCCGGCCTCTCAGCTCAACGAGCGCTAGCATCCCGCGAATTGTCGGCAGCACAGATTCATTCATTTTTTCAATAAAAAAAAACTTGGTGAAAGAGAGAGAGAGAGAAAAATTTAGAAAAAAAAGTATCTGGGGATGTTCGTCGCGTGGGAGACCACATCTGTGGCCCCCACTCCCAAAAAAAATTCAATTAGGCGCGCCTCGCGTCCAATTTTATTATTTATTTATTTATTTGGTAGCTTCTGCTGCTGCTTCTGCTACAGCTTTTGCTGGAACATGAAATTTGTTGGTGTCTCATGTTCCGGTGGCTCCAAAAAAAAATATATATATATATAACGAAGTCGCGCGCAAAGCGGAAGGCCTCGTCGCCAATTATTGCGATTTTCTAAGAAATGGCGCGCTCGAGTTTAATTAATTTCGTGTGCCAAGTTTGATGGGCGACATGCTGCCGACAATTGGCGAGCCCTCGTAAACTGTTGGATTAATTGCGAGGAGCACAACAAAAGCTTATGGGGGGGGGTGCAATCGATGCATTGAGAAACAATAGAGCGCGGCGAAACCCCGTTAAATGTCCGCAGGTGATAATTGTTTCCTCCAATACACATCGCGCAATCAACACATACAGAAACTATAGGGCGCGGCGAAACCCCGTGAAATGTCCGCAGGTGTTAATTGTTTCCTCAAATACACATCGCGCAATCAACACATACAGAAACTATAGAGCGCGGCGAAACCCCGTGAAATGTCCGCAGGTGATAATTGTTGGCCAAACGAAGAATAGATAAAAAATAGCATTCGGCGCCCCGTAAAATTATTTTTTCCGGCCCACACACACACACAATTCTTTCATTTTACACACCAACCCAAATAGACGCTCGGAAATGTGAACACACAACGCGAAATTCATTAATCAAAAGAAATGCCACAATATTTCAATCAAATATGAAAGCAAATACGAAAACTGCAAAAGTTCGCAGATGAAAATAGAAGAAGTTGGTTACAAAAGAAAAAAAACGCTTGGGAATCGACAAAAGTTCAGGTGGTTTTCGGGCAGCTGCAACAACCAATGCTACCGTAATCCAGAGTTTCGTTTAGAGGGAGTCGCTACAGTAATCCAGAGGAGAGATCGAGAATCTTGAAAATACTGTGAGCATTTTTGAAGTTTGCGAACTGCTACCGTAACCCCTGAAGCCAAATTTTTTTAATGCCAATAATAAATCGAGACTGATGAATGCTCGCATTCTCGTTGGGACCGGCGAGGCGGAGAAATGGGCGTGACCAATCGCGAGGACCATAAAAACCATATTTAACGACCGTCGTGAAGTGTGTGTCCAAAATGGGACAACCACAAAAGTTTCATATTTTACGATTTCGGCGCGACGCCTCAAAAAAAAATTCTTCATTTTCGTACCATAAAATGATTGATTTATGAGAGCGAATGCCGTCATTCGTTGATTTATAGATATAACGAGCTAGGAAAAAAAAAGAGAGAGAGAGAGAGAGCATTTAAATATGTGTTCGTATGAAAGTAGAAGCTTAATTCGAGCGGTTCAAGTGTTCATCACCCTCTCGATTGGCAACACTATCTCGCTGGATAAACGAAAAACAAGCAACACTCCGAAATGTTAGCAAACTCGTGAAATTCCGATGATCATGAAAATTATTTATCGGCATGCTAATTGGGTTTCAGATTTGTGCGATGGACCTATTCTTTTTTTTTTTACATAAACCTGAATTGAGAGAAAAAAAAATAATTTTCATTTTTTCTAAAATGAATTCACATCTGTCGACAAATTAGCCAGATTAATTGAGAGGCGCGATTCTCATCCGTTGGAAATTAATAAATTCACATCTGCGGACATCAATCAGTGATAAATCGCGCCGCAAACAACAAACATCGCTCACATATTGCAATTCTCATCTGCGGACAATTCACAAGAATTCAAGTGTCACACCAAATCTCCATCGTCGCTCTCATTTCGTTTGGCTATCAACTAAATTCTCATCTGCGGACAAATTGCGGCGAGAATTGAGGGCTCCAATTATAGTGGTCCCAACTATTTCCCTCCCCTCATCGGCGAACAAAATGAAACGAAAAAAAAAATCATTCGCGCCGAGGCTTCTCGTTCTACCGTAATTCGCCACGTGGCGCCACATCAAAAATTGCTCAAATTGGAAATGGAAAAAACCGATTTGAGGCATTCAAAAACGTCATTTAATATTCATTCAAGTGTAACAAAACCAAAAAAAAAGAGAGAGAGAGAGAGAGAGAGAAAGAGAGAAAAAGGAGAATTCAGCGAGCCAAACATTTTTTTTTAATGAAAAAATTCAAAAAGCAACAAAAAACTCGTATTTATCTCTCATTTCCATAATAGTCAAATTCGCTAAGCGATTACTGTATCATTTGAATTGGGTCTCGTATGGAAGAAAAAAAAAACACTTTGAATTGAGATAATGTGAAATATCATCATTTTTATGAATTTTAAGCACTTTTGTTTTTTTTAAGATGCGAAATGACAGGAAAAAAACGAAATTCAAATGCTCACAATTCAACTATTTTATATTGGCGCCGAAAATCGCAAAACTTGCGAGTCGGCGGCGGCGGAAAAACGAAGGAGTATAAAAAGCAAAAGAAAAAAATTATAGTCTTGAGCAGCTCGATCAACATATAATTTCGGCTGCTTGGAAATTCATAAAAATATCTCGAAGAAGACAGTAGCCAACAGAAACGAAATAAGGAAGGAAATAAAGTTGATTGGCTTTTGTTCTCAAGGGACCATTATTATCAAATATCTCAAAGACGAAAGGAAACCAGTTTAAAAAAATCGTCAATTAGCCATTAAGCGAATTTTTGAAATTCCGCAAACCAAGGGGACCCATTAAGCGAGTCGCTAAGGACCATAAAGCTCAAATTGCGGACCATTACCGTCAGGCTGAAAATCTGAGGTTCATAGAGTAGTGGGGGGGGAAGAAAATGAAATGGGGTGGCTGGGTGTACTAAGTGTTTACACACAACCATTTCTAGCCATCATTGATTAGTGTCCTTTAAAGGGACACGCCACGCCCACTAATCGAAAATGCCTCTAATCCCAATATCCGCGCATCAACTAATCTCCGCCGTGATGATTTCAAAAAAAAAACAAGTGTGAGGTGATTTTGAAAGCCAGCAACAACAGAAAAATCGCCTAAAAATAGGCATACATTCGGATAAATGTGTGGGGTTTTTTTTCGAACAACGATTGAGCGACGCCGAGCTCGAGAGCGATAACAAGCGAGCGATGAACAAGAAATCGAACGAGATGACAACTGCTACCAACTGCCGATGAGGCCAACAATTTGTCAATATGGAGCCGACCGGTTGGATGAATTCAGTCAGTCGACAACAATCCCCGCCTCATTCCTTTAAAGGATCAATGCGGAGAATATATTTTCAAAAAAGCGCAATTTCAAAACAGAACATTTTTCGATTTTTATCCTGTATCCAAATTTTCCTAATAATTGAATTCATCGACGATTCGCTCAGCTTCTGCTCTCAATTTTTTTTGCGAGCTCCGCATTTCCCAAGTATTCGACAAATCGCGTCGTAGATCAAAACACTGATCTCCCGAATGCGCCTTTAAAACCTCACTACAGTAATGATTGGTCTGAATATTGCCAATCTTGAATTTTTGAAAAAGAACACTTCATGTATCGTCTATGCGCCTTTAAGTACCTACAGTAATCCTTTATCAAAAAATTAGAATTCCCCAAACATGCTGACGCACTTTAGAGTCATTTTTCTCAAAAAAAAAACTCGGAAGAATTTCTTTCAAAATTTCATTAAAAATTTCGCATGTGCGCCTTTAAACACCTACCGTAACCTTTAGCCAGATAACTGATAAGTCCGCAAACATCTCGTCGAAGTTTTGCAGCTATTTTTTTTTGAAAAATCCCAATTTTTGCCTATGCGCCTTTAAAGTAATCTTTAGACGAGCCGAACAATTTAAAAATTCGCAAGCATCGTCGCAACGAAACTCGACCGCCGTTTGAGCCGCTTAATTGTTAATGCATGACTCATTCATGTGGAGTAAATTGGAGAACACACAAGCTAGGTCAAATTGCGGTGTCATTGCTCGCAACACACACACACACACACACAAAAACACATTGGAAATGACGGAGACGGCGATTTGTCGCGGTATGCACCTTTAAACACTTCCGCGGCCCGCGACTTCTTCTGAATTGACGTCAATCAAAATCGCATCACGTGCACCGCAACGGTGCGTCTGAATCCCAAACTAGCCCAATTTTAAGGCAGACATGGACAAAATTAGCAATGCCACGTTCAACGATGATGTCCTAATCATGCTACGGACATTGTTGCGGGTACGAGAATAATTTTAAAAAAATGAAATTTTTGGCGCAAAAATTAGACGAAAAACAACAAAAATGGGGAATTCCATAAACAAACATAAAACGACGTTGATATAAAGTCTAGAGAAAAGCGCAACTCACGTGGGTCCCTTTAGAGACACAAAAAAAATATAAAAATAAACATTTGAGAGGGGCGGGCGAGCTGAGCGGAGTGGGAGGGGCCTTTTGGGAGTCATCGAGCTCAAAATGTGTCACTCAAACAGCGGGGCCCAAAAAAAAAGAAGAAAAATTGTCCGCAGCTAGCCAATCATAAAAACCCTTCTGTGAATAGGGCATTGATTGGCTTCTCAAAAAAAAACCCGTCGCTTCAGATGGCACTCCAAAAAAAATCCACCATGGCGCGATAATTATGCAATATAATGAGAAGCGTAATTATCGCCAATTAACTATTAATATTCGTCGGGTTCAAACATCGCAAACATTCATTTTTGAATCGAACACCCTCCACCCCCATCGGACCATCAGGGCCCCTACAGTATGACGTCGCGTTGTAACAAGAGCACACCGCAATCAATCAAAAGAAAAAAAAGAATGAAGAGAAGGTAGGGGGGGGGACCAATTGCTCTCATGTCGATGCAATTAATCTAAGCATGTCGACAAACGATATCAATGTTTAAAGGCGCACGTGCACCATCTGGTAATTTGATCTACCATTCGGAAAGTGATATTCAAACAATTTTTGAACGTCGAAAAAAAATGACATGAGACGGCGTTGAGGGGGAAATGTAAAACAACACAAAGGAAACTGATAGTGGGGCTTAGCGGAGATTAAGCTCAGCCAAAATCAACAGGTGAAACTCAAGAAAAATCGATAAACTCAGGTGAATCGAATAAAATATTTTGAGATTTATTGAGAAACTAACGTGTCTCTATAATATTTTAGATTTTTCTCAATCAACTTTAGAAATTATTATAAGATTTTTTGAATTTATTGAGATAATTTAGAATTTGCTCTATAAATTTTAGAAAATCTTATAATCGGCGTCCGGCGACTGCTTTACGCGGGTAGATTTACGGGAATGCGTCTTTCGAAATGGTCCCACAAGGACTAACAGGTTATTTCAAATTTTATGGACCAGTTCGATGATTTTTAAATCGAATGACTTTGGAAATTCAAGGAAACGCGAAACTCATCAAGAAAAATGAAGAAGTTCACGTGAAAACAGCAAAATAAGCATTCACGCGTGGCGAGACCTTTTCAAGGCGCATGCGCGTAAATCTACCCGCGTACAGCAGTCGCCCGGACGCCGACTATATAAGATTTAAAAAAAAGTATTTTTAAGTTTATCGATTCTCAATATTTTATTTGATTTGTCTGAGCCAATCCATTTTTTTATGGATCCAATGAAGCTGACGCTTAAAATCTCGGAAGGACCGTTCGCAAAAACGGGTTCACGGTCCAAAAATCCGGAAATAAAAATTGCGGAAAAATGCGCGGTTTTAGAAATTTCAGTTAGTTTTTCTAATTAATAAAAAAGAAAAAAAAGCTGCTAAAATTAAGAAAAAAAAACATTTTCCCACATGCACCTTTAAAATCCACAGTAATCGTTGTTTGAAAATTTCCCCGATTTTTCGCGAAATTTCCCGCACATCTATGATTTCAACTTTTCCCAATTCGAATTCGAGCTCAAATCTACTTGAAGACGCAGACGCGTCGGCTCGTTGCGAGACCCGACAAACCAAAAAAAAAAGGTGACAACCAATTAGTTCAAAATGACAATTCGAAAGTTGAAGTTTGGGAGTGCGATGAGAAAAAAAAACGTCGGACGAGTGTTTCAACCGAAACCCTCAAGAGTGGTATCAGTCATCATTTGCGCGCAGCTTTCCCCCCCCCCCAACCCCAACGCAATTTTTCCATTTTCACGTCAGAAGACGACGACGTCGAATGACTGACGAAGAAGTCGACGACGAAGAAACAACAACAACAACATATTCACGGTGCACTCAATTATGCGTCTCCCCCCCCCCACAGCCATCGACGACTTGTGTGTGTTTTATTCTCAAATCTACACTATTATATCGTCAATGGTTGGGCGGATGAGAAGCGTGTCATGTCCGCAGATGGATTCCCTCAAAACGCAAAAAATTCCACCTTGACCAATTGCGGAGACCCGTGTGGGCGGCAATTCCAAAAAAAATTCGATGGTCCACGTTTAGACACCAAAATTCCAGTTTAAAGGCGCATGAATCACATCATGCTTCGATTAATATTCATGAGTGAAGAGATGACAACAACAACAACAAAAATAAAGTACCTGCGTATTTCGCAAAAAAAATTTGATTAGCACGTTTTCGTTCAATTTTCAAGTGCACAATTTCTTCCTTGTCAAAACGCGCTCATCGAGGATTAGTTTGTAGGCGAACTAATCGTTCATTCGCCAAACGACTGCGTCATTCCCGAAAAAAAATTGTTGTTTGAGAAATAGAATCATCTGCGGACAAATTTCCGTTTTTACAGTATGTCTCGACCAGTGTATCTCGACCAGGACGAAGTTTCCCGGGAAAAATTATCAATGACCCTTGCTAGTTTTGAATAATCGTTATTTGGACATTGCAATTGTGTCCATTTTTCTGCAATATTTTAACAAATTCCAAATAGGGACTTCCTACGCCACTTTTTAAGCAAAATTCATTAAATTTCGAAAAAAAAACGAGAATACGCAATATTCGAAGAGTGTGCGTTTGCGCGTGTGTGTGTGTTTGCAGACTTCTTCCCGGGCTTAGAGGGACCCGCTCATCCCGGGATTCCGGGAAGTAGTTGAGGGACGAGACGCGGGATCACGGGAAAACCTGTCCCGGGTAGATACACTGGTCTCAACGCGAATTTCAAGGCGCATGTCGTCTTTTGGGAAAAAACACACACACACACAAAAAAAACAGTGAGATTGAACTGCAACAAGCTTATCGCAATTATCGAGTGCCATACAAATTTTGGAGAGGGTCCTTCTCAACAAAATCAATTACGGTAGATCAATTTAAAGGCGCATACTATTTGATTAGATCCATCAAATCACGTCCCTTTAATTCTCTACTTTAGAGGAACATAATAGGGGGGGGGTCTTAATGTGCCTTGTGAAAGTAGAAATATATATATATTTAAAGCGCGTTGACAAAAATTATCAAATTCAATTCTGCGCCTTTAAACCATATAAATCGAATCATTATTACGGTAGGACGGAATTTTTCGCGTCAAGACCCAAAGCTTGATGAGACGCAAGAGTTGCGATTCGGAATTTAACCTCAAACGTCTGACTAAGCGCGTCGACATCGTTCACGGGGCGCCTAGCGCAGAATTTGAGGCGGCGATAAAAACAAACTCGAAAACGTCTGAAAATTGATACCACACACCGCCGTCGTCGTATCAACAAACGAGAAACGAAAGACGAAGCGGGGGGGGGGGGCGTTAGAAAAAAGTGCGGCTTCTCGTTGTGTTTACAGCGTCGACTTCATCCGGCTGTCAATTGAAAGCCTATCAATTTTTTTTTCGGTTGTTTTTATTTCAAGTATCATTTCCATATAGAAATGTTCGAAAGACGAGAGAAAAAAACGAAAGCAACTCGAATAAGAAAAAATCAAAAAAAAAAGGAAGCCAACGAAACCAGTTCAAATTGGATAAAACGCCGATGGAAACATATAGCTCAAAAAATGGACAAAAATTTGCCGAAGAATGGCGAGTGAGAGACAAAAAAAAACTTGCTTCAATCAATCACAGAAGGAAAAAAAAAAACAACAACGACGTGTGCACTTTTTCGACGGAATATCATGATTATTGGCCAAATTTTCTTATTTTTTTTTGGAATCTCGCAAAGTTCCAAGAGGTCATTTAAAGGCGCATGCGATTCTAGTAAAGAAGCGTAATTGGATGGAGGCTACTAAGAGAATCATCGACACTGCTGAATTAGTGCTACAGTAATCTGGGGCAGTTGAAACGATAGTTCAGCGAACATTCCAATTATTTTAAATTGCAAATCATAAATAATTTTAAGCTTCAAAAAATTTGAGAAACTTCGATTCAAAAAACTCGAGAAAAAAAACGATTTTCAATTTAAAGGCGCATAGAATCAAAAATTGCAAAATTGTTAGTTTAAAGGCGCATTACGCTAGGCGATTTTATAAAGAATCAAATTCAATTTGAAATTGCTGTGATTCAGACGAATGCCTCGAAATACTTTACGTTTATTGTGAATATCGTTGAATGGTAATTTGTGAAATCGTGAGGACGGCCTTAAAGGCGCCTCGGACAATCGCAACGTTTAAAGGCGCATCACACCTGGTCACCCAAAATAAAAAAAAAGAATCATCGCGAGTCAAGAAAAAACAATGTCCAAAAAAGGAAATGAGAATGTGAATGACATAAGAAAACACCGACGACGACGGCGACGGCAGACCCCCACAAAAGGCAAAAGAAGAAAATAAAAGAGGTGTGCAAAATAAGTAATCGGGACCTCGAGCTCGACATAACAACAAAAAACGCGAGCAAAAACATCAACGCGTTTTACCTTTTGAATTCATTGGTTTTTAAAGGCGCATATGGGCGCCGCACATGATGCTCTTTAACGGCATTACAACACATTCGAACATGTGCGATTTTTCCAATAATTATTACATATAAAATTGAGAATCGGATAGAATATTCATGGTCGGCCATGTGTGAGCATTTGGGGAGGAAGATAAGAGGAAGTCGCGGGGATCGATTGTGCTAATCATTGATGGGCATCGTACCGATAAACAAAGAAATCCCAAAATACTGTATTTGGGTGTATTATTTCTCAAGATTTCTTTTGGATTTCAACTTAAAGGCGCATGGCGTGTTTTCGAGTGATCTTCTCAACAAAAAAAAAGGTTTCCGGAAAAGATTTTTGTTTTCAACGAGGAAACATCAAAATATCAACGAGTCGAGCTCAAAGACCAAATGTTTCTCGTGAGAAACAAAAAAATTTTTCGCGTCGAGACCAATTTTCCTTCAATACCATAATTGGCCGGGGGATAATCATCTCGCATCTTCAACACAATGACAATTTCGATGAAACAAACCAACAGCGACGACGACGACGACAATAATGGTGGTGAGGGGTCCCAATGAGAAATATTGAGGAGCCCCCCATTCTCTATCTCTTTCTATTGCCCCCAACCGATCATAAAACAAAGTTTCAAATATCGGTGACAACGAGGAGCCTCAATGGAGCCGCCACACGATGGGAAACTCGAATGGGACGTACCATTAAAATAAAAGCCGTGAAGCTTTTTGAACGCCTCTTTGGCGGCGTCAAGATCGCGAAACATCACAAATGTGCGGTCTTCGATGCAATCGACATTGATGTGAACCCATGTGATGGCGGTGTTCGGACGAACGAGACGCTCGCGAAGCGCGCGGTACACGAATTGGACGTCGTCGTTCACATTGCCAGTGTCTCTTTAAATATCATCGATAAAATGATCAATTTTTGAGGATTGCTTCATTTTTTTCAATTATTTTAAGCTTACACGCATCCCGAGAGCAGTCCATAAATTTTCATGCAAGTTGAAGGCGGCACAAATGATGAACGATCCTCTGGGAACACTGAAAAGAGGCTTCAATTGCGATTAATTGCGTTTAATTACCTTGATCTCCCCAACTTCTCACCGGCGCGTTGACATTCCGAACAAAATTGCGATCCGACAATGGCCGCTCGGCGTCAATATCGTCATCGATAAGCTCATTCCTCCGTTTTTGCTTCTCGTTTTCAATCATCATTTGAATTGCATAAACGGTAACTGTAATGGGCAACATTAATGGATTCTTTTTTGGGTTGAATTGAAGCTCACATGACGCTAGAAGAACGGCGCCAACCGAAAACTCGAAATTTTCTTCGACAACATCGATGAATGCGAGAATAACGTCGACGAAATAGCTCCAATTATCTGAAAATGTTACAATTTCGCGCGATTATCGCATGGAATTGATCACCTCTCAATTGTTGGCCAATAGTGCTGAAGAATTTCGATCGAGCTTCCACCATGTCGTAGAAAAGATACACCAGAATTGCGTACCACGCTCGAAGCATCATCACAGATGGATCATAGTCACTAAAATTGGCAATGATCGATTCAATTTTTGATTTCAATCTCACTTTGTTATTTTCTTCGGAACCGCGCATAGAAAACACCCAATTTGATAGGGAATCAATCGCATTACGTCGAGAATATCCTGCAATTTTTTAATTGATTTGTTTTGATGAGAATTTACACAAAACCGCTTACATAAATGACGTTTAATAGAATAATGGCAACCTCCATGAATTTTTGTTTGATGTGAAACCGATCAGCCATGGCGATAAGCTGCGATAATATGAAGAATCACATATATAAATGCGGAAATTTGATAAAATTTAAAACGCTGCGAAATAGTGCACAAGATGGAGAGGATTAGATGAAACGCGGCGGGGTGCAACGACGCGTCGCGTGGACGGTCGCCCGCGTTTTAGCGTAAGACTGTCAATAAAAAAATTCCAGCAATTTTAATTGCCATGAAAAGCCATTTTCAGGATTTTTGAAATTTTTAGCATTTCGCTGTTATAATTGGACCGGTCGCAATTCTAAATTGCAATTCTATTTTCTTCAACTCTTAAAGTCGTGGTGAAATTCGATGATTTAGGTAAAATGCTCCGAAGTGTTGGAAAAGTCTCGCGGGCTGTCTCCTTGGTAACTCGTTTTCAAGGGTTGCCGTTTTTTTAATATTGCATTTAGAAGCAACAACAACGATTCCTCAATCTTCAAGAGTTTCAAAGTAAAGAAGTTCTTGCCAAACATGGCTGCAGTGTTCAGCAATTCCTTGTCGCGTCAAGCCGCAAGGAAGCTGAGGAGAAATGGATGACGTTCGGTGAATAATTTGGCATTGCTCTGAGAGATTTGAACTGGAAATTTGTGTTTCAGGCGATCATGAGTACGTCGTCAAAGCTCAGGTTCTCGCCGGAGGTCGTGGAAAAGGCAAATTCCTCAACGGAACCAAAGGAATCGGAGGGGTTTATATCACCAAAGACAAAACCGATGCTCTTGAAGCCATTGATGAGATGATTGGAAAACGACTTGTCACGAAGCAGACGACCGCCGAAGGTGTTCGCGTCGATCAGGTTATGATCGCCGCCGGCGTTGATATAGATAGGGAGACATATCTCGCAGTTCTAATGGATCGAGAATCCAACGGACCCGTCGTTGTTGCCTCACCAGACGGCGGAATTGATATTGAAGCGGTCGCTGAGAAGACGCCAGAGCGAATCTTCAAGACACCGATTGACGTCGAAATCGGAATGACCGAAGCGCAGGCGCTCAAAATTGCCAAACAATTGCAATTCTCCGGCGAACTTGTCGGCGTTGTAAGTGTTTCATCGTACGCATTTAAAATTTTAAAGCAAAAACGACGAAAAAACTCAAAAAATGTGTTTTTTTTTTCAAGGCCGCCAAGGAAATCAAAAAGTTGTACGAGTTGTTTATTGCCGTCGATGCCACCCAAGTCGAAATCAACCCATTAGTCGAGACCAAGGACGGAAAAGTGTTCTGTGTCGATGCCAAAATGAACTTTGACGATAGTGCGGCATACAGGCAAAAAGAAATCTTCTCATATGACACCAAAGAGGAGAAAGTGTGTTTAGAAAATCTGAAGTAAATTCTTTTTTTTTAATGGAAATTTCAGGATCCGCGTGAAGTTGATGCTGACAAATACAATCTTAATTATATCGGAATGGACGGAAATATTGCCTGCCTTGGTAACGTTTTGAGCTTCTTCTTTTTCTTTTTTCACTTTCTCCCTATCAATTTATTCAAGAAAATGCGCGGTAGATAGTTATTCAATGAGATATAACATATTATAGGGACACCATGCACTTAAAAAAAATACGCATTATATTAGGGTTAGTTGTGAAGAGTCAAGGCAAGAATAATGCAAATCATGATATTATGCTCTCCGGCGTGCTGAGTCAAAGCTTCAGCTCGAGGCGTTCCGTCATTCAGCTCCTCTTTCGACAGTCTCGCAATTGCCGCCTCCTTCTCGCGAAACAATCTCGCCTTTTCCGCTTCCGCCGTCCAATCCTTCTCCTCTTTGGCTTTAAATTGCTTGAGCGCAAGATGTATGGCTAATGCTCGCCGATGTTTTTCAATGTCCTCGTCGGTCATTGCGAACAACTTCTCATAGTATTCAAATCGCGCTGGTCCGAAAATTTCGAACCTCTGCTCGCTTGTGAGATATCGGCACGGGAAGTCTTTGCGGAGCAAGTAGACCTCGCCGAGCGTTGTGTTCGCCAACGCGTGGTCTTCGAGGCGCTCGACCTCGAACTCGCAGCTCACCGAGTTGGTCTTTTTATCGTTCATCGTGTGATCTGAAAGCTATTCGTGAAATATGAAAATTGTGGGGCGCAACATGCCGAATGGTACATAGTCATTCGGGGAGAATCTTGGTTTGAATCCTTCCCGATTACGGTATTGAAGCTCGTTGCTGATTCTGTAGCCGTCGGAGAGGAGATCTCTTTCGAAGTCATCGACAACTGAAAACTGCCCACTCGATTTTTCTTCGTTGATCAACACTTACTATATTTGTGTTCGGACTTGTTAAAGCTGGTGCTTATCAGGAGCAACGCGCACACGAATATGATGAGGCGAATCATGTGTTGAACGATTTCAACCTGAAACCAATCTTTACGAATGGGCGAAGGCGGTAGTGCAGATTGGCCCGCGAAATCCGGCCACGCCCATCGTTGTTGTTGTTTTTTTTCATTCGTGAGAGGCGAACCATAAACCATTAAAACAAGAAGTTGTCGGGGGGAGAAAGCGAACTTATTGCAAAATCGCGTAGATCAAAATTGTCAATGAGAAAAAGACGCCTAGAATTTTTGCAGTCAATGGCGCCGGATTGGCAATGGCGACGATGGATCTCATCAAACTTCATGGTGGCGAGCCGGCGAATTTTCTCGATGTTGGTGGCGCCGTCACTGAGGATGCCGTCTTCAACGCGGTTCGAATTATCACGTCCGATTCGAAGGTATTGTGTGTGTGTATTCTTTGTGAAGTGTTTCTTTTCGTTTATTTTTTTTTCCAGGTGAAATGTGTTCTTGTCAACATTTTTGGAGGAATTGTGAACTGCGCGACAATCGCGAATGGTGTGGTGAATGCGGCGAGAAAAATTGGGCTCAAAGTGCCATTGGTTGTTCGACTTGAAGGTGAGAGAACCAGAAATTCATTGGCAACACTTTTTTGGCCGGAAATGGTCGCGAGACGAGCGCCGTGTACTCCACACAGACAATGTGCTACTAAATTACGTGGCGTGAAAATCCCCCCGCGCGTAAATCGACACACATGTTGCGAGACCCAACTCTTTGTATAGTAAGCCTTGAGATCCGCGACTTGGACAATAGCGATATTTTGAACTTTCAAAAATTATCGGGGAAAACTTATACCATCATGGTGTTTTTATCAAATTGTTCTCACAACGAAACATCCAATTACTATAGGCCTTTTTCGACGAATTTGCAAAAAAGAGCGAAAAATGCACAGCCGTGATAAGAACTTTTCTTCGTGAATAGGTTTGGCATTAGCAATTTGGTAATATCGAACCAATAGTTCAAATGTGGGCGATGCTATTTGAGTTAAACGTTAGCTTGTCCTTGACTAAATTGCCCACCCATGCAAGGTCGTTCTAAGACCATTGTTGCGCTTTAAAGAGCGCACATAAATTTTAGTGTCAAACGGTGGGGGGCCCGGCGGACGCTCATTTGAATTTTGCAGGCACCAACGTCGACGCGGCCAAATTGATAATGAAGAAGTCGGGACTTCCGATTCTCACCGCCAACAATCTTGACGATGCGGCGAAAAAAGCGGTCGCTGCGTTGTCGCCTTAAATCAACTACTGAGCTTTTAATAATAGAATTATCTCATTGTTCGTTTCCCGGGTGAATTTTTGCTTCTCTTTAGTTAGGATTTTCGCATATTTTTAGTACTATTATTGATCGATGAATGGCACAATGAAGATTTTATCTGGAAATTATTCAATTATATACAAAAATAATATTAATGTTAATATGTATTATTATAATAATTATTAACTTTTGTAGTTAACAACGTAAAATTGTTAGTGCAAGCGATGATGTGAACAAATCCAAAGAGCTGCTTTTCGTGATGGAACGCTTATGACGGTGACCCCCGCTAGGCATGTAGCTAAAACGCTGCAGATGAGCAGACGTTAGATTGGTCAAATTGGAGATGCTTTCGAAATACGCTGCGCGCTCTTTTCCGATAAATCTTATTCGGTCATGTTTGCTGATCAGACGGCATGGCCCATCGGATCGGAATAGCCGATCGATGGCGTCCTCGGTTTCAGTTATATTGACTAATTTGAGACGATCCATTTCGTATCGGCAGCGATTTGCGAGCGTTCGCTTGTTTTCTTTGATTGGTACTAAAAATTAATCAATTTTGTGATGAAAATAAATGAAAAATGGTTTAGATTAGTATTAAATATTTCTAGAATTAAAAATAATTTGATTTTTCAAAAAAAGGCAGCAGAAATTGCAAAAAAATATATATAAATATTAAGATTCAAAAAATGGAAGAAATACAGATTATTTATTAGTTTGTTGCGAGACCACTCATCAAAACTCACACGCGCCTTTAAATTACGGTATATATATTTTTTTTAATTCACCAACCTGTCGTTTCCTGTATCGGCAGTTCTGTTGTATTCATCTCGCCATTTTTATACAAAATCTCTAAAATATTAAAAATTATTGAAATGAGAGAATTCGAGATGAGAATTGTCGAAAATGAAATACCTCGAAATAAATTGCAATAATCTCCGCATATAATTAGAATGACGGCGATGGAACAGATGCAAACTATTTTGGGGATTTTTATTTTGCAGCACATGATTTGGAAATGAGAATAATATCGCAAATAAATTTTTGAGGCTGCCATTCGGTGCAGATGATGGTAGATCAAAAAAATAAAGATACGGGTTTCAAAAAATGCATCTAAAACTTGACATTTTTTGAAGGACGAGGTTGATTTATTGCATTTGAAGGAATCTTTATGAAATTAACACAAAAATTACCTAAATCAAAACCAAATTAAAACAAAAATGGCAAAAGCGAGGAAATTGAAGAGATTCGCCGAATTGATGGCCTTAACGTCGTCCAATTTATGATTGTTCTCCAAATTCTTCATTCGTCGATACTCGATGATTTGTCGTTCGTTTTTCTGCCGAAATTTCGCCTCATATTCATCGAATTTCGCGCCGAAAATTCGCCGTCGCTCGATGATCGACAATTCGCGACAAGGCCATTCCGGAGTGATGATTCGATCAATGTCGTGCTCCGATTCGATTTTGCCGACTTCCTTCTGGCATTTCAGATAATCGCCGCCTACAATCATAAATTTTGGCTGGCGATTTGAGGGCGATGAAGCTACCAGGCGCCGGTTTTCCGATTGATTGGCTTTTTGAGGAATCCACTGAAAATCAAATGATTAGAAGTGCGCCTTTAACTACGACCAAAAAAAAATATTCTTCGAAAATTTCTTTGCCTTAAAATCCACTGATTTCAGACCATCAATTTTCAAATTTAGTGGGTCTCGCAGCGAATCGCTTTCTCTTCAGAGAGGCGCCAATTCAAACATGATCGTCATTTTTTTTGCGATTCAAATCCAATCCTTATGGATCTATTCAGTGAATGTAAATTAAACAAAAACGACAAATTTTCATTATGCAGCGATGTCGTTTTTGTCGCAATAAGCGCTTAATTTTACTGAGGGGTACTGTAGATCGCGGGTCGATATTTCAAAAAAATTGGCACATGCTCCTTGAATATCGATTTTTTAAAAATATTTTTTATATTAAAATTTTCGTATTTTCACTCGTTTTTCGCGGATTTTTTTAAATA
The DNA here is from genome assembly GCA_902829315.1 of Caenorhabditis bovis. Classification (NCBI taxonomy): domain Eukaryota; kingdom Metazoa; phylum Nematoda; class Chromadorea; order Rhabditida; family Rhabditidae; genus Caenorhabditis; species Caenorhabditis bovis. The sequence goes on from CADEPM010000008.1 coordinate 1,520,908, forward strand.
ATTTAAACTTTTTTTTGAGTAACACTTGGTGATATTCATAAAAACTACTAATTTGTGCATATATTTCCTTTTTGAAGCATGTCATTCGCTGAGTATGAAGGAAACGACTCTTTGGTCGAAGACGTGGTGGAGGCACATGGGCCAAGAAATTTGCCAATTGCTGAACAGCGTGAAGAAGCTAAGCGCACGAGAAGGAGAAAGCCACTTGTAGATGACGGATATGAAGCGGTGAGTATTTAAAAATGAATTGTTGGATTTTATAAATTAATTAAATTTTTTTAGTTTCCACAACACTTTATTGTGGACTTCATCAAGACCGTTGAGCAGTACCCAAGTATTTGGGACTCATCTATTAAAGAATACCACAGGAGAGAATTGAAGCTTAAGGTCTTTCAGAATATCGAAAGCATGTGCAAGAAATTTCTCCGCGCCGGAAGACCAAATGGTATTTTCAAAACCACTATCGGTAAAATTGAAGTTTTAGGTATGACGGCTTGGAAATTGTGGGATTCGATAACGCGCGATTTCAATAGACATGTGTTGCGAATCCAAAATGCTCGATCTGGAACTGGAACATTGGAATCATCATTTCCGTTTGCGGAATATTTACAGTTTTTGGATGGAGTCAGACACAAAAGACAAGTTAAAAAGTAAGTTTACCTGTTTTTTGTTAATTTTTTTTTACTACAGTGCCTTCATATGCGGTGATAAAAGTATTGAGTTGCTTGAATCGCGGGGACCCTCGGATAGTCCGAAGACTGCTAAACGAAGAAAATCAGGTTTCTAGCAATAAAAAATGGAGTTTTATGGGTATGTTTTAGACAGCGATGAGCTGATGAGTATGTTGCGCGAGACGAACAGCGAAATCAAGCAGCTGCTTAGATCGAATGATGAGGAAGCCAAGGAAACCCCCAAATGTAAATTTGACCGATTGTGCAGGGTCATGGCCAGCCACGTTGCGGATTGGCCTGAATTGGATCAAATTCAAGCCGAAGCGAAAGCGATCGCTTTCATCATGGATCTCCAACCGACGGGCAAAAGAAATGAGCAGACGACTTCTCTCAGTTTGTTGGACGAAAATTATTTTTAAGTATTTTTTTATTATATTAACAATTAAATTTAAAAAGATAAACATTAAACATGATAAAGAAGATAATTTTTTAATGCCGTTCTTTGATCTTCGGCATCGCTGTATGGGTCTTGAAGTAAGGGAAAGTTGTGGTCAGGTGGAAGATCGGGAGGAGCACCTAGTGATATGTTATGTACAACTGAAAGTGCTACAATGAGGGCGCGCGAAGAAGACGGGTCCATATTAAGGGCTTTTTTGAAAATCTGGAATTTCGACTGCATCACACCAAAAAAATTTTCAATTTTCACCCTAGTTGCCGACATAATCTCGTTAAAACGCATGTTTTCTGGAGTCAAGGAAAGCTGCCTATAGGGTTGCATAAGAAACTTAGATAGTCCAAATCCGTTATCAGCAATTATAAATGGAGGCATTATAATGGATGAATTCGGAAGCGGGCGATATCCACCTATTGTGGCTACATTTTCGAGGAGTGCTCCCAAAGGCCCATCTCTGAACATTTGGGAGTCCGAATTTACTCCAAGCTCAGAGATTTGCAAATATATAACACGCAAGTTTGCATCACAACAAAAAAGAGAATTAAATGAATAAAACGACTTATAATTATAATTTAACGATCCTGTATGCGCAGGATGCTCGATCTTCCAATGCTTTCCATCCAATATGGCAAAACATGGAATTCTTCGACGAGGAGTTCGATCAGAAGAGTTCATAAATGCTTCTTCCAGACGAATTAATTCTCTTCGATTGTGGCAATCGGATTTGTTCTCCGGCAACTTGGACGATATCCTCGATTGTATCTCTAACTAGTCGAGAAATCGTTGATTGCGAAACTCCAATTTCCTTCGCAAGAAGATTTTGGCTAATACCTATAAATTTTATAATTTTAATGCTTGTAAAAAACTAACAAACAACTAAAAAATAACCTTCTCTTGTGTATTTTAAGAAAACTGCCAATCGAATTGTCGCATTGATTCGACCTTCGTGATTTCGGCATATCTTCAGAAGTTCCATGAACGTGCTGTTAGAAACGCCGGTCACGAACTTAATTTATTCTACATTACTTATGCAGAAATTCACTTGTTTTACTTGTTTCCTTACCTCAATACCACCACAATCTACTAATCGGTTGACTTTTTCACAAAAAAGATCGAAGCTCTGTTTCTTGATCACTTCAATTGTTTCAGATGCATTCAATGCATTTTGTTTCAATATCCTAACCAAAATAATTCGTTTTTTCATAAGCAGTGCAATCTATAAATTCATTTATTTGTTTTTTGTTTAAATTGTATTTCTTACTATAGCCTTTTTCTTATTTCGTAACCTATCCAAATTAGCCATGGAACGATCTGAAATATTCAATTTCTTTAAATTAAAACAATATTCGAATAAAATCGATTCAGTTTTGGAATAGAAAAAAACGAAAACGATATGAAATTATTATTTAAAAGTGTTACTCAAAAAAAAGTTTAAATTATTTAAAAAAAATCCGCGAAAAACGAGTGAAAATACGAAAATTTTAATATAAAAAATATTTAAAAAAAATCGATATTCAAGGAGCATGTGCCAATTTTTTTGAAATATCGACCCGCGATCTACAGTACCCCTCAGTAAAATTAAGCGCTTATTGCGACAAAAACGACATCGCTGCATAATGAAAATTTGTCGTTTTTGTTTAATTTACATTCACTGAATAGATCCATTACATTTATGCGAATTTGCGATGACGGCAAAAATGCACAAAATCAGAGCGATTTTGAAATGCGACATTCCTGCAAAATTCATCAATAATTGAGAATTCGACGATTTGTATGAATGCGTTGTTGGCTGTTAACAAGAAGATCATGGTTGTGTCGAGATTTGCTTTCGTCGGTGTTGTCAACAATGCTCACGGAGCCCAACACACACACACACTCGAAACAATAGCGTAACAAGTCATTTATCTTATCTGCTGGCCGCTCTTTGACAACACGTGCGCGGGGCTCAAATGATAGCGTACGATGAGCTCGACATATATAATTATATATAGTTTAGTCGCTAAATCGATTTATTACGATGATGATGATACAATTAGTTGGAACCCGTTGAAGTTGAAAACGCGTCTCGCAAAAAAAAAATTTAAATGTTCTTCGTGAGGAACGGCAAATTGCTGACATATTTCGCCCAACAATAGGGATCGCTGATGTTGAGGATGAAGAAGCGCAATTGATTGCCGTTGTTGGCGCGATGCACCGATGCCACCAGATACCTTCAATTCGAACCACACCCGATGTTTGGTATTCGGTTGACGCTCACCGACGATCATACAACAAGCGTTTCCATGTGCTTCGGAACTCGCGGCGTTCGAGACGCGTCTTCGGACGATCGTAGAAGACGTTCACTTGGCACGCGGCGAGATTGGCGTCGTCGAACGGCGATCGAGTGAACAGCGATTTGATGTGCGAGTTGCCGTCGACGAAGATGTTGAGGGCGTCGTAGCGCATTTTGTGGATTTGCACGTGAAGCAGGTAGACGAGATCCAGCGAATCGGCATCGCGGGAATCTTAAACCAATTGATTGGCTTCTTCTTTTTTTTGACGATGACTATATTAACAAATTATTTAAATAATATATTAGACAATTTAAAGGAGCATACTGTTTTAATATTCTTTCAAAAAAAGATGGCTAGAAGATTTGATCTTCCTTTTTTTGCGGAAGTAAAACCAGCCATTGATTTTATCTGGCTTGGCTGTTTACACACTGACGCAAACTTGCGGATACTAATTTTTTTGTTATTTTTAATAAGCGCAATAAAAATTACAGTAGACTTATGAATCACGTGGAATCGATCGTGGCGAGACCAATATCTTCCGATGGGTTAATTTTATTGGATGGTTCAATGATATTTTGAAGATGACGATTTTAATTATATTCCGGAGCAACCAAGTAATATATATGGTTAATCGTCACAAGACCAAAATCATATTGCCCCGTTATGCGCCTTTAATCTATGTATTTTTAATTATATTTTTCTCCACAAAAGTCCATAAAGCTTTTCGAACAACGAAAACGTGTTGACTCACAATGCTCGCCACCCCAATTGATGCTTCTAGCCTGCGGATTCAAACGATGCTTCATCTTAATCGGCGAGAATTCTGGATTTTTGTATCGAATTGTGTCCTGAAATTCTTATTCGCTGATAAAATGATGATTGTGACTTTTTTAATTTAGAAAAAAGACAAATTCAATGTCTTCAGATGCGTCGCGGTTCGCGTGCGCCCACGCTTATTTATTTTTTTTTTTTTTGAAAATCTTTTTTATAAACGTGAATCTCAACCTGTCTGAACTACGAGGTCTTCATGCGAAATATTCTAGTAGCGGTTGGCCGCTGGTGTGGCCTAGAAAAAATGCCCTCAAAACTTATGCTCGGCCACGGCCACAGTTAGTTTTATTTAGTAGAGTTAAGTTTGAAAGTGTCGACCAATTTTTCTCGGCCACAGCGTTGCGACGAGCCGTAATTTCAGCATTTCACAGTTTAAACGCAAATTTGAATTGCCGCCATCTTCCCTTACCAAAAAAAAATCGCGATGGTCCACATTTGCTCACATCAAGATGTGATTTTTTCTTGTGGATGCCAATAAAAATTTTTCGATTATTTCAAAATCCAATGGGCAATAAGAAAAGACAAAATGCTGTCGATTAGTGTATTCGATAAAATCTTTCCAATCGCATTCGTCTAGTACTGGTGCAGAATTCATACAAACCAAACCAAAAAAAAAATCGTTCACCTCATGATTCGGGCTCACTGAGTACATTTTGCATTTGGGATACTCGCGTTTGAACCAGACCTCGAGCTCGACATGGCTCATATTGTGAACGAACACCACATTACAGTTGTGTTCGGGAAGCTGAAAATGATGTAGATAGGATTGAAGTAGAAAAAAAATGAGCAGCCCCACATCCAGATTCCATTTGAGCCACGATATCGTCGTCTCCGGTGTCCATCCGAAATTAATAATGCGATGCCGAAAATATTTGGTGGCGCATTTGTCGACGACCTCGTGCAGCGTCGGCCACAGCTGAAGGCGGGGTTAAGGTTTTTTCGAAAGACGCTTATTTGGATTACCCGTTTGAAGAATTGATCCTCCGATTCGAATGTGTTGGTGTGCTTGTGGAAACATTCGCGAGCGGCTCTCGCGTCGGTCTGCGGCTGAAATGTTTCGTTAATTCTGTTTGGCCAACTCGATACCAACACCCCCCCAACTGAATTACCTCTCGAATGAAAATCGCGCGGAATATCATCAAAATCACGTTGATGCCGATGAGAAATGCACAAACATTATATGGATTTCGGCATCGAATCCACATCGCTTTGACGAGTGGTGGCGTCGCGAAAGCGTTGGCCGAAAAGCGGCAGCGACGCGAGAGGGATGAAGCCCAAGATAGGAATCTCATGACGACCGAGACGATTCGCATCGATCGATTTTCCGCAAAAATTTAGATGCGATGCTTTTCGACGGTTTAATACACTGTTCAGCTTTCCATAATGAAGGATTCGTCGCGGAAAAAATAGGCGGGCGGGGTGTTGAAATGTCGTCATTAAAAAATTTGTTGTTTTCATGCAAAACACTTCCTGCTACGATTTTCAACGTTGACGAATAATTTTATGAAGCTCAATGTTTTTTTTTTTCTCAAAACGACTTGGTTCAAAAACAAATATTGGTGTGCTGTGCTGAGAAAACTTAAGTTTGCAAACGCAGTAAATAGAATGTACTTAGGTATCTCAAAAAAGCCATCTCTCAAGCATTGTTGCAAATTTTTTGGGACGAATTTTGATTGTATTTTTTTTAAATTGCCGCCATGGGTCTCGAACGGAACGAATTCTGATTAATTCAATGAAAAGCTAATTAATGATTTAATTTGTGATAGAGAGTAATAGAACTAAATCATGTCAAATTGGTTAAGAGTGCCATTGATCTGGACCGGACCGGACCATCGTGTTATCGATTGGATTGGATCTTAATGCATTTGATTTTTTGGATTGTCATCTTATTTTAAGACAAATGACATTGGGAATTAGATAACCCCAATTGTAATTTTGTCTGGCCTCCACAAATCTTTAAGCAGCTCGTTTATTCTGGAAATTTTTAGCAACGCCAAAAATGTCAAAAGGCAAATCTTGAAAGGATTGAATTTTATTCGGTGAAGATGGTCCGATTGGAGGTCCAAATGGAGTACTATGATCGTCTAATCTTCATTGAGAGGTCGTTTTCCGTTAAATTGGAAGTTTTGCGCAAAATTTACTCTGAAAATTCGGCGTCGACTCTAAAATGGAAACTCGACTGAATATATATTAGATTTTAGATTTTTTTTTACATAATTTTTGAAATCAATTTCTTCAAGTCCCTTTTAATGATGAGGGGATCCCACATAGAATTATAGGACTTCACAAGTATAAAAAATGCCAAGATTTTCACGAAAATTGATCTCTAATCGTCAAAAAAAAACTCACATTTCGAATAGATTAAAATGAATAAAATTTGGATTTTTGAGAACTCCTCTTTCTTTTTAACCTCTTCAAAAAATGTATTTATTTTCAAAAAAATTTTTTTTAATTACATCAATTTTGGATTTTTAATTTTTTTCTTGAATTAGAAAAAAAACTTTTAATTCCAAGCACTCGTATTCAAATAAAAATGTGGGATTCGAACTGTCAATTTTCGAAAAAGCGAATTTCGCTGGGGAAAAAAAACAATGGCCAAGAGATCAGATGTGTTCCAAAACGTTCATTTCGGAGCGATTCCATTGACCGATTTTGAGTTTTGATACGGTTCGCGTCGAGACCCAACGCACAAAATACAATATTTAGAGCTATGGGATGTCGGCGCGAAATTCAAATCTCAGAATCTCATAATTGAATATTTTCCGAGGACCAAACGAAAATGCCCATATTCATTAAAACTTTATGTACATTCAATTTCAAATCAAATAATAAAAATTTCAAGCCAACGGGTAGCATTTGTTGTCATTGCTAATACAGACATGTCCAACTGGGCATTGAGCATTCACACATGGTCCGATCGGTTTCGCGCCGGCGCGAGCTTTCGCTGAAAACAATCTTCGAGATTGACTCTCGTGATAGTAATGGATACTCACGCTTCTCTCGAATGCATTCATCGCGATTGCATGTGTACGAGTGTGGGCACATGTTGTTCACGCATGGTCCGACGACCTCAACTGAAAATAGCCGACGTTTTTATCGCGATCAACACGCGTCATTTCGAGGAAGTGCTGGTTCGCCGACAAATCCGGCGAATCCAGTTTCACCAACGATCATTGGACATTCAAATCGGAAGGATTACGAAGAAGGAAATCAATTTTGTTTTTCGGCGCAAAAAAAAATTTTTTTTGAAAAAAAATTTTTGAAAAAATTAAAATGTTGACTTACTCTGTGTGCTGCTGATGCTCTGCGAGGGAAAAATGAAATTTGAAAGGAGAATCGCAAAAACGAGGAAGTTGGCGGTCATCGTGCTCATTTGTGCGGCGGTCGGTGCGGCTCGAGGTGTTGTTGTTCCGGGCGTGACCGGTCCGGTTCGAGACTAGACGTTGCTTTGTTTGCCCCCGCCCCCTCCCCTATTATTCCTCAAAGGGTACACAAAAGCTCTAAATAGACACAAAAACACACAAAAATTGGAATCATGAGAGTTTATTGCAATCAATATCCGCTGGATTGAACACTTCCTTGCGAATTGCCGCCGACATCGACGGCCACCGGCGCGTGCTCGACAACCATTATCGTGTGAGCGCGTGTGTCGCTCGATTGTGTCACCGCCTCATCGCCGTAGGCGTTCTGCGACATTCGCTTCGCGCGATACCCCGAATTTTCGACGTTTGTTGATTGCGCCGCGTTTTCAGCTTGCGACACTGTCGAAGCGTCAACCTAAATGAAGCGCTTTGAATTTGAAAACGAAATGCGCCGCCGCGAACCTCTTTGACGATTTCGACTTGCGCTCCGCCGACTTCTGGTGTCACCAATTCGTCGCCGTAGGCGTTTCGACGAACGCGGGAAGCTGAAAAAAAAAATTAAAGAAAAATTAACGACACTCCACTGTTCACAGTGCCCGTTGTTTACAGTAAATCGTCACCTTCAAATTTTTCGAATTTTCTTTTACAATTTTCGAGCCTTTTTTTATTATAACTTTTTTAAAATTCGTTTTTTTTTTCAAAATAATGACTAAATTAAATTTTCATTAAGCGTCTTACCGTCACTGGCACTAATAACGAGAAGAACGGCGAATAATTTCAGCGACATATGTTATGCCCACACTTTTTTCTGCATTCCAACACATATTTATAGGCCTGGAAACTCGTTTTTTTACCAATATTTTTGTATTCAAGTACCAAATAGGTCAATCTTCAGATCATTAATGGTTGTTTTTCGGAATGCCCTCAAGGCACTTGCGAAAATAGCCGGCCCCTGAAGGGCATTTCTATTGTTGTCTATTTATTGACACTATTCCAGACGAGACAAAGTGCAAGTCCGGTTGTTGGGAATGAACGTCCAATTGAATTCTGCTCTTCAAATAATGAGGTTAACATTTTCTTAAAATTTTTTTTTTCAATGAAGGCTCAATGGGTTTAAACGAGGTATTCCAATTTCGCCAAAGAATTTCCGTAATTTTCGAAAAAAATAATTGAAAGTTTATCGTTTCGCGGCTGTTTTCAGTCTCACTGAAATAGTTTAAACTCTTGATAAACGGTCACGCGAACGCAATTTTTGCATTACAACACATTCCTATCATGATATTTTTCGACGAGAAATTCCTTATTGAGTTTTGATGCAAAAACGATTCACATAAAAATTCACCATTGCCTGATTCAGATTCAATTTCCTTGTGATGAGAATCGAGTAGCCGCTACTTTACACCGAGATGATAGCAATGTTTGTACTCTGCGTTTGGTTTGTTGGTTTCACGTGACCTTCGCGCGTACTGTCGGCGATTTCTCAAATTTCGAGAACGGATAGAAGTGATTCGGAGGTTTTTAGAATTTTTTTATTAGTTGTTGGGGCAGTTTCAATGAGACAGTGTATAAACATAACCGTAGAAAAACTAGTTAAGGTCCTGAATTAGTCGAAGACATTGATCCGATGTTTATGATCGGTATCCGGAGTCGGTGCTGGCTGGGGCAGCTGGGGCTGGGGCGGCTCCTCCGCAGTTAGTGGCTGGAGCTGGAGCGGCGGCTGGAGCTGGAACGGCGACTGGGGCTTGCTCAGCTGGAGCGGCTTCTGGGGCTGGAGCGGCAGCTGGGGCTGGGGTGACAGCCTCATCTCCGTAGGCGTTTCTCTTGGCACGGTATCCAGAGTCAGTGCTGGCTGGAGCAGCTGGAGCTGGGGCGGCGGCTCCACAGTCTGGAGTTGGAGCGGCGGCTGGGGCTGGAACGGCGACTGGAGCCTGCTCGGCTGGTGCAGCCTCTGGAGCTGGAGCGGCAGCTGGGGCTGGGGTGACAGCCTCATCTCCGTAGGCGTTTCTCTTGGCACGGTATCCAGAGTCAGTGCTGGCTGGAGCAGCTGGAGCTGGTGCGGCTCCTCCGCAGTTGGCAGCTGGAGCTGGAGCAGCTGGTGCTGGAACGGCAACTGGGGCTTGCTCAGCTGGAGCGGCTTCTGGGGCTGGGGCGGCAGCTGGGGCTGGGGTGACAGCCTCGTCTCCGTAGGCATTTCTCTTGGCACGGTATCCGGAGTCAGTGCTGGCTGGGGCAGCTGGGGCTGGGGCAGCAGCTCCACAGTCTGGAGCTGGAGCGGCGGCTGGGGCTGGAACGGCGACTGGAGCTTGCTCAGCTGGAGCGGCTTCTGGGGCTGGGGCGGCAGCTGGAGCTGGGGTGACAGCTTCATCTCCGTAAGCGTTTCTCTTAGCGCGGTATCCAGAGTCAGTGCTGGCTGGAGCAGCTGGAGCTGGTGCGGCTCCTCCGCAGTTGGCAGCTGGAGCTGGAGCAGCTGGTGCTGGAACGGCAACTGGGGCCTGCTCAGCTGGAGTAGCTTCTGGGGCTGGGGCGGCAGCTGGTGCTGGGGTGACGGCCTCGTCTCCATAAGCGTTTCTCTTGGCGCGGTATCCAGAGTCGGTGCTGGCTGGGGCAGCTGGAGCTGGAGCAGCAGCTCCGCAGTCTGGAGCTGGAGCGGCGGCTGGGGCTGGGGCTGGAACGGCAACTGGGGCTTGCTCGACTGGAGCGGCTTCTGGAGCTGGAGCAGCAGCCGGTGCTGGAGTCACGGCCTCATCTCCGTAGGCATTCCTCTTCACGACTGAACAATGTCAATAAGAATGCGATCACGACGAAACCGAATGACTTACCGGAGCGAGAAGAAGCCAAGACGACAAGGGATAGGAGAACGAACACCTTCATGTCGACGACAGTACCATTCTCGCCGATTTCAGCACTTTTATACCGAACCCGATAGGGTTTCCGACGCCTCTCAACAGTGCAGTCTTGATATTCGACGGCGTCTCTCGAAATTGCCAACTATTTCGCCGGTTTTCCGTGCTAGCAAAACGGAATAAAACTCCGCCCCCATTCTTCGACGCCGCCGAAACGTAGTGATTACGTTTCATTGAGTAGTATACACGGAAATTTCGTGAACAGAAAAAAAAAACATTTGGTTGTGGTCTGATGTTGATCGAAATCGAGCGTCGAGGTTTTTATCATCCATCAATTTTGTGTGTTTGGTTCTGAAAAAATTGATAGCAAAAAAGGCAATCGAGGAACGACCATAGATTAATTAGCAAGGAATTTGTCCGCAGATTGTTTTGCTGATCATCCGATGGAATCATGGCTCAATTTTGATGTTCAATTAATTGTCAGAATCGTCCTTGATTTTTATTCAAATGTCTCAGAATGCGTGTGGCATTAATGCCCATGTTTGACCAATCGTTTAACCATCTTCTTTAATTGTTGGCTGAGGTGGTGAAGTTCAAGGTCAATACTCGCTCTCAAAATCGAAAAGCCGTGACGAAATTGGGCAAAACGCTTGAAACGAGTTGTTAAGTTTCAACTATATAAATTGGGTTTTTTTTTTCTTCCGTTGGTTAGCGCGACACCAAAAACGAAGCCGTAGCTCGTTGGAACCATTTCGTGACGGCAATCAATCATCGACGACGTCACCAGCTTTTTGCCGAATAGCCGAATCGATCTTGAAGAATGATTCGTTGAATTTGATAAGATATTGGTTTGGAGGCAAACAATAATTTATCGGTTCCACTGCCTGAATTGTTGAGAGTGGAAAAAAAATTAAACATCCTCTGGGTGTTTATTTTTTTTTCTTCTTCTAGCCAATGTTGCTGTCATGTCGTGTCGTCGTTCAAGATGGCATTCTGGAAGTGAAAGTCTACCGATGATCGTTTTTTTGCCCAACAATGAAACAATGCAATCGTTTGTCTGTTCATCGTGACCAGTTATAGAGGATGAGCGGTTTTCCAAGAAGAGGCGTGTCGCGCCGCTCGGATTTTTGATCAGAGGGAGAGAGAGAGAGAGAATTTGATTCATGATGACTTGAATTGCAATCTTGTTCGCTTGATTCGAACCGAGTTGACCCTGAAATTTTTGAATCAAAAATTCCTATGATGTTGCGAATCGGATCTTGTTTGTCGCTTCATGATTGATCAAACACTGACGAGTCGAAAAAAATGTTATAAAAGGATGTCGTCGACGTCGTGCGACTGTGGAAAATTGGCTAAGTGCCAACAGAAAAACGAAGGCGATGGTCTCGGCGCGAAAGTAAAAGTGTAGATTTAAGGGCCTGGGAATAGATTAAAGGCGCACACTGAGAAGACATTTTCATGAATATATTTGGAATTTTGCCAATTTTTCGCCGAAAATAGTGTGAACAGACTTTGGGTCGCGGCTACTGTGTGAATGTTTTTGCATTTCCGCTCGAGACCATCAACTCGATCTTGCAAATCCGACGACAATCATCAAAGAAACTTCCATTCGTTAGAAATTGCCAATAATTTGTGGATTTGTTTTAAAAATGTTTCGCGGAAATTCTCGAAGATTAAATTTTTTTTAATTTATAAGCTGATTTAAGACAGCAAAAAGGTTTTTCTTAACTTTTTGACGAAAAAAATGTTATTTCGAAATTTTATTAAAAAAAAAACTCTGCGCCTTTAAAAATCACTTTCTTTTTGCAGAAATAAATCATATTATATATTTTTTTTGGAAAGAAAAGTGAATAACTGAATTATTCGCTATGAGTCTTAAAAATTTCTCACGGTATGAGCCTTTAATCAATTATTTAATTTTGTTAAATTCTATCGCAAAAAAATGAGAACCTCGAATTGTTGTGGGCCATTTTTTTTCCGAAGCGGTAATTCAAATTTCCATTTCTACTGATAACCTGCGAATCAATCTCATCGTAAATCTACAACAGCTGGTCTCATTGCGATTCTAATATTTTAACATTGCGATTACTGAAAAAAGTTCCAGTTTTTAAAAAGCCCGAAATCGGTAGTTCTTCATAAAAATTGAATAATTTTCAAATTTTGAAAAAAAAATTAAATACGATAATTAAAGGCGCATCCACTTTTGACTAGCAGATTCTCTGCAGCCAATTTTTCAGAAAGCGACTAGTATTTGAAATATTGTATCCAAATCATAGATCAAGTGCGGAAATAAAATTCGAGACGATCCCTCTCGGATCGCTGATAAATTCCATTATCAATCAAAAATGTTTTCATTTCTAATCCTCTTTTTCTTGTCGTCTTCAAAAAAAAAAAAACGTTCCGCATTTCGGCAAATCAGGTCAAACCAAAAATTTCATGCCGATTTCTTTTGGTTGGTGTTCCCATCGCCGAGATGTCTGCATTTCTCGCCGGCCGGCGGTGCCCTCAAGGTTAATCTTCATTCAATTGATTATTTATGATTCAATTGAGATGAACGAAAAAAGAGTTTCGCAAAAATTGCGAAACCGGTTCTTCGAATTTTTGTAGCCCGCCCGATTTTGATAGGAAATAAAACGTCTATCGCTCGATATATGTTCAATTCATGCTGAAAATTTCAATTTCACCACAAAACTCAATTTCAGTTCCTGTGGGCTTCGGCTTCTGAAGGTCGTGAGAATAAACTTTGATTTATTGAGAAACACAAGGAAATAGTCTTTGTACTGTGTGTGTGTTTTTTTTTTTCTTTTCATCAATCGCGCTTCGCACTCAGATTCTCGACGAGTTGACGCATTTGCGGTGTGAGGTCGTCGTCGGCGACTTTAAACAAATCGAAGTGGTCTTGGCAGATTTTTCGAATGTCGACCGCATCGCCGGAAACTTCGAAGAGGATGAGACCCGCTGAAAATTCGAAATCCACCGATTTCGCTTTGGGACCACGAGAAAAAAAGAGACACCCACAATAATCTCCTTGAATCGGAATCAGTTTTTTGTCGATTTTCGTCATGTCCAAATCGAACGTGGCGCAAAGATGAATGTCGGATGATTTGAGAATTCTTGAGAACTCCATTCCGCGTTCGGCAAAATCGTCGGCGGTCTCGTCGGAGTCTCGACAAGAATAGATGAATGAATGAGCCAACGGGTCCTGAAACGAGTATTTGTCGACGGCAAAACACAAAACCGCAAAATTTGTACGTCTTTCGCGATTCGAAAAACTGGAAGAATCGAGGATTTCTCGTCGGTAGTGATCCCATGACTATGCATTGCGTCAATCTCTTCAGGCTTCTGCAAGCGAAAATCGCATTGAATTTTTTTTTCTGGCTTCAAAATCAAATACCAACGACACGAGTGTCTCATGAACTCGGAAATTGCGTTTTCCCGTTTCCGGCGTAAAGTCATGAACGGAAACGACGCGATTCGTGAATAAGCTCAATGAAGCTTCACGCATTTGCGCTGAAATTTTGATTAATTTTCGTTTTTAGTAAAAAAAAATAATAAATTACCTTTAAAATCATCATAATAAAGCGCGAGTGGATGAAAATGAACGTCATCGGAATTTTCGATGATCGGCTGAGTTGGGCATAGAAGCGCCAGGCGAATATCATGGCAATCGCGAGTTCGCAGCTGTTGGCACGCCGCCAAAATGGTGCAATTCGAGCAGTCGCGAATGAAAAGACTAGAATCGATATTGAACACGAAACGACGCCAGCTGAATTTACCTTCCCGAGCAGGGTCCAAGAATCAGAAGCGAATCGCGGCAATCATCGACCGTCAAACTAGCAGTGGGCTTGAGAAGGAATATCGACGACTCCTAAACGCCACAACAATTAATTACTTAATTTGACGAATTAATTACAGTGCAATTTTCGATTTGCATTGAATCCTTGTCCATTCCAATTCGCTTATGAATATTGCTATGAATATCCGCTATTACGTATTTGCTTGTATCGACGTTTTCGCGTTTCTCCCTAAATTTTTGTTTCAAAATTGCAACAGCAGCAAAAATTGTGTGAAAATTACCAGGAAAATTGGGGTTCGCGAGCGGCTTCATCTCTAGGAGCTTCCACATCTTCCGGATCGTCCTTGACTTTGTAGCGATCCTCGCGTCTTGAACGATTCAGCAGCTTTTTTGGGAAACAGCAACTCATGGCAATAGTAACGCGCAGAATATAACTCCAGCAAGGCGTCGAGTGCAAATCGGAAACTGGATGATGGTTGCCATGACGATGGTTTCGTGTGAGCGACGTCCGCGCTCAAATCGGTTAACAAACCAACCAATAATTCTCTTTTTAATTAACATTTTATTATCATTTGAATTTTAAAAGAAAAACAACAACAAAACCAGCATACGATTAACATGAGATGCAGATTAACTTGGTTATGTTTGGAGGTAAATAATGCATTATTAACATGGACATGAATCAATTTTTGGCAGTACAGTCACGGGAAATGTGTCCAGTCTCTTGGCAGTTGTAGCATCGCTTCTGGTCGACTGAACCATTTTCAGTGCACTCGCGAGAAATATGTCCACCGCGGCCGCAATTGTAGCATTTTTGTCCTGGACCTCCCGAACGATATCTTCCACCGCCATTGCGATCCGACGGGCATTCACGAGCAAAATGTCCACGTCCTCCACATTGATAGCATGTACCGCCACCGCCGCGAGCTCCGCTTCCACTCTTTTGTGGGCATTCGCGAGAAATATGTCCGGGTTCGCCGCAATTGTAGCAGCCTGAAAGAAAATGCGATATATTCAAGTTCAAAGTTGTCTACAAAGAAAAATTATACATTACAACATAACATCCCGATTACTTCAAAAATCTCAATAAATTCACAACATTAATGCCGGAAATTTTTGTAAGGTATTTACCTAAAACACCACCCCTCAAATCAACACCACTCCACCTCCTCCTCCTCCGCCGGTTCTGCGCCCTCCGTTATCCGCATTCGGACAGTTGCGCGAGATGTGTCCAGTTTCGTGACAATTGTAGCACTCCTGATCCGACATGCTGAAATAATAAGAAATGAGTTGATAGAATAGAACAAAAAATTCAAAGAATCAAAGAGAATCAGCAATTTCCACAAAAGTCGTAACGATTTGAGCTAAAATGACAAAAATAGTGGTTGCTTAAACGCGCCAACATGGAAATAATGACGTTAGACACACCAAACGTGATATAAACAAACTGGTAATGTTGAAAGATAATGAGAAACGTGAGAAGAAGAATGAAAAGCCGTCACACGGCCTCCTAAGGAAATTGGCCGCGTGCCAGCTGAGTTTGATGCGCAGGTGCTACGGTGGCGGCGGCAATTCAAACGTTCATTTTGTCATCATTTTTTCGACTTTGATTTTCGCCAATTTTTTACAAATTTTCGCTCCCACGTTCTCAATTTCATAGTTTTTTGGTAGATTCTCTTATATTTTTAGAAATTGAATTAATTTTCTTTCGAAAATAACAAAATAATCGAAATCAAGGCACAGAATTGATGCGTTTAAATCTAAAGAATAATTTTAATTCAAGGGATAAATATTTTTGCACTGTAAAAATTAAATTGTTGGGAGAAAAAATAATATTGAATTTAAACTATGATTAAAGTTAATTCACACATCTAAAACATCAATCATTTACATAATATCGTTATTTTAATTGCTTTTTTTTTTGTTTTAAATGCTTAAATTGCTCACTTTTTGGTTTCAGCCATGGATACGATGCGCGAGGAGAAACGACACGCCATTCCGGCCATTGGCTTCTACCCACAGGAGGAAATCAGTACAGGAGTAAGATATGAGGAATTTAAATCCGAAAAAAAATTTTGAAATAATTTTCAGACAACTTTGATCGCCATGGAATACAACGGAGGAGTTGTCGTCGGAACCGATTCGCGAACCAGCGCTGGAGCTTTCATCACATCGCGTGCCACCAACAAAATCACACCGATCACCGATAATCTTGTGGTTTGTCGATCAGGAAGCGCCGCTGACACCCAAGCCATCGCTGATATCGTTAAGTACAATCTGGAAGTCTATTCGTAAGATTGTTTTTGCTTAGTATTGAAATTTTCTTAATATTATAGGATGATTGAAGCTGCTCCAGTCACAATTTACCGCTCTGCTCAGATTTTCCGTCAATATCTTTACAACTACAGAGATTCTCTATCGGCGTCGGTTCTTGTTGCTGGATACGACGACAAGCTTGGAGGACAGGTAGATTTTTTGCCAAATTGATCAATTTTCGTCCAGAATTTTTAGTTCCGCAATATTTTTTTAGTATATTTTAAATGCTACGGGAAATATCAAACGATTTAATTTTTTTTGAAATCCCCAAAAATTGAATTTTTCAAAAAAAAAAAAAAGATCAATTGCTCGAATTAAGCGATTTTCAGCTCTACGCCCTTCCAATCGGTGGATTTGTGACCAGACAGCGTTCAACTGCTTCGGGATCTGGATCGACGTTCGTCCAAGGATTCCTCGACAGCAAATGGAAGCCAAATTTGTCACTTGAGGAATGCAAAGCCATCGTCAAGCAAGCTGTTGGTCTCGCGGTTTTCCGCGATGGGTGAGATTACTGTTTTTTTTTTATTCAAAAATGGTTCTAAAGTTAATAAATTCTTGGACGACAGCGGAAAATTGGCTGAATGCCAAAATAATTTGCGAGAGGTCATGTGCGCTTTTTTCTCAATGCAATCATTAAAATTTGACTCTAAAAATGATAATTCTGATTATTTTATATGCCTCTGAAAAAAATAGCTTAGAAAATAGAAGTAACCTCAAATAGAGCGAGTCGGCTAACACTGTTTCTTCAGTATGATTTTTCAAAAATTTTGAGACTGGATAAATTCTTTAATAAAAAAAACGTCGAAATAAAAATTGGAGCCAAATTGAAGCTATCAATTTCAGCTCATCTGGAGGTGTCGTTCGTCTTGCCACCATCGACAAGACGGGAACGAAGCTCGAGCTGTTCAGACCGGACAAGCCGGGATTCCCTGTTGTTCATGCACCCAAGAGTCACCCATCGTTCCCATTGCACATTGAGCAAGTTTAAGATGATTCTCGCGTTTAATCATTCGTTTTTTTGTGTTTCTCTCCCCCCTATTTTTTCCACTTTTTCTTTAATTATTTATTTGACTTTCGGTCGAAACTTTGGCGAATGTATTCATTTTCGTTTTGCTGGTGATAAGTTATTCGTGTCGCATAAAGTCGGTCCGCTTTTTTGTGATTCCGACGAAAAAAAACGGTGGGTCGATAGCATGTGTGACGCAGCGCAATTATTAAGAATTAGCGTCATTCGAGTGACCGGTATTTAGGCGAATAAATCAAACATTTTTGCGAAATGAAATGAAAAAGTTAGCCGTGCGGAACACGCTAGCGTCAATTCACTTTCATTTATTTTATTATAACATTACTATTATTATTATTATTAATATTAACATATAAACGGTGAAAGACGAATGGTCCTGAAGCGATCGGAGCGACTAGAAGCGGCAATCGACGAATTGCAGAATTCGGCCGAGAATCGTCCACGTGTACTGACTACCGCCGACGTTTGTGCATGTTGCGAGAAGGGACGGCGCCGCCGAGATGGAAGCGCGTTGCTGGAACAGACAACATTCAATGATGGGTGGCTCTCGGTTTGAATGGTCCCTACTTGATCGTAGCCTTCGACGGTGGCCGCTTGTCCGCCGGTGGTGCACGTGATGGCGACGGTGGCGCCTTGTGCGTGAGTGTTGCCGAACGAGACGTCGCTGTAGTCGAATCTGAGAAACAAAAAAAATTGGTCCGCACATGGTCAATAGAATATTCGATGGGTTGCCGATGGCAACGCGAAATTTTGTTTTCGCTTCGAGAACCTTGATGTGCGCCTTTAAACGCCGAATCAAAATTGAAAGATTCGCTAGCGAGATTACAGCATTGAATTACCTATACTGATCGGTTTGATCGACGGCCGAGACGGGATAGAGAATGAGATCGGAGCAGCGGGCGCCGACTTGCGCCGGATCGTTGCTCTGCACGAATCCGGGCGGCGCGCACGAGAACACGACGACGGCGAGCATCGAAGCGGCGAGAAACGCGTTGAGCCAATACGTGCTCATTTTTTTTTGGCAGAGAGGCGGGAAGGAATGAAGGCGTCGATGGGAAATGAAAGACGAGCGGGGGTCTGGAAATCGAGAGCATCGAATGAAGCTGTTCAACAAAGTGCAAAAAACAACAACAACAAAATTGCGAAACACAAAATGAAAATAATAATGGCATTTCGAATGTGTGGTAGAGGATGGAAGGGGGCACGAATCCAGTCCGTCCGGACGAGTTGAACCTCATAATTGGTCCCCCCTCACATGCCTGCCCGGCGCTGTCGGGACGACTCGGTGGGCGTGAACACTTTCCGGATCGCTCAAAAACTAGACAACCGACGAAAGCAACAATCCGCCGTCACCCTATTTGGAAGAATTGCTAGAGGGGGTCGAATTGGGCGTTGCTAGGTTAGCGGCTACACATTATGAAGCATGTTGCGGATGCTTATTGTATAGTAGCATTGAGCAGTTGCTTTTTTTGTTTTCGCAATTACGATTAATCTCATTTTAGATATGAGATTGAGTTGATTGATATGGTGTACGAATGGGATTCATTTGAGCATTTTCAAAGAAGAATAATTATAGAAAATTTTAGAAACTTGTCATGATCCTTTAATTAATTTTTTATTTCCAATATTTACTTTTTCTTTGTAAAAAAAATACACTTTAATCTTTTTTTTCTTCAAATTTTTCATATATGGGCGTAGCAAAATAGATGCACTTTTATAATATATTTTAATATTTAATAAAAAAATTTTATTGAATCAAAATGTGAATCGAAAGCTTATCTAATGCTTCATCAAAATGTTTTTTTTTTTTCAACTTAAAATCCAAAAGCTGCATTTCTTTTGAAGCAAACAGGCATCAGATGGCTGCTGAAATGGGCGGAGCCTTCTACGAAATCAGTGTAGATTTACGACGGAGTGCGAAATCGCAATTCTCGAGAATCCACAACGAATTTTGTTTTGCCAATTTTCCCTTTTAAAAAGATGGGACCATGAAACTCGAGAAAGAAGAAGCTGACGATCGAAATTTCGATGTCGAACCGTGTGAACAATGGTCCGTCGCACTTATTAGGGCGGATCGAGATTGGAGATCCAATCTCGTAGTGCGAGTCCAGAAAATCGGTCTGTATGAAAGGGAAAACGGCGGCATTGCGAAGAAGTCGAGTAAATTCAGTTTTGGATTCCAATGGGGGGGGGGTCTTTTCTTCAAATCTCATATAATAGAATTTTGATTTTAAAAATCTGCGGACATTTTTTCATTTTTTTTTCACCGCCCACAACCACCGGTTAGTCGTTGTCAATTCAATGATGGTCCCTACATTTTTTCGGCTCAACATTTTTTTTTTTGTAGGAAATTTTTCCGAGCAATGATTACTGTAGATTTTAAAGGTGCATGAGGAAAAATCATAAAATTGATATTTTTGGTAAAAAAAAAGAAACAAATCCGAAATTTTCCGCATTTTTCGGCTGACCCATTTTTCTCTGCAGCCAATTTTTTCGAGGTTCTCATTTTCCCATATTCAGTGGCAGCCGATTCGGAAGTCGAATATCACAAATTCAATATTCAAGAACATTTGTGGGTGGGGAAGGGGGGGGGGCGGGGGAAGAAGAAGAGGACGACGAGGAAGACGGAAGGTGGAAGTGCAGCCACCCACCTGGTTCGGAGATCTCAATCAGCAACGAAACACTTTTGATATCTACACTCATCCATAGACACCCATTCATTCGCCAATTCTCTCATTTGCTTTCATCAAATCCGTGAAGACGCCCCCCCCAAATTCCTTATAAGGAAATGTCCCATCATTCCCGTCGGCTACCATTTTTGGCATACCTCTTCCTCACCCTCGTCCTCACAATCACTCTACTCATCTCGTTCGAATTCTTCTCGAGACCCGTCGGCGTGTTTTCTGAAGGTATCACCCCCCCCCCATCCTCCACCTTAGAATGAGCAACTCTTGACAGTCTCATTATCCAGATGGCGATCATGTGCCGTTCGACTTCTTCACCAATTTCCAAGTTCATCCGTCGAGGGACCACCATCAGAACGTCTCAGTGCTTGTGCTCATCAATAGCGTGCCCAAAGAGGTGGCGTTGCGCGACGCGATTCGCGATTCATGGGCCAACGTGTCGGCGTACGATGGCGCGATTCGCGTCGAGTTTCTCATCGGCCAACCCGACGCCGAGCATCGATCGGCGATTCGCGCCGAGCAAAATGAGCACGATGACATCATCATTGCCAACATCGACGAGGGCTACTACGAGTTGAGTGTCAAAACGATGGCGATGCTCGTTTATAAGGCAAGGTACACGATGCGCGGAACCCGTAAAACTGTCCGCAGATGATTATTCCAATAAAAAATTTCAACCGTTTCGAGGTTTCCCAGAAAATGGCACAAAGCATTTTTTGGAAAATTGGTCAATTCTTAAAATTATTTGAAAAATCTGGCCGTGGCCGAGTTATTTCAAATCTGCGGTTTTTTACTATCGATGAAAAAGTATAAAATTGATCTTGTTCAGATTCTACCCGAAAACCAAATGTCTTGTGAAAGCCGACAGCGACAACGTGCTCATGCTTCCCAACTATCTTCGACTTTGCGAGGAAACCGGTGATCAGCTTTTTTCCCATTGAATTACATTATTT
This sequence comes from Caenorhabditis bovis, assembly GCA_902829315.1. NCBI lineage: Eukaryota > Metazoa > Nematoda > Chromadorea > Rhabditida > Rhabditidae > Caenorhabditis > Caenorhabditis bovis. The sequence continues at coordinate 1,542,115 of CADEPM010000008.1, forward strand.
TTTTCAGTGGCGCCGAGAATCGTCGGCAAATGCGACGTGCCGCGACATGTGATTCGAATGTCGACGAAATGGGCGGTGCCGAAATTCGTGTTCGCCGATGAGCTCTATCCGGCGTATTGTTCGACGGGAACCTACACGTTCATCGGTATGGCGTTTCGAGAATGTCGTGGAAGCGAATCGCGATTTTAGGCGCGAATCTGCCGCAGCTACTCATCAACAAGGCGATGAAGGGCAGTTTTGCGACGTCGCGCAATTTTCGGTTAGGCGTTTCTCGCCATCTGCCGACAATTTCAGTGGGCCATGAAATTGTCGGCAGATCGACAAAACTCTATGGGACCAACGAATTTGCAGGCGACTATCCGAAGACGTGATCTTCACGGGAATTCTCGCCGAGCAGGCCGGCGTCGCGCGACGCCACGTCAACGGCCTCTCGTTCTTCGCGCAGCCCGAATTCGAGTGTCGCAACAGCTTCAAACACACCTACAGTATTCATATGAATCGCGACAAGAACCCGACAAAGTATTATCACATGTTGAAGCGAATTGAAGGCGAACGATGCCGCTGGTGGAACCGGTTCAGTGTCCGCAGATGGACCTAATCCACCCACTCAATTTTTTTTTCGAATCTTTCCCTTTTTGTTTGCGTACGGGTCTTCTTTAATGATCGTCGAATAAAATATAATAATTTGGGGATTATTATGTCATATTTGACAGGTGACAATGATGACGATGGTAATCGTGCGACAATGTGCTCATCAGACCATCTCACACCTTTTTGTCAATGAGATGGCTCGTTTGATTAGACGATCGCATCACACACTCGCGTATTTGCCGGCTTAAATCAAACGAGCCTAATTTTCCAAACGGTAGCCGCCAAGTCTGCAAGCACCGTCACGCAAAATTGAACAGTTATCGGGCAAAATATTGATTTTCTCAATTTCGTTGACTTTGATTATCCTCTTTGGGAAATGATAAAAATGGAAAATAGATACCCACGAACTATTTTTTTTATTTAGTGGCCGGGATTTTCAGTTTTCCGGCTTGAATCGAACGAGTTATGCAATTTTCAAAAGCGAATTGTTACTGTAATTGTCAAAGCCGCAAACACCGTCACGCAGAAATGCACACACATCAGAAATATTCATTTGTCAATTTTTTCCCGTAAAATTCCAATTTGCTTATGTTTACCCGTCAAATTTTTCATTTTTCTGCAATTGCCCAAAAACTCATCATCATTTTCCAATCAATTTCCTGCATTTCCAACAATTCAAAAAAATACCACAATTGATTTTTTGTCAGTTTGGCTTGTTTTTTTATTCCAATTAATTGATTGCTTGACTACAAAATTGAAATGTGGAATAGAATGAGACAAAATGAAAAATAAAAGATGAGAGAAAAAAAAACTTGATTAGATATGTGAGAAATCAAAAAATAACTTGATTCCCAAAAAGAAAAGTGTAAAAAGAAGGAAAAGAGGAAAAAAATTGATTCGACAGAATTATTTGTGTATTGATTATGCTCATTGCGGGCGCTTATTCATTAATTCAAATTTCACAATTAAATTATGCTCAAAAAATTAAAATTTAAATGGTTATTAGACGCGAGAGACAAACGAAAAACTCGAGAAGAAAATTCGGTGATTATGAATTAAAATGGTACAGGAATTCATACAACAAATGTGGAAATTTGGAATTTAAAAGAAGAAACATAAAATACTGAAGTGAAATGACGATCAATTAGAACTCGGACCAAAAAATGGGAATTTTTCTTCAGCAACACAAAAAAAAACGCACACAAATACGAGTGAAATTGGGCTTTTAAACGAAAAATGCACAAGAATAACCTGCACTGAAACGTAAGTAAAAAAAATGCGGCGCAAATTTGGTGCCCGTGGGGCCCGAAGTACAAAAAAAATGTTGGGGGAGGGGGAAACAATCGATTAATTAAGGGTACGTATCATCGAATAAATTACAATTATCGTAATTATGCTTAATTGGTCAACAGAAATTAATTAATTTATGCGATAAGGGCAGGAGATGAAGGGATGTTGGTTAAAGGATTGAGAGAAATTATAGGTAAAGCTCACAGTAATCGGGAAACACGCGGTGCATCAACACATGGCTTCGCAACATCATCATCATTAAACCGGGGCACTGCTATTCAATTGCTCCTGCGCTTGACTCATCTGATTGATGTGCTCCAGAAAATTGAACGGATTCGCCGCGCCGCCAGCAGCCATCGGATTCAAATTCAACAATTGGGTGATCATCGCCGATTGATTGGCGGTCTGTAATTCAATGGAGTTCGAAACGCTCAACAACGCACACACTTACATCATCATCCTTGACTTTTCGACGGAATCGCTGCTGAATAAAGTCCTTGCGCATATGGACAGGTCGGTGGGTCTGCAAACAAACAACTCGAAATCAATTGATAATTGCACCAAAGGACAGGTGCCTTGTATAGGTAATTTTCGAATTATGTCTAAGGGGGACGGGGGGCTCAATTTCGTCCAAGGTCGACACAAGGCACCGCCACTCAATTTGCACACAATAGGCGAACAATAGGTAATTAGTGGGGTCCCCCCGCCCGACATCTCAACCTTTCTCCTCCTCGTGTATCATATCTCACCACAAGGCCGCAATTTTCTTAACAACCCCCCCCCCACCATTTCTACCGTAATCCGACGTGGGCCCCCTCTTGTGACCAATTAGCAGTGGATTTCGCCTTATTAGTACGGTGGGTTGCGTGTGTGTGTGTGTGTGTGTCATTAACGATATATATATGGACTGATCCGGTTCCGATCGTCGAACCCCACCAAGGATTACAGTCGCCCTTCTCCCTTTCCTCTGATGAGGGGTACGGTTAGTTCAAAAGAGCCCCCTCCCTCCCTCTCTCTCTTAAAGCTTCTTCCACCCAATTGATACTTCTCCTCCGGGTCCCCCGTCCCCTCACCCCATTTCGATGCGCCTTTTTTGCGGTTCAACGAATTCACAAAAGAAAACACAATAAGAAACGAGGACGAGTCAATTCCATTCAGCCAGGTGTTTATGTGCCGCCTTCTGCCTAATTGCCGTCCTCATCGTCGGTATACCGCGATGCGGGGAAGTGGGAGAGCGAGGAACAACAATAAGAAAGTAGGACTGGCCAAATGGGCGTAGTAATCATCCACAGGTAATCATCGATATCGCAACTGTAATTATCCGACGGCGGCGGCGGCGGGGCGTGCGCTACCACGAAGACGACAAAAGACGACGAGTTTCGCTGATTTGACGACGCCCGCCCTACCGTATCGTTGACGGAGGGGGGGGGATGGATACTGTAGGTGATCGGGGGAAGGCAGCGCGCCTGCTCCTTATTAGGCCTCAACGCGATCTCAATCAAAAACCACATTCGGCGATAATTAGTTGAAACGACCTTTACCACCAACCAATCATCATCATCATCATCATCATTGTCAATGGAACAGGGGTAAAGTAATTAGAGGTAGAAGGAGTGGGAGAAGGGGGGGGGAGGCCAATTTCTTATATATTATGTGACAAGTTTCGCAAGACACCACTTACCCGATGGAGACGATAATAGAGGCCGCACGCGTTGCACACAAGCTTGCCGGTGAGATCGCGACGCCACGCCGTCGTTCGGGTCGTCATGCAATTCGAGCAACGCGACACTGATGGATTCGAGTCGTCATCTCGCGACGAGGCGTTCTGACTGGCCGCCGCCGTCTGCTGTTGAGCTTGCTGCTGTTGCTGTTGTGTCGACTGTTGGGATGCTGCCGTCGGCTGCTGCTGTTGTTGCTGCTGCTGTTGCTGAGAAGCGGACTCTTGGAGTTTCTGAAAACAAAAAACATATTAATAATATCAATGGCGAATTTTGAACAGGACTTTCCCACACCCTTCACTTTTTTTTTATCACAACTCATTCTTTTTCACCTTCGCAATGTGCGACAAACGATCTAACTCATTTCTCACAACTTTCCGCAGAAAGCCAAAAAAAAACGAACAATCACCGCACAAAATGCGAATCGGATGGATCGCCGACAGGTCATCGAAACGAGCGGTGCCGCCTTTCAAGGGCGCAACAAAGCGCAATGTTTCAAATCAATTGCCGTCGATTTTTTTTTGATTCAAATCCAAACGCTACCTACCCCATTCAAATGCGCGGTGAGCTGCTCCATTATACTCTGCGAGCTTTCGGTGGTGACCGCCGTCGCCGCCGCAGCCGCCACCTCAATCGGCTCCTGTTTCACGCGAATCGTCTCTTCCACCGAGCTCTTCGCCATTTTCGCCGGCGTTTGCTCGGCTGAAATCGTTTGCTGTTGTTGTTGTTGCTGCTGCTGTTGCTGCTGAACCATGGCGATAATGCTCATCATTTGTTGTTGTTGTTGCTGCGCCATCGGATCGACTGAAAAAAACGCGCGCCGATAACAATCAAAACGTATGATTAAAACGATATACAAATGTATATGGACGTCAAATTCTCATTGCCACAAAAAAAAGAAACCGGAATTCCACTTACATATGAAACCGTTCGTGAATCCGAAATCGGGGAACGGCGAGCTCGCCGAGACGGGCGTCGAGATTTGACGATTCGCGGCGCGCTCGTCACCGTTCTCAATGATGAGCCCGTTCTCCAGAAGCGCTCCGACGCGACTAATCGATTCTTTCGTCGGTTTGCGTTTTCGACTACCACTTCCCGATTTTCCATTGATCAATGACGGCGATCCGCGGCTTCCCGACGGCGATGATGCCTCCTGAATAAATAGATGAGAGATATGATCAGAATTTTCGGCGAGTCCGAAAGAGGCGCTACCTTCTCCTCGCTTCCACTCTCGCTCATACGATCCATGCGCTCTTTTTCTTTCTCAGCGAGAAGACTCTCCATTCGCATGTAGAGCAAGTCAAACTTATCAATCATTTGTTGGACATTCTGAAAAAGAAACCAAATGTATCTGAGAGAAACCAAAACGAAAAGATAAGGCTCGCTTAGTACTCCCCCCCCCCGTCCATTGTGCTCCGAAACACGGCATTAGTTCAAATTGCGCAATTTTTTTGCGTGTGTGCGCGCGCGCGGCGCCTATTCATCACTAGCAATCGAAACAATAGAACAATGGAATGTAAAGGAACGCAATCTTTTTTTTTTCTCGACGTTGTCACCCGAAAATCCCCCACCTACCTGTTTGATATCTTGATGAAGCTGAACACATCCAGCGCACGGTGGCGGCGGCGGCGATGATGGTTGTGGCGCCGTTGATGACGCCGCCGCTTCGACGGGCGACGATGATTGCTGCTCGCGACGTGGGCTCGATTCGGACGGGCATTGCGATGCCGGAGATGACTCGACAAGTGTCATCTGTAAAAATAAAGCAAAAATGCAAAATTGATAAAAAAGCGAGTAATGCATAAAGCGGGAGAAGATGAAGACAGAGAGAAGGCGAACAAAAAAGAACGAATAAAAAAATTCAATTTCCGCGATGAAGCATTAAGATAAGGCGAGCTAGTGTGAGTGGGAGAATACTGGTGGTGTTAGGCAAAAATAGTTCGATTAGATAAACGGACAAGATATGCTTTTGCACCAAGCGGCACCCACTCGCCCCTTTCCAAAACTCGAAAGGAGATAGCGCTGGCGGGAAGGGGGGCAAGAATGACTGGAGGCGAGCGAACGCGCGTCGACGACGACGAGGTGAGCGAAACGTTCTTCAAATGTGGGTGGAGCGCCAAAATGGGCGTGGCCCCACCACCACCGCCATCACCAAATAGAAACGCCAATAATAATCGGCGTTTGATTCTTGCCAAGAGCCAATCGGCACCAAATCAGTCAGAATCGGTGTGACGAAGATTAGAGACAGAGAGAGGGGGGCGATTTCGCACCACAATGGTGATATAATGATGGATGGTGAGAACTATCAAGGTGCTATGTTGGATTAGTGCCGCCAAAAATTTGCTGCTGATGTCGTCGTCATCGTCGATCAGCCAAGGAATGAAGACGATGAAATGGAGGCGAATGAGGAGGAGGACAACGATGGAGGTTCGCGATAAACATCTCCTATCGATTACAAATCGCCAAAAGGGGTTAAAACATTGTGAAGGGTGTAACGACAAGGCACCCGATAGAGATGATGATGATTACCAAGTCGTGATAACCATCTAGCGGCACGTTTAACTTCGCCTTCCATCTCGTTCGTGACGATCTCAACAAGCAAAGAAATACACAAAAAAAAAACAAGACAAGTCGGGGCATGCGTGTTAACGTACCATATCTCGCATCCACGAGATTTGATCGAGTATGATATGATTGGCAGGTGCGAACAACAATTTATGACGATGATTATATGATAAGTGAATAGTTTACGAGGGCGCGAGATTCGCGCGACGATTGTAAAACTTCAGGCCAGCAGAGTTTTACAATCGATTTAGGGTCGCCATCCGGATGGGGGAGATACATTTCGAACAAAAAATCTATACGTATAGAGATATATGTATATATCTAACACCAAATAGTCGCGGATAATGGAGCCATATGTGCGAGTGTTGAGTGAGTGAGCCAGCAAGCGAGCAGAGGCGAGCACAAGCGAGCAGTGATTATCTCAGGCTCGCAACCACATATGGCCACGAACAATAGATCACCGCCAAACCGCCACCACATCGTTTTCGTCTTAAGAAGACGAAGGAGAAGAAGTGAATGACGAAAAAGGTGTACCAAACGCCGAGGCGGAGAAAGGGGGCGTGGCCGGCGTGCATGGTGATTGAGGTAGTACTCGACACACTAAAAGGTTCCCGTCTTGCTGCCGGCTGCTGTCGTCACCGGAAGTTGAGGGGCCCACCCGCCTCTAGGAGTCATGAGAGGTGCCGGGTGTGCATGTGTGCTCATTCGCCTGGAACTGATAACCCCGTCGAGGTTCGTCGAGGAAAAAAATATATTTTGTTGGTGGTTTGGAGTTTCGAAGCCTACCGGGCTATGAAAACTCCTTTAAAGGCGCACAGTGGGTCTTGAAGTCGTCAAAAAAAAAACGTGGAAAGAAAGCATTAAAGCTCAGCGTAACACAGGAAACGCGAATGAATAACACTTTTGCGCAAAAAAAGAAAACCAGCAGCACTTAATCAAGAGCGAGAGAGTCCCCCCCCCCTTCTCAACTGGCGACGTTTGGTGGTTCGTCGTGGGGTGGGGCCACTCATTGTTTGCTCATGTCTCACCTCTTCATGCACTCAGATCCCACCTTTTATGGAGATAATGGACCGGACAGCCGGCTCGCGTACGACGTCGCTTCACCGGACCTTGAATATTCTATCAGTCTCAAAAGCGCTCGCTCGCGTTTTCCCCCCGCTTTTCGACGTTACCAACGACGACGCGGCGACCGGAGCAGCAGCAGCACAATAGGGTTTTGTTGTGTTAAAAATCAAGAAAACGAAAGAGAAATGGGAGACTGAGGTGGGCACCCGAACAATGGCCGGAAGCCGTGCGCTGCCGGGGCGGGACCATGACGGCCTCCTCTACCCCACCCCTAATTATCAGGGCGGGCCAGGTAAACATTGTTTGGCGATAATTGCTGCCGGTGGAGAACCGCCGTGGTGCACTTGTTGAATTGGCCTGCCTGAATGAAATTGTTGGGAGGGAAGCTTGGAGCTGGAGGAGCTCACAAAAATTGTGAAAATTAAAATGAATGAGACAGAAATCCAAAATGAGCTTCGTTTGCAAACACACACACACACATATTCGCATAGAGCGCCTAGACAGAGGAGACAAGCACACACACACACACTATGTTGTTTCCTCGCGCGCGCGCGCCACGCTAGCTGATATTATTGATGGAGGAGTAGAATTTCAAACCGGATGAGGCGACAACACTACCTGACATAGGCAAAAAGCGCGACACGCCCTCCTGGAAAATAAGAGAAAAAAAACGGGACCAGTGGGTCCCGCGCGTCAGTTAACACTGAAAAGCTGAACAAATAATGGGGAGGAGGCCTTATGGTGGTGATAGTTGGCGAAATGGCGAGGAGGGGGAGGCAATGAAGCTGGCCGGCCGGCGGGGCCTGCATCGGGCTGTGCCGCGATGCCTATCAGTTGATGAGATGAGCACGCCCTGGGATGTGTCGTCTCTGTGTATATGTGGAGGATGTCTGTGTGCGGCGGCGACGGCGCAATTCACGTATATAATTGGGAAAGAGGGAGGAGGCTTTTTGAATCAACAAAATGCGGAATATATTTGGGACTTGCGCCAGTCCTGGTCAATCATTAGACCGAATTTTAAGCAGTTTGCTTCTCGCGTTGCGAAAAATGGTTTTTTAAACGAATTTCAGCAATTGCGCAACACTCCATTAATGGATTGCGAAACGATTTTGCGCAATCCTTCGCCTCACGTGGAAACAATTCGTTCCATTATTTTTGAAAAAATTCGAATTTCGATAAAATCTGAAATATTGTCGATTTGAAAACAATATTGCATTGCTAAACAATTTCTGATTAACAATTCTCACAGGAAATTCTAAAAATAACGAACAAAAACGAGTTTTAAGGGAGCGTAATAGCAAACGAATAATGAAACTCAAAAATACTTGGATAATCCGTGCGGAGTACACAATCGCCGGTGTTGAATGTGCAAACACACTGCACACATGAGTCGCCTACAGTAATCGACAATCGAAATCGATAATAAAAATTGAGCGGCAGCCAAAAAATATATCTATCAACTGTTACATTCAATGTTCAACCCCTCAACGCCTGAACAATCAATTCGCAGTGGTGTGTCTCCATGAAATGCCCACTGTCTAACAGATAACAATGCAGTGTATGGGCAATTATGTCCTCCAGTACATACACAGCAGGCCTCACAATCGTGCGCGCCCCAAAAAAGGAATAATAATAATATTTCTTGACAAATGTGATGGAAACGAAAAAAAATGGGGGGGGGGCAAGTGCGGTTCAAAAATTGCTGATAATTGGTGATATTTAAGATAATGATGAACATGATACGAGAGAAAAAAATTGGCGAATTAATGGCAAGCGTGTGCGTATGTGTGTATGTGCGTTATTTGAATGTGAGGGTCCCCTCCCCTCGCACGGCCAGCCGTGCGTGCCATATGGACGGGCGGGCTTCGTCGAATGCACATTGAAGATATCAGATCACTGAGGCGAGGCGAAATTGGCACACACATACACACACACACAAACACCCGTTGGATTAATTTTCCACATAGGTCATGTGACGACACACAATGAATTTTTAGTATTTTTGCGCTGGAAAAAATTAAACGAAAATGAGGCGGGGCAGCCGCGCGCGCGCTGATTGGCCGGCTGATAACAAGCCACGCCCACTGATAGGCGTGCACGCCACGCCTATCAAATCAGTGATTGGCGCGCTGCGGCCGAAACCCGCGACACGTCGGCAGCAACAAAACGACAGATAACACCGAAAATCGATGGCGCGAGCTCGCGCTTTCGCCAAATGATAAGAAAAGGTGGCGTGCGCGAGTGCGCATCGAGTCGAGATAAGAGGCGCCGGACGCGAAAAGGGTCCGACGAGAGAGCATTGACGCGGCGAAACAACAACAATCCAGAGTGTGGTGCAGTCTTTTTTTTTTGGCGGTCTCAACTAAAAAGATATCCGCAGCTCAACAATTGATGACGATGCCTGATTTTCGATTTCCATCCGCCCAAAAAATAAGAGAGACTCCCCCCTTTTATTTTCTCGTCGATTTTGTTGATTGAGAACAGATATTCCATATTTGGCCGCAGCCGCCGCGAACAATAGCTCTTTGAGTCCACGCGCAGCAATATAATTGGATTACCGTAATCGTCGATGATGATGATGAAGAAGAAGAAGCTTGTTGTATGAAAAATGGCACAATTTTTTTTTTGGCGGGACCCGCCAATTACCAAAGACTAAAGAATGATGCGCAATTAATCATGCACGCGCGCGCGCCCGCCGGCCAGATATAGACATGTGTGATTGACGAATCGGCATTTCGCCACCTCCCTTTAATTATGCATTTTTTTTTCGTTGGTTCGTCGCCACGGGTTCGCCAATTTTTTTGCCTCTCTCTGTGTCTAACTCACTGGTGTGTGTGTGAGAAGCCCATCTATTATCGGTTTAGCGCTCGCTGAGCGCAAGGCATGTTATTAACTCGAATGCACCGTCTTCTGATTTTCGCATCTGCCGAAAATGTTGGGGTTTGCGAAATTGATGGCACCGCGCGCATTTTTCATTCCAAAATAATGAATCGCATTTTTTTTCTTCTTCTTCTTCTTCGTTGGGAATTATTCCACCTTCCTTTTCTCAAAATTTTTTTTTTGAAAGAAGCGGGGGGGGGAAGGAGCTTTTCGGCATAATTGCTCAACGCCCCATATAAAGGTAGGTAGGTATTGGAGGGGGGGGGGGGGGCTGTGGGTTGCAGGCCGGTTCGCCGAATTGCTCAGCGGAGCGCGAAAGCCAATCAGTGAACACATCACTTGATTTCAAACATAAATATGTGTCCAACACAATTATTATTATTATTATTCGACATACCTTTTAAAGGAGTGGGGCGGGGGGAGGCTTGTGGGACCACGATGACTGACTGACTGTGTGCAGATGTCAGCTACACGAGATTGATCTAGAATTAGAAAGGATTAAAAGGACACCTCGCGCCAAATACAGTAATCATAAGGTTGACGATATTTGAATAATAAAAAAAAACAAATCAGAGAGCGTATGCGCCTTTAAATCAATTACCAGGCCATTCTGAAAAATTTTTGGGTGGCAATTTGAATTTAAATAGTGCCAAATTCTTGATTTTCTCCATTTTTGCGATTGTAGAATCATTCGATGAAATTCAAAAAATCGACATGTTGCAAACGCGCTCCAATGAACAGAGCGCCAATTCATTGAAAAAGTGAAGACGGAAATTTGCGAATTTTCTTGGCGACTGGAAGAAAACCCTCAAATTGGGGCATAGTGCGAAAATCTCCAACAAAAACGAAATACTGATTCGCCTCACCTCACGCTCTCATCAATTTTTTCGTGCGCACGCGTCGCCCGATCGCCGTGTGTGTGTGTCACATCGATTTGATGATTTGATTTCAAGCCCAAAAAAAATGAAAGAAAGAATTTCATAATCGCCTCGAGACCGGTTTCGGTTTTAAACTTATCCCACCACCGCACACTAAAGCGCGGCGAGATTTTTTTGTTGTGACGCGCCAAAAAAAAAAGCGCGCTACGCGTGCGCCGAGCTGATATGATCATCGTGCTGCGGACAACTCACGGGCAAAAAAAAAATCGCGCGCAAGGCGAAAATGATGTCTGATGGTGAGGAATGAGAGGCGATGGATCGAATCAGATCACAATATCAAGGCGAATGCCCCTCCTCGAATACAAGCGGAGGCCGGCCGGAGGGAGGGCGACGACGAAAAAAAAACTATCGTCCCGCCTCAAGGTTATCTCTCGGAGAGGCTCGCGAAGGTATCAAAAAGGCACGACGCACACACACACTTATACAACAACAACAACAGAGACAACGGGTGTTAAAAACGTTGATTGGATTGATGCCAGATGTGACCATGAGAAGAGGGGCAATGGGGGGGGGCGACGCCAGGCCAGGCCAGGCCTCGCCCGACAACGAGGCGAAAAGAGGCAAAGGATGAGAAGAAGAAGAAGAGGAGGAGGAGGAGATTTTTTGGGCCTGATCATCACTGGAAAGCCCCTTAGCCAAGGTCATCAACCACCAAGTCGCAAGCTCATTGTGATTGATATTATTCGAGCAAGGCGAACAACATGGCAAATATTTGCCAAACGGCTTCTGTTGGTGTGAAGGTGTGACTTTGGATGGTTTTGAGGGGTGGGGGGGACCCTCTCGTCGAACGGGCGGGGGAGGGGAAAACTGATTCCTCTCGAGGAAAGGAAGATGAGGAGGAGGAGGGCGAAAAAGTGAAAGAAACAAATCTCAAACGACCTTTCCTCTCGAATTTCTAATCCGACGCACTTGTGCGTCTTCTACGGATTAGGGCCAGCCCAGCGAAGCCTTGAATTGGTCCTCATCGGAGGACATCATCGTGATGATGAAGATAACGGTGACGACAAAACTGGAGCTAATTCGGGTGCCACGCGTCCCCCCCCCCACCCTCAATTATTATCACAGCATGTGGTCGAGCGCAGCGCGCGCCGGCCCATACAAGGACTTTTGACAATAATCAGTCCCCTGCCGCGGATTCGGCCATCTGTAATTGGCATGTTGATTGCGCAACAATGGGGGTCCCAAAAAAAAGCCTGGTGATGAACGCGCAGGTGATTGATGGATGGAGAGTGTTCGACAACCACCTCAATCACAGGAAATTCGATGACGTTGATAGCGCAAAAAAAAATTCCTCCTCCCTAATGGCCTTTTTTTCGACGTTGATGATAATTTAATTAGGGTTAAAATTGCAAAAAATTTGATAATTTTTTTGGTTTCCAATAATTCATTGATTGCTGTGGGGTTGAACAGCAAAATTGCGTTTTCGCTTCGAGACCCTCAGCGAAAAAATGGCGGATGTTGATTCTCGGAGTAGCTCGACGAGCACAACGATGATAGCCGAGAGGGGGTCGAAAAAATTTTTTTTCTAGATATTCACAAAATAGTGCGAGCATCACGGAGACACATTTTTAATTAGATCGACGAAATGCTGATTGCCGACAAAATGGGAATGGAAGAGAAGAGGAGCAGCGAGGCGGCGAATTTTTCTTTTTTTTTGGAGAACCCCCCAGAGTGGGTGGTTGAGTGGGCGGGGCTTGTTCGACCGCACATCTGCGCGCGCGCGCGCGCGATAATCGAAATTGTTAGGAGTTGTTGGGGCCGTCGTTGTCCGAAAACGCAACACACAAAACGTTGGTGTGTGGCCTAATCACCAGATGGTGAGCGCGACGAGAGAGAGAGGATTGGGTCCTCCTTCAATGATCATCACCAATTCGAACAATCAGCGAGGTCATGACTTGACGATTTTGCGAGTTGGTGTGTGCAAACACCGAGGCGCCAAAATGCACACATATCTATTGATTGATTGAACTAGTTAAATTCGAAGTTTTTCAAATTGGCCGGTGGGGGTGAAAGCGACGAGGAAAAATGGAAGAAAACGAACGAACATAGAGAAACGCGCACGCGTCGGTCCGCACCGAAACCAGTGACAAAAGACACGAATGATGGTTGTGTTTGTGGGGGGGGGGTCCTACGGCGCGAGAGACATGTTTGTATCATCATACCGCCTTCGGCCATACATACAATATATATGTTACAATTCTAGCGCGGAGACGCAAACGAATTGACTAATTGAGCCTTCTCCTCAAATATGGATAGCACTGATTTTTTTTTTGAATTGCGCGCCAAAAATAATATAGGCACTATTTTTCCCGGCAACCGTCCGCAGCACGAAACCGTTAACACCATTGCAAGTTTCACGCGCGTCGCTGTTCTTTATTGTTTGAGTACTTTGAATTTGTCCGCAGCTGATGTTTCATAAGATCCGAGTTGCGAATATGGCGCCTTTCATGCGTTTCATGCTGCGGACACCTCGCGAGGTGATAGCCAGCCAATCACCGATAGCGGTGGGCGTGGCGTCGGTGATAAGAAGCGTCGACGCAGGCCAATAGGCGAACTTTTGCCGGTGGGGAACCACGACGAAACCAAAACTAATCAAAAATGAATGAATTCGAAACGATTACCGAATAACAAAAGCGAGTCGTGTGTGTCTGCAGGGACCCTTTTATTTGTCTGCCTTACTTATTACCCCCGCTGATTTTCAATTCTTTTCTATTCGCCACTTTTGGGGGGGAAGGAGGTAACTGCTAGCCAGTGACAACAACAACAACGAAATCGACGTCTGCCGGGTGCTCTCGTGTGATACACAACACAATAGTTTATAATATTTCGGATTAAGGACCAGCATTCACCGAGAGGCGACATTTGATTATATTTTTGGTCGCCCAGGCCCCCCCCCCTCAATCTCTCGCCACGTCCTCCCGAATTGTTAAGCCCTTTTGCCAATTTGTTTATTGGGCGTGGGATGGCTCAATACGCTTAGTTTACATCAAGACTTGACAATTGCCAATATTCGATAGGGGGGGGGACCATCAAAATCATGGGTCTCGAATATTGTTCTTGCCTTGAATTATGATAATTCGGGTCCCCACCTACCGTACTCACACTTTGATTAGTATCGGAGGCGACAACCCCATAATTCTTTAATCGTCGTCATACTGTAGGAAGGCGAGTCGAGGCTCCGGAGGGGAAGTGTTGAGGAAGGAAGGAAGGGGCCGATTAAAAATTTGACGGATGCCTTAAACAAAATCGTACCAGCTCATAAATCGTGCACACAAGTCGGCGTCGGTTAATCATCGCCAGAAATGAAAATCGGCATAAAAGGCAATTTCGAGAGAGAGAGAGAGAGAGCTCACCCGAGAGGATCGCATATTTCACTACCGTACTCCTGCCAAGCGTCATAGCGATGGCGCTCTGTCGCCAATGGCGACGTACGTACACACGTCGACTAACATCCAATTCGTTGATGTCACATCCGCCTAATGGGGTTGGGTCGGGGGAGCGCAGATTTTGTACGTTTTCGAGAAGCATTCAAAATTGGATATGTCGAGGGACCATCCTCCTTTAAAGTGTTTCCAAAAATGCCAATATTCGTTGGCGACTTTTTTCATAAAGCCATCTGCGGACATATTGCAGGTGGTCGCTCTCTATGAAGTCGCCGACGCTCGCGCGCGCAGTGACCTGATTGATTGTGTCCGAAAAAAAAATAGATTGCGCTAATTATTGTGGTCCGTACCCATCAACACCTAAAAACCCACGGTGTGCTCTTTCACCAGAAAAGCCCCACAATTGGAGAAATAGTAAGCGATTTGGCGAGGCTCGAACAACCAGGTGGTGTGTTTGACATATGTTGTACGTACGTATGTGTGTATATGCGATATTCGATATGATTTGGCAGTGACAACAATCTGGCAGATTGCCAATGTCAATAAATGATCGACAGCACAAGTCAAACGGGAGCTCCCCCCCCCGCGAGAGCAATTTTAAAATGGTAGGGGGGGGGGCTGTTTGCAACTACCGTAGCCGAGCCCTTTCGAATTTTCTCACACCATTACACCCATCAACGCTTCTCGCCATTTCTTTTTTATTTCGCTCTCATCGGATTTGGAGTGACACGAAAAATGGCCCACTTTGTTTTTCACACCGCCAGCTTTTCTTGATCCGCACCATCAAATCGGGTGTGTGTCGCCAATCGCGTCGGTTGGGGGGGTTGACTCTTTCGTGCTGCCGACATTCTTGCGGGTCTCTACATTAAAAAAAAGCCCAAATCTCGAATTTTCAACACGAAATCAACATGCGCCTTTAAATTAACAAGATTTTCACAATTCAAAGAAACCCAAAAAAAAATCTTTCATAATTTTGCTAAAATCCTAAAGCCACTATTTACTACAGTATCACCCATTTCTATCACCATCCCTACAGTAAATGAGACGAGAAAGAGAGAGAGAGAGAAAGGGGCGGGGCGTGGCACTACCGTAACTCGTGCGTCTATCAAAAAATCACAAACATCGCCTCGGAAAACCCAATGCGTTGGGGGGGATGAACACGAGAATCGTCGAGAGATTGTCGAGGGTCGAGGTGGCGCGTGGTAAAAACCAACCGGTGAGTGAATGTCGGAGCGAGGGAATCTCGTGTATGTTGTATCCACTAGGCACACAATAGAGAAAAGACTACTACCAGTGCAAAGTGGGACATGTATACACACCATGTGTGTGTGTGTGTATACACAAACATACTGTAGGTGTTAAGAGGGAGCAACGCGGCGAACAAAGGCATTGAATCGAGGTTGAGAGGCCCTCCCGCGCAAAATTGATCTGATCATATTATTGATGGACTACTTGAGAATCTTTAGTTACAATTTTATAATGTTGGGGGGAAAAATGAGTAATCCAAATAAAAGAGAGAGAGAGAGAGAGAGAGAGAGAGAGAGAGAAGGGTGCAATAAATTAATTATCTGTAAATCCCGAAACAAAACAACACACATAAAAAAATGAAACACACTTAATTCGAGAAAAATCAATCACCAATTCAAAATATACACGAAGACGATAAATTCGCGAGGAGACGGGGCGGCGGGGAAAATTGAAACGTTTAAAGAGTCGGCGCTAGGAGATACCAGGGAATCATAATTATTATTATTAAGCATTTGAAACATATCGCTTCAAAACCCAGAATGTGAAAACGCGCATGGGAAAAATAGTAGATAAAAAAGAAACGACAACGAAGAAGAAGAAGAAGAAGAACGGCGGCGACGACGAAGCAACAATAATTAGTCGATTTTGACGGTGTTATAGATTTTGCGCACAAATTTCGCGGTTCCGACGTAGCCGATGGTTCCCGTCATCAATCCAAGAGCTGCCGAGAATAGTCCCATATATCCGAAATAGAACACCGTTTGGAACATTCCGAACATTCTGAATATCAAGAATTCTTAATGACTATATAAATCTATAATTAAAGCTTCTAATCTGAGTTGAACGGAATTCTACGTTCCATAAAAAAACAGAAATGAGTGAATTTCGCGGTATTTCATTTTTAAATTGAATTTTTTTTTCAAGCAATATATTAAAATTAAAGCCAAAAAAATTATATTTCAGAGAAAAAAAAATTTCAGAATGTTTTTTTCAGAGATTTAAAAAATAAATTTTTACTTCCAATTCAAAAACTTTACTCCTTATTGTATTATGCAAATTTCGGAAATGAAATCCAAAAAAATCCATGCTATTTCTATTTTTTTTCCCGTAATATTTTCCCAGCAAACCCCGAAATTTCAGATTTCAACAAAATCAAAAACTCACTTAGTCTTGAAAAAGAAGTAATAGATGGAATAGAGATAAACATAAAGTGCCGTTGATGCTCCACACGCGAAGCTTGTCCATCTCCTGAAAACGATTCCATTCAATCAAAAATTCGCAGATCCTAACCATCGATAATCTTCGGCGTTCAACAGGAAATACGAGCAGACAATTGTGACGCAGACAGTGACGATGGCGAGAATGATAAGAACGAGAAGCATGAATCCGTAAACATAGTAAATCTTGTAAGCCCAGAACGATGTGAAAATGAAGTACCTAAATATAAATCATCTTTCGAATAGCCGGCTTGAGTGGAAAACTTACATTTCAATAAAGATCGAACCAAATGGTAAAATTCCACCGGCAAGGGTGATGAGCCATGGTTGAACGAACCATTTCTTGTCAGGAATCGGGCGTGGAACAGCATTTACTCTAGATTATTGTAAATTGACACAATTATTTTCCAATTGGTCCCTAGAGTTACCTGCATGGATAATCAGCATGTCCAGCCATGTTTCTGCCAACGACAGTTCCAACCAACGTCAATGGGAGGATGACGAATAAGCAGATTGCGGAAACAGCGAGCTTAACATTTCAAATAGAAATTAGGCAATTTTCCGAAAAAAAAAGGCAATCATACCATAATCGTGAATGGGATTGCTCTTGAGGCATGATAGTAGATAGCAATGAAGTTGATTAAAAACGCCACTCCGCAAACCATACTTGGAAGCAAGAATGATCCGACGAGCATTTGTCTGATCCACTGACGACCGCCGAATCTCGCATACATCGAACCGCCGGCATAGCCGTTGACTGGAGCGCACACCGCGTAGACGAAAATCGCTGCGGAAAGAAGGGATCCGCGTCTGAAAACGATTCACCTTATAGGGGCATAGTTCGAGAACCACAATAATTACTCGGTGTAGAATTCGCCGACGATTGCGAGAATTGTGGTGATCACCGCCACTGTGAACACATGATATCCTGCACCGATGCAACTGGCGAATAGAAGTGGCATCGATGGCGGTCGGAAGACGTCGCCATGAACCTGCTTCCAGCCGTATTCGTCTCCAAGATCGGCGTCCTGAAACAATTTTATGCAATGCTTCATGGTTTTATGAGTGTCGTAAAATTTTGGAATTCCGCTCCATCAGCCCTCCTTTTATTTTCTAAAATATTCCAACACTTACAAGGTCATCAAGAGTATCTTCTTTCTGGTATCTCGCATAATCCTTTCTCAAGGTTCTAACGAGTATCATCCAAACTAATCCAACAAGGAATACAACCATCATGAAACTGTTGAAGATTGAGAACCAGTGAATCTAAAACATTTAATTTTTGCGATTTTGTCATTAGGAATAGCGAACTCGGTGCTGGAAAAAGTTGGGATCCAAATATTTGTCGAATCTCTTCTCGAAATCAATATCTGACTTGGTCCAGACCACTTCATATGTGAAGGTAATTTCAGCTCCTGGACGCAATTCAATTCTTCCATCTGATGTCAAATTGACATCGACGATTTGCTTCTCGTTGAAGCCAATGTCAAGTCTTTTATGGGTATACAGCTTGTATGACGGTGGAGTGACGGTGTTGTCGATCTCACCAACCATTCCTGGAAATCAAAATTATTTTTGCAAAAAAAAATCCTGAATTTACCCCAAATTGGCATATCATCGAGATACATTTGATAATAATAAGTATTCTGGATGGCGTAGAGGAGAGTTTTGTAATCGGATTCTGATAGAATCTTGGTGCAAATCACAGTTTTCTTCGTGTTGGCTACAAAGAAATTTTTAATTTGCGAATAATATGAATTATCTTACTTCTAAACTTGATATCAAGACCGGAGAATTCCAATTCGACACCGAGAAGGGATTCGCCCATGGTTTCGTGATAATGCCCGATTTCCTTTTTCGAACCTTTGCAGAATGGCAAGGAGAAGTATGTATAAGTCTCCTGCCGATTGCTATAGGGTCCCACCTAAAAATTTGTAATAAAAAAATTTAAATTGAAAATATTCTTACAGTGTTCATCCATAAAATGACCTCTTCATCAACTTCATAAATGTGGTCATGCTCATCGGCTTCAACGAGAAGTGATAAAAACAGCAAGAGGCCTATGAATACCCGCATTCTCTGCAAGAATTCGAGGTGATGTCCTAATTATTTTCGTGATTCAGAGGAATAGAAAACATTTGAATAATGGAAATCCAACGAAAACTGTGATTGTCGGCGAAAAAGCCGTTAAAACTCGGGAATTCTTCTCCGGCGCTGGAATTACGTGGCAGGTTAGAGAGTGTGCGAACACCGGAGACCGCCGACGAACAGGCGAAAATATTAGCAATGGAGCAGATTTGCGTCGAAGATGATGCATTCAAAAATTTGAGTTTTTTTCCTAAATTGCTTTTTTTCTGAAAATCGGATTTCCAGGTGATGAACTATGCAGAGAATCGAGAACGCTATTGAAAAAGCGATCAAACTACGATCCCATGGAATTTTTATTAGCGAAACGTTTGAATTAGCGAGGCGGCAGGCAAAAAGAGCATTAGAAAATGGGATTGCCCCATTCCCGATTGCTGTTAAGGATTGCTTCTTGTAAGATTTCCTAAATAATGTCAAATTAAATAGAAAATTCAAATAGCGTGTTTAAAATATGATACGCCTATTACAACACAGAATTTTGCACCAGATTATTATTTATCAAACATAATTGTTTGTTTGTTTTATTTATCAGATTAGATATTGGATAATTTGTTTCCAGTAACAAATTTTTCAATTCTTCTATTTATAGTTGTCTAGAACTCAGGGTACACCGACGACATGTGCCTCGCAGATGCTGGAAACCTACACACCGCCCGTCAGCGCGACCATAGTTGATCGAATTGTGCGAAACGGCGGCTGTATTATTGGAAAGACGAATCTTGACGAGTTCTGCATGGGTACTTCTTCAGCTCTCGGTCACTTTGGACCGGTGAAAAGTGGACTTGGCGAATCGAGCAGCGATGATTGGACAAGCCCCGGAGGAAGTTCTGGAGGAAGCGCGGTTGCTGTTCAAACCGGAATCGTCGACATCGCTCTCGGTTCTGACACGGGTGGTTCGACGAGGAATCCAGCGGCCTTCAACGGCATATTCGGTTTAAAGCCTACCTATGGGGTCCTCTCTAGGCAAGGCCTCATCCCACTGGTCAACTCCCTCGACGCCCCTTCGATTCTAGCGAACAGCGCGGAAGGATGCTGGAAAGCTCTGGAAATGATGAAAGGCCGAGATTCTGGAGATTCGACGTCGGTAGACCTACCAAATAAGGGAAATAGGAGAAATTCATTGGAGGGATTGCGGATAGGCGTCCCAAAGGTATGCTATTATTTTGTTGCTATAATTAGAAATGTACAGTAATGACTCACTACATTGACGTTAGCTATCAAGAAAAAGCAAATATTGTAGAGCAATGTACAAAACGAGCCTTGAATTGCTGAAGTTTGAACTCTCTTCAGGAATACCACAATGAGCTACTTTCAAGTGATTCATGGCGTGTTTGGAACCATTCGGTGAATGTGCTCAAGCGGAATGGAGCCCAAATTGTGCAAATCTCGCTGCCGCACACCAAATATTCATTGGCGTGCTATAGTGTAATTGCTGCCGCCGATGTCGCTTCAAATATGGCTCGGTACGACAGTGTCGCGTACGGTCATCGATCGTCGCGAGACCAATCGACGTATGAGATGTATGCGGCATCAAGAAGCGAGTCATTGAACACAACGGTTCGCCGAAGGATTTTTGCCGGCAATTATTTTTTGATGAAACAGTTGCTTCTGAATTTTTGTTTTAATTGAAATTTGTATTTTTTCGCAGAATCCGTCAGAATTACTATGATCGAGCGCTGAAAGTGCGGCGGATTATCAACGATGAGCTCATCGGCGCGTTTGAAAAGGTAGCTTCCCATTTTTCTTCGTTTTTATGTAATCCGCTTTGAAAACGTTCAGGTCGATGTGATTGTGACGCCATCGGCGTCTGGTACCGCTCCAAAATTCTCGCAGCTCCAAAACTCGTTGTTCACAATTGAGGACCATGACGATTATTTTACGCAATCTGCCAATCTAGCGGGTAATAATTATTGATAAAAAAGGCCGTCAATTGGTAAATGTCAGCATTTATCAATGCAATCTCGTGTTCTCATCGCCACTTGATTTGAATATTGAGAAACGCGTGATCTTTGATCTGTTGAAAATTATCAAATTTTGAAAATGTTGGCATTCTGAAATTTTTTTATGATTCGATACTAATTCTTATAATTGTCGTATTTAATGTACCATTTATTTCATTCTAATTGCCACCTTGAGTCTCTTGTAGAAGAAACGAGCACTTTGGAGCAATTTTTGCGGTTTCAAATCTATATAATTTTAGAGAGAATAATGAAAAAAAAGTAATGGGCTATTTGTAGAGGGGGTCTCGAGGCGAAGATAAAGAACTTCGCATTTCCTACCAAAATTTACAAATTCACCCGTTTCGATGAAGATAACTGAAAATGTTTATTTGATGAATTAACCCCAAAAAATGATGTTCGCAGCTGAATTTATCCATCAGTCATTTCAATTATACTAAATGTATACGTATATTCGTATTGGCAGGAATTCCCGCCATCTCGATACCGGCCGGTAATGGAAGTGTGACGAAACTGCCGATCGGTGTCCAATTGTTCGCCAATCGCCTCGACGACCAATTGATTTGTGATGTTGGCGCCATATTGCATTCAAAAATTGAATAAAAGCAAGGAAATGTTTTGAATTTGTTTTTGGTTGTTTTGACTTTTTCGTCTTCGTGTTGGTTTTTCAACCAATTTCCATACATTATTGATTTTGGTTTTTTTTTGTCGCACGTTATCAAACATGCAGCAACCGCGAGCCGCCGGTGTGCGGGACTCGACCCTCCGGCGGCTGTGGTCGGTTGGGAGGGGGGGCTTTGATTCGGTTTAGCGATAGTTTGCGAAATAGTGTTCGAATGATGGAGATGTCGTCAGAGAACGTCTGTCATTTCGCGTCGTCGTGTCTGCGGCCTCGCTGATTTGTGAGGTTACGGTCGACTTTTTTTTATTTGTTGCTTTATTTTTTTTCTTCCAATCTTCACCGAATTATTCATTTCTTGATTGAATGTAGAATATGAAATTTAATCTGAAAATCTCATTTTGCAATTTGTTTGAGATGCGTCACCTCCTCCCCCCCCCCTGTGCTGCCTATTTTCATCTTTTTCCCTCTTTCAATCCTATTTTGTTTATATTTTTTATATTATATATTCTCCATAGTTTTTTTCTTCTTCTTCTTCGTTGCCATTCGTCGCGTTCTCCCGTTTTTTTCCCTCGTCTTCTTCTCTGGCATGAGTCATTCGGCGAGGCATTTCGAAATGCTCTTGAGTTTCAGGCGAATTCTGCGAACGCTCGGAAGGTATTTGGCGATGTCGGACGTCACGTCGTCGTCGGTTTGGAATGAGAACAATCCTTTGGGGGTAAGACGAACGCGTTTATTATTATTTAAAAAATATATGAAATTTTGAGTTTTTGCTTGGGAGCAGCTATCACTTTAAACTCGATTAATATTTATCAGTGACAAATGCAATTTTTTTTTTCGAGTTGACGTTCAAACGATTATTCAGCGTGTTCGAATTTCTTGGAAAATTTGCAAAGAGATGGAATTATTCAGGAAACCCCGTAATTGGCATTTTTTTTCCGCAGAAAATTTGTGTTGTTCATAGAATTAGTCATGTCTGCTGGTTTTTCAAGCGAATCTATCCCCAATCATAAAAAATTGTGGAAGAATTGCACTTTTGATTTTGCAAAATAAAAACGACAATGATTGGATTTTGATTCTTTTTTTTCCAGTCGTCCCTTGATGTCGGCTCGAAGACGCGCAGCCCGCCGCCGATACCAAAAGCGACACCGGTTTCGCATTCGGCTCTCAACTCCAACACTATTGCTCCAAATGTAGTTCCAGGTGAGAATTTTGGTTTTCCACTTTCTTTTTTCTGGCTTAGAAAATTCAATGTTTCGCTTTTTTTTCTAGTTACCGATGATTTGATAGTTTTCGAGAGTCAAGAGGAAATGGAAGCCAGTAAGCCGTGTCAACGAGCGCAGGATGATTGCCTACGCGAATTTTTGCGCATCGAATCGCAATTGGAAATTCAGGATTATAATCGAAGCTTCTATGTGAGATTTGCTTTGAATCATGTGTATTTTGGTACAAAATTTGGTTAAAAAATCTTTTTTTTTTATATTAAGATGGTCATGCTTTTTTAAATCGAGCATTTTTTGCAGCAAATTCGAATTGAGCAAGACAAATTTCGGATGGAGCCCGAATTTGCATCGGAATGCGCCACCGCACCTCATCATTATATTAGAAATCGATATCGCGATATATTGCCATGTAAATGTTAAATCATCATCATTTACTTCAAAATATTGTATTCCAGACGATCACAATCGTGTTGAGATCAAGAAAGATGATGAGAATCCCGAAGGCTATATGAATGCTTCTTTTATTCAGTTGCCGGGCGGCAAAGCGCGATTCATTGCGGCTCAGGCGCCACTCTCGTCGACATTGGATGAATGGTAGTTGTGATTTGTTGAAAAAAAAGAACGAATTGAAAAATTGTTTTTTTTTTGAGGTGGAAAATGATCGATGAGCACAATGTTTCGATGATTGTCATCCTTTGTAAGCTCATTGAGAATAATAAGGTAACACTAGTCGGATTTCGAAGAATTCATATGGTGAGAGCGTTTTTCAGGTGAAATGTGAACGCTATTGGCCGACTGAGATCAATGAGCCGGAGCTATTCGGCGATTATGAGATCACGTTGGAAGAGGAGAAATCGTAACTAACTTTTGTCCAACTTTTTTGTCGAAATTGATTTTCAGATTTGATGATGATGAATATGTGCTGCGGACATTGAAGATGGAGAATCAGACGACAATGGCGACTAGAATAGTGTATCAATTGCATTATAAGTAGGATTTTATTAAGATTTTTAATTTGCGATTTTTTTTTTCTGTAGAGAATGGCCGGATCATGGTTGCCCGTCGGGCGAGAAGCAGCTGTTGAACATGATCGATGAAATGGCGAAACTTCACGAGAATTATGAGCCGACAACGCCAATTTTGGTGCATTGCAGGTGGGAATTGATTGAGGAATTTGTGTGGAAAAAAATGATGTATGTTTTTTTTTCTAGTGCTGGAGTTGGGCGAACTGGAACAATTATTGCGGTGAATCATATACGCGAGCAGATCAACGCCGGCACGTGCACAACCATCAATGTGTTCGATTTGGTGTTGAGTTTGCGTCGACAACGTGCCAGTATGGTTCAGACGCAGGATCAATATCAGTTTGTGCATCGGTGCATCGCCGAGTATTGTAGGCAGAAGCTTGGCATCACTGTTGAATTGAAGAAGCAGGAGCGACCGACGGTATGTCACTTGAGCGGACTAGCGGCGGATAACAATCGCGTGTGTTCAGAACGCGCCGCCGGCGATGCAATCGAACAGCAGCGTGTGTCTGATCGCGCCGCCGACGCCAACATCGCCGGACGATCAGCAATCGTCGAAAATTGGCGACGAGGATTTTATGGGCGACGTGCCGGATTTTCCGTACGAGCCGCCTGCTCCGCTGGGACCGGAGGATATGGGCAGTGCGGCGAATTAAACGTAAGAAATGCTTGTCTGAGATCATTATTTTCTTCGTTTTTTTTTGCGCTAAAACGAAATTCGAATTTAGACGAGAGTCCGAGAATGAAATGAATGTGACACGTGGGTTTTTTTCCAGTGTGCTCTTCTAACCTATGTTTCTCACACACATTTTTCTTGAAATTATCACCACCACCACCACCACCATATATTCGTTTTTTTTTGTATCGAAACGGGATGATATATGTTTCTTGAAAAAAAAGCGGCTATTAGAATTATTCGTCACAAGACGCGACTCAGTTTAGGTGTTTTGCGTCTTTAATTAATTATTTTTATTTTATATTTACAATTTCATTAAAAATTTGAAAATTTGGCACAAAATGCTGAAATCAATGAATTTTGAAAACAATTTGAGGAGTTTCAAAATTTTGAAAATATTTTTTTCTTGGGTACTGTAATTAAAGGCGCAGCGGCTTATTTTTTTCACTTGTGAAACAACCCTATATTTTTCCCGTATTGATTCGACGATGCGTCTTTAAACATTCCAAATTTGCAGAGCGATTCCTCCTCAACATCGATGATTCGTTCGGCGTTCGATTCGTTTGTGAATCGCGCGGCCGTTGTGCTCCGCGAGCAGAAGAGCCGCCTCGAGCGTCGAGCGGCGCGCCTTCTGAATCCCGACGGCACCGAATCGAGGCCATCAGGCGACGGTTGATTTTGATTTGTTTTGTTTTTTGTCCGTTTTTGACAAGTTGTCATCATCATATGAATTTTTGCACATAGCCATTTTTTTCTCTTGAATTTCTCTCCCAACTTTCCTTTCCCGTTGTGATTTGACATAGTTTTAAACGAGGATCCCAGTATTTCTATTTGTTTTTCTCTCTGACTAATATATTCAAGGCATCTGCGCAATTGGTTATTATTATTTTCTTCCTATTGTGATGTGTAATTTATTGTTGAAAATTATGAAAATTATCGATCGAATTGTGATTATTAGATTTCTCTGTTTCTCTCTATCATCTTCATCTCTCTCTCTCTCTCCCTCTCAACTATTATATATCATCAATCTTTGTATGAATTGTTCTATTTTTAATTTTTAAAAGAGGAAACCAACGAAACGCGTTTTGTAATTACATATTGATTTATGCAATAAGTGAGATTTTGATTATATGAAAGATGAGCACAAAATAATGATGGTGGCGGTTGAACCCGATGGCGAAGCGTTGTATTAAAAGGCGGTTCGAAAAGAAACGAAAACCCGTTAGGGAAAGACAGAAGCATGTTGAAAATTTCGCGACGCTCAGCAGCTCTTCTCATCATCGTCGAAACGGACGAGTCGTGGCGACGGCGGTCGGCTGGTGTCGTGAACGACGATCGTCGGGATTTTGAGGCTCGTCGTCGTCGTCGTCACCGCGGCTGTTGTCGGCTTGATTTCGACGAGCGTCGTCGCCGGAAGGCTCACCGACACTTGATTCAACGATTCGGTCAGCGAGCTCACACTGAGACGATCGTCTTCGACGACGAGACGATCCGATGGCGTTCGGACGATTGAGTGTTGCGGCGGCGGCGGATCGTCGTGCTCGCTTCGTCTTGACGGCGAGCAGTCAGTGGAACGTCGCGATCGAAACGAGCTTCGGATTGAGCCCGACGATCGTCGCCGCTTGTAGAATTGATCGATCACGTAGTTCTCGAGGCGAATCACCTTGTCCAACGATTTGACGAATTCGACCTCATTGAGAATTTTGAAGTCAAAATTGGTCGAGTCCGACATGAGGTCTTTGAACATCGCAACAGTGTCGTCATTCTGGCAAAAAAAATCAAATTAAAAACAAAAACAAGATCAAAAATTTACCTCCATATCGCCAAATCTCACACAAAGCATGGCGAGATCGTAGAAGACGCGCAAGCGGCTCGGATGAATCGCGCGACGCCAAATTCGGCGACCCATCATGAATATCTCGGCGTATTCGAGTTTGACGTCGTGCCAAATTCGCTGCTTCTCTTGCGTCTCGACGAGAATCGGCGCCAAACGATAATAGCACGCGTAGATCGCCGCCTCGTACCTACAAGATGATGGGTCCCCAGTGTATTGCAAAAAATAAAATCAAGAAAAAAAATAATGTCGGCTTGCAGGAGAATCATGCGGCTCCCGCCGCTGCCGCTATACTATTGTGCATGTGTTGTGCGATTTATTTTTAGATCCCCCCCCCATCCCTTGTCGCTCGGGTTTGAAGGGTCCGCAAACACAACGTACCATGCTAAATAGCAATATTTCTTCGATATATCATGAAGACGATCGAGCCATTCATAGCACAACTGTTTCCTTTCTTCCGGCGTTCCCGCTTCTGGATCCGAGTACTGGAATCGGAACAGATCATTGGCGTTC
This sequence comes from Caenorhabditis bovis, assembly GCA_902829315.1. Lineage (NCBI taxonomy): Eukaryota > Metazoa > Nematoda > Chromadorea > Rhabditida > Rhabditidae > Caenorhabditis > Caenorhabditis bovis. The sequence continues at coordinate 1,569,003 of CADEPM010000008.1, forward strand.
CAATCATCGCCTGCAATTTGAATATACATGATGGAACGAATAATTGTTTCAATTCTCAACCTTTCTTACGGAGCCGCTGAATCTCGTTCGTCGGCTTCCGGTTGAGTTTTGAAGCGACGCGACGCAATGGGCGGTCTGCAATACAACGAAATATGATGATGGGATTACGTCAAAGCGCGGTGTGTACGAGTGATGCCCGGCTCGGACCCGATTTCGAAATGATTACGCAATTTGTTGAATGAGAAAGAAACACCCACTCAGAAAAAGTTTCAGAATCATCACTAATTGGAAAATTTAAAAAAAACAGTACGGAATTTAAGATGGCATTGATTTATCATTTGAATTGCCGCCATGGATTTTATCGAAATTTGAAATTTAAAATTGATATGGCAATTTTAAGAAGGACAGTTTAAAAATTCTCTCTGGTTCGGAAAATTTTTTGAGTTTTTTGAACCTCATAATTTGAAAGAGCTTAATTGTTTTGGCTATTTACAAATTTGGTAATTTTTTAATTGGTAGCCAAATTTTTGCTTTCAAAACTTTCTAATTTAACTATTTTAGAATATCACGCAACAAATTGATAAAATTCTCTACCTACCTGGCAATGGATGCAGTTTTGCTTGACTTTTCCTTCTTTGGGTCTCGACTGGAGTATTATTATCGCGAAGACATTTCTTCATTCGAATCACACATCGACGGTATTGGGCGAGGAATGAGGCGGTCAGATCGGTCTTCACCTTCCTCCATTGGCGGCGAAAAAAGCCTGGTTTGACGGTGTGCATCTGAAATATTCCGAATGAGCTGATACGAGAAAATTAGAAGACAATTGGTGGGTTTTGCTGCTCACGAGAGCAATAAAGAGCACGACTCGTAGATTTTAATGATTGTGTTTTACGATGTTCTTTTTTTTTGGGCGAAACAAAGCTGAACACTTCAAACACCGGCCGAAATCATTAGCTTTTTTTAACGGAAAAAATGGAGAGTAACGACACTCCGGCGTGCCCGCAATTTAGCGTAAAACAACACGTGATTGCTCTCATGCAAAATTTGAGAAATGATATCACAAAGATTTTGAACTTTTTTGATTATATCAAAGATCAAGAAATCTTTAAAATTCGACCCTTTTCGAGCCAAACGGCGAAGAGCATTTGAATATATGAGCTCAATCGATCGAATGCGATTGCGAAAAAGTTGAACGAGACGCGACGCGATTTTTCGCCGAATAATCAATCAGAACATTTGGGAGCATGAGAGAAAGATCTTTTCTCATCTTTTCGTGCTTGTCACGTTTTTTGAAAATGTCGAGACCAAAAATTGAGATGGAGAAATCACGTTGATTAATTGAAAGAAATGAGACCATGAATGGAATTTTTGGTTTTTGTAAATTTTAAACCAACAAACCTTAACATCGATTTCCGAGTCGATAATTTTAGATCGCATCGGCATCGGGGCGATTCATAGAATACGAATTATCTGGAATTAACGAAATTAATGATGGTTCGTTTTTTTTTTCATCGCGAAAACTGAATTTCGGTTGATTTCGAGGGATCAAAAACATCGCTGGGACAATTGGGCGAGGAAAACGTGGTGATTGCAAAAATCAGATGAAGAACAACTGTCATCATCTGGGACCACGTGGGCTACGGGGCGGCGCCACCGTCTGCCAGGCAGCCCTTCAGTCAAGGTAATATGAAGAACGAGAGAGAGAGAGAGAGAGGGAGAGATGACAGCGAAAAAATCAACAAGAACAACAAGGCGTGGAAGAAAAACATTAAAGATGAACAAAGAAGAAGAAGAAGAAGAAGAAGAAGAAGAAGTGGGCTTCATCCATTTTCGACGTCGTCACATCAAATGGATGGATGAGTTAATTGAACTTGGCTCCTATTCGGCAAGATGAATGAATGGATGGCTGAGAATCGCGTTTAATGACGGATTAGCTGAGCTGCTTGGGAGGAAATGGAATGGTCACGAAGCGCATGAGAGCCAACGCTGCGAGACCTGCATTGTATAGTTTGAGCTGAAATTGTATCCCACTCAGTGAGGCATTTGATACTTGAAAAAAAAAGAGCACAAAAATCTATGACGATGGAAGATCGAAGAGAATATTCGGGAATCAGACACGCTGATCGATTTTAAATACAAATGAGTCAGGCAGCGTCAGGCGCGCTTTTGTCATTTTTTTTTATGTGACTGACCCCGTGTTCCTGGCTAGATGGACAACGCGTGACTTTTGGAAAACCGAAGAGTCGATCTTCTACAAATTATTGTTGGGTTTTTTTCTCTAGTTTGACAGATACACACGCAAACAGAGCCCTAGTGATTTGTCATGTGCGATGCTGGATGAACAGCTTGACGTCAACTTTTTTCGGCATTGAGTTCATGATTTTCTAGAAAATTGATGAGTTTTACATGATTAATGTACCTAATTGATTCACTTTCTACATTTTTTCCACTCGATTTTGTTGGCTTGTTGATTAAATGGATTGTCGTCTGAAAAAATTGGGATTTGGTGGAGAAGTGGCATCAAAATTTTACAATATTATAAGAAAATTGAACCTGAAATCTCTTGAAAAATAATTTTACAGAAAAAAATCCAACAATTTCAGAATTCGCTCAATTTGAAATGAGAATTAAATTTTTTTCTAAAATTTAAACTAAGTACAGTAATGTTTTCGTGGCGAGGTCATCAAATAATTCTTTAATGCGCCTTTAAAATAATTACGGTAATTGGTTTTTTTTAAGAGGATTATTTATTTTCGTCGCAATTTTTAGTAGTAATTTCTTTTTTAAAACTAATTTTTCTTAAATGAATTAGAAAAAAAATGGTTGTTTTTGACCAATGTTAGCTCGCCATTCGCGAATTTGCTCTATTTTTAGTCGAAAAATCGCCATAAATCACTCAAAATTAGTGGAATCGCCGAAAAACAAAAATTGTGAGAGGTTATTCTCGTTCGCAATTTAGTCAAATTCGATGATTTTTGAGAATTTTCGGAGGGACTCGAAGAAAAGTTGGCAACGTTTCAATGAAACTGAAAAAAAAATTGGTCCCACGTGGAAAATTTAAAAATTTCGTCATCCAGTGCAAATTAAATTGTAAGGAATATAAGAATTCGTAGGAAATGTCGACAATAATTTTTTTTCTATTTTTCAATTCAACAAGAATTTCACAAGAATTGGAAATTGGCAATCGTTTAATGGCGCCGGCGGGGGGGGGGGAGGGGGGGAAGGGACCATTAAAAACGGAAGTGGGTCCTGAACATGTGCATATCGGAATAATCTTGAATGACTCACACGTCCCACATCAATTCTCAGCGGACCGATTTTCATGCCCCTCACATTTTTGCAAGTATTTAGCGAGACGAGGAAGTCTCTCGGTGGCACCTTAGTGTCGAACTAAGGAGCTGGAGCAACCGCGGACCAAAAAAGGAAACAACGAGAGCAACGTAATTAGAATGACGCAGAAGAGACGAACAAAAAATCGACAACAACGAGAAGCACACCAACATCTGACATTTTTCGTCGCGAGATATCGAAGGCGAAATTTCGGTTTTTTTTCTTTTGAGCAAACATTTAAACGGTTTTCTGCAAATATTGTGTCTTTTTCGTAAAATTTGCTTGAAATTTAAGGAAGTTCGCAAACAATTCGAATTTCGCCTTGAGGTCAATACACACACACCCAAAAATTGGTGCTTTTCGAGAGGGAGGGGTCCGATTTTCATATTCAGGTTTCGAGCTCTCACTCATGGATTCCTCAATTCGACATGTTCCAACTCAACGAAAATTTTGTTGGTTTGGACATCGTTTCGAGATTTTTATCAGAATTGCGTCGACTTTCAAACAATTTTTGTTTTTCTCTGCGTCTCTCACGCGAAAAGGTCACCCGAAAAGTAGGTCATGCGGAGGAGGAGAGGGTAAAAATAGACGGGTCCAAAAATGGGCATCTAGAAATATATATTGACGACCGAATTTTGGAAGGAACGCATTCACTGATTTTTTTTCCAATTTGAATTTTTGCTTTGGGTCTCGCATAGAAGAGAAAACTCATAGGAGATATCATAATGTGAAAGCGACCAAATTTCTGATTATTTTCATTATTCTACGAGACGCATGGTAAATATTGGACCCTATTAAATTGCCATAAATAGCACAAAAATGGTGTGGGCCTTTAGAAATATACTAATAAGCCAAAAATGGAAAGTGCGGAGAACAAAAATAACACGCATCCAACGTGCCAAAGTTTTTGATGCAAAAAAAAACACAAGAGAAAACAACGAAATGAAAATAGCTCAATTTTGGCGCGTCTGACGTCGTCGTATAACCAAATTACTTTGGGATTTCTTCTCCTTCTTCTTTTATTTCGTCTTCGTCGTCTTCTCAGGAGGCAGGTCAACCCGAAAAGTTGACGTCAGTTGAATTGTTTGCTTCTTGCGATGCACCGTTGGGGTCACCGCTAAAAAATTGTGCAAACTCGGATATTTATAACGATTATTTGGCGTGATCTTTGATATTTTTAATTGGCGACAAGAAAAATATATAAAACGTATTCAAAATTCATTAAAAATAAGAAAAGCGGGTACTGTAGGATTAAAGGTGCATAACATTTTTCAACATGGGTCTCGGCACGATGCACTACTGTAGGACAATATTTTTCGATATTTTTTAAGTTTTTTTTAGAAAATTTCGCGCGCGCGCAATAAAGTCCAGTTTTATGACACAATTTCTCTTTAATTGAAGTCATAAAATTATAAATAAAACAATGCGAGACTCAATAATTTTGGGGATTTTGAAAATAAGCGACATGTTTTTTAATGCCTCTCGTATGGAATAAAAACTTTTTGGAGCTATTTTTGGGGTTTTTAAGTTTCATAAGGTGAAAGAACGTAATTTTTTAGCCAAAATTCTCATATGAGAGCTCATATTATTTAACGGACCATTTAAATAATAGTGCGCGATGTTCAAAATTTCTAAACGTTAATTTGAATAAAAATTTTCGCACGCGCCTCGTAAATCATTGCGAGACCTAATTGTCAAATTCAATCTTAAAGGCTCACATTCAAGAATTTTATTTTCTTTAACAGAATGTGGAAAATTCGAGAGGTTCAATAATTTTGTGCTGAAAATTACAGAAGGACTAGTTTTTTGAAATTTGAAAGATCTTGGGAATAAAAAAATGCTAGTTTTAAAATTGAACAACCTCTTTTCAGATTATCGTGAAATTTTGCCAAAATTTTCACAATCGCTTGATTTTTATTTGACCATTTTCGAAAAAAAAAAATGAAAATTTTAGAAATTTGCTCTTCCCATTTTTTTCTCGAATTTCTCTGGAACTATTTTGAGCTTAAAAAATCGAAATTACTTTCAAAAAAATGCGAACATAATTTTTTCTTTCGATTTTTCAAAAATAGTTGGAAAATTCGAAAAAAATTATTTTTTTTTTTTTTAATTTAAAAGTGCTTAAAAGAATATTTTGCTAAAAGAGTTGATTTTCGAAAAAAAAAAATACATTTTTGCGACTATTTCAGTTAAAATTTTCTAAATTTCAGCGAGATTCCAAAAAAATGAATTTTAAAGATTTTCATCTGCGGACATATGCCTCGATTTCAAAAAACAAAATTATTTCACATTTTTGTTTGAACTATGAATCACAATCGCAAAAAACCCGACAACCCTAAATGGGAAAAGCAATTCTTCTGATAAAACAATGTATACTGAATCAAATTTTGTTTATAATTATTCATTTCATTCAAATGTTTATAATGGTGTGTTTATAACGAAGCCAACTGCTTCTCAAGCATCACCCAAAAAGTAGGTCAAATCGAATCCGTTGCAAATCAATCAGTGTTGCCTATAGTTTTGTCATTGCCCAATGACTCATTTCAAATTGTTATTGTCCTCCGTTCGATTGGGGGTCCCCCCAAGATGTATTGCGTTTATTTATAACTTTTCGAAATTGATTGTACTGTTTTTTTTTTGAATTTTTCCAGTTTTGTTGAAAAGATGACTCAAATTTATTCGCTTTGTGCCTTTTTTCATTTTCGCATCGAAAACCTTGAGAATTCCATTTGCTCGAATGCGTCCATTCAAGTCATTCTAATCCGACCGAACTTCTCAATTTTCATCTGCGGACATTCTTCGAGGTTTCGATTCGCTTTTTTCCGAAGCTTTTTTTTAAACAAAAATCAGAAATAATTAAATTTCATAAAATTATAATGTTAAAATGAAAGAAATTAAAATGTCAAATTTTTTTTTGAAAAAAATCAATTGGGTCAAAATCGTTTGACCGCGATATTCAAGTGTTCAAAAAAACCCCATTAAAAAAAAGTTTTTCAACCAAGTCAAGGTGATTTTGGACAGCCGACGACAAAACATCAAGACACGAAGGAAAAAAAAATCGCGGCCGACGCGCGCTTCAAATCTTCCTCTCAAACACACACGGCGGCCGAGTCGTAGTGAAAACGCGGTTCGATTTCGGCGTACAGACCACACAAGGAAATCGCGGCGAATCGGACTCGGCCCCCCCCTCGACTGCAAACAGCCGAACCAAAACGGAGGAATTTTTGTGGAATCGCCGGCCGCGGTGAGAGAGAGCGACGAGAGAGTGTGACGAGGCGAGAGGGCGCCGACGCGCGGTCGACAGGTGAGTGTGGAGGAAGGCGAGTCACCTTTTTCGTTCTGTTCGCTCGGCCTCCCACCCAAAACCCACCTTGAATGATCTTTCATCGTCTGCGGCCTCCCTTATTATTATTTGAATAATTATGCGCATTTATATTATGCTTATTATCACTAATTAAAGTTTTAAGCCTTTGGGTTGCCATGGAAATAAGGCCTTAATAAAGATCGCAACATTTTTCTTTTGGCCTACTTTTTGGATGGTTTTTTTGTGAATTTGATAATAAAATTCAAAGTTTTTGAAATGGAAAAGTTGATTTGCAGATAATTTTCTTTAAATTCGAGAGAAAAATAATTCAATATTTTTGAAACGAAACCGTTTTTTAATCGAATTCAAGCATATTCTAAATCGAATCAGGCTAATTTATATATCCTCAAAAAGAAGTTTTAGCTTTTTTCTGAAGCTGAAATTTTTCTTTCCTGGAAATTCCGCTCATTTTTTGAGTATCAAACCCCTTGTATTTCATAACTTGAAAAATTTTTATCTTAAATAAAAAACGCGATTCTCCTCATGTTTATAGGCTATTAATATGGTTTCATGCCCTTCTTTTTTCCACATTCCTCAAATTAACGCCCACGGTAAAAATGACATTTTTGCTTTTTCCCAAAACGAAATGAATCATTTCAAATTTTATATGCGCTTTGTGTATGTTTATTTTGCGAACCGTCGTAACAACAATTACGAGGAAGCGGCTTGCAAAACCACTCACTATATGTATATGTTATCAGCAGTCGACATTTTACGCGTTGCATTTGCCGCTGGAATAGCGATTTGCATAAATTTTCAATGCGAAATTTGGTGAAAATTCCAATATAGTGCAACGACACTCCGCATTTTACACATTGCCCGTTGTTTATCGTAAAACTCACCGTCGAAGTCTTTGAACATTTTTTTTTTGAAATTTTTTCTCTATTTTTGTTATTTTCCGCGCTAGAAAAATTGAAAAAAAAAAAAACAGTTTCCACACGCGCACATAATGTATTATCTCTTCATATTTACATTTCGCATAATCTTCTTCACCCGATTTTTTTCTGTTATTTGGGCCTCATCGATTCGACGCCTTCCGTGTTTGTTTATTTCATTTTTCGTCCCTGTTTTTTTTTGCATTCTCGAATTTATTTATTCGTTTTCAGAGAAATTCGCCACGCACAAGTAATGCTCGTCTAATTTTCTTTTTTTGTTTTTAATTTCTGACAAACTCAACTCTCAACGCGAATATGAAAATCAAAGTGATTAATATTAGTATCGCCGAAGTGATTGAGGTATTTTGAAATTGTTTTTCGAATTGATATGATTTTGTATGCAATCAGGTGCGCGGCTATGGTCTCAACGCGCCCGAATTGCTGTCGGTGGCAGTGTCGGCGGCCGACAAGCTGCCGCTGTGTCCGAGGGGCGTTGTGTTCGACACCGAGAATGTTTATATTACAAACAGCGGCGGAATTGTGGTAAGCTTTTATACATAAATGCTCGCAAATGATTGGCTTCCTGCAACTTGTCAATCGCGAGAAAAAATACATATAATCGCTTCTGCGGACATTTTGAAAACTTTAAAAATTTTCTGCAAATAAATAAGACAAGTGGATATGTTTCGAGAATTTTTGAATACAAGAAACAATCGAAAATCTGGGCATTTCGTAAACGGGTTTTTTATGAAGAATTTCTCGAATTATTCTTCATGACATACACTACACAAATTATTTCATTTTTTTCTAGATGAATTGTGTTTATCCAAAATATCAAAGAAGTTTCTTGATAGTCGAATATCAAAAAAAAATTACTGAAATTTTGAAAATTGGACCCTGAAATCGGCGGATTTTTAAGACAATTTAAGAAGTTTTCCACTATCGAAAATATTTTTCTTGGATACCGTATTTAAAGGCGCGTACTGATTGAAACAAATTGTCTTTGTCTAGATCGAAACCGTTTCGAGCTCAAATGTCGAGCCTTGCTTCATTCCGCCCGAATGGGCGAAAGGTGAAGAAGACGCCCAAGCGGCTGCCGTCTATTGCCTTGGTGCTGTCCTACGCGCCGCCGGAGCCGAAGAAGCTTCCGACGTTGATCTATTCTCGCTAGTGAATATCATGACAGTCGCCATGACCGGCACAAGACCCACCGCTCATCGAATGGGCCAAATGGCGAGGAATCAACTTCACGGTCGCGATCCGGCCTCGATGCTCATGTGCATCTACGAGGAGCTTATGGGCGATGAGGAGTCGAATCGGGTAAATCGCGATTTTTTTTTTCAAATTTGCCATTAAAATCCTGATTTAGATTGATGTTGGTGATTTGGATGATCTTGACGACGAGTTTCTGTCGAATGATGGAATGCGCGATGATGATGATGATGATGATTATCGAGGACAAGTGGTGATCACCGGAAACAACAATATCAAGCGTGCTGTCGAATATTTCGAGGATGATCAAAGAGATGAAGCGTTCACGTCGACATCGTCATCGAATAATAGCTCCGAGAAGGATTCGTTCTATGGAGAAGCACAAGCCCCATTGGAAATGCACAAACCTCGCGCTAATGACATCATTGAGCACAAAGAAGTCCGCGAGGAATCGCCGGTGATGTTTGAGGATACCACACTTGGCGGCATCGGATCGCCGCTATCGCAGAGTACACGACTCGATGAGACCTATATTGAAGAGAAGAGTATCGATATGGGATCGTTTAATAAGTAGGAATATGACCATTTTTGACCCTAATTAAGATCGTCACTTGTTTTTTTTAGAAGTCCCTCGCTCAAATCGCCATTTGAGGATGATTTTGTGAAGACTGAGAAGCCGATATTCCCGAAGACTGTCGTTCAGCCGCCGACGCCTACCGAGCCGGCGACGACGGCGAAATCGGCGGCATATAATCCTTTTGAAGACGATGAGAATGAGTTTCATGGGGGCACATTGTCGGGAAGGGATCCGTTTGACGATGAGTCGAATGATTCTCGTGGATCGCGCGATGCTCTGGAGAAGAAGCACGAATTGCACAAGAAAGAACCGGTGACGCATAGGTAAGAGATTTGTGAGAATTCGCATACAATTGTCAAATAAACACAATTTTTGCGAAAATTTCCATTTTTTCAGACTTTCTTCGTCGTCTGAGGAGATAATTGAAGCCACGATTCACGAGGATGATTTTGACGATGAGCTGAAGTACACGAGCCCATTGAAGCCGAAACCGATACCGGAGATATCTGAAAAGGAATATGATGCTGAAAGTGGTTGGAGATTTGCGAATTTTCTAAAATTCTCATCTAAATGTTTTTTTCAAGACAATTCACCGCCTCTTCATCATTATTCGGCGGTTCCAATCGACAATGGCGGAATCACACCGCTGGAAGAAGCTCAACGAGCGCTGAGAGCGAACAAGGCGAGGCATAAGCCGTCGATTTTGTCGAATCAGAATGATGGTATGAGCACTCTAAATTTTCTTTTGTGATTCTTGAAAACTGCATTATTCTAGAATTGAGCCATCGAGCGCCGCCGCCGCGACAACGCTATTCGAATGTTTCCGATTATAGCGAAAGTAGTAAACGAATGCGGCGCGATGAGGAGGAATCGATTGACGAGGTGGATGCGACGCCGAAAATTGCGGAGATTGTCGCGTCGACTCGAACCGAACCCACGATGGATGAGCCGAAATCGGCGCGACCGCATCGGTATCGCAAATCGATGGAAGTCGAGGAGGAGGCGGAGCAGGAGCAGAACGACAAGGAGGACATTGATTCGTATTTTGAGAAGTATAAAAAGGTTGAGTGCTTTTTTTGAATTCGTTAAATTGAAATTTTACGCGGGTCTCGACGCGATTTTGATTATAGAAAAATATTGTTTGTAAAAAAATGGATTTGTTTTTAATTTCTTTCATTTAGAGTATTTTATTTTTTTTATCTGAAAATTTTTGAAAAAAAAAATGAAATTTATAACTACGTTAAATCGTGGAAGGAATGAAAATGTGCGCAATTTTGCAGAAATCAACACCAATTCTATCTGCGGACACCCCACAGGATGACGATGATTTTGAAATGAGGAAGCAGAGTAAGTTTTTGCTTTTTTGTGGGTTGAGCGGAATATTTTTGTAATTTTGTTTCCGTTTTTGTCGGTAATGCGATTTTCTCTTATGGTCTTTGCATTTTGGACCCTGCTTAAATATTTTTGAGTTCAAAACAACATTAAAAATGTAGAGAAATTGTAAAATCTATAGATATTTTGATTTTAAAAAATAGCTCGAAAGCCTTATAGTTTGATAAAAATTGGCAAAATGAAGCTTCGTGGCGAGACCATTGCGAGCAGCCCCTCCCCCCTGGAATTCTGAACTGAACAAATAGGGGTTTTTAAATCACAGAGAATCGCAAATTGTGAAATTTTCTTTTTTTTTAAATCAAGAATGCAATGCCATGTTGTAAAAGTTTGAACTTTTCGAGAGTTTTGCTGATTTCTGTCGTCCCTCTAGACGATTTCGCGAAAATGGTTACATCAATTCGCCGGCGCGATTAATCGCCTAGTTTCTGCATAACAATTGATAATTCGCGACGACGGAATGCATTTTGGCGGGTAGGGGGGGGTACGTCATGAATCAAACATGCACGCGAAACACGACAATCCGACGACGATTTGTCATTTTTCACCCGCCGCCTGCTACCTTTAAAAAAATGAATAGGGAGAAAGATGAATGGGTCTCGCACCGATCGCGAAAAGCTTTCTTCATCATCTTCTTCTTGTGGTTTTTTTTGGTTTTGTGAGAAAAGCAGCGAATTAATTCGATTTGGTATGATCGGATTGCCATCTCCCCATGTTTTTTTGTGTGTGTGTGCGCGTGTATGCCTTATTTGGATGTTGATTCGTTTTTGTTTTTGTTGCAGTTCCTGCTGCTGTTGTACCCGCCCCGCCCGCTTCTGACTTCTCGCCGGCGCTTCATCGACGGAACTCGTTGCTGCCATCGAGAATCAGCGGAAGGCAATCGAAGAGGCGAAGTGTTACGAGCGTTTCGAGCATGAGAGGCAAGAGAAAGGTGAGATTTTCTATAAATCATTGAAAATTTTGGTGAATTTTTAAAAAATATGTTTGAAACGGGGTTTTAGAATTTCGCTTATTCATTGGAAAATTTAAGAATGAATAGTAAACGTGGACAAGATTCTATTTTCTTTTTTTGATTTCAATATTTAAAACGAACAAAATGCAGAATTTTTGGCAAAACTTGAGGAAAAACCTTGTATGAGCGAAGTGTTTTAATTGAATTTTATGGAAATGCAGCTTTTTTTTGGTGAACATCGGCAGACTATTTTGATTTTGAATGGATTCTTCAGACTCGCGCGATTCCTGAATTTTACGATCTCACGCGACATCAGAATATCCGTCTGAGAGCACCGATCTCGAAAAAGGTATCCGATTTTAATGATTGAATTGCGTTGCCTAATTCGATCGGCTTCAGAAGCGCCTCTCACTGCATCGAGTTGAAGAGACGGAGGTCATCGTTGAGTTGCTCAATGGTCAAAAAATTGAAGTCGCTTGCCGATCGGACGTCGTTTCGCACGACATCTTCTCGTTGATCGTTCAGAATATGAACATCAACGAGCACGTCTTCTTCGGACTTTCATTCCTACGCGACGGCGAGCATTTCTTCATCGAGGATCAGCAGAGGCTTGAGAAGTTTGCGCCGCCCGGCTGGAAGAGCGTCTCGAAGGTCGGCACACGTGTTCCCTATGTGTTGCACCTTCGCTTCAAATTCTACCCGCAGATTTTGGATTTTATCAAGTTGGTGTCTTCTTCTTCTTTTTTGGGACCTCATATTTAAAGAATTCGCTCATTGTTGTTGTTGTTGTTTTTTTTTTTGTAGAACCGACGTCACTATGAACGAGCTTTTCCTTCAATGCCGTCGAGACATTCTGGAGAAGAGGATTCAGCCGAAACGCGACGCCGCGTTCGAGTTGGCCGCGCTTGCTCTCCAAGCCGAATTTGGCAATCGGCCACCGCCGGTGATTAGCGATTATTTCGATACGCAGCATTATCTGCCCAAGGTAGTTTCGAGTTACTTCAGAAATCGTTGAGAAACTAGCCGAAAATTGGATCTTTCTGGTTTTTTTGGTCTTTTTTTAGTCTCATATGGAAAAGCATAGCTCAAAACCGATCAAATCCGACTAAATTCGGCTTCGGAATTAACCGGATCCGACTCTAATGAATTCGGTGGTAAAATTGTTGGATCCTATTTATTTTAATTGTTCAGTTCAAATCGGATTTGACAATTTTATCCGTAGAATTGCCGGGGACTCCGATTATTGATGAGATTTTAAAATTTGAGTAGATCAAAAAATTAGGCGAAAAAGAGACAAAGCCTAATTTTTGATACTCATTTTTTTGCTGCGAAACATTTTTTGAAAGGAATTTTGGCGACTTCTATAATTTCAGCCATATCATGTAAAAACAACATGTGCCTTTAATACGTGATTTTATTAGTCTTCATCGAAATTCATAGAAAAAGCAATTTTCATGTTTTGGGATTCGAAAAAAAATCCAGTAATTTGAGTAGTCATGTGAGAAAAAAGAACCATCATTCAATTTTGATTCTCATTTTTTAAACGCATTTAGTGAAATGATTCCAATTTATTCTGTCACCCTCAAATTCCACGCGAGACCCTGTTGTTTTACAGCAATTCTGCTCGTTCGAAGATCCGATTCGACTGAAGGGAATCCTCGCCGAACTTCACGGTCATTATTCGGGAACGCGAATGGCGGAAGCGAAAAGCAAATACATTCAAATTTGTCAACGACACGCCGATTTCGGCTGCCATTTGCATCGTGTGTTTCGAACGAAGCCGTCGACGTCGCATGGGGCTTCGCCGTTCGATCCCGACACGGGCTCATCGATTTACATCGGAATCATGCCGCGAGGCATCTCGATCTATGAGCAACAGGTTGGTGGCGCAAATTTTCAACGTGATTAGCCATTTTTGAGAAATGGTTTCCATCAGAAAGAAATAGTTTGAAATTTTGATGCAATTATAAAATTGATTTATTATTTTTTTGGTATAGAATCGAGAGATTCCAAATAAGTACATGACGACGGCGAGACAGGTAACGACGATCCGCAAAATTCTTACCATATTGATGTGCTGCCTCCTCTGTTGATGATTTAGTGATGTGAAAATTGTTTCTTTTCTTTTCTTTAATTTTTTTTGACTATTTATATTTAAATGATGAGAAATAAGACCTCCACCCGAGTGTGCTTTTTGCAATTGTTCTCTTTTCCCATGCGAGTGTTATTTTTTTCATTTCTGACTAACGCAACAAAAATTGAGCAAATTCAGGGTGGCAATCGTGAGCTTCTCGCCGAACACCTATGGCCGCAAACGCAAACGCTTCAATTTGATAAGAAACGATTTGTGATTGTTGCGGTCGACACCAGCGAGCAGCAAATTGAGAGCACATTCTACACCGACCATCACACCAAGTACGAGCATTGACAAGACGACATGATTTTTTAAAATTCTGATTATAGGTCGGCCTATTTTGTGCGATTCGCCGCTGCTCAACATCGATGGATGATGAAGATGAGGCAGTGGAAGAGCACATTAAGGCATGAGAACACGATGCAGGCGATGCCGGATGTTATTGTTGAGGGAAGGACGATTCCGCCGGCGCCGATTAAGCGTAAGAATCATTTATATATATTTTTTTAAATTTTAATTGCAAAAAGGAAGTAGACTAAAATGAATTGTTGTTGTAATTTTCACGAAATTGGAATTGAAATCGATTTTTTGAACGTTTATTTTGGAAAAAAATGACTGGAGGATTTAAAATGCCATACAAAAAATACAGTTTCTTTCTCTGAAATTGATAATTTCAAAAAAAAAGAATAGTTGTTGTACAGCCGTTGTGAATTCAGACGACCTTGAAGCGACGCCGCCGTCGAGTCCGCTTCTCGACGCCGCCGACAAGATATTCGCCAAGATGCCGGATGTCGTCGAAGCAACGCCGCCGCCGCCGCAACGGCCGACCGAAAAGCCGCCATCGATTCCGAAATACGATACGGTGGACGAGGGAATTGTGTGTGGTTAGTCGTTGTGATCGTTTCTTGTCTAGATAATTCATGTTTGTTGGTTTTCAAGCGTTCAAGTTGCACTCGCTCCTCGTCGCATTCGATCGATTTTGAATTTTTGTTGCAGATTCGCAAGCGGAGAATTTCGAGCGTTTGACACCGAACGCCGACGATGAGGAGACGCCGAGAAGTATGCAGTTCGACGTGACGCTCACCAAAGATCCGGCGAACGGTTTGGGATTGACGTTGGTCGATGGCAACCTTAACGGTGTGCCGGGCGTTTATGTGAAACTCGTTGCGGACAACGGTGCGGGAATGCGAGCGGTAGGAATTGTTGTTCGATGTTATTATGTACATAGTATGACGACACAAAAAAAATTGTTCAACCAAAAGAAAAGAGAAGAAACGCGAAACATTCTATTTGTCGATGGTGTAGAAGATGTAATCGAGAAGACGCATCTCATAGGGCGAGACGTGGTGGAAGCTGATCATCTCCGGACTAAAGTTCTCCTCGCCTTTGAGCAATGGGTAGTATGCGTTGCGACGGCCGAACGCATCAGCACACATCACGTATTGCTCCAATGGGTGGAAGTGTTGGATTCTGAAAGATTCTGGAGTTTCGACAAGATTGGGGGGGGGGGATTTCTGGTACCTTTCGGATCCGTTGTTATCTCTGATGTCCTCTGGATAGATGCCGACATGCCCGAGGCACTTTGCGAGCTATGAATATAGTTTGGGGTATGTATTTCATTATTTCGATGCGGACCACTTACCTCTTGATCCTCTTCGGCACGATGATGATCGGGACATTTTGCCGGATCGAGCATCACTTCGTTGAACGCCTCGACGGTTGGCTGTGTGAGAATGTAGGCGGAGCCGTCGGCGAAGCCGTGAGTGGTGAAGAAGCGCCAACGGAACCCGAAATAGTGGGGGTCAGTAGGCGAGTAGTTGGCGACGAATTTGCGCACGTTGTGCATTAGAATGTAGGCGTCGTCGTCGGCGCGAAGATAGAAATCGTATTTTTTGGTGATTTTCGTGTGAACGTGCCTGGCAATTTTTTGTTGATTAGGCGATTTCAAAGAGGGTGGGGCTGGGGGGTCACGACTTACTTGAAAACGCGGCGAATTTTCTCCCATGAATGGTCCCTTGAGGTGAGCAGTGGCCAATAGATGTGCGGTATCGAGGTGTTCATTGGTGAATCGGTGAACAAGAGATAATCATCGCATCGTTTTGCCCATGTCTCGAGAATGGTTTTCGCCTAAAGAATTTCCGCTAGCGAATTGTTGAACTTGCGATCGATGAAATGCCATTTGTGTCGCATTTTTGGATTTTTGATTTCGATGCCGTCGGATCGTGATCTTCACGATCCTGAAACGGGTTTTTTGTTCCGGGATCGAAAAATTGGTTCCGAATCGAACACATTTTGATTTTTTGAGATTTACGAGGATTATCGCTCGAATTTTTTCAGCGGACGATTGAAATTTTTTGCTTGAAAATTCGAAATCCCTATAAAATTTTGAATAAATTGCAATTGAAAAAAAATTAGAAAATTAAAGTAAATTTTGGTAGCAAAAGGAGAAAAAAGACTATTTTTCTTTATTTTCATTTTTTTTAAGTTTTTGAGTATTGCCCCATCCGAATTTTTAGGCAAACAATGTCGAGCTTGGAAAAGTCGATGTTTTTTATAAAATTGCTGAAAAAATCATTTTGAATTCTCAAAAAAAATGCACGGATTCTCGCATTTTAGCGATTTGCACAAAAATTTGAGCCAATTGATATTTTTTAAATCGGAAATTGTGAGAAATTTGAAATTTGATAAAACTGAATTAGAGAATTGAACAAATTGAAAAGTTTTGATTTTTTTGAAATAAAAAAAATTCGATTTAAAGGGACATCGAAATTGGGAAAGTCGAGTCTATTCGAACGACTTTTTTTCCACGATTTTGAGATAAAATTGTTTGATTGAAGAAAATGTTCATATTTTGGATAAATTGAACCGGAAATTTCGATAAAAATGGCATTTCCGCTAAAAAAAAATTTTGCCAAAAATCGCACTAATGTTGAATCGAGGTGACCTTTGCCCGCCAACCCGAACCCATAATGATGTGAAAATGTGATTACTCGTGTCTCGTGGCTTGGCGTCGCCGTATGAATAAGGCATAGAATTGACGGTGTTGAATTGTCGGCGGAATCGGCGAATCGCAGTGAAACGAGAATGATGGCGATTAGAAGACGCATGTGTCGGGTCGAGGCGTTTGAAATGGCAAATGAGCAACGGCCGCAGAAGCAGCAGCAGCAGCAGCAGCGGCTGAAGCAAGCAATCGGCGGCAATCCAACGCCGCCCCGGCGACGGAGATGAATATCGGCAATTCGTGTTGTTCTCCGAATCGATCGATTCGCGCGCACGCGCACTGTCTGTCTCGATTCGCTGGTGTGTGTGTGTGTTCGAAACTAATAGAGTTACTATGTATTATTGAGTTGTATGTAATTCTTGACACGCGTTTTGCCTATCGCTTCAAACGATCAGCTCGCATGTCAGCTATAGGCCTTAATTCGCCATGACCCCAATGTTGTATGTATGTGCATTCGACTGTAGGTGATTGATTATTCGTCTTTTGTTTCGTTGGGTTGAATTTGATTATGGAAGTGTTTTCTTGGACGTGATGCCTAAAGTTCAGGATTGTTGCAATCCAAAATCAGTGAGAGCCAAAGAGATGACTCTGAAAGAAAAGTTTTCGACCAAATTTTGAGCTTTCTAAACGGATAATTCCCCAAAAAAATGACATTTTTCTTCAATTTCAGGGCGTTTGCGTTGGCGATCGAATTATATCGATTGGCGGCGAATCGCTTGATGGTGAAGATCGCCTTCGAGCCGTTGAGCTCGTGAAACGGTGCGGCGAGAAAGTGCGAATGACGATTGCCCGTCTCGACGGCATTATTCGACACGAGCGGAATGGTAAGCGATTGTGATTCATGATTCAATTCGCAACGAATTGCGAGCGTTTAGTTTCGAACGAGCTTCTCACGGTGGCGGCGGCGGCGCGAAAAAAATCGTCGAGCTCATCGGCCGGCAAAGACTCGCTGAACGCGCCGAAGGCGACCGGCGCGTCGAGAACACCGCCGGCACCGCGGCGCGCGGCGAATCGCCGCCAACGCGCTGTCAGTGATTTTGGCGCGATTGGCGATGGACTTCCGACGTTGGATGGCGACAATCTGATCAATATCAAAGCGATTTCGGGGTACATCGTGTTTCTTGTTTTTTTATTTTAATTTGAGAAGATCAAAAGCACGAACGAACGATTGAGATCGGGCTTGTCGAAAAAGATGACCAACAATTTTTGGACCGACTTTTCTCGTTTATTGAATTGAATTTTTAGACTTCAAATCGATGAATCGGACGATGAGAAGGGCGAATACCGCCTGCCGACGACATCGATGTACGCGTTCGACCGCGACGACGATTTGCAGCAATCGACGAAAGAGTCGACGAAGGCGATGAAGGCGACGGAGACGACGACGCTGAGAAGCGGAGAGATTCGCAAGTATCGATATGCTCGACGATCGAATTTGGAGATGACGGAAGAGGTCGAAGAGGACGCCGCCGAATCGTCGGACGATGACGGGCACATTGATGAGACGAAGCGAGTCATTGATGTCGAGCTGGAGCGGAATCAGAACGGCTCGCTGGGAGTTCAGATTGCCTCGTTGGGTGGCCGCGTGTGCATTAAGCAGCTCACCTCGGAGCCGGCTCTTTCCCATCCGGACATTCGTGTTGGCGATCTTCTTCTCTACGTGAGTTTGGCGATTGAATTGGCAACTCATTTCTCATTCAAATTCGCAGGTCAATGGTGTCGCCGTGGAAGGGAAAACTCATCAGGAAGTGGTGGCGATGCTCAGAGGTGGTGGCGATCGGGTGGTTCTTGGCGTTCAGCGGCCACCGCCGGCCTATGAGAGCAATAAGGTGACTGCGACGAGCAATCGGATCAGTGTGATACTGCAGAAGAAGCCGATGGGAACGTTGGGTGCGATTCTGGATTGCCATATTGAAATTGTGACGAAATTGATTTAGGATTGTCATTGGCGAAGCGGACCATGAGCGACGGGATCTTTATTAGAAATATCGCCAAAGATTCAGCGGCGGAGCACGAAGGTGACGACGGATTTTGACGAATTCGTATTGACAATGGATCTTTAGGTACTCTTCGCGTTGGGGACCGTCTAGTTTCCCTAGACGGCGAACCCGTCGACGGATTAACCCCGACGGTGATTCTGGACAAGCTCAAAGCTGTTCAGGGTCCCGTCCAGATAACTGTGACGCGTGAAACCGGCGCAAATTAATATTAATACTAATAACTATTAATTATATTGTTTATTTTTGATTATATTTTCACAATTATCCGCCTCCCATAATTGCCATTTCATGTAACATTCATTATTCGTGTATTTGTTGTCATTGTTTCAAATTTTTGTTTATTTGTTTGTGTTTTTCATTTCGGGAAAATGATCACTAATAATACTTGAATTAGTTCAAACTATTCATTCACTTAAGCCCTCTTCACTCTATGGCCTTGTACGAAATCGAAATGTTGCCTTGCGAATTGATTTGTGCCCAGCAAGAATCCACCAGAATACGGTACGAATTGTCTCTTTCTCTTTTTTTTCATGTGTGTTCTTTTTTTTCATGCTCAATATGTTTCTTTACGTTTTTTTTCAATGATTTCTCACTGGTGCTCACTCTCTCTCTCTCTCTCTCTCTCGTTTTTTTTTTGGAAATTTCGTCTAACCGCACTGTGATAGGTTATGTGATAAGCTATGACAAATTTTATTCCTAATAAATAGGTGGATCAATCGGCGTCGATGAATTGACATCGTTCGAGGCTGAAAAAATATTGGGTGTCGAAGCGATTCGAATTGAAGGCGTCATCGCCGATTGGGGATTGGTGCGACAATTTCAATTTAGCGGTTTTTTTTAATACAAAAATTGTGGTCTTCATCAAATTCTGATTAGAATTTTTTTTTCAACAAAATGAAAATAAAAGTTTAATTTGATTTTTATTGTCGTTTACTAAACTTTTTAAATTATTTTATGCTGGAAATTAAGATTTTGATGATTTTTTTGGGAAATCAATGAAAAATTCTAGCATCCTCTTCTGTGCATTCACTTTCACGCAAAAATGCACTACTTGCAAAATTGCCGGAAAATTGGCTTAGCGCTAGTGACTATGCGCCTTTAAATCTATTTTGATTTTGCGCCAACACAATTCTCATGGTTTTTTTGGCAATTCGCCTTCATTTTTCGGTTTCTCGCGCGCGACGACGACGCCGACAAAAAAAATAATTCAAAAAATTACATTCCGTTGCGAGCGTGAGCCTGGATTGGTTCCATGATCTCAAAAAAGAGCTGATTTATCTGAAAATGATTTTCTCAATAAAATTTGACGAAAAATGATTACCGAATCAGTTTGCTCGCCACTCATTCGTTGGTCGAACTGCACAATCGAAGTGCACGCCATTTTAAGCTGAAAATTGAAAATGTTGGACTGGAAATAAAAACGGTGGGGGGGGGGACGCCAAAAAAAACTTTTTCGTAAAATTGGTCGATTTTGAGCTCGAGCTGCCCGTCGCCAACATTCAAACGATACACGGGTGTCGCCGGAAGACAATCGCGCATCAGACGGACGGCTCGATCGATTTCGATACGCTTCGGAAAATCCTTGTCGAGTTTGCTCCGCACGAATCTCGTCCAAATCCCGAAAACGCCACCACAATCGAGACGGGCCAACAATTTGAGTAATGCGAATTTCAAAAAATTCGGCTTGATCAGAAATAGGAATGAGGCGACGGTGAGAAGCGGTGGTAAATTGGCGAACGGAATTATTGGAAGGATGACGGGTTTGGATTGATTGCTGAAATTGAACAATGTCAGATTTCTCGAGCGTTTTCAATTACATCATAAAATTTCCATATTCATAGTAGTGCTGAAGTTGCTCAACATTCGCGTTCTCATTCTCGTAATCCTTCCTTAAAAGGCTTTCACATTATTATAATGAGTATAATGTCGCATTAAATTTCAGAAGCTTCAAATCTAAAGATTCTTTTTCTCTGAAGCGTTCCGCAACTTTAAAAAAGTGATTTTTGGGTCTCGCATGGAAAGCAAATGCTCATCAACAATATCGAATAAATTTTGTTACGTGAGCTGAGCGGTGAGCAGATTGATGAGAATAATGGCGGTGGCGAACATGTAAGCGAACATGAACAACGGAAGGGCGACATTCCGGATGATGCAGCCGGTCTGAGCGAAGTCGAGGTCATCAAAATTCGACATCGTCACGTTATTATAGCAGCCGTCGAGTATTCCTAAAGAAAATCTTTGGAATGATGAATGGAGGAGGTGGACAAGTTCAAACCGGCTGAATCGTCATCACTAATTTCGCCGAATATCTCGAATTTGGCACTTCTGTATATTGTATATAGCATGGTTTGGTTTGATGAACGATGCTCTCCTGAAATCGAGAATCGATTGATTCCGCCCGGAAAAAAATGTTGGTGCTCATACTTGTGAGGCTCGCTCGAATCACCGCCACTGGGAACCACATGAATAAGAGGACGAGCATGAAATTGAAGACGACGTACCTCTTCAAACCGATTGTGTTTATACACATATATTTAGTAATGATCTACCAGTTTGAACAAGATTTTTACGATGACCGCGAATGGTCCGTAGTAAATGCAGTGAATCGATGAGAATGTGTTGATGAAGAAAATCGCGTAGAGGCAGAATTCTCGAGCGTGCAGGAATAACGAGATATACTTAGTTTCCAATCTAGACAATACAAAAAAAATTTTTTAATTAAAAAATTGCAAAACCTATGATTTTTATTATCGGCGAGGCAAAGTCCTTTTTGCAATAGAATGCAGAGTGCGAAGACGGCAACAGTTCCTAGTAGGGACAATTTAACTAGGGCGAACTTTTGCTCAGCGCACCATGCTTGTGTCATCTGCAATTTGTTTTTGAATTTCGCGCCAAAATTGAATCAATTCAGCACTGATGGATTATTTGAAATATAGCGGGGCTGTTTGAAAAATCGCATCGTCGCTCACAAAAATTTTAAATCTTTGAAAATTACGAAAATTGATTCGGTTAAATTTTGTCGAAAAATTGCAAAAAATGGGCCAATGTTCAGTGACTCATACTTTTTGACTTGGCTCGTAATTTTTCACTCATAAAAATTGTATCATGATTTTTTATTCTTTGACTAGTGATTTTTGATTAACAATTTTTGACTAATGATTTTCTGAATTTTTTTTAGTTGAGATTCCTGCAGTTTTTTTTCAGTGTTCAATTCTGTTTTTTTTTGGCCAATATTGATGGGTAAGTTATACCGTCAGGCCTGTTTTAAAACGGCATAATTTTCGATTTCTCATCAAAATTCAAGAAAAATGGGCCTAAGCTTCTCTTTGAAATTGTTAAGCGGTGAAATGCCAAAAAAATCAATTTTTATGCTTACAAAAGTTAAAAGAACTTTTTTTCCTTTCAGCAATAATCTTTCTCCCATTCAGTAATACAATTTTTCCCACTTCCCCCCATTCAGCTTCTTACCCATCAATATTGGCCAAAAAATAGAATTGAACACTAAAAGAAAACTGCAGCAATCGCAAGTAAAAAAAATTTCAAAAAATCATTAGTCAAAAAAATAGTCAAAAAACACGAGTCAAAGAATAAAAAATCATGATACAATTTTTATATGTCAAAAATTACGAGTTAAGTCAAAAAGTATGAGTCACTGAACATTGGCCCAAAAAAAATGGTTTCTCCATGAAAAATCGACAGAAAAAAAATCGGCATTTGCCTACATTTAGTATAAATATTGCGAACACCTTATTAAAAACTAACCTGTTTAAAGCATTTACAGCAATTACATTTGTTTTGGTTCCAAAAATGTCGAAACAATCCATAGGACCACTAAAACATTTTACTATATATATATATATACTATATCTAGTATTGTCGACGTCAAAATACTGAAGGGAGGCGTAGCTTTCAAATTCGCGAAATTAGTGTAGATTTAAATTAATCGTTGACTGCGTATTAAATGCGCGTACGCTATAATGCAATGTACGCAGTCTCGACTACTTCTCGCTGCTTCGAGACGCATTGGCACCAGAGCTGCACGGAACTTAAATTTTTTAAAAACGGAAGGCGAGACAAAACATTTTTGGCGGAAAACGGAAAACGGAACACAATCTTAATCTAACCCGAATACTTTGAAATTGACAGTGCAGAATGTGAGAGTTTCCAAGTGCTCATTCGACAAGGACCCATCGTTTTGTCTAACAAACTTCTCCGGCTGTGCTCAAAACCTTCTTAGATTCGCTAGACGTGCTAGGTGTTGAGTGATATCGCAAGCGGAACAGGAAAATGTCACGGAAGACGGAATTCCGTGCAGCTCTGCTTGGCACCTAGTCCATAATTTTTTAAAATTTCGTCTAGTCGTTTGACTCCGACAATCTATGTATAGCTATCAATGGATCGTACACGTCGGAATGTGATATTTAAAAACTGATAGAGCAACACGGAAAAGACGCATTGAGCGGGCCACGTGAAGCTGCTGCAAAGATTGACGAATTCGCCGTTTATGAGAACATAGGTGAATAAGGCGATGTAGATGAAGCGCGAGATCTGAAAATCATTCTTAATTGTTGCGCAAAATAGTTTCTAGTTCGATTACAGTGTATGGAATGATTTCAATGTATGGAATGCTTTCAATGTATGGAATGAATTTGAACATGGCTGGATATTTGTTGGCTTGCATTATATCGCAACATAATGGCTGAGAGAGGAATATCTGGAAAAAAAATGGGAAATTAGCCGAATTAGTAGAATCGGTCGCTGCGAGGCACAATTAGTCTCGAATTTTCAATTTTTATGACTTTCGAATGTTTAAAAACTGAATTGGCGTCTTGTGACGACCAATTCTGGAGGCCGTATTGTTTTCCCCAGAAACTGATTTATCATATTATAAATATACCTTTGCCTTTGCTTTATATGCAACTCTCATAACGTCGAACTTTTCTGTGAAAAAAACTAAAACACTGTGTTATTAAGTGATATTTGCAAATTTCTCACTTTTGCTTGGGGACGTTTCTGGGAAAAAATCATCAAAATCGGTTGACATTATTGCAAAAGCTTCATCAGTTTCATGATTTTCGTATAAATTATTGACAATTGTGCATGCTTTTTCCTCGAAAAATCTGAAAATTAAATAAAATTCACTTTTTTGTAATTTGCATAAAATTTAAAAGATTTCTTCAAACAGTCAGCGGGGAAGTTCAGATTACTTAAATAATACTCACGTATATAGGTCTCGATATTCCTCTAGCTGATGTTTGAAAGACAATTCGTCTTTAATATGCTTAATTATTTCATTAATTATGTAGCACATCATTAAACATGAGTGTAATGGACTCCTGGTTTCGGCGAGATAATCACGTTTCAATTCCGAATCGGCTGCGCTATTTCGATAAGGCCAACGACACCCAAAAACGGTGGCGACGATCGTGAAAATCAATGGCGGATCATATTGGCAAATTTCATCTGCGAATTGGTATTTTAAATAAAAAATGTAAAAAAAAACAAAAGAAGGAAAATTGAATTTTAATAGGTGGTGTGCAAACACGTCACGCAAAATTGCACACGACAAAAATTGAATTTTTATTGGAGAGCGATTTTTCAATACCAATTGTGCGGCTTGTCGTCGGCGCAATCCATTTCACAATCTTCGTTTTAACATTATTGATTTTCAATCGTTTGAATTTTTGACACTAAAACACGCCTTTTTGTGTATTTTTTTAAATTTAATTAAAAAAAACTCGTCTATTATAATCATTGATAACATCCGTTATATTGATTTTTTCGTCGACCAAAGGAGCATTCT
Source organism: Caenorhabditis bovis (assembly GCA_902829315.1). NCBI lineage: Eukaryota > Metazoa > Nematoda > Chromadorea > Rhabditida > Rhabditidae > Caenorhabditis > Caenorhabditis bovis. The sequence goes on from CADEPM010000008.1 coordinate 1,593,643, forward strand.
AACAATAAAATTTCGAATAATTTTTTGCTTAAAAACCCGCTTACCTGATTTTGTGCATCGAGCATTATGATAGAGCAAAATGTTTCTCTTATCAATGTCTTACCAGCTAGCTATTGTGCTTGGGCGGGGGGTCCGACCAAAATTTATTTTCGAATATGGCGCCATTTACAACGAGGTCAATTCGTGCCAAGACCCCAACTGATTATTCATGTTTCCTCATGCATTGCTCATTAGAGCCTATCTCAGTGTGTTCTGATAAGAGAATGACAATGTTGAAATATTCTTATTATCACTAATCATAACATTTTATTTATGTACTTAAAAAGGCGGCATTATTAAGCTAGCTAGAAAGGCATCTAGAAAACAAACGAAAACAGTATAACAACGAAGTAAAGGATGGCGGATAAAGCGAAAATCACGTGGTTGAGCGCGTGGGCGAAGCCGGCGTATTGAAGAGAAGCGTCTTCGTGCTTCGAATTCTGAATGAGATTCTCCCAATATTGTGCTCATTTTTTTGTGGCTCGTTACCTTTGGGATTGGAAGAATCGTGTTGACAACTGAGGCAAATTGGCCGACCGCGTGTGGCGGCGGAATTTCGACGCTGGCCGACGCCATTCGCTCGAGAACCAGCGAGACGACGAACAGTATCGCCGTCCACGTCATGTTGAAGCCGGCGAATTTCACTGAAACCAACTCGGATCGTTGATGATGGGGTTTTCGAGCGACTCACAGATTGTCGGCGTGTGGGCGGTGAATGATGGAAGGCGTTGCGAGATGAGTATCAATGATAGAATCTGAGCAACAACCGAGAAGCCGAGAAGAATTGGCTGCGTTTTGGATAGCTGGAAGAACACCGCGGCCAGAGTGAACAGCGAGGTGATCAGCGCCGGCAGCAGCATCTCACTGGTGAAGTAGACGGCGTTTCGACGAAGCGACAAACAGAGTTCGCCGTTGTCGGCTTGCACGTCGAACGGATTGCGGCGTGGGTCCGAGAGCTGCTCGATGGTGAATGGCGACTCCTAGAAATGGGGTCGTTAATTCAAGCGGAAAGCGTGAATGGCGAAAGCGGCGACTAATTCTAGAAGGCGTCAATGCTAGCGTGTTAGTTTCTGACAGAGATGACAACAAAAAAACTTGCCGCTCCGTTTTGGGTGGCTCCGGTTCGGAGAGGTGGCGGATGCACCGACTTAATTTTGCATATTACTCTTCTTTTTTTTAAAGTCATTTTTTAAAACGTCCGCAGATCGGCGAAATAAAAACCCCCTTACCACAACGTCAACGTCATCGATCTTCCAGCCGGAGACGAATGGATCCGTTGTCGCTTCTCTCTCCTTGTTCTTCACACCGTCAGCGACGGTAAAATGGACAGCCAGCAATCGTTTGTCGTCAAACTTGTAGCAAACGCGCTGAACGTCGTTCGGATAGTCCTCGTATTGGAATCGGAATGGCGTTGTGAACGAGAAGTCCGACCATAAATAGACCTGTCCCGTGTAGTTGGCGGCGAGAACTCGGCTCGTCACCGATCCTGGATTTGAAGTAGCTCCGCTGAAATCAAGGATCGAATTCCAGAACAATGCCGCCGCCCCCCTACCCATTGATCTGGACAATGTTTGGAGTCCAAATTTGGATCCAGTAGAAGTTGAGCCAGCTCAGACCCCACTGCTCTTTGTCCCAGGAGACCATTGTGTCGTTCCAGCTGAGCACGAATCGGCCGAACACCTTGACGTTTTGACGGCGCTCGTCCTGAAATTCAGAAATTTCCATTTGAAACCAAAACAATTGTTGGCAAAATTCCTACAATTTCCACATTGTTGATTCGAACGCTCTCGATGCGAACCACACGCGTCTTGTTGTCGGTCATATTATGATAGGTGGACTGGATGTGTGTGCGCAGTTTCCACGCGCGATCGCCGCCCTGACACGAATGGCACGATTTGCGGCAGTTGGCCATCATCCAGACGGCGTTTGTCGCGCATTCGCCGCTCGCCGCCCATTCGCCGCATTTCGGATCCGCGTCCTCGCAGCCGGCAGCGAATGCTGAAAATTTGAGATTGTTTAGGCCGCCGAATTTTGTTTCAATTATGCATTTTTTTTGAGACTCCCAAAAAACTGTATTCGCGTTTATATAATCTGAAAATACTCACAGACTATTTTTATAACAATTAATTCAAGCTAAAATGTTTAATATAATATATAAAAGCTGAAAATTTGCTGAAAAATCAGAGAATATAAAAATGAGTAAAAATTATTTTTAAAAGATATCAATGGAGCGCACTTGCAACATTGAGAAAAATACATTTTGAAAATTTTTTTTCGAAATTAAAAATTCTCAAAAAGTATTTATTTTATTGAAAAAATGTTATGAATTATTGATAATTCTCTCAAAAAATACTAAAATTTGAAATGTATATATTGAAGCAGGAAATATATTCATTATTTTGTTCGGAACTTTTCTGTCGGCAATCGATCAACATCAGATGTTCAATTAAATTAAATAGCAATCATTTGCTGGCGGTCGCGCAAATTGAAATCGCCGTGATCAAGGTCGAAAAACTGTTCGAATTGAACAATTAGAAGTTTAGTAATAGTTTTTTTTTTTGTTTCGAAAATCCCTCGCAAACTCACCTGCCGAAATGCACGCGATTGTCAGAATGAGAAGCCGAAGCATCTGGAAAAAAAAACGAAGAACGACGACGTGTGTCGGTTGTGAATAATTCCGGCGAATACGAGAACGAGGAGAATGGGTAGCTGTGGGCAACAAAACTGGGAAGAAAATCGTTTTTTTTTTTCGAGAAAAAAAATCAGTTGGTGAAATGTTTCCTCGTCCTTTCTTTTCATTTTTTTTTCAACTTCTTAACCGGTTTTTCGTTTTTGTTTTCAATTTCGCAAAATTCTCCGTTTTCTTCGTCTTCGCCTTTTTTATTTTGATGATAAGATCCATTCAAGCATTTTTTGGATGGTCACAAATCGTTTTCACATTAACCCAGAAATTGAAATGCCGATTGGTCGGAGGAAAATGAGGATTTGATTCGTTTTATGGCCATCTGAGTGTCTTTTTTTTAATTCGATTCTCAAATTAAGCTGAAATTCTCATTTTCACCTAATTTGAGTTTTTAATAATGGGAAATGATTTTACTAGCAAAATCGAAATTAGCGAAAATTAGAATTTTCATCTGCGGACATTTTTCAAGTTTTTTTTGTGATGCATCGAAATCGGTCATTTCACACATATCAAATATCATCTGCGGACAATAAAGCGGGTTGAGAATGAAATAATTAGCGGACCATTGGAGATCACAAAGGGGATCTGTAGTTTAGGTTTCTAAGAATTTTGAAAAAAAAATGAAAACAAGAAGATATACGGACCATTAAAGGGGCAAAGCGCGCTAAATGGTCAAATGGAGAAGCCTGTGAATCGGCGGCAAAAAAAACGAGAAAGAAACAATGGAAGGGAATGATGAAAGGAGAAGAAGAGGAAGAACGGGTTGGCGGCGGCGGCGGCGGGCTGGCTGGCTGGCTGGCCTCCGGACGGTTTGGATGGGATCGGATTGGATTGTGGCTAACTAGCCGAGGCAGAAGCCGCCGCCGAGAAATTCTTGCCATAAACTCGATCAACGAGAAACTCGATCGTTTTTTCGCTGATAATCACCATCCGAAAAACCCGACACGCGGTTTCCTGTTTTTTTTTTCGTCGCCTCATTTTCTTCATTTCGGGAATCAGACGTCGAAAAGACCGAATCGCCATTGTCCGCAGATGGATGGGATTGTAATAATTGCGAGTAGGCGAGAATGAAGTAATCAAATTAGAGAGGTGGAGAGAAGTCTGTGAATTGGCGTCAAATTGGGTGCACTCAAGTCCGCAGTGATTCGTTTATGCGGTAAACGCCTAATTTGGAGATGTTTTTGTGAAATTCGAAATTTTCTTTTCCTCAAAAAACGCAATATAGCAATTTGTTGGCCCCGAAAATTGTCCGCAGATGAATTTCGATAGAATGGTTAAGCAATTGAATTCATAGGGATTTCCGATATTTCTTGATAATGCAATTTTCCGGATTTCCAAAAAGTCGGCACTTGCTGGCCCCGAAAATTGTCCGCAGATGGAATTCGATGAAACAATCCAAGCTGTTGCGAAAATTTGCAGGTCGAAGAGGAAAAAAAAATGGGCTGTCAAGTGTCATCCGATGGCCAATTTGAGCGCTCCGATTTCGATAAAATGTGGAAGAAAATGAATTCGAGTGAGCACGAAGCGCCGAGAAAACGCGAAAAAATTGAAGAGAGGTTGGCGCGAATTAGGTAGATCAAAATCGAGCATTTTACAATTTTCTAAAGAGCTTGGAAGATTGTTCGAATTCTGCTCATCACCACATTCAAAGATTTTCGGAACGAAAGACGAGCGGTGCTGAACATGGTAAACTCGAGAATCCATAGATTGGGCTCATTGATTTTCGGTTGCAGATCGAGTCCGAACTACAGCCGATCGCGAACGAGAAGCGAATCGTGTTGCAATTGGAGGATTTCAATTTTGTAGTTTCTTACAGCCAAAAAAAAAACACACATAGACACGATTTTTCAGGGCTCGAAAGCCTACTACGAGGAGGCGAACAGCGTGTATTTGATTGAGAAATGCGCGAGAGAAGCGGCGAAATGCGCCGATTACATTTATATCCACTTTTTGGGGTATGTAATGAATGATTAGTGCAAAATGAATGAATGAATTCGGCCGCCAAACGGGAAACCAGTTCGTTGCAACCGACAAAACTATTTATTAATGTGTGCCGAAATGTCCGCAGATCGTTTTGATTACTACTATTAGTAACATATATGTTGGCGTTGGCCCGCATTCTTGTCCGCAGATGGTTTTTATTTGAGCGTGAGGCAATTGGCCGCAGATGGGAAATGATCAGAGCGAGAATGAAATGTTCGAAATTGTCCGCAGATGGATTTGCTTTTAAATTCAGTTATGATGGAAGTGGATTTTTTGGAAAAAAAAGTGACGGCAAAATAATTTATTGAAAAATTGGTCTCATAGCGAAAAAATCGCGCGGGGTACTGTAGCAAATTGGGAAATTTTCCAACGAATTTCAACATCTCACAAAAATGATTGATTTTCAGCGAATGCGCCGGCTACATCATCGACGAGACGTTTCCCGATCAGCAATTTCTCGCCGCCCATCGAATCAGTGGCGGCCAATCGCTGAACGAGGTGTTCCTTCAAATCGCCGGCATTCGACATGAAAATGGTTGGGCGAACGAAAATCGGATGAGAGATCTGAAATTTTCAGCGCTATTCCTTCATCGCAACCCGTCGTTCCTTCAAGAGCTTCCATTCAACAGCACCACGTTCATCGATCCGCTAGCGAATCGAGAACGCGCCAACTATCTAGCCGAGATGGTCCGAAAGAGTGTGGTGAGTTGTTGGCGATCATCAGCGGCACCAAATTTTATTTTATTTTATTTATTATTTTTTTGTTTTTATTTTTTTGGAGTCCGCGCAAATTCGTCGAATACTCGGTTCGGACGTCGGGAATCAATAACACCCATTATAAGCATATCGTGTTCGAGAATCTCGATGGAGCGTTGGAGGCGATTCGCGAGACAATCGATGAGGTCCTTGATAGCATCGCCTACCCGACAGCCGACGTGGTCCCAACGAGCGCGACGCTTCGCATGAGCTACTTGAGCTCGCTGAAATGCGACGAGTCGTTTGTTGAAAAGGTTGACCTCGACAATTGTCCGCAGCTGACAATTCACATATGTCCGTTTTGGCAGACGATCGCGCGCCTCGACAATTTCAACATTGTGATCGTCGTCGGCGACTACGGCAGCGGCAAATCGGCGCTGCTCGCCGCGATTCACCGACGACTCGGAAGCGTGTGTCGGATAGCGATTCGCGAGACGATGACGATGGCCGACGTTCGACGCGACATCGACGCGAAACTGAAAGTAGTAAGACGGGCGAGTGATTCGATGATTTCTCGCGATTCTTCAGACGATCACCGATTGCGATGAGGCGACGACGACGACGACGACGACGTTGCTCATCGACGATTTGCATTTGGTTGGGGGGGGGGGGGGGGTGGGGTGTTTTTTTCTCGGAATTAGATCGAAATTTGCAGCTCGGCAAACACGCCGACGGCATTCTCGTCGATTTTGGCCATTTGCGAATTGTGGCGAGTTCGCGAAAGAAGCCGCCGGCGAAGTTTGAGTCGCTGATGATTCCGCCGCTCGACACGACTACAGTAATCGTAAGGGTCCCCCCTAAGAGCCAAAAAAAAAACATGATGGGAGCAATTTAAAGGAGCATCTCGAGGTGTGCGGCACCGCGCGTGCCAACAACATTTTGAAGTTGTCGCAACAGAAGCGGCGAAAGAGCGTCGGAAGTGTGGAGAGTTGGTGGACGAAACGATGATTTGATCAAGATTTTATGCGAAATTTCAGCGGGCAACATCGACGAGACTCGCGGCGGCTGGAATTATTTGAAATGTCGAGTGATCGGACGATTGGCGAGGAATGGGTGCGGCGATGAGAAGTGCGCCCAATTGGCGCAATTGGCGACGATCAGGTTAGTCGAGAACGCCGCCGGGATGGACTGAAAAACGACGCGTTGAAAATTATGGAAATGCATCTGCGGACATTTTGGGGCGCCCAAATTGTCCGCAGCACAATTTCGACGTACCGCCGAGACCGACATTGGTGTTGACGCCGATTCCGCGGCTCGCGTACGGCTGGCCTTGGTATCCGCCGTAGCCGCGCATTCCAGCATTCCCATAGACGTCTGAAATCGATTGAAGAAACAAAAAATGAGGGAGGCGTTGAAACTCACTGGCTGTCGGATTGAGGCCGACGCCGAGTCCCAGTTGAGCGGCGACGAGCGCCATATGAATCAACGCTAGCAAAACTCTGAACATTGCTGATTCGCTTCATGTCGCTCCGACACAGATTTATATAGAAACACGCCGATGACGTCGTCGTATGGTTCTCGGCGAATTTCGCGTCGACGTCAATAATCATCAAACATCATCAAACAATTTTTTTTTTAATTTTCATTTGTCTTCTTTTTTCTTTTACAGTGTCGTCGAGGCCGATGTTTGTCTGATGGAATCGGAAGCGAGAGGTCATTTGATCATCGCCACCATGTGCTTTCTCACGTGCGTTCCCGATGGTCTCAATGAGGTCGAGCTTCGCTCGCTGCTCGCCGATGAGTTCGAGTTGTTGCCGATTGCGATTCGACGCAATTTGCGCAATTTGCCGTATGGTAGGCTTCCAAAATTGTCCGCAGCACGAAATTGACATAGTTGTGGATGGAAATCACCGATTACGTCGTCGACGTGTCGTGTCGGTGAAATCGAAAACATGCTGCGGACAAATTGCGGGCCATTGATAAACGACTTTCAGAGTATTGCGCGGATGATTTCGGCGCGATTCCGCAAGTGGCGCCACTCCGCTGGTACACCGTCGTCTCGCGCCTCGACCACATCCTCATATGCATCGACGCCGACACGAATCATTTCATTCTGCCGGCAGCATGTCAGCGAATCGTTCGCAAGAGGTCGGCTGACGACGACAATCGCACTAGAATTGCGATTTTTCCAGATACCTCAAAAGCTCGGCGAATCTCGAGCACTTCACGAGGAGACTTCGCGAGCGTCTCGTCGCCGATCGACACCGGCCATGGATGAAGCATCGATGGCGGGAGATCGACAAGCAGCTGTCAAAATCTTGAGCATCACCTTTTATTTTCAACTAATATATATATGAATGACAATAAATTGCTAGTAGAATTATTGAAGCGTCTGTTCGAGATTGAGCCGAAACGAATTCTGCTGCTTCTGAATCATGGTGACGATGTCGGTGAACATCTCGTGGACGCTGTCGTTGCGCTTCGCCGACACTTCATAAAACGGGCAGCCGAACGCGCGAGCCAATTGTTGGCCTTCGGACGACGTCACCTCGCGACGCTTCTCCTTGTCCTTCTTGGAGCCGACGAGGACGAGCGGCTGCTGTAAACGAGCAATAAAATTGAAGGAGAGGAAGAGGGGGGTCCTACATTGTGCTCTCGGCCGTTCTCAAGCCTTCTGTAGATCTCGCACGCCTCGTAGAACGTCGAGCGATCCGCTATCGAGTAGACAACGATGATTCCATGAGCGGCGGTGAAGCTCTTATTAACATCCTAAACACATTTTTTTCCATGGGACCATGTTGATGGCTCCTACCATTCCATCGATGATATCGATGATGTATGAATCGGAATCGTCGCCGTCGTCGGACAAATCGGGAAACATGATCTCGTTGCCGTATTGGACGCGCGCGAGGCACGTTTTGCCGACGCCGCGCGCGCCGACCACGGCGATCTTGCACTCGTGTATCGCGACGCCCTCGTCCTCCCATTTGCGTTGTCTCGGCTCGTCGAGACACCAGCGAACGCTTTTGATGTTGCGCAAAAAGTTGTCGAGCTCGAGATTGGGTATCGGCGGCGACGGGCTCGCCGCCGCGCCGCACACGAGACACGCCGGCGTGCGATTGATGGTGTGATGGTGGTGGTGGCGACGCGACGACGACACCCAACTGCTGACACCCATGCGCGGACGCGTCGTCGGCCGCTGAATGGCGTCCGACGACGAGCGGAGAAGCGCGTCGCAGCACGCGCGACACAACGAATGACCGCATTGGAGGGTGACCGGCTGAAAATTTTCTCTCTTGATTGTGTTATTGGATTATGCAATACGGTATTGCGTGTATGCGATAATTGCGGTCCGCTAATCGGACAAGTTCAAGTGGGTAAAAGAGGGATGGGCTGAGATTAGTTATTCGAATTTGTGTGGGGTACACCGACACGCAATATTGCAGAATTTGGAATGCACAATGCAAACCAAAATAAAGAACCCTACCATTTTTTTTGTTGAAAAAATTTGCAATTTCGAAAAATATTATTTTTTACGATAGTTAAAGCCGTGGTACACCGTGACGTAAAAATGCACGAAAACGTTTGGTTGCATTATTGAAATGGGACCATCAAACTCAAGCTCGAAATTTTGATAGAAATCTCAACGCGATTCCAAATTCCAGTAATCGAGAGCACTGATTTGTTGTATATGCAATAAATGATGGTCCCTTCAACAACAGACGCGACAGATTTACAAGTTGGTTGTAAAAAAGAAAAGACAAAAAAAAAGATAGAATACTGCTCAAACCTGTTCGAATATCTTGTGACAATGCGGACAAACGCCGGCTGGAATTGCGCCAACGATTGGTGGTGGTGGTGGTGGTGGCGACGATGTCGATTCCTCGTCCGACGAGTACACACTACAGTAATCCGAGTGCGATTGGCGACTCGAGCATTTCGACATTGTTATTTTTGTTTCCTGCAAAATGATGACAAATTAGTGTAGGGGGGGGGGGTGATGGTGGGACGACACCATTGCACTGGTGCACCACCAAGAGAGATGGGTGAGAGGGGGAGGCGGGGCGTGGCGGCTTGGCCCGCCCCCCCCCCTCGTCACCCAGACGTCGCAACAAACACAAATTGGAGGGTCATAAATAGTTGGCGCCCTAATTGATGGTGTCGCTCGTTGCACCCATCGGGCAAATTGATGCGAGGAGCCACATATGTGCGACAATTTCAAATAGATGCTGCCGACATCGTTGCGGGTTGTCACTCGCTCCATCTCTTTCAATTCTCGAGATCACAATGGATTCAATGACCGCGAAAAGCTAATTAGCGAGTGTTTGCGGTTCGGATCATCGGCCGACCATCGTCAATGACCTTTTTTGGAAGCAATTAGCCATCGTCGAAGTTTGTTGTTTCAATAAACTCCATTTATGGGAAGGGGGGAAGGAATCGCGTGGTGGCGGTCGACGGAAGCCGAGGCCTGGCGATGAGCACACGGTTTATTGGGCGAACGTGGCGGCTGGCGGTTATGAGGTACGATGGGAAAATGGCGATGGTGGTGGAGGAGGGTGTGATTTGAAAATGGACCCATGAAACAATATCGATCCTTTGGATCAATATTTGAAGTAGGGACTTTCTTTTTTTGAACAAGGTGTCAAAAAAAAACTAGGAGCTGACGATCCTTATCTCAAATATTCGACGAGCGCGCGGTGGGCTTCAAAGGGAGACGGAATAGTGTCGGACGGGGGGTGGCGACGACGGCGGGACCACTTGATTGACTCATCGAGACGAGTCATCGCCGAGTGTGCAACCAATACCGCCAAACCACATTTTACGCGCCGATTTTGAATTCGATTTGAGAATTTCGGCCTCCAACAATGTCGGCAGCATGGAAATGTCAAAGGCGTTAAATGATGAGGCCGAAGATTTTAGAATTCTTTGGATTTTGGGCCTCCAAAAATGTCCGCAGCATGAAAATGCCAAAAGTCTTGAGGGCTGTCATTTTTGATGTCAAAATGTAATGAGTTAGGGCCTCCAACAATGTCGGCAGCATGAAAATGTCAAAGGCGTTAAATGGTGAGCCCGAAGATTTTAAAATTCTCTGGATTTTGGGCCTCGAAAAGTGTCCGCAGCATGAAAATATGTTAAGGGAAGCTGCTAAAGATACTTACGTGCTTTAAATTTTTACAGCCCCTAGTAGGAAATACTGTAATTGAGCACCACGTGAACAAATGCGTCTGGATTTCGATATGAATGATTATTTGAAATAGTCACCCGTTATGGGAAGGCGGCGAACAAAAAAAAATTTACAGCATGCCGAAAATGGGCAAGAGAGAAACGCGTCGTAAAAAATATGGAATCACTCGATTATGATTGAAAAATAGGAATTTTTGAAAATCGGGTCACACGGAGAGGTGCAAGATAAGTATCGCGCACGTCGATTTCGGACGTTTATGCAAATTGCCGCGGTGATTCGAGACGGGGTGAGAAAGAATGAGAGAGCGGCTGCGATTTGTTATTTTTTTGGCGTAAACATCTGGCGATTAATCATCGACAAAAACGCCGATATCGATTGTCGTCGAGACGAGAAAATGGGAAGGATGATGCCGAGCAGGTGATCATCAGATTCGGACGCCAGATAATCTTCCGGAAGGTGATTATCTCTCTCTCTCTCTCTCTCTCTTTTTTCCTTTTTTGGCTCCGTCACTCGTTCTTCGTCGTATTGTTGCGACAGGTGATCACGACAGGATTATGACACGTGGCGAATTGACACCGAAAATCGTTTCGAGACCCTCGCCACGGTCTTCTTCTTCTTCTTCTTTTTCACGTCGCGCCTTTAAAACCTACTCTGGTTGTTTCTCTTTTTTTTGTCAGGGAGCGTTTTACCAAAAGTTTTTGCCGAAAATGTGGTCTGCGCCTTTAAACCGGACTACTACCTTTAAACGTTGGCAAATCATTTCAAAAATCGCAATCCGAAATGTATGCGCCTTTAAACCGCGTTACTGTAGGTGAGATGTTCCAAAAGCGTCATGCTCCTTTAAACATGGTTACTGTACTTTGAGAAGAAGTTCAATGCTTAGAAAATATGTTTTGGATGTCTCAAACATTAAGCATTGCACTCTAGCATATATGCGCCTTTAAACCGAATTACTGTAGGTGGGAATAGAGAACAAAATGAGAGCATTATTTGAGACAAAAATTGGTGTACGCCTTTAAACTGGATTACGGTGTCATCTAGACGAAATCATTTGAAACCCCAAAAACCCTTCTCATAATTGATTTTCCGGACATTGAGTGTCGGATAAGTGGGCAGGTGTTCGTCCAAATCCGGAAAAGCAATAAATAGCAGGTGACTACTATCTGTGTGTTCATTTTTTTTCGGCGGGTCCCAGAAACTCGTCGTCGTTCGGATTAGCGGTTTTCGTCGGAAACATCCGGCGTCGTTTGGTCACCCACCCACCTGTGTAAACTTTTTCGTCGTCGGGCGGCGCTTCTTTTTGAACACCACCCGGCGGTCAATTGATGGATTTATTGGCCAGCAAAAATGTCCGCAGATGAGTTTTTCAAAAAAGCATATGAGCTACAAGTTGATATGCGGTCTCGATTGGGTCAAACGGATCATGTAAGTCGATCGGTTTGGCAAATAGTCGAATTAGGCAAACATATCATTGGAGGAAGAAGTTGGTGTCCGCAGATGGTCATCATTTAAACGAGAAGGCAAAAAAAGAGATACACAAGAATTGGTAATAAAAAAAAACGCAACACAATCGCGGTTATCATTTGCGCGCGGCTCGCCGCTATCAAATATTATTGTTTCTTTCTTTCTTGTTTTTATTTTACTTGCGCAATTTGCTCTTTTTTACGAGCACACACACACATACACCTGCCGACAATTGCGCATCTTTTCGCGTTTGGCTGCAAATTGGGTGCAACAAATCGACGCAACTCCTCTTTTTTTATCCCTCCCACTTAAAAAAAACCGAAAAGCAACAATCCTTTCGATGAGCCTTTAAAATGAAATTGATTTTTTTCTCAAATTCATTTTTTTTTTTGATTTTATTTAAAAAAAACTAATTTTTCATATATCAAATATTATTTTTAAAGAAATCGGCAAAATAATCTAACAAAACTGTTTAATAAACTGAAATTAGTAAAAAAAAAACGAATAAAAAATTTCGAAAAAATGTCGGCCATGGCCGAATAATTCGCGGCCGCCGGCCACCCGAACGGAAGATAAAGCCGCAATTTTAATTATTTTTGAAACGCATTTAATTTTGCTAGGCGCCTTTAAATATGGCATTTTTTTCAACTTAGAAGACCTTCAATTTCTCGCTATGTGCCTTTAAATCATTTCACTTCAAAGTAGAAATTTTGAAATTATTGGAAGGTGTAATAAATTATAAAATATTTGATATCAAAATTTAAGTGTGCCGAAATTAACAAAATCTAAAAATTTTCGCTGTGCGCCTTTAAATATGACATTTTCGATTTCAACTTGAAATTTCTTGCAATTCTTCAAATTATTGAATCGGGCCAAATTTCAAATTTCACTATGCGCCTTTAAATGCGACATTTTTTGCCTAGAAATTTTCCTTCAAATGTTACCAACAATTAAAAAAAAATGAAAATACAAAATTTTTAGCATTAAAAATCTGGAATTTCTGCTGAAATTATGTGTCTAGGAAAACTCCAGAATTCCCACGCATTCTTTTCGCCTACCGTCCATAAATTTGTCAAACGCCGAAATTAACTCGACCGTGGTGGGACCGCCCCGGATTCATTCATTCATTAATCAGGCTAACCTCGTCGACCTTCACCCAACAACAATTGTCAATCAAAAACGACGACGACGACGACGACGAACGCGATTATTAGTTTTTTAAGCATTCGGAAATTGTCGCCATCTGTGTTGCGCAATATTTAAGCAAAAAGTTGCGCGGATTTTGTTTCCGCGACGATTACGCAACGAGCAACTACTGTTGATAATAGTTTCCATAAACAATTGGCTCGCGTTTCACTTATGCATTTCGTGCTGCGGACATCGTTCAGGGTTGGAAGCTCTCAATTTTCCGAATTGCCGCCGTAGGTCTCGCATGGAAAATTCATAATTCTCGATGGCACAGCGAAATAGCCACTATTAGAACGCACAATTCAAATATTTCATTATACGATATATAATATATAATTAGGCACCCTTCAAACCAATTTGCTCGTTGTGGCAAAATAAATAAATCATTGGGGTGCGAAAACGTGGTCGCAAGTGTCATCAATCGCTAATTGATAGTTCCCGACAGCAAGCAACAAGGTGTGAAAACAATGATGATCCATATGGTGTTAATTAATTGTAATTATATGGTCGAGTGTCATAATGCACGAAGATTTGAAAAAAAAAACAACCAAGCAAAACGAGAAACCATGGCGAATTTGGCGCCATGTTGGTGGCATCAAAACAAAGACGAAAAAAAAAACGAAGAACAACTTTTCCGCGTCATTGGCTGGCCACCCAAAAAAAAAATTGCTGGAAACACGCGTCATTGAACAGCAAAAGCTTTATTCCAAATAAGAGGATATAAAAAAAATGGTCAGATTCCGAGGTGCTCCATTCCAGATCCTTTCTTCCCATCAAGCCAGTATGTGGTCATTTCACCCTTTCCCTAAAATAAAAAAATATGAGGAGGCACTTCGATCGGATCAACTTCCCCACCTTGGCATCAACGACTCCTCTCAACGTCAATTTATACTCGGGATAGTAGCGAGTGCAAAAGTCTCTCGCGTTCTCGCTCATTTGGATTTTCTCCGGCAAACTCGTCGACTCCATTCGCGACGCGACGTTGACCTAGGCGAACGACACGAGTTTGTCAGCGCTAATTCGATTATGCAATCGTTACCGTATCTCCGAATAGGCAATATCGCGGCGCGGTGAGACCGACGACACCGGCGGCCACCGAACCCGTGTGGATGCCGAGTCGAATGCGTAGGCGAACGTCGCGGCGATGCGGTATCTCATACGTTTTGAGGAGCTGCAAAATTAATTTTCTTGCTGAAATTTATGAAATCAAACCATCATCAAATCAAGACCGGTGTCGCAAATTCTCATGATATGCTCGTTTCCATTCTCTTCCGGTATTCCCGACACAATCATGTAGGCGTCACCAATCGTCTCCACCTGAATCAATTTTGACTAATACGATGTCGATGAGCCGGTCGCAATTACCTTATAAGCTCCGTGCTTATTGATCGCGTCGTCGAATTTGCTGTAGATGTTGTTGAGCATGTTGACGACCTCGATCGGTGTTGAAGCCGAACAAATTGTGGTGAATCCGACGATGTCGCTGAAACCCATTAATTCGTCCTTGTAAGATTTTTTTTCGCTGGTCGGATCTACCTGAACATCACAGTTGCCAATGTGTAGGTCTTCGGCGGCACCGATCGTCCCATCTTCAACTCATTGGCCACATATTTCGGCAAAAGCTGTCCGAGAAGCTTGTCGGCTCGCACATTCGCCTCCTCCAACATTCCAGTCCTCTCAGCCACCAGTTTTTCGAGATTATTCGCGTATTGCTCCATCATTCTCATCATCTGATCGACCAACGAACCTTTTCTGAAGCGCGTTTTTTTTGTTTCCAGTTTCAATTTCAAAATGTCATTCATACACTTTCAAATAGTTCTCCGTGTTCAATCTGACGCGTCGAATCGACGGCCGAACTTCGGGATTCTCACTCCAGCAATCTTGAAGAAGCGCAATCAAATCGGGATGCATCTGACTGCGATCCTGAATCGACGGCCGAAACGTCTTGCTTCCATCGCGAATATAGTCCATCACCTCTTCAATATACTCTTTAAATGTGGATATGGTTAGAAAATGAAACAAAAACAATGGGGAAGGGTGAGTGTTGCGGGGTGAGCACACTGACAGGAACACTTTAAAGCATGGCCCTGAACGCCAGGGCGAAAATGCGCCACACATTTTCAACTATACCATTCAGATTGGTGCCATTTGCAAACGGCAACGCGCGAAACATGATCTCGTACATTAGCTGAAAATTGGCGAATATGGAAAAAGGAAAACCTCAAATGTCCATTTACCATTCCAAATGAATAAATATCGCCCATTTGGCGTCTCGATTGCGATTGCTTTATCCAATCCTACAAAAAAAATGGGTGGTCTTTAAAAATCGCTCTTCATCTCAACCTGATCGGCTCGTCTCAGTCGATTCGCCTCGCGATTTTTCAGCATCTCCGGCGGCTGATATAGAATGCCTGAAACGATTTCGATGAGCGTTCCCCCCCCCCATTGCTCCACGCATACTTGTTTTTTGCGCCGATCCGCTCTTGTCGTCGCCGTCTTTGAGCGTCTCCATTGCGATGTAGCCCTGCTTCTTGCCGTAATCGGTGAGCTTCACCATCCAGTTTCGGTCGATTAGGCACGCCCATGGGGTTAGCGAACCGTGATAGCCGATCACCGATGAATGAAGGTATTCGAGGCCCTTGAAAATTGATTCATGGGTAGACGATTACGAAACGATTAAAATCTCACCAATGTGATATCTCTGATGAAAGCGGCGTGGAATTTCGAGTCCAAGTTGACATCTGCGTTGTAAATGATATCCTGAACGGTTCCCCTTGAGCAGAACTTCCAAAGAATCACCATTTCCTCTTTTTCGTTGAACGACATTCCCAAGAATGGATTCAAGTTGTCATGAATCGCCTGCTTCATCTGAATCGCAAGAATTTCATTCGAGCCAAAACTCAGCGTGATTTACTTGATTAAGAAGCATCAAGTCGGCTCTGATGAAGTTGATGCTTCGTCGTTGCGGATAGGAATGAAATGAGGCGTGTGTGTTGGTCCCGACCACCGCATGATGCTTCACGAACATGCTCATTTGCGAGAGTTTCGTCCGATTTGAGCCAATCGACAGCATTGATTTCACTTCGTCTTCGTTGATCACGCGGAAGTCGTCTCGATAGATTCGCCATACTGTGTTCGCCAAAGCTTTATTGCTACTTAAAAAAGGCGGTATTTTAAGCTATCGGAACACTTAAAAATCTCACCAAATTCTTGAAATTATCATTGCTACTACTATAGCAATTAAAACAATGAGGACCAGTGCGGCGCCAATAATTATAATAGTATAATCGCATCTCTCATTTCGATATCCGCATTCTGGTTCATCTTTTGGCAATGATCCATCAAGTGACGGCCAGAATCCCGTTGATTGATCGCTTATAATCTGAAAATAATTGCAAAAGAAAAAAAGCACAATTTGAAAATTGGGAATTATCGATACCAAATCGAAACATCCATTGCGCGTTTTCGTTCCATCGCAATTTTCAATTAATTTTGGCTCCAATTCGCACACTTTTCGCACAGTGTCGCTTTTCGGCGGAACGAAGAACGCTGAAATTGGGAATCGAGGAAATTATTTAAAAAAAAAAGAGTGCGTGCAATTGCGCGTCGCGGTGTATTGCGGACAAATCGCGCGCGCGTATTTCAAAAAATGCCACCTACCAGCGTATACCGCTGCTCGTTCCGCTAAATCGTCCATCATGACGGTTCCTGAGGAGACGCCAGCGTTTGAGACCAAACCGGGGAATGTCATTCGTCGCATATGATTCCAAACCGTCTTCCCATTTAGATAAACATTCTCGTCGTCGGTTTCGTTCATCGCCGATCTCACAGCAAGCGCGTAAAGCCGAAGAGCATCATACAAATGAACGTATCCGTAAAGATTACTCTAGAAAAATTGCTGAAAATGGGTTTCGCGCTGGAATTCGCTACCAATTCCAAATCATCCGCTGTATAACCTCCAGCTTCAACGCGTTCTCGAAACGGCGTCACCAATGTATTCTCAAACCCAACAACATCGTCAATCTGTAAGAAATCCCGTTCAATTTTAGGTCCGACGCGCGATTATTCTCGACGATTAGCGAATTGGCGAAATAATCTTTGATGTTCTGCTGCATTTCGCCGTTTTCGCCGAGCCACGGAGCCGCGTCTTTAGTTTCTGTCTGAAATAAATCGGTCTAGAACCTCATATTGTGATTTGAACATTGATCGGGATTGGTCAACTCTACCTGTAACCACGGAAGCACGAAAGCGTATTCGGCGTTGTTCATTCCCGCCATTGTCACCGCCTGCATAAACTCCTTGGTCATATCGCGTGTCGCTGAGAAGGCGCACACCACAACTACAACGATAGAACGTTTGTCGCCAGCGCCTCATTCACAGATAAACGGCGGCATAGGCACAATGGAAGCATAGTGGAACGGCTGTGGATATCATATGAATCTTATATGCAAGTTATATGGAAGCATAATGGAAGCATTTTTTTGCGGAACCGCGTGTTTCGTATATGGAATGAGCCGTATGCCTTCCATATGGGAAAATAAGAAAACAATTTGATTGCTGTATTCAAAATTTATTTCATATTAACACATTTATTTAATTTAAAATAAAAAAAAACAACAATGAAATGAATTTCAATTAAGATATAATCAAACCATTAGTTACTGGCAACTGCCGAACTATTCGAATCATTGTCAGTACTGACATCGAGCGGGACGCTGTAATAAGTAGATTATAATGGGCCTATTAATTTGAAAAACTTGTAAACCATTGTTACGTAAACTAAATTTTTCGAGAAAATACAATCAGTTTTTTTACATCAATAATTTTCTTAAAAATAAAAATAATTTATTTTTATTGCATTTTTGGAAACCCTTTAGTGCACAAAATAAAAAGTGAATTGGCGGAAGAAAGAACAACTCCAAAATTTGAAGCAAAAAGGCATTTTGGTTAAAATTTCAAAGACATATGAATACTCACATCTGAGGGTTGCTGGTAGAATCAAGCAGCTTCCTTAATTGCGCCGCGAGCGCTTCCGGCGCTACACCAAATTTCCTTTGAAGTCGTTGGCGCATTCTATCGCTTAATCAAATAAATAAATTAATAGTCATAGTTCAAAATCTTACAGAAGATTATCCATGACTTCTCGAACCATGCGTAATGCTTTCGCTTTGAAGTCATTTGTCGGTTGTTGCCCAAAGCCATGGATAAGAGCATCTGTAATATAGATATTTGCAATAAAGTATAGGATCTTTATATAGTCGGCGTCTGGCGACTTCTGTACTAGAGCCCCACTTAAAAAGATAAATGCCACTGAATGATATTGGTACGAAGGCTGTACGGCAATCGGAAATTTCGGCGATTCGGCTAATGGCAAATTACCGATCGAAATTTTCTTCGGCAATTTGAAAAACCGGCAATTTCGGCAATCGGCAATTCCATTGCCGCACAGCCCTGATTGGAACCAAATAATCAACAAGCTTTAAACTTAGGAAGTACTTTATAAAGACTTCATTGCGCATATTTTTCTAATTGAAACCATTTCTGGAGTCGAACAGGCCAATTTTTGATGATAACAACTTACAAATTGGGCGTACGAAGGTTTAGGAATTGGCGTTGATTTTGTTGTTTGTGAGGACTGTGGAGAAAAATTTTTTTGCTGAGTTGGCGAGTAAATTGGACTATCTGGATCTGAAGTGTCGAGCGAATTTGGTTCCATGTTAGGGACTTCTGGTTCTTTGTTATTGACTTCTAGAGCAGTTTCAGTTATATCTGACAACACTCTCGATCTTGTCTTCATCTGTAAAAAATTTCAAAACATTATGTTTTATTAAAAGAAAAAAGCGAGCGATAATAAAAAATATGTTAAAGTAAATAAAAATAAAACGGATTCGATGAGAAATTAAACACAATTCGATTGAGAAAATATTTAAATTCGATTTTAAAAGTGTCGGAAACGATTTGAAAACATCGTATCGATTTTAAAATTTTCGAATGCTATCAATTTATTTTTGGTTTCGATTTTGATGATAAATATGAAAATTTTTCCTTTATTTTTTAAAAACATTTTTCCTTTAATTTTGAAAAAAATTCTTTAATTTTTGACAAAAAAAAAACACAAAAAATCTTGAAAATTCATTGAGAAAAAGCAAAAGGACAAAAATTTTGAAAACGAATTTCGAAAATGTGAGGCGTGGCCGCATTGTGCAAAGCGGCGCACGGTTTTGCAATGCTGCGGCACGCCTCTTCTACGCGCGTCTGCTACCAGTTTGGAGCAAATTGTGAGTAGTTTGCGATGCCAATTTCGGAAAAACCGGCAAAAATATATTAATACGACTAAATTGTAGTTGGCAATCTTTAAACAAAGTGAGGAACAGTTGACTGAATTAACATAAATCTGAGTAACATAAGTCATTAAATGGTAGAAGCTAAATTTCGTCCGTTGTGTATCATGTAATTTTCAAATTTTCATTGTTTATATGATAGCATAAGTTTTTTGTATTGATTTTTCTAGAAATTGTCTTGGTCTGCCGTCCAGACGCCAATTGTATAATGTGTAATGATATATGATTATTTTATCCATATTTCATCCATATTCGTTCCACGGCTCGCAAACACCGGAAGCATATTCATCCCGTTTTCATTCCATCCATATTCGTCCCATAATTCTTCCACATCCACTAAGAATTACATTATGCTTCCTATATGGAAGCATTATGCTTCCGTTCCACAGATTTCCCACAATGCTTCCATTATGCTTGCGTCGCGCTTAATCAGTGCAGCGCCTCATTGGCTCAGTGGCAGAGCGTCTGTCTAGTAAACAGAAGGTCGCTGGTTCGATTCCAGCATGAGGCAGAAAATTTTTTGCAAGAGATTAGACTTACTTCTCGCCGAACTCGCCAATTCCTGAAGCAATCCGCTATTCATAATCGCCTTTGCCGTTGTATATTCATCGAGCATTATCTGAAATGCCAAGAATTGATAAGGGTTTTGACAACGATTATCCGGCCACCTTTTTGAGTACGGTAATCCCGCGCTTGTGAAACACCTCCTCGAACGAGGCGACGCGCTCGAACGCGGCGATTCCGGTGTTCGTCACGATCGCAACTTTGCCCCATCCATAGTGTTTGATGAGCGCCGCCGATGCTTCGGCGAGAGAATTGGTGGTCCGCAACGAGACCCGAGCCAGCGTTTTATAAATATTTTTGTCGGCGAACACATTTGTCGACGCCATATAGCCGACAATCGGGATGTTCCAGAACGTCGCCATTTTCGCGACCGCGTCCAATTCTGAAAAAAAAAAGAACGAGCGAAACAGGAAGGATACACGAGAACACTACGATGTCTTACCAGCGTTACAATAGGGACCAATGAACGCGCGAATGCCTTGAACGTGGTACATGTCGGCGGCGACGGCGACGTCTTCGAACGCCTCGCCGCAGCCCATTTGTTGCACCAACTCGATTTCGAAGTCGTCGTCGAGGACGCCTTCGGCGGCGAGCTGTTTTCGCGACAACTCCAGTATCTTCTCGCTGTTCTTCATCGAATTCACCGCGCCGATGTGGCCCACTTTGACCTGACCGAATTCGACCATTTTTTTGACTCGTTTTTCTCTTTATATTAATGAACTCGTCGTATCTCATCATCGTTTCGCCGATGGTATTTCACATTTTTGTGCTGCCGACAATTTCAGGCGATTTTTTCGAAGAAGTTTCGGGGCGCGCAAAAATGCAAAAATTATTTTCGACTGAATTTGAATTTCATGGATACTGTGGGCGCATTGTGTGCAAACACCGAGACGCAAAAATGCACAATTTTTGCGGCGAGAATTATTTCAATCAAAAATTGAATTTCATGGATTCTGTGAGCGCATTGTGTGCAAACACCGAGACGCGAAAATGCACAATTTTTGCGGCGAAAATTATTTCTATCAAAAATTGAATTTCATGGATTCTGCGAGCGCATTGTGTGCAAACACCGAGACGCGAAAATGCACAATTTTTGCGGCGAAAATTATTTCTATCAAAAATTGAATTTCATGGATTCTGCGAGCGCATTGTGTGCAAACACCGAGACGCAAAAATGCACAATTTTTGCGGCGAAAATTATTTCAATCAAACATTGAATTTCATGGATTCTGCGAGCGCATTGTGTGCAAACACCGAGACGCAAAAATGCACAATTTTCTCGGCAAAAAATAATTTCTACTAAAGATTGGATTTAATGAATACTGTAGATTCATTGTGTGCAAACATCGAGACGCAAAAATGCACAGGTTGACTATTCTCCCGCCCCAAAAAAAAACACCAACCTTGACCTAATCGGAATCGCCAATAAAGAGGATGGCGAGCAGAAAAAGAAGACGCACCATGTCTCGTGCGGCTCGCCAAATTGTGTGAATAACAATTTTCGCAATCCTAATACTAATCTACCGTAATCCATAAAATGGTCCCCCCCCCCTCCTCCGCCCCTCGAATTAATCATCTAAATGGCATTCGGGATAATAATATTAATCTTTTCGTTGAAAACAACATACTCCTACCGTAATCCATATTCCTACTGTAAAAGGAATTAATTTCGTTTTGCGATTGCCACAAAAATGTTAACCTGATGGGTGGTCTATTTCACATGACGGGTTTGGCCTTGGTGTGTCGATTTACAATCAAAACGCATTCTCTTCTTCTTCTTTTTTTTGTTGCGATCGCCGTCTTTACTATGTGTATATAGTTTAGAATGATGCGCGCAAACGCGCAGAGAATCGAGGTGGTGGTGATAATATGATAAGGCGAACACGGCCACCCATCTACGAAAAAATCAACCCCCCCACCCTCAGACGCCGGTTCCATCACTCAAATTTTTGCTGTCGTCGCAGCGAACACGCCGCTTCTGAAGAATGTCGTCGAACGAGGATAAGAAGGAAGGTATGCTTCGTTTTCGTTGTGGGACCCCCCACCCCCTGCCTCAAAAAAGCAGATCCATTGAAATTTGAATTTTTCATATTCTGGTAATAATGGGACCCTTTCAATTTATTCCAGAGATTTTGATGGGCCCTAGGTTTTCAGAACATTAAACGATTTTCATGGTCCCCAATGCGCCTTTAAATCAATCGGCGAACCCATAGGCGTCTCGCTTACCCAAATTCCATTCATTGTTATCTGCTAGGCGCGCACGCGGGTTACGGTAGCCTTGATCGTTTCAGACAAAATGGTCGACGTCTATTTGAAGCTGAACGACACGACGATGAAGATGTTCGAGGAGATGCGCGATCGGATCATCACCGAGGAGCTCGCCGAGTTCGAGGTTCACGATGAAAAGCCCCGCGAGTCGAACTATCATATTCCAGCAACCGAAACCACCGGCGCAATCGTCGAGCCATTTGGACTCGCCGCTCTCGATTCAGCAACTCCTTCGGAACACCATTAGCAATTCGGCGGGACCATCGAACGCGTGCCTCAACCCGTTTGCCGCGCCCGCGCCACCGCTAATGAATCCGTTCCAATTGGCGCTTTGCCAATCGCTAGCCACCACCACCAGCTTCTCACCACCAGCTTCTCGCCATTCCCCACACTGAACCCGTTGTTCTCGTTCATGGTCCCACCGGCCGCCGCCGTGATGCCGCCGCCGCCGCCGCCACCGCCCGCCGATCCATCGGAGATCCTCCGAATTTTGACCAACATTTTGGCGAATCAGAACAAATAAATTGAATAAATCGCGTTTATTTGGTCTCAAAATGTTTTGTACCAACTATTTCGATGCTCGCCGTTCTGGAACCAGGCGATGTAGCCGCACGTCGCTTTGCCGCGAAGATTCCACATTTGAAGCTCGTCGCAATTCGGACCCTCTGCAACGATTTTGAGCATCGCGATGAACCACCACAATTACCGATATATGACGAGTTGTGCGCTTTGAACTTCGCGTTGTTCACCGAGCACTCCAATCGGCCGCACGTGCCCTGCTCGGGATCGAATCGGCAGTAGAAGTTGAACGCGTCTTCGGATCCCATCCATCGGCCGCTCCATGAGCAATCCACCGGATCGCTTCTAAAACAATTTTCCGATGAGCCGACGCCTAATCCAAAGGATAGCGCCGAAGAAATTTGAAATCCTCACGGTTTGACTTTAAGCCGATTTTGCGTTGAAAAGTCGATGAAAAGCTGATTAGAAATGGCTGGCGCGTTTGGCGAGCCACTTGAAAAGCGCCAGCGAAGAAAAAAAAAAACAATTTATTTCATAATAATGCTATTTAATTTTCTCGATGACTACTGTGGCTCGCAAAGTCCGCAACACTCAAAATAGTCGCCGGTGTTTGCGGAATTTTTTTTTTTGAAATTCCAATTTTTCGTTTTGGAAAACAAAAAGATAACCAACTTGCAGCAGAACTTCTTCGTCATTTGATATGAGAAAATTTTGATGCACGGCTCGCCGAAGCTCGCGTCGGGCACACACGAGCCGCCATTCGCGCATCGTCCACTGTGCTGCCGAATGAAATCATAATCCGACGGGCACGTCTCGTAGCAAAATGGCGCCGTGCCAAACCAGCGGCATCCCGAATCAACGCGGCGAGCGTTGTCCTCGAATAATCTGCAATTAATCATTTTCTTTTTCCTGTTGTTTGAATTGTACCGATTCCGTTTCGTGTGTAGTTTGACTTTTGGCTCGACGACGATTCCGATGCTCACTCGAATAATCAATAGGACGGCGAAAGGCGAAGAGGATCGCATTTGAGGGCGACTGACCACCCCAAACATATCCCATCAGTCGATCCAGTGTCAATATTCAATCGAGCGCAAAAACACAAAAGCAAATTTGTTTGCAATTTGCGCATGACGCGTTGATATTGATACATTCGTTCTTCGCACAATTTGGATGCTCTTTGGCGATAAGGGGATGGTGTATGGTGCCATAGATTCGACACCATTAAGAGATCTCATTGATTGATAGGAATCTAGCGAACATTATAACTCAATTTCACCAAAATGGAAAATTCCATTCATTTTTTATTCTAAATTGCGTCGAAAATTTTTAGGCTTGTTTTTATTGGCTTACATCCTAATTCTCAAAACTCCACAATTTCAGTATTTGTACCTCTGGTGGCCTAGAAAAATTTACACAAAAAATCCTCGGCCACGGCCACATTTGAGGAATTCTGACTTTTACGGCTCGCCGCTGCGCTGGTGGCGGTCTGGAAAAGTTGGTCGACACTTTCACAAATCAAAATTGCAAGCGCGGCGCGCAAATTCTGAGAAAAACTGCAAGTGCGGCATAAAACCGCAAGACAAACGACCTATTCACGATTTTTTTTTAATTTCCACAATGCTGTGAAGTTCATTTAGATATTTGGTTTTTGTTTTTTTTTAACACACAAATTCAATTAATGAATCCATCTTGTGTGGCCGTGGCCGAACCTCATTATTGAAGCCATTTTTCTAGGCCACGCCAGTGCTGAGCTCCGCAACTTTGTTTGCTTCATTTCACAAATAAATGACATCAAGTTATTTATTTATACAGTTATAAATAAATGAGCAAATGGGGGAATCAATGGTCCCTTACAAATTCGAACGGGTTCCGGTGACTTCGCGCGCGCGAACTCGCCAAATGTCGGCAAAGTCCAAATTCACCGAATTCGGATCGATTCCGTATCTCTTGAAGCGTCGACGAGCGATTTCGATGATCTCCTGTCCGAGTGCCTACAGAAAATTTGGTGTTATCACGCCAAACCTTTGTTGGTGTCATTGGGTGTGTACCTCTTGTGTGGTGCCATGAATGTCGACATATCTGCACAAATCATCATTGGCGTAATGGCACGAGATCGCCTTTCGGAATCCATCGGTGCGATTCGCGCCTGAACCATGAATGAGAATCGGATGGAAGAACACCGTGTCGCCGGCGTCCATCTCGACGTGCACACGCGGCATCGACGGATCATAATTCTGAATGCCGTGGTAGGCCTTGTTGACGCCGCCTTCCCATTTCGGGTACTCGTGCGCCAAAAGGACGCCCTTATGGGTTCCCGGTACCACGACAAGACATCCATTCGCGCGCGTGATCTTCTCCATCGCCGTCCACGCGCAACAAATGAAGTCGGCCGGTCGAAATGGGAAATAGTGGAGGTCTTGATGCATCGGATGGCGAGACGTCAATTTGCCTGAAATTCTTGGCTCCCAAAATGCGCACCGCTTTCAATTTTACCATTGTCTGGCGGCTTGTTGATGAGCATCGTGTGCATCGCCATGAGCGTCGAGTTCGGATGGCCGATGAGATCTTTGACGATGTCGACGACCTGAACATCATCGATTCGACGATTTCATGCGACAAACTCACCGTTGGATATTTGCAATATTCGAAAAGGACGGGGTCATCGGCGAAATCCTGGATTTTCGTGATCGCCTTCTCGCCTTCCATGAACTCCGATTTGGCGATCGTCACGTCCTTCATGACGGTCATGTTCTCCGGCGCTTTCACCTTCTTCTCGCAAATGTCCTGAAGTTCAACGTGTGCGCTTTTGAGCTTCGTAGGATACCTGGAATCGTTGGCGACATCGATCGAGCTCATATTTGGGCACACAGTTGCGCACGAGAAGGTAGCCGTTTCGCTCGTAGAATTGCCGCTGCTCGGCGCTCAACACAACACCCTCGCGATTGTAGTCGATGACGCCGCCGGTGAGCATCTGCAAATGATTTCGTCGAGTTTGGATGGAACCCAATTTTTCTTTTTAAAGGCGCATTGAAGGGTCTTCTAAAGGGTCGCTTCACCAATGAAAATCGCAATTTTCCCGAATGTGTGTTCTACATAATGTCTCGCGAAATTTTCATGATAGTTAAAGACATTTTTAAAGGAGCATCGAATCAGCCAAGATATCAAAACGAATAGGGCCTTTTTCGTTTTCTTTAAGGAATTTTCGCGAAAATTTCTTGATGCTTTCTTTTTCAGACGCCTGTGCGAGACCCCCTTGGTGTTAAAAAAAAATTTGAAAACGGGTCTCGCCACGAGAATTAAAAATGAAACCGATTCTTTTGGTAGCAGAATATTAACAAAAAAATGCGGATGGGTGCCGCCCGCGGCGAAGTCGAAGACGACACAAAGATAAAGAAGGACTCAAATAATAACAACACCTGGCGTCTAATATAAATGTGTTTTCGATAATCACATCGCCACGCTGTACCCTTATCATCATCGATCGTCTCTCCATCACACCCGCTATGTATGGTGTTGAATGTCGCCGCTTGCATTTTCTAGTTTGGTCGATTTGTTTCATCTCAAATTGTCCACGTATGCAATGTTATGTGATCGGTGTTTGCAAGACCATCCTAAAAACAAGTGAATGATCGGGCATGCAAAATTATTAAATTTCATGGATCTATTCAGTGTTTCTAATATTTTTGTCAAAACACGTCAAATT
This sequence comes from Caenorhabditis bovis, assembly GCA_902829315.1. Taxonomy (NCBI): domain Eukaryota; kingdom Metazoa; phylum Nematoda; class Chromadorea; order Rhabditida; family Rhabditidae; genus Caenorhabditis; species Caenorhabditis bovis. The sequence goes on from CADEPM010000008.1 coordinate 1,620,276, forward strand.
TGCATTTTTTTGTTTCCATTCTGAAAGTATTCAAATTCGCACGCGCTTAGGCGGCCGCGTTGCGTATGCGTCGCGGTCGGCCTTGGTTTATAAAAAAATTGCCTAAAAATTGAAACAAATAGTAAAGAATCGTTTTTTTTTACTATTTTAGAAATTGAAATTGAGGGTTTTTAATGATACACAGATTTTTTAAATGTGGTATGCAGACTTGAAAAAAAAACCAAAAAACCTTAAACAATCGCTATACAGGATCGTCCAGGTTTGCCGAAGTCCACAGTACCATAGTTTTTATAATATCGCTGCAAGAATCACCAAATTTTATCATACAAGCCTTTAATTTTAAATTAAAAACAGAGAATGTAATCGAAAAATTAGATTTCACAAAAAACAAATCGTTACGGTTAAAGGCGCACTCTATAAAATTTCATGAGTCTTACAGCGGTTTCATAAATCTTGTAGTACTGTAGACTTCGAAAAATCTGGACGACGGATTTTTTTTTTCGTTTTTTTCTTCTAGTCTACATAGTTTCAAAAGTTATTAAAATTATTGAAACCCATCAATATTTGATTAAGATTGATAATGTGATAAAAATGTCCCGGACGGTTCCGAAATGACCAGCCTGACAATTTTTCTAAATTAACTCTAAAAATAACTAATTTAACTATTTCACATGTCGCTGAATTGGTCCGTTAAATTGAAATAAGCAGCTGCCGACAATTTTCAATGAAATTCAAACGGAAATGAGATTTTTTCGTTTCGCGGTTGACTTGGCTCGCCACCAATTCTCGCTCCTTTCATGCTACCTTCCATAACAGGTAATAATAGACCCAATCGTATGAGCCTTTAATCATAATTTTATCAAAATTTAAACAATCCGGAATAATTGAAGTGTTTTCATAATATTTTTAATTATTCCGAGTCTCGCCACGATCAAATTTTCATTTCAAGGTAATAAACTCCGCTGGCAGCGCTCAACCCGTCGACTATCCTATGTGAAGCTTCCCGCACTGACAAAGAAACACGACGACGACGATGAAGCGATCCCTCCCGATCCGAAGCCGTCCGAACCCGTCAGCCTTCCTCGAATCGTGCCATCGCTATGCATCGACAATCAATATTTCGTGAATTATACCAACGATGGCGATTTGACAAACGCTTTTCATTCGTAAGCCAACAACAAATCACAATCGCAATTTCGATGCGACTTTTCAGATTCGCGAAAATCCACGGCGATCTGCACCGAAAGCGTCAGAACTATTTCGAGAAGCGCGGATTCGAAGAAGCGCTTCAATTGTATTCGGCTTTTGCGTTTTTCCTCAATATTCTCCAATTTCTTTTTAGAAACATCGACCAACAGAACAATCGAATTGGACAGGCTATTGAGTGTTTGGCAATTTGCGAAGAGATCACCAAAAAGGTTGCCAATTGTCGATTTACGCGATTACTGTAGCTGTTTTAGTACCAATGCGGTTTGGAATCCGCGTTCAATCATTTGGTCGACGATCTTGCTGAAAAATGTTTCAAGCTTTCAAGCATCACTTCAAAATTGTATGCGCTGAGGCAGACGCATCTAACGAATTTGTGAGTTGTCGGAACCTCCATCGAATTTGATCGACATTTTCCTTTTTTTGTTTTAGGAATATTCGAAAAGCCGAAAATTCGCGAATTCGTGACGTCGAGTGGCGAATTGCGCGCGAAACTCGACGAATCGAGGAGCTCGATGAGAAGATCGGCAAATTCATGAAAATCAATACAACGACGATTGAAATTAATTGAGCGGCTTCTCGGCAAGATGCCAGAGGCCGTCGTTCAGATAGTGCAGATTCTCGATGCCGTTTCCCTTGTTCACACTCTGAATCTCCTCGCTGCTCATCGTCATTTGGCCGATCGCCAATGCGTGCTCTTTGCCCTGTAAAAAAATGAAAAAAATACGTCATTCGTGCTCAAAATCATATTTTATTTTTCATTTGAAGCCTGAAACAGGTTCATTTATAAAAGAGAATTCATTGAAAATAAATAAATGTGTGTAATTTTGCGTGTCTGTGTTTGCACACCGCACTTTTTTTCATCGAGCTTCAACGTTTTTTGTGCCCATTCAAAATTTCCTGTCGTCTCAACGACTTATTTGAAGCATGTCTAGACGACTCTGTTTCTTTAAAGGCACATACCTCTGCCATAACAGCGACTACCGTATCCTTGGGCACATTCGGTGTGAGTTTCGCGCCCGGCGATGTCAATCCGGGACACATGATCGATGATCCGTTGAGGATGAACTTGATGGCGCCTTTGTCCACCTCAAGAAAAAAGAAACATTCAAAATAAGAATTTCGGTCATTTATGGTCCGAATTTCTTACCTGCTGATGCGGTAGAATAAACGGGTATTTGTGGAGGGTCCGCAGCGTCGGAATGAAGTCGGTGTTCCGCGTTTTGACAAATCGCACGACGCCTGTATGATCGGCGAGAAGCTCGATATGATCGCGGCACTTGATTAGTTTGAAGTTTTCCTGTGGTATTTTTTATTTTGAAGAAAAAAAAACACGACTAACAATCAATGAAATTTGATACCTTTTTCGGTAGAATGTCGTCCAAATATGGCTCCAAATGCGGATAATTCTCGACAAGTTTTCGCCGAATCCCCTTCTGCAAAGAATTCTTGATGTTTTTTTTTATTCTACATATTTCCAGCGAAAACCCCGCTGATAATGCTTCTCATTTCTTCCATAAATTACAGATTTTAAGAAAACTGCCCAATTTTTCAATGTCTTACCTGAATGCTCGACTTCAACTGCGTGCTCCCGTTCACGTCCTCCTTATCATCGAACTTTTTGAACATTTCAACCCTAAAAATACAAATAGATCAAGCAAAAAATTGAAATTTTGAAATATTTCGCGTCCAAATAACACATTTAACAATTAACTATAGCAATATCACATGTTTTATTGAGGAATGAGCAACATGGAATGTTAGAAAAATGACTAGAATTTGTGGATTTTAAGGCACTATAGTTCCTAGTAGAAAATGCATCTTGTGCGATGAAATGGGATCTGAAAAAGAATCTCTTTTCGGAGAAAAATTTTTCTAAAGACTACTTTTTCCTCGATTTCCTTGGCGTGACGTCTTCTGTAGAGCCAGAGATAATAATCGACCTCAATTGCGGTCAATGGCCGAACATTATTGTATTCGTCGCATGATGAAACCAATGTGTTCATTTGGTTGACGATTTCCTGAAAACTTCCAGCAATTTCGCATTCATTTTTCGAGAATCTCACCTCGCAAGCCGCAATCGAGAATCCTCGAAGCTCAACCTCCTCGTCTGATCCATTTTCGAGAAGCTCCTTCTTATTCAGAACATCCAACAGATTCTGCGAGTACTCCAATACTCCTAAGAAAGCGAGCGCTTGAGGAACGCGATAATCGGCAAACATGGTCAATTTGCTTTAAAAAATATTCATGCTGCGGACAATTTCCAATTGAAAACCCCTTACTCAATTCCTTTGATTGTCTGCCCATTTTCATGATTCTCCAATGCTCCATGAGCATCGGCGATGAGGATTTGCGCGCGTTTCAGTAGCGACACTTTGCGACCTTCAAAGATGGCAAAATCGCGGAACGATGGGAAATATTTGATGACGAGGCGAAGAATTTCCAAAGCATCGAATTTGCCTTCGCGAATCACGCTGAAGAAGCTTCCATTGAAATACTATAACATTTTAACATTTAAAAAATCAATTAATAATGCAATTAAAATACCTCCAAAAGCGCTTTTCCTGAAGAATTGATTGCCTTCAACCTCTCATCTAGAAGCGGAATTGAATGCCCTGAGTGCGACTTCAATATCTCGTCGAGCTCATCCTTCTGAACCGTCGCCATCCATTCCGCCGACGTCACTGGCACACCTTTCTTCATTGCGTTGTTGATTGCAGCGCACGCGGCGAAATAGCCAGTTTGAAGTTCGCCGTCAAGCATCACATCGTAGTGTTGGCCCTCATCGGGCCAAAATGAGAAATTGATCGAGTCGAGCAGAAATATCCAGTTCAATGTGTCCTCATCATTCCCGACTGGATGCTGCTTTTGTGCTTTGAAGTAGATGTGATCGATGCTCCCATCTTTGACAGCGTCTAGAATCTAAAATATGATTTTTTTTTTTAAATTTTTTTCTAGAATTTCGGCAGCGATTTACCATTTTAGCGACCCGCGTAGTCTCGTTGTGAATTATTTTCACATTTTTCGCGTTTGCCACAATATGAAGCGATGATTCTCTTGGAAGAAGGACATCTTTGAAATCGGTCCTCTCGGATGTTTGAATATCCTCATCTGAGAATAACGGCATTCTGAAAAATACAACTTTCGAATTAAAATAAAAAATTAATCGTATATTTTAGTCAGAAGCACACCGAACAATTAAATATTAAAGTTAAATTCGAAAATTCTGAAAAAAAAATTTAGGCAAATGTGGCAATAAAGGAATAATTTTATAGCGCCGCAAGTGCGCTCCATTGATAACTGAAATGTCTAAACTCTCATCATTTTGCATGCTATTTCGCACTAAAAATTCAAAAATTTCTTGCAGTTTTTAAAATTAAATTTTCCGAATTCGGCTTCTTCTAGATGAAGCTTCAGGAAATGCAAGTTTTCTGGAAGATTATGCTTTGCAAAATTTCATTTGCGAGCAATTTCAAGTCGTAAAAATTTAAAAAATGATATTTTAAAGGAAAAAAGTTTGCATATCGCCGAAAAAGCGCAACATCGAAAAAATAATAATCGCTATCAATTTGCGTTGTGGTTTCCGTCGTATTGTTCTCCGCAAATTTTGTGCTCCAAATCATTTATGCTCTCCACATCAATACAAAATATCTTTTCACATCATTTTAAATATTGCTGTAATTCCAAAAAAAGAACTGCGTAGCGGTCAATTCAATTAAAGGCACATACATTGTTTTGAAGAAAATTCCCTCAAATACTTTATCAATTCCTATTTGAGTACAAAAATTGGAGGAAAACATTATTTCTTATTCGTCCTCTGATTCCATGCACTCGATTTCGATCTACCAGTATCGTCCTCTCGTCTCTCCTCCGCCGGCTTCTCCTTCTTCTCGGTCGACCAAAGCCGATATTTCGACCATACACCGTGTTTTCCCTGAAATGATGCGCCTTTAAACAAAAATGAAGTTGTCAACGACACTTACCAATTCGTCACTGAACAATTTCGCGATGCCGTCCGATGACTCCATTTCAAAAAAAAATGGATGATGGAGAAGAAAAATTGAAAAACGAGACGCCCAAAATTTTCAGCTTTTCTCAATTTTTTTTCCAATTATGACTCAATGCGTTTCCGTCTCGTTTTTCGAATTGGGCGAAAAAAAAAGAAAGAGTCGAATATTTATGTACAAAAAACCCGCAATATTATCAGTTATTAACAATCAACAAACATGCGCCAAAATAGTGCAATAATTAGAAGAATATAAATTAGTTAATTGGACGGCTCGGCGATCACGTCATTATGGCTGCCGAGGATGCCTTCCGAGACATAAGATCGATGCGATCGTACGATGAAATCCGATGAACTGAAATCGAACGTCTCATTTTCGATCTGCGGACAATTTTTGTTTTTGAATAAACATTTTGTCAAAGTCGCTTTTGGCTAAATTCCAGAATTGGTCTCGAGACGACGATTCGCCACCTGACGCAAAAAATCGACCATCACGTTGCGAGACGCAATAATTGTCCGTGTGGACTACACAGACGCGTTTTGCCGACTTCTAACATTTTCAAAAAAAATCGCTTACAGTATGACAATGAGCGGAATGACGAGCAGCGCGGCGCTGATCACGTACAGTAATCCCGGGAAGACGAGCAACGTCTTCGGATAGACATTGTTGTAAATCGCGGTGGCGACGAGAGTGGTGACGCCTTCAAGAAGTGCGAGCACCGAGAAAATTTTGCCTGAAACAACGTGAAATGTTCAATTTCAAACGAGAAATTTAATTTTTTTTTAAATGGCGACAACCTTGCTCGTTATTGTCGATGATGTTGGAGAAGAACGCGCGGAATCCGGTGGAAACGAATCGGTTGAACATCAAAAGCGCTGAAAATCGCGAAAAATGAGCATTTTGAGGTAGCTCAGAGTGGAAGTCGGTTCTCAATAGAGCGCAATTGCATCATTGCCTTATTTGATGAATTTTTAGACATGTTTTCCTCGCAATTTTGTATATTTTACAACTAGTTTGGAAAAAGCCAGAAAGTCAGAGAAGAGATCTTTCAGAAATTGATGGCTGCTGCATGTGATTTAAGAAAATGCATGAAGGCTTTGAACGATTTTCCATTTAAAAAAAAGCAATGATGCAATTGCGCTCCATTGAGAACCGAGTTCTATCACGGCCCAATTCTATTCCGGCGAGTTATCCTGAAGAAAGTTCAATTTCAAATAAGTTCTATCACGGCGAGTTCCAACACCACCAATTTTTGGTCTCGATGGGAAAATTGGGCACACAACAAAAAACCACACCTGTTGTCGAAAACGCCATCGCGTCGCTCTGGACGAACGCGAACATTATCAACGCGCTCAATTTGAAGAAGAGGCCCATCGCCGCCAATTGGCCGTCGGTGAGGGCGCGCGATCGCAACAATGGGTAGAGTGTGAGCACGGTGGCCGTCGTGAGACTGTACGACAGCCCGCTGAACCATCCGTATTTCTTGTCGCCCCATTTCAATTTGAAACGAAGGTATGAGTATTGAATATCGCTGAGGCCCGAGAATATCAGAAGCTCGACGCCGAACGCTAGCAGATTGATGCTGAGAATTGTGCGGAAGCTTCGCGGTTTCGTCAACACGTTGAAGAAGTCGCGAATGATGCCGACGAGCTGTTTGCCGGTGGCGGCGATGAGTGCTGAAATTGTGTTGGGCTCTTTTAATTATTGAAATTTGAAAAAAATCTCGAAAAAAATGGGATAATTAAATGCCGAAAAACTCAGCAAAAAAAAACAGGAAAAAATTCGGCCACGGCCAGGTAAGCCTACAGTTTTAAATAAATCTCTTCGAGAATCAAAAAAAGTTATCATATGCGCCTTTAACCGTAACGAATGTGTTTAATACAATTTTTTCTATTAAATATTTTTTTTTCGTTACGAAATCTGCACAAAAAAGGCAGAATTTTTGGAGCATCGCAAGAGGCGTGGGTAGATTTACGGGGTTCGTCTTTCGAAAAGGTCTCGCCACACGTGAACTGTTTCATTTTTTTCTGAATATATAATTTTCTTGAATTCGTAATATTATTGAAATCACAAAAAAAATAAGTGACCTCTAAAATGAAAAATAGCAAGTTATTCTGGGCGAGACCATCGCTTTTTTTGCATTTTAACAAAAAATTGTTCTTAAATTTCAATTAAAGGCGCATTCGATAAATATTTCATGATTATTGCAGCGATTTCATAGAAAACTGTGGCTTCGAAAAATCTGGCCGCGGCCGAGTTTTTCGGAGATTTTTTCTGCCATCCGTATAGCGTTTTTTTGAGAGCAAATTTTCGCAAAAACATATCATTGAATATTTTCGAGACGCCAAAAAATCCCAATATGCAATATAATTGAACCCCAACAGCCAGCTTACAAGTGTTCTCCTCCATCGCCGACGGCTCAAATGTTGACTCTTTGGCGAGAGCGATCAAATAGATGAGAGCGACGACTTCAAGAATTAGGATGATTAGAAATGTTGCCGCGTAGCCACACGCTCTGAACATCATCAAACAATGCGCCTTTAAATCATCGCTTTAGAAATGATTACTCTCGAATTGTGCCCGAAAGCGCGTAGCCAATGGTGCCGCCGAGTCCAATGGCCCCTTCAATGCCGGCGATTCGGTAGCTTCGATGTCGGATCATGCTCGTCTTGACGCCATATGTCAAAGTGGTGGCTGGAAGAATATTCGAGATCCTTAGAGGGAATAGAATGGGGGGGGGTCTCAAAAGCTTACAAATAATTGCGATGAATCCTCCACAAACTCCAAATAGCGCGTCGCTGATGAGCAGATAATAGACGTTGGTGTGAATGAAGTATGATTGGAAGATATAGTTGACGGTGCCGAGAATCAAGCCAATGTACGGGATGACTAGCGGGATTTTGATGCTCCAATAATCGGTGGCTGAAACACAAAAACGAATGTTGAGCAATGTTTGAAGATCGCGCTGAGACCGGCGCCCAACAGTAGGGTGGTGATCAGCGACGGCATCATGAGCACCACCGACGAGATGAAATAGAAATGATTGGCGGCGCTTTGAATTTGCGAATCGTTGTAGTAGCCGGCGACGTTTCGACAAAATTCGAGGTCCTGAAATGAGACGTCACACGCCACTAGGGCGATTGTGTCGAACCTGATCATATTTCAGGAGGCACTCCTTCTCGTAGATCAAATTCTGAAACACCGGATACTGGAGGTAGGAGCTGAGCATGTAGAGGCACAATGGGATCTCCATGCCGAGCATTTGCAGGTAGCCGCGTAGGTTGGCCATCGTTTTTTTTTTGAGCGGCGGGATCGAAGGAGAAGCGCCCAACAGAAACCGCCCGCCTTAATTTGGAAATCGAGTCTAATTATGCAAATTTTTGGAATTATGCGATTACAAATTTGGAGGCAATTTTGCAAGGATGTCCGCAGATGGGTTTTATTTGGAAAATGCTGGCTCTCAAAAAATATATAGAGAGACAACTATGCGATAAAAAAAAGTGTCCGCAGATGGATTTGCATTAATCAACGGCCTTGATGACGCTCTATAGAATAAGTGCAAGAAAGATTAGGTGAGAAGGCATGATAATATATTGGGTGGAAGAGAGAGAGGAGCAATTTATTGCACTTGATCACCTTTTTTGGGGAAAACAGCGCCAAACATTTATTAATCCGGTCGCGGCTAAACGAAAACATTTGAAAGAAGGGCGAATAAAATAGTAATGTGTTGTTGATCAATAATTGATGAGGTTTTGGAGGGTCGCTCAACTTGAGCTCACAATTGTTTTATGCTTCAATGAGATGGTGACTCATATTTGAGATCTGTGAATTTTGCTCAAGGGTTTCGCTATGTGCTATGGTCATATAAATTTTCAACAATTTCATTTTTTTTCACCCAAAAATCCAAAAAATTGTAAATTTGGTTTTGATTTTGCAAAAAAAAAATCACGGTTGGTAGGTGGTGGCCGTGGCCTTGCAGGAAAAATTCGGCCATCAAAATTTGTTTTTTTCCAAAAATAAAAATTTTATTTCTATTTTTTCAGTTCAACTAAAGGAAAAGTGAAAACTTGAGTTTTTTTTTTATAAATTTTCAATATTTTAGTAAATTTTGCTTTAAAAATCATAAAATATATGAAATTAGCGTCAATTTTAGCAACTTAAATTGCAAAAACTGCATGAAATAGCATATCTTCCCAAAATGAGCAAAAATTTGTCGCAAAAAGCGTTTTAAATGTTTTTAATAAACTTTGAACCATCAAAAATCACAAATTAGTTGATTGACGGGCAGAAAAAAAATGGAAGACAGGAAAAAAAATGAAAACTGGGGTCGCGGAAATTTAGAAGAAAAATGCAAATTTCAGCAAAACGACATGAAAATGCCAATCGATAGATATCGAACGTCAGCCATATAAATATTTACCAAGAGAAACAAATGAAAAACACATGATTTGGACGCGGCGGGGTTGGCGGCGAAGAAGGAAACAACAACAACAACAATTTTTTTTTTGGGAAAAATCGCCAACGACATCGGGCAACCTCTTGACCGCTCGATTATTTTATTTTTTTCATCTTATTATTACGGGCTCGTCTAGACGGAAAATAAAAAAAAAATTGGAAACGAAAATTATGCATACGTCGTTGCGTTTTTGATTCTGATAGGGCCGCTTTTTTGATAACGACGGGTTTCGTGTGGGTTCAACAAGCGGTTTTGAGAACAGCAAGAACACACATCACGATTTGGTTTTGGCCAGATTGGGTCTTGACGTGAACTATGCTCAATTTTGGAATTGACAAAAAAAAAAAACGAACGCGGCGCCTCATTGAATTCCTACTGGTTTTCTTCTCTTTCCGATTTCGCATTAATATTTTACACGCCATTTACGACAACTTTGATCAAACACGATTCTTGTATAATGGGGAATAAAATGGAAAACCTGGCACAATATATACTATATATTATCATTTTCTAATGGACCTATTCATGCAATGAAAAAAAATTAAAAAAAAAGCCAATTCTTTTATTTGAATTCCCTATGCACTTCGAAAATTACAAAGAATTGACGCGATATATCGTAATTCTCCGCTATTTATTTTTAAAGGCGCGCGCGAAAGGTTGGCGCGGGTCACGTCGCGAAGTCGGTACTGTAATTTTTTAATGGCTGTTTTTTTTCGATTTTTTTTTTATTTTTTGAGCGTTTAAAACGTTTTATTTTTTGGAAATCTATAAAAGTATTTTGTTTAATAAACACTAAAGGTTCATCAGAAGCGTCATCGAGCGAAGCCTGCATCAAATCAACACAAAAATCACAATTTCACACAACAATTGGTATCTAAATGACGAAAAATGGACTAATATTGTGGAATTTGAAGTAATTATACCAATAATTGGTTTTTTTACCTCGTTCATCAATCCGTTACACATTTCCTCTTCAATGTTTTCGAAAAATACGGAAAAATAGCACACAGAATGAAAAATAAAAAATTACAATACCGACTTCGCGACGTGACCCGCGCCAACTTTTCGCGTGCGCCTTTAAAAATAAATAGCGGAGAATTACGATATATCGCGTCAATTTTTTTGTTTCAAATGAAAAAAAATTGAATTGTTTTTATTGCATGAATAGGTCCATAATTGAAACAACAATTCTCAGATAAATTAAAAAAGAAATCAATCGGATTCGAAAATAATTTATTTTACAATTTAAATTGAATGTAAATTAATATAATTCGAATTATTCCAAAATTTCCATCGAATACGATTTCAAAATTAAGAATGAGAAATAAATCAATCGAAGATCGATTTTGAATTATTTTTAAAACGAAACAGATTAATTAATTTTAATTTTTCTTCGAATCCGATTGATTTTCATTTTTCTGAGAAATCAGAAATGCTCATTGAGCCCAACATTCAAACATTTTGCTTTCATTCACCTCAATTTTTCTAGAAAAATTAAAAAATCACAACTATTGAAGAGCGAATAGTTCGTTTTTTTTTTTTTCATTCTAAGCGAATTGATGGACAACCTTTTTGTTGTAACTCGAGACAATGCGCAGAAATGAATGGCGGCCACAAACAAATGCGCAAAGTATATTTATAGGTGCTGGAAGAATTGAAATTGGCGAAAAAAAATAATAATGGGGATTTTTTTGAAAAAAATGTAAATTTTGGTTGGTGTACGCACGCGCACGCAAAATTGCGGATCAACACCAAATTTTGCCACCCGCAATTTTTTCCTGGAAATTCGCATTTTTTTCAATCGTCATCAATAATGTGAGTTTCAAAATTTTATCTAATAATTTATTTGATTTCAAAATAATAAAATTCGGGAAAAATTGGAAGTGTTATTTATTTTCTCATTTTCATATCACAAAATTTTTTTTCAATTTTCGAATTTGCAATAAACGAAAAAAATTTGATGCGGTGCACACACGCTCACGCAAACTTGCGTACCCAAAAATGATATTTCCAAATCTTCATATTATTCGGGTTTTTTTTTTGAAATTCCACCAGCTTTCACCTCAAAAATTTCGTTGACCGACATTTCCCGGACATTAATAATTTTCTCTTTCAAAACATCACCAAATATCTATAATCTCGTCTCGAATCGGCGATATTTTTCATACGCGCAAAAATTGAAAAAAAAACCAAATTCGCTTATTAAAAAAAAACGATTGCACAGGTCGATGAGACGCGATAAACTCGACGATTTGTGGAGCGGCCGATTCGAGAAAAAAAATGTTTGATGGGTGAAAGGAATTTTCGCGCGATGGGGACCGCCCATCGTCGCAACACTTTCGAGATTTCCATTTTATTTGAAACTTCGCACCTGGTTCAGTTATCCGACGGCTTCTCGACTTCCGCAATAATTCGACCCATGAAATTCGATTGATTCATTCAATTCCTATTCATTTCCGAATCATGCCCAAGTTCCCTCTTCTATTCTTCGCCATATTCATTGGTAAGCAATTTTGCCGGCACGGAACATTCAATCTAAAAATAGCAAATCGATTTTCAGCTTGCTCTTCGGGAGCTGCACCATCCGGCAATGAGATCGACAAATTGTTCAATGAGCCGACAGGTAGGATGAGCGAATAATTGTGGGGAATGGTTTTCGCGAATATATCTAAGTCAAGTGTTCGCCACCACTTATGACGGAATTTCTAGGAAAAAGCGATGCGAGCGAACCGGTTGACAACATTATGAATGGACTTTTAAAGGTAAATCATGGCGGCAATTTCGAATTGGGCATTGTTGATCCGAATTTTGCAGGTTGAACAGGTCTATAAGAACCTCAAAACGCAATGGAAGAAGATAATGAACGAGAAAACGGAGACGATCACGAGGGCAAGGTTAGATCAATTATATGCGCATAATTAACATTAGTTTAACTATTTGATGGGCACCTCTAACTCTGCTTCTAACCCGAAACCGTTTAAGTACCACCACCACCACCACTGGCGCCACAATCGATTCCGATGAGTTCGACGACGACGCACATGACGAATTCACCGATATCTCGGCGCCGAGTTCCGATGGATTTGATGACATCACCGCCATCGCGAGTCCGTCGCAACAATTGGCCGAGATTCAGAACGCGATCATCAGCACGTTCAATGATGCGACGACGATACCAGTGAGTCACGCGAAAATTGCCGTCGTCGCGACGAAGGCCACCGCTGAGCCCAAATTTCCGACGTTGATTCCGATGGGCAACGAGGCGGATTCGACGGAAGACTATGGACCGGATCCGTTTTTGAAGATGAATGAGGTTGTGGTGAATGTGACGAGGCCGACGACAGCTGCTAGTACGACTATGAGCACTACAACGACAGTTCCAACTAGCAGCCCCACAACTACTACTACTACTACTACGATTGCTCCAACTACCAGCACTACGACGACGATAGCTCCAACTACCACTACTAGCACTACTAGCACAGCTTCACCTACTACTACGACCACTACCCCTCCAGGCATTGAGCAGCCCACTAGATCTACACGAAGGCTCAACACCTTCCAACATCCCCGATCCACCTTCTTCTCATCCGGCCGTCATCCCGACGCGCAACCGGCGACGAATCTCTTCGATCATCCGCCGCCCGTTCACATCTCGTTCTACAACGCGAAAGTGCGGCCGGCCGGCGGCGATGTGGCGATTCTCGGAAGGCCGATCTACGGGTTGCTCAAGACGCCGACGAATGATGCGATGAAGTCGTTTCCCATCGTCAAAGACGCCGAAATGGAATTGAAGACGTTCAATAGCGTCGACATGAGTTTGCCGGCGTGGGTAGCCAAAAGCAAACGGAAAAGGTAGATGAGGATCGTGTGTGGCGGCGGTGGTGGTGGTGCTCCGCTTCGACTAATTCCTCTAATTGATTCCCCAGTGTTTCTCCCCCCCGGAGGCACCACCATCATCGGCCGCCTCCGGGTGGACTCATGTGGAAGCTCATCCGATGGTGATTTGCAGAGCGCGAGGCGGCATGAACGCCGCGCGACGTCAATATCAGAAGGAGTTCATGTCGCAGATTCGCAAGGTTCGCAAACTCGACGAGGACATCATCAAAATCGCGAGCATGAACGATTATGGGAGGAGCCAGAGCTCGAAACAATGCTCGCCGATTTATGCGCAAGCATTGGTAATGGTTGTTTCTTTTCTTTTTGCCTTCCCCCTTCAACGATTCTCATGCGAATCCCCCTAAAATTTCAGAGTATGCAGCAAATTCGGCGAATGTCGGCCTCGATGGGCCTCAACGATGTGGCTCGTGTGATTCAGAAGGCGTCGGATACGACGTTCCCGACGACGATGGACTCGTCGGAAATCGAGGACATTCTCGAGCACAAACGAAAAACGATAGCGATGATCGAGATATTTTTGAGTTTGTCCGAATCGCGCGCGCTTCTTTTTGATCTACTCCAGCAGCAGCGGCGAATTGTTGAGAAGCTCGTCGCCACTGCGTCGGCACTTCATCCCATCGGTACGATTTTTGGCGATTGATCTGAACTGCGGACAAGAATTTGGATTTCAGCGCCAGCGACGCCACCGACCGTCAACTCGTTGTCGGACATCTCGGAGCTGACCGCCGCCGTCGAGCAGCTTCTCGGCAATGAGGACGCGCGACGCGTGATCGCCTCCGAAGCGATGCGATCGAGGATGATGAAGAAGAATAAGAAGCCGAGAAGTGAGCGGCTTTGGGGTTATTCGACCAACAAATTGCGATTTTCAGAGAAGCCCTACCTTCAAGAGACCGCCGAGATTGTTGAGCCCGTCCTCGACGAGCCCCGAATTCCAGCGGCGCAATTCTCGGTGCCGACGAAGCTCTCGCAAGCGATTCCGTTCCCTCGAAAGGTTGTCTCGACAATGTCTCGTCCGGTTCAATTGTTGTTGTTTTTCAGACGACTGTCGATCAACTGATTCCGGCCTCGCAATTCTCGGAGCCACCGCGACCATATCAAACGATTCCATTTGCGATCGAGGTGATTGTTGTGACTACTCAGCTGCCGACAATTGCCAATCAAAATTTCTTGCAGGCTATTCGCCCGCCACCACCTCAGCCAGTCTCGCCGCCGATTCTCTCGATGTCACCGCCACGACTATGTAAGATCACAATGATCATCCTAGCTGATCGCGGTTTTTTTCCAGTCACGCCACTCCAATTCGCCGCGCGCCATCTACCCACCGCCAAGGCGATTCGTCCGCCATTCCAGCCGCCGACCGACGAGGAGGTCACCGACGACTCCACACATGAGCTCATCGACATGCTGCACGAGGACATTCGCGAGCTGTAAGTGTTTCTCTCTATTCCTTTTTTTTCGACATCCATTTTGTGTTCACCCCCACCTTGTTTCAGCCGACGCCACTCACACCATGGCGATGTTCGGCGGGTGCAGGCGTCGGCCAAGTGCGCCATACACATTACCAACACGCCCATCAAACCGAATCCAATTTTGGCGAATTGCAGGCCCGACAAGCAATTGGAGCAATGTCGACAGATCGAGTGCAATTTCGAGCACGGCGATTTGTGCAATTTCGAATCGTCGCACGATGAGACGACGCGGCGACGCAGGCGGCAAGCGAACGATGATCTGCTCGCGTTCACGTTCCGCGCGTGGAGCAACTGGATGGGACGGCACTCGTTGAAGCAAAAACAGATCGACATTGGACGTGAGTGAAGGGGGGGGGGACCAACATGGGAGGCTTTTTTGTGGTTTTGGAAAATGCAGAATTCGAAACTACAGTATCTCCGTGATATTTAGTAGCAAAAAATCGGATACTGTATTTAATTCTGCATTTGTGCGTCGGGTTTTAGCGCGCACCTCATCAAAAACCGTCGATGAAAAGAAATGTCTCCGTCTCTCGAAATCACACACTGTTTCTCTCTCTCTCTCGAAAAAAAAAAATCAAAAATTGGCGCGCAATTCAAAAAAATGGCTTCTTGGATTTTTGCAGCCGACTTCTCGCGAAAGAACACCCATTTCGCCGCCGTGTTCGTCGAACCCCAACAATCGGGCGTCCTTTCGACGTCGCTCGTCCGAACCGACACACCAATCAGCATCCGCTTCCGAATCTTCGAGGGAAGCCGCGGCATTCGGTTGCGCGTGTGCTGCGATGAGCACTGCCCGTTGGAAACCGAGCTCGGCGTCTATCGAGGCCATCGGCATTGGCTCAAGAAGACCGTCGTCTGCCCGCCCGGAAGCCGATCGGTAATCGAAAATCTTCCTAGCCATTACGGCCATTCTTGATTTCCAGCTCATCTTCGAATGCCTCAATGAAGGCGACGATCGCGGCGCGTGCGGCGTCGACGACATCTTCGTCTCATCCGGTGGTTGTGCGGCTCTCTTCAAGGGTCCCGATCAAGCCTAATAAGCAGTTGTTTCATGACACGTTTGCGGGTATAATAAATTTTATGTCTATTATTTACTGTGGGAAATATATAAATAAAAACACCAACATCGAGAAAAAGAGAAAACGAAACACAGGATCAACACAAGAATCTTAATAATCGTCGCCGCGCGAGACGACCTCTTTGACAGTGGGACGCATGAGAAGCGTGTGCTCCCATTGAGCCGTGTAGCATCCTTTGATGTCACAGAGTGGCGGGTATGGATCGACGATACCCTGAAAAAAATTAACATGTCTTCGGAATCGATGACGACGATTCCGCCAACCTTATCGCATAGATCCTTTAATGCCATCAAGTACTTCGTCTCGCCAAGACGATCAATCCAGCGGCGGCAGAACGCCAACGTGCTAAAGTTCTTATCAATCAAACTGAGAAGGCCCTTCGACTTTTGAAGCCTGTAAAAATCAATCAGCATTCTCGAACAATTCTCTAAAAAAATCAAGATTACCGAAGCGAGACGCGATCATCAGCAGTCTCAAAGTTCTTCATGTAATGCGAGCATTCCATATCATCGTGAACATAACCTTTGCCAGTGGATCCGAAGGTTTCAATAGCGTAGATCTCATTCTCCTCCATTTTCGTCTGCTCGCCGCCCTTCACAATCGGCACTGTTTTGCCGGCATGAATTCTAGAAGTCTCATCAAATTTATTCCTTACGGAAAATTCGATACCTGTATTGTCCAATCGAGTGACCGTTCAGATTACGAATCGGCTTGACCGTATAAGTTTTACCATCAAGTTCGACTTCGTACGAGGTCATCACCTCCTCAATTGTCTCGCCAATATCGCACAAGCGCACATCGATTCCCGCTTCGCGAATTCCAGCGTTTGTTGCTTCCTTGACGGCCTCAACCAGTGTGTCGTACTTTGGATCAAAGTGGACCGTGAACGCCGAGTCGATGAGTCTTCCGCGAACATGAATTCCATAATCAATCTGAAAAAAAATTTAGAATTTCGAATTAATTTAAATTCAATTAATTCGGCGCGTGGTCACATTTGTCGTCAATAAACAATTAGACGCCTATTTTTTCCCGCATCGGTTGCTCGAACCACTCTTCTTTTCGAATCGACATCAATTTTTGGTCGTGCAGTATGTTCGTGATCGCGTGGTCGACGATAATCGGCAACTCAACAATTTCAGAAACATCTAGCGATCACTCAAACGACAGGAAATGATTCTAATAATATTGGCAGCCGGCGTTGCGATCGTCGTTTATCTCTACTTGGTAATTCGGACGACTGTCGTCTTTTCCAATCTCGGCTGCTGTTTAGACACAAGGTGGCGGTGGTGGTGGTGGTAGTGCACCAACCGAAGCTAAACCAAAATCTGAATCGAAACCGGCAACATCGCTTCGAAAGGTCCCATCAACAACCAAGAAACCTGTCGAAGCTCAAGCTCAAGCTCAAGCTTCAGCTCCGAAATCCGAAGTCACTGCTCGTCCGCCATCCGTCAGCACCGCAGTCGCACCTCCGGCGACTTCTCCAAAAGTCGGCAAGGACTCCGTCTATCTCGCGCCAAAAGGCTACACTCCAACCGGTGGAGCTGGACCAGCTTCCGTCTCACTCGGCCCAACAGCCCCCGTAAAATCACCGGGAGCCGCGACGTGCGGCGAATCGGTTTATCTCGCACCGAAACCAGCGGATGGCGGACAACAGCCGGCCGCCGGCGGCCCAGCATCTACCTATTTAGCTCCTGTGGTGAAAACGGGCGACGTCGAGAAGTCATCGAAATCGAAAAAAACGAAAAAGACTAAGAAACACGGAAAGAAGAAGAGCAAGAGCAAAAAAACGAAAAAGACCAAGAAGAGTAAGAAATCGGCTCAACCCGAAGGAGACGTCAAAACAGCCACTGGAGGTACTCCAGAGGTAAGACATGCACATTTTCATATGGACCTCAACAACAAAATCTATGTAGGATGCTGAAAAGAATGTGAAGACGGCCAACGAAATGGTAGATCAACCAGAATCCGGCGTCAAAACCGCCAACGAAGCTGCTGATCAGCCAGAGTCCGGCGTGAAGACCGCTAATGAAGCTTCCGACGCTCCGGAATCCGGCGTGAAGACGGCGAATGAAGTGAAGTCGGACGCTCCCGAGTCGGGAGTCAAGACAGCCAATGAGGTGCCACCAGATCAGCCAGAAGCCGGCGTCAAAACCGCCAATGAGGTAAAGTCTGACGCTCCGGAAGCCGGAGTTAAGACAGCCAACGAGGCTGCCGATGCTCCAGAGCCCGACGTGAAGACGGCAAACGAAGCCGGCGATCAGCCCGAGTCTGGTGTCAAAACAGCGAATGAAGCGGGACCCGACAACGATTCGGACGTAAAGACGGCGACAGAAGTGAGCGCCGCCGAGCAAGCCGCCGAATCCTCGGTGAAGACCGCCAACGAGATCGGACAAGATAGACCAGAATCCGGCGTCTCGGTAAGCGTCTCGGAAGACCAGCGAATGAAACACTTTCGCTTTTTGTAGACAGCAACAGAAAAGTCGGGAAAAAAGAAGAAGACGAAGACGAAGGAACGTAAGAAGCGAAGTAATGCGATTCTGAGCGTCTTGAGACCACTATAATCGAAATTTTCAGAGCGCAGCAAGAATCGCAAAGGCAAGAGCAAGAGCGGCGAGAAATCGAAAGGATCGGAATCGAATGACTCAGTGCCACAATAAATTATTTTTTTTTACTTATTGCAATTGTTTGCAATTAAAAAAAAACGACAAACCTTGCAAACATCGCCATATTGAAGCACAGTGGTGTCACCGGCATTGGGCGTGTAGTGAGCGGCGCAGTGATTCAACGAGCACCCAGTCGGAAACGCCAGACCAGCTTCCAATCCGTTCTCTTTGATGAGACGACGCGAGGTGGCCTCGAGGCGCTCGCAAATCTCGATCATGCTCATTCCAGGCTTGATCCACGAATTGACGTATTTGCGCACTTGTCGATGGGCTTCGGCGGATCGTCGATAATCCTGCCACACTTCCTCGTAGCTCATGTCGAGAGCCTTTTTCTCCTCTTTCGTTTCGCGATCGGTGGCAACACGGCCGTCTTTTCCTGGAATTCGATGGAAATTTGGCAATTTTGTTTCCGACATCGCTTATACCTTTCAAATAGTAATTCGAAATATCCTTGGACACTGGATATTTGCCATCAGGAAACTGCTCATCGATTGGGATCATCGCCTCGATCTCAGCGAGCCACTCATTCTTCTTCTCAACTGGTACTTCGGCAGCAACAGAAGCCGGCTCATTCGCTTTTCCTCCTGAAATATTTCATTTAATTAAGCTTTTTTAGAAGTTCAAAAATTTTTTATAAGATTCACGTAAAATTGACAAAAAAAAAAGACTTTTTCGCCATTTCCTTCACCTTTCTTATTCGGCTTCTTTTTTGCCTCCTTCTCGGCAGTCTTCTTATCCTGCAAATCCAATTCGGCTAGAATCGCATCAAAATCCTCATCGACGGGCGCCGATTTCGCATTATTTCCGCCCTTCTTTCCACCTTTCTTATTCGCTGGAGGCATCGTTCCTGAGAGAATTCAATAATTTCGAGATAAAAATCAAAACTAATCGAGAAAAAAATGTATCGAATGGGTCAAATATCACCCAAAACAAAATGGAAATATAGTATACATAATTTTTAAAAAAACTTTTTATATTAGGAAAATATCATGCAATAATACCAAAAATTCGGCAGAACCCGCTGCACAATCACTATTTTCTGCTCATAAGCTGCATATATGACCCATAAACGATACTAAAGTCGACATTTCTGCGGTATTGCTCCGCTGTGTCTCGAAGCTCATAATAATCATTCTCGTCAGATTCCACCGGCTCCCGAATGGATTCCTCATCCTCTTCCTGACTACTTTCTTCACCAATATTCAATTCATCCAATGTCTTCTTCGCAATTTCAACCTCATCTGTTTGAATCGAAGTTTCGACGAACTCCTTGACCGCTTCACGCTCAGTTTGATCGCCAGATTCCGCTCGAAGCTCATTCTTCAAATCCACATCGTAAACCAACATTTTCTCAATTTGCGCAATTCGTTCCGCGTAGATGTGACAACGATACTCCCAAACCGCTGGCGGATCACGTTCTGGCACCTAAAACTCGAAATTCGATTCAAAACCCGAATCGAATGCGCTCACCGCTGGTCCAACGCGTTCCTTCCTGGCTTCCTTATCCGCATTCTCAATTTTGAATTCTTCAAACTCCCTCCGAATTCGTTCACTGTACGTTCGGAAGCTGTCTTCCTGAATTTCAATCACCACAGCATTTCGACCGCTTGAAAAAATTTGCGGCCGCTCTAATCTAGCCTTCTTCCTATCCTCAAGCACCTGGAGCCATTTTCAATTAAAACATTTCGCGAAACTCCTCCAACCTTTTTTCTTTCCGCTTTTTCCCTCGCCCGAATCCGTCTCAATCTCTCCTCAAAACTACATCTCAAATGTTGATCCAGCTCCCAAGGCTCCTCACTGGTATCGTATTTCGATTTTATAAACGGAATCCATGCCTAAATTTTCTATTTCTTCATTAAAGAAAAGTTTAATTACCTTTTTCGGGACATCTGTCTGAATCTTAATC
Source organism: Caenorhabditis bovis (assembly GCA_902829315.1). Taxonomy (NCBI): domain Eukaryota; kingdom Metazoa; phylum Nematoda; class Chromadorea; order Rhabditida; family Rhabditidae; genus Caenorhabditis; species Caenorhabditis bovis. Next base: position 1,640,962 of record CADEPM010000008.1, read on the forward strand.
ATTTCGGCTCGATTATATCTCAAAACGCCATCATTATACACTTTTTCCACTTCATTTTTCTGAGTTTTCTTCTCATTCTTCTTTTTCGACTTTTTTGCCGGTCTAAATTAATATTTTTTTTCTATTTTCTAGCGACAATCACAAATTACTTCTTCTTCTTTTGCTCTTCCACAGGTTCCTGAGACTCATTCTCTTGGACCGGTGCCAAAATGAATGGATCTTCTTTCAAATCATACCTGGAAACAAAATTACAAAATAACTCAGAAATCTTTATATCGTGCTCTTACTTCGACTCAGCGAAAGCTTTCCATCCGTCGGCATCCACAGAATCGCGAATTCTCAATAATTCTCCTCTCATGTAAAATTTTTTGTTCGCCTTTTGGCGAGTTGGCACAAATCTGCCAAAAATTTCTTTATTTTGTTCTCAACGGGTTTTGCGACTCACTTATATTTCGGCTTAACCTCGACAGTTTCATCGGTCGTCACATTTTCCGCTTTCTCATTATTCTTCGGCATCGAGAGCGCATTTTTTAGCGATTTCAGTTCCTCTTCATATGATTTTTTATGTTCCTCAACCTCGTCTTCATTCTGATTCTGATTCTCTTTATCGCTTTCATTCTCTTTATCCTTCTGATAGAAAATGGGCGTTTTCAAATTTTCTGCCTGATTAAAAAAACCTTTTTGAGGGATTCCGCGAAGGATGTTGAGGCAAACGGCTTTAATCCCATTATTTTCTCCCTGTCATACTTATAAACAACGTCTTCAAAATTTCTTTCTTCGGCCAACTTCTCCACAGCTTCTTCTCTAGTCGGCATATTATTTAAATACGCGTTATTCGAGCATTTCTTCTTGAGCTGAAAATTGAGAATTGGATTTTTAGGGTTTGCGAAAAAAAATCCACTGCTTACATCAACAAATGGCGGGCAACATTCGTGAAATGAAAAATTCGTTGTCAAATTGTACGGGAGTTCATCAATTTTCGCCAATTTCACATTGATTTTTCCCTTGGAGGCCATCGCGCGGAAGCAACGCGCCGAGCCGGCAGTTTCGAGCAGTGTGACAGCAGCGCCTTGTCCACCTTAAATTTCAAACTAAGCGAATTGAATCAAGTAGATCAAGTCTACCAAAACGAGCAGCTCTACCAATTCGATGGAAATAGGTTTCCGGATCGATTGCACTATCAATATTTACAACAAGATTTACACGATCGGCATCGATTCCGCGTGATGTCTGAAACAATTGAAAATAGAAAGAGTTTTTAAACATTTGTTTTACCAAATCTGATGAAACCAGCACTTTTACATGATAATTTCGCAATTTATCAATGGCAGCTTGCCTCTCTTTTTGTGGCATCGCGCTGGAAATATATGCAGCTTCAAAACCGCTTTTGACAAGTGTACTGCAAGTCGGCTGGCATCTGAAACCCCCCAATAGTTAAAATTTTCAATGAATTGCCCATACTTATCCACCGAGTCGCAGAAAACTAAAGCTTGACTGAATTGAATTTTTCCTAGTAACGCTGGAAGTGCTGTGCTCATTGGTGAGCAATCGGTGATGACGTATTGTTTTATTCCGACGAGTTGAACGTCTTCTGAAATGAGAAGCGTAAAATTTGCAATAACAGAAAGAAAAACCCGAATTGAAGCGCACGAAAGCGGCATCTCTCAGGAATGATGCAAGCAATTTGTCGAGTTCTCTTGGATAAGTTGCTGAAAATACGGCGACTTGTCGCATTGGAGGTAGACAGGAGATCAAAAAACTGGAAATTTTTTGAGCTGTAACCCGGAAAAATTGCGAGAAACTTACTGAATATCGTCTTGAAAGCAATCATCCATCAATTTGTCAGCTTCGTCGAGAACAAATAAATCGATATGAGAAAGATCTAAAAGTTTTTTATTGACTAGTTGACATAGGCGGCCTGCGGTGCCAATAACGATGTGAGGTGCTGAAAATTCTAGATACATTTATATTAGTTATTATATTTTCGTACGTCTAGTCTTTAATATTTGCTCGTCATCCTTTAGGTTTGTCCCGCCCACAAAGACATTGAGCCTGGCGTCTTTTGGTGCAATTTTACGCATTGTTTCCTTGATTTGGAATGCAATTTCTCTTGTAGGCGCAATAATTAACTTCTGAATTGCTCGCCGCTTGGGATCGACATTCTCCACTGCTAGTACGGCAAATACTAGCGTTTTACCCGTTCCCGATTTCGCTTGAACCAGCATATCTGAAGAAAATTAAAGTTTAATTTCACAATCATCCAAAATCAACCTCTGCCGACTAACCCAACGGGAATCGCCTTCTCTTGCACCGGCGATGGTGTGTTGTAGCCATGCGTTCGTAATCGTTGAAGTGTGGTCGGAGAAATCATCAAGGATTCGAATGAACTCTGAGTGATAACATCGGCCGATTTTCCGCGGTCAACAATTTCGAAAATCTCATCGAAATTCATTCTAAATGATGTTTCGATTAATCGCGCTATTTGAGAAAAATTAAAAAAGAATTGCGATTTCGAAAATTTTTCGATGAGTTTGAAAGTAGGGAAAACCTCGTGAAAAAATTGAAAAAAAAATAATCGGGGCACGCAAAAATGGGCGTGGCCAAAAACGCAACGCCGGCACACACGCATATCATGTTTTTTATTTTTGTTTTTTTTTTCGCATTAAATTCATTTTTGACCGATTCCTTTAAATTTTTGTTAGCAATCCTAAATTTCTCAGATGGTTAACGGAACAGCGCAGCTAATAAAAAAGATGGACAGTGAAGTCCCACCACTAATGAAAAAATACACGTCCGAAATTCGTGAGCTCGATGAAAAGGTGAATTAATTTATTGATTTTTTTTTGCACATTTCGCAATGCTTTTCTGTTATAGGTCAGCCGCATAGAAAGAGAAATAAAAGTCAAAACGCATGCATACATGCGAAACTTGAAAAGTTTCAATCGCGATCAGAAAGTTAAAATGTTTCGAGAAATTCGCGTAATTTTGCCCAAATTGCTCGAGTTTTGAAAAAAAAACGGCGTTTGATTTCAGAAATTGTTTGCCGACGCTGAAACGATGGCGGATAAGAAGGTGTCGCTTTCGGAAGAATTGTATAACAAAATCGATGATAATATAAAGAAGCTTGACGCGCAGTCAAGACTCGAACAAGAAGCTCGCGAGCGCAACACGAAACAAGTCGAGCAAGCATTGGCGAATGCACCATCGCCAATTAAGAAATTTTCGTCGGCAAGAAGAGATAAGCGCAAATCGGCTGCCGCCACTCAAAGCAAAGCAGCAAGATTAGCTCAAAATGGTAATTTTTCTTTTTTTGGAAAATGAACATTTGAATTTTAGAAGCCGCCATGAATGACTTCCAACCGGGGGCCCCATTGGTGAACGATATGGAAATGCCAATCGATCCCAACGAGCCATTATACTGCACATGTCATTCGGTAATTTTATTTAATGCCAAAAACACTATGGAAATTGTCTAAATGGGCAGATTTGTGTGGCTTAAAGGCGCACCACATCGTGCCAAGACCTTTCGCGAAATGGGCGATGCGGTAAAAATAAAAGAGAATAAATCTTTTTTTTTTTTAAATTTTTTATACGTCGCCCCACAAAACCTTTAGTCATTTAGGGACCTATTAAAGCAATAAAAATGTGAACAATTTTTAAAAATTTCCAATGCAGTGTCGTAAAAAATGCATATTTAATGTAATTTTGTTCACCTTTTTTGTAAATTATATATACATATTTCATTAATAGGTCCATTAGCCAATTTTCCGTCAACTGTGATACAATAGAAAATACTTGTTTGTCAAAAAAAAAGAATTTCAGGTCTCATTTGGTGAAATGATCGCTTGTGATAACGACGATTGCCCAACGGAATGGTTCCATTTCGCGTGTGTTGGCCTCACCAAAGTGCCGGAAGGTATCGCAAAATGTCCGCAAACACCGTGACGTCGTTTTGCATACATCGATGAACTATCCATTGTTCTTTTTTTCAAATTTCAGAAGGCACCTGGTATTGTCCATCGTGCAGACCTCAGGTGATAAAGAAGAAGAAATAAATGAGCGGCTGATGAATGATAACAATGTGATCTCTTCAATATATAATTTTATGGTCCCTTATTGATGGCAACCCGTATTAAATTGGCCTCATCATCATCTTCTTTGCGCTTGATTTTTCTTTTCTTTTTTTGCTCGCGACCCCGACCAACGAATTCATTTCTATTCAACATTCGACAAAGACGCCACGCGGGAAACGTAGGCAGGCGGTCTTTGCCCATTTCGGGTCGCGAGTCGTATCAAAAGAACGGAAGCCCAATTAGAGAGATGAGAGCATCCTAGTGCTTCGTCTTTTTTTTTTTGAAATGTTGCTTCTTCGTTTTGTTTTCTCTTGGTGTTTGAATCCGACATCATTCTCAACTGTATTTAATCTGTCCTTGTTTCTGTTCAATGATTTTGAATCAATCACAATTTGCTTAGCTTTTGCCATCGACCGCTTTAAATATAAATTATTCATGCTTTAATCGATGGTACGTGAAACCCGGAAGAATGCCGGCAGACATTCGTGAATTTGAAATCTAGCCCTTTTTATGGTGTCAAGTTGGTCCTCGGGGAGGGGGCAACGAATTTTACGAGCTTCAAACTCGTCTCCGTTCCCAATTTTTCAATTCTGAATGGCCCTCCAACGATGATGCGAACAACGCGCTTATCGATTCGCATAGTTGTGGAGAGATCATCGAAGATGATTGTATGAAAATCGAAATGTCTTATTGTGGCGTGCTGCGGACATCGTTCGGGGTTGGGCGCCCCGCGAAAAATGTGTTTTTTGTGTTCCGCCAATCAATCAACCTGAGGGGGTCCGAATCGAAGTGGTCCGTCCGAATCAAATAGCCAATTAGCGGTTCGAGATGAAAAGACGGCGGCGGCTTTTCGTCGCACATGTGCTGGGCGCTCATTTCGTCAATTGGGTCCCACAACTACTACAGTAATCGCTGGTCAGATGCAAGAAAAAAGAAATAAAAAATTGTGGGTCCCGCCACGAAACGCTACATTATCTCAACCCTCTTTTAATATGGTGGTCTTTTCGCGAAAAAATGATGATGATGATGCGACTTGCCTTATTTGCATATTCAATTCTTTGCCTCCCTCTCGGGCAATATTGTTTTTCGATGAGTTTTGGCATCAACAAAAAAATGTTTGCCCTCATGCGCCTTTAAACCCGAACTGATCTACCGCACATCTTCATTGTCGTCATTCTTAAATGGTTACGTGAGATTTTGCAAATAAAAAAAAAACGAGGGTGTTGTTTATTTTTTCTTTTTTCTTGACAAAATCTCACTGAGCTAACGAGTTGTCGCCCGCCCGCCGCATTTTTATTGGCCTAGTTTGTCGAGCAATGATAAGGGGTCCCCATCGCCTTCCATGGACCAATAATTGGTATCCACTTGCTCATCGCCTCCCACCTCATTGCGCTAAAAGCTAAACGCGAGCATCAGCAGCAGCAGCAGCAGCAGCATCCATCTGCTTCTCTGCCAACCAACTCGCTGCTTGATATCCCAATTATGGTCCGTAATTGATCATAGAGAGGAGCGACGAGAGAGGGGGGAGGGTGAGAAGCTAGAGACGTAGAGGTTTGTGTGTGTGTGCTTCGGGCTCTCCTCTCTAATCCCTTTGAAGGTGGGGGCGTGGTGGCGCCGGCAAGCCTAAACATATCTCCCCCCCACACCCTACTAATACTAAATGTCTCATGTTCTCTATCTCATCCTTCTCTTTGCTTGCGGCCAAGCTTCTCCCCCCACCACACAGGGGCACATACTTCTTCTTGTTCTTCTTCTCCCCCCCCCCCCTCGGGGCTAACACACACGCGCCCCGCAGCAATGTATGTGCTCCCCGGGGCTCGGAGCACGCAAAGGGGGCGGGCGGCACTTGGTGCTTTTCACGTTTTTTTCCCCATGTTTATGTTACTATTGATTACTTGTTTACCATATTCACATAATATTTGCGTTTGAAGCGCCAGAACAATTGTCCGCAGATGAATAGGATTTTGACGGCGCTTTGCAATTATTTCTCTTTTCAATTTTTCATAAAATGCATATTTCCAAACAAGATGAGTGTCTTGCACGCGCAAATTTAAAGGCGCAGCGTAGCTCAGCAGCTGAAAACCGCCAGGCGCGTGATTTCACTCATTCCCAAAACTTCAAACGTTTGATTGTGCGGCGGGGTTGGCTCTTGAAGCGAACCGATTACTGTCATTCATTTTTCTTCCAGGCAGGATGGGACATTGCACGAGTAAAGACCAAAAAGAGGGCAAACGGCTGAATCGGCGCATCGACGAGCAAATCAAAAAGGATCAATCGATGAGCCTCAGGATCATCAAGCTTCTCCTATTAGGTGAGGAGGCTCAACACAAATTGTTTGGTAATTGATCGACAAATCTTCCATGAGAGGAGCGTCCCGGAAATTCGATCACGTGAGACACAGAGAGTGTGTCTTGACGTAACACGATACCTATTAGGTGGCCGTCTAAAAATGGACGGTAGAATTTCGTTCCGTTTCCGTTTTCTTCTCGATGGTACCGACGGGTCTCGCCGCGATTCTATCTTTTTTCGTTTCAAATAGCAATGTGGATTGGCGCGCACAAATTGGGGGAAAAATAAACATAAAACATCTCAAATTGCTATGGGAATTGAGATAATCCCCCACCGCAAAAAATTGTCCGCAGCTTGATTATTATTTTCGGGTTTGATATGAAACGTGCTTGCCACAACCCCAAAGATTGTCCGCGGATGCGATTTGTTGTTTCCGAGCGCAGCAAACGCGCTCTATGGAACAGGTAGACCGAAAATCGTCAATAAATAAACAAGACGCAAAGTTTCGGCATCATCGCAATGATGTCATCTCATCTTTGAAACATCGCCAAATATATTTGGATCGATCGTTTCGAGACCCGAAGTTCGCCGATTAAACACCGCACCTCTTTTTTTTCATTTGATGCTAACGCGATTATTTCGCACGTTGACGAAATTCTTGTTATTGTGTTGTCGAATGGCTAAGACCTCCTAATAAGGAAACGATGGTGTTTTTTTATTTTGAGGCGAGAATTTTGCTCTCGTTTGCAATTCGCTAATAAGTTTCAAAAATCATCGGTAAATCAAAATCAATCAGTTTCGAGAAATAAAAATTATTTGAAACTGATTCGATTAAGAAAATGTTCAAATTCGACAGATTATTTTTTTTTCATTGAGTCTAATATACATGTTAGCGACGAATTTTGAATATTCTAACTATCATGATGTGAAAGCCCATAATTTATTGTGAATTTTCAATATTTTGATTTTATCCTAAATTTTCAAAGAGCGGGGTATGAGTATTAAAAAGACAATCCAAAAAAAGACGATAACCAGTTTTGTTTCTGTGCATTTTGGCGTCTCGGTGTTCACACAAATAGTGCAAAAGTTGTTTCACGCCACATATTTTTTTCGTTTCTTTTCTTATTTTGCTCTGTGTGCTCATGCGAGCGATTCTTCACACATCGCCCAACACCCATAATTCAATTCGCGGCGACGAGCGTCGAGACATTCGTTAGGCTCGAATGAAAAACGAGAACCCCTTGTCAGACATTTTTTCGTCCCACCGAGCCTATATGTATCAGTGTGTGATGAGTGAGGGAAGCAAATGTGTTGAAAATTGTCTGCCGACCGGCAACCGGGTTTTGCTTTCATGCAGCATTTATTCTTGTTTTTTTTTTTTCAAGGCGCCGGCGAGAGCGGAAAAAGCACAATTCTGAAGCAGATGCGAATATTGCACAAAGATGGATTCTCGCAGCAAGACCTCGAAATGATACGACCGGTGGTGTACTCGAACTGCATTCACAGTATGCTCTCGATTCTCCGAGCGATGTTCCATTTGCAAATCGAATATGGCGAACAAGAGCGAGTGGTATTTTTGAATAAAAAAAATAAGACATGAAATCGGCTGACACGAATTTTTCTAGAGAGATTCGCAATTGGTCTTCGCCACTGTGCACGCCAACAAGGAAGAGCTCACCGAAGAGCTCGCAGCCGCCATGCAGCGACTCTGGCACGATTCGGGCGTTCGCGAATGCTATCGAAGGTCCAACGAGTACCAAATTGACGATTCGGCGAAATAGTGAGTTTTGAATGTTTTTTCTTTTCGAGGTGGCCTAGAAATTCCTAGGTCACGGCCATCGCACTGCAATTTCTTGATTTCCTTGTTTTTGCAGTTTTCTCGACAATTTGCCGCGACTATCAGCGCCCAACTATGTGCCAAGCGAGCAGGACCTTCTGCGAACACGTATCAAAACCACCGGAATCACCGAAGTGCTCTTCGAGCTCAAAGGCCTGACATTTCGGTGAGTGACATACACGAGAATTATGTGATTCGAGGAATTAAATTTTTTCGAAAAAAAAAGGCCCATTCCAATTTAAAAATAGACACGAGCTGTGTTTTTTTTTTGCAGGGTCATCGACGTTGGCGGTCAGCGGTCGGAGCGCAAAAAATGGATTCACTGTTTCGACAATGTCAACGCCATCATTTTCATCTCATCGCTTTCCGAATATGATCAGACGTTGCGGGAAGACAATTGCACGGTAATTCGAGAATTTGGGCAATTTTTTCGCTAAATTTTTTCGCTAAAAAAAATTACAATTCAGAATCGAATGCAAGAATCGCTCAAATTGTTCGATTCGATATGCAACAGCCCCTGGTTCGCCGACATTCATTTCATACTATTTTTGAATAAAAAAGTGAGTTTAGGTTCCCGCCGATATTCTGTGTTCAAATTCTCTATTCATTACAGGACCTTTTTGCTGAAAAAATCGTGCGATCGCCGTTGACAATTTGTTTTCCCGAGTATAAAGGCCAACAGAATCAAACCGAGTGCATTAATTACATTCAATGGAAATTCGAGCAATTAAATCGGTAATTGTTAGCATAATTGGCGTATTCTCGAAATTCGAAACGCGAGATTTTTGAACATTTGCCTCGACTAATAATTATAGGCCTTTTTTTCTGTGATCCGGCCGCGCGAAAAACAAAACCAAATGAGTTAAAACCTCAGAAATCGCGTGCTCTTTTCTTTTTTTTTTTGGAAATGTCGCGTCAACGAGGCGAAATGAAAATGAAATGAAGAAAAAAAAGACGCTTGAGTGCACTTGGAGTTTTTATTGCGAATATCACTTTTTCGCGAGAAATTCTCTTTTTTAAAAGTTTTCTTTTTGAATTACACACTTTTTTTGAAAATTTATGAAACTGTAGATTTAAAAAAAATTTAAACCCGTTTTGGCAAATTTTAAAATTTTGTAAAAAAAAATGTAAATCGATGTGATCTAAAATGGAAAATTTCATTTTTAATACGGGTGGGTAGAAATTAAAAAAAATGATAATTTCCCTTTTTATCGCATTGAATTTTTCTCATTCTTTTCTTTTTTTTTATTTTCACTTCATCGCCCTATTATTTTCGTGTTAGGACCCGCATCATATTTTTGCGGCTTTTGAACAACAATTCAATTTTTATTCAAGAATGGAGAAAATGTAAAAAAAAAAAGACCAATTTTAAAACGAAAAAAAGCGGTTTTTAAAATTTTCCCCATTTCAGCTCATCTCAACGCGAAATCTACTGCCACCACACGTGCGCCACCGACACCAATAATGTGCAATTCGTGCTCGACGCGTGCCTCGACATGATCATCGCCAAAAATCTCAAATCAATGGGTCTCTGCTAGTCGAACTCCCCCAATTCAACGCGCATCCACACGACACTTACCGGTCTATTATTTATTTTTTTTGTCGTAATTGTTTAATTACACGTTTAATTGGTTCCTTCTTTCGTTTTCTTGGCAACACTAAACCAACGCTAGTCGGCAACAATAAAATTGGAGAATTCAAGTTCGTTTTTTTTTCCAGCTCGGGTACACTTCCTTTTTTGATTCCCAATCTCCAAGCAAAGAAAGAAAAAAAAAATGAAGCCACTCGAATTTTTTGTACAATCTCGTCTTTCTTTCCATTTCGAATCATTTTCCTGTCATTTTTTTCCCGCTAATTTCAGCAAAACTTTTCAACAACGCAAAAAAACGATCTCAAACAATTTATTTTGTAGTCTGTCAATCTCTCGCTCTCTCTCTCTCTCTCTCATGTTCTCCATGTGCAATAAATTCTAATTATGCCAAATTTTTTAAAATTATAATATATGTATAGCGATATGGGGGCGTTGAAGATCAATGCGTCTCGGTTCGATTATGCATAGGCAATTAATTAATTAACTAATTATGACTCATATAGTTCCATATTCGGAAAGAACTGCTTTCTCAACATTTTGCCGCGCTCATCCCTCGTCGCCATTCGCGCATACGAGATATCCTTGGCGATGGCTTCTTTCAAAGCGTCTTCAAAAAAAAATTCCCCATATTTAGAGATCATCCAAATTCTCACAAAATTACCTAGCGATTCATACTTGTCCATTTTCCTTATAAACCCTATCATGAGACCTTTTAGGGTCTCGTTGTAGAAATCGGGACCTTCATAGCCAATCACATGGATTTCCATACTTCGGCTCCCATTGTTGTATTGCGGATTCGTGCCGAGACTCATCGCCATGCTATACAGCTGCAAAAGGAAATAACAATTGATTTCTTTTTTTTTTCCAATGCGCCTTGAAATTTCAATTTGATGGCCTAGTTTTTTCTCCAACCACAATTCTTTCAATTTCACCAAAAAGGACCCCACCCCCTTCCGAGTATTAAGATATTTGGCTTCTACCTTTCCATAGATCTGCGCGAATCCATAATAAACGCCATTCTGAAACATCGGAAGAACCGCAACAAGATTCTCATCCATATTCGCTGCAAAATGTTCGTGAATTTCTAAAAATGGCTCAAACGAGCCCACCTGTCGGACATCCAAGCTCTTTTCCGCCTCTACCGTATCCGCGAACAACTTTTCCCTCAAAATAATACGGAAGTGGTAGCGGCATGGTTACCTTAACTATATCATCATTTTAATAGAATACTATTAAGATGGGGATAATGAGAAAATGAAAAATAATTATAAAAATCGGTTTTCGATACCAAGAAAAAAAAAACGCAACGACGACGAGCGGATGCGGTTTGTTGGATGCAAAATACTTTATTCATCGTAATCTTTCTGAATGAAGTTGCGAGACGAAGTGCATGCTTTTAATATTTTTCGACATCGCAATTTTTGCTCGGCGGCCTCCAAAACCGGCATGAACAACGCCTCAAACTCGGATCGTCGCATTTCGCACAATTTGCCGATTTTCGGGAATCTGGAGGACGCGAAAGAATTTGCATCGAACATTCAAATATTTCAACGATTGTACCTTCGCAAAATCTCGGTGACCAATAGGAATTCGGCGGTTTCCTCGTACGCCATCATGCCCTTGTCCATCTCCTCCGTCGCCATTTCTTTGAGTATCGGCCACAATTCGTTGAACACCCGTTGACAAATGAACCCTTTGGCGTATTTCGCCATTGCCTGCACCACGCGGACACACGAGGCGGTCGCGATCGGCTCACGCGATTTCACAATCGTCATGAGACCTTGCCAATTCTGATGGACCATCGGCAGCAGCATATTCTCATAGTTGCTGATTGTGACAAGTCCTGGAAGAAATGCACTCAAAAAAATTCGAATTTTTGTCAAAAATTCCTAAAAATCCGACATATTTATATCTGAAATTTTCTAGAAAGAAAATATGTGCATACACAAGTACGAAAAATTGCACACATTTGACCATTGATGGAATAAATTCAGCATTTTGAAAATTGGCGCGCAATTCAATAAAATTCAACTATCATATTCCACTAGGCTCTTAAAATATTCAATTTTCTTTTAAAAAAAAGATAGCATTTTGATAAAAATTAGAAAAAAAAAGAAATAATTAAGCAAAAACCTTCTTCCATGATATCGACGCAAACCACACGAATCGGAAGCTTCGGCGAATTGAGCAAATGCTTCGTGCGGCTCAGAATCTTCTCAGCAATGATCATCTGAGGCGTCGGCGTCTCTTGCTGCTCACCATCCTCGCCCTTCACGGTGATCGGCTAAAAATTTTAGGGAATTGTGAAAGTCAAACGACGCCTAAACGATTTTACCTTCAAATTCGGAAACCATCGATTCAACGCCGTCATGAACGCGTGGAAGCTTTGAAGGATCGCCAACGTGTGCTCTTGTCCGTACGAATCGAGCGCCTTGAGAAGCTTCTCGACGATATGAACCGACGGCTCGAAGAACGTCGAGCTGACGCAACGATTCAGAAATGTCTGAAAGACGGGCGCGGCGAAGTGATGATTGGTGCGCGACGAGCACGCCAGCGACACCTTGTGCACAATATAGCCGCCATAATGCTCAAGAGCGTCCGACTCGCGTTTGCCAATGCTCTAGAATCAGGCAGCGATGAAATCCGTTGATTCCCCCTCATCCCCGACATACCTTGGCCATGATGTTCAGTCCTAATTCCGCGGCGTCCATGACCGTCCACTGAATCGAGGTGCATTCAAGGAGAAGCACATAGAGCACATCAATGACAAATTTCGATTTTTGCGCCTCATTGCTCAAAAATCGAAGAAGCGTCGGCAGATTGACGCACAATAGGCTTTCCAGGCACGTGTGAGCGTCGGGCAATCGGCAAAAACCAGCTGAATCGGCAATTTTAACCTTTCCTAGTCAAAAATTCCACATTATCCAACCTCCAATGACGCTATCATTTTTGATTTGATGATCGTAAATCTCCTGAATGCATTCAATGAAATATTCGGTGATGATGAGAATCGGGGTGTCATCGACGGGCGGCCGACCGTCATACTCATTGAGCAGGTAGGCAATGATCAGCGCCGCTGAGCACTTCTGACTAGGCGGCGCCACCGTCATCTCGGTGTAGAAGATGTCGAGGATCTAAACCAAACACTGAAAAATCGCACATTGAATCGGAATACCTCGAGTCCGGCGCTGTTCACAAGATATTTGCAAATGTCGCGAATGTCTTTGTGGTTGAGATTGAAGAGCAGCGGAAATTTGCCGAGATACTCGGCGAGATTGCAATTCGGCTCTCTGGTGATCATCACGCGCCTCAAGTCGACTTTCACAGTGTCGATGAGACTCCTCGCGAGGCGTTGAATGAGCGGCGCGCGCGACGCGCAAAGAACGCGTAGTGTGTTTTTTGTCAATGCGAGCACCGAGCAGAGCTGGAATACATCCTTGAAATGTCAAAATTCGACAAACCACACTACCATGCTCATCGAAATATCGGTGCCGCGTTTTCTCGTGTTCGCCGGCACCTCGCAAATGAGCTCGTCCATTTTGCGTTGAAGCTGCTTCTCGCGAAACGGCTCATTCACACTCATAATGAGCTCATTGGTGAGATTGGAGATTCTGTAAATCGCGTCACGTGCACTTGAGGAAAACCTAATTGGCAACCTTTCGATTTTGTCGCGATTCAGGTGCAGACAGATGTCGAAGATCGTCGAGCTTAGCGAATCTTTGAGCACACCGCTGCACTGCACATGGAAGTTTTTGAGCATTGTCAGAAGGTAGAAGCGAATGTCGGGTTGCGGATGAACCGCCATTCTCGCGCAAATGTTGCCTGTCTGCAAATTTTTCGTTTCAAAGAAGCAGCCGAAAAAACTTCGAGGTTTTACGAGTAGCTTGATATGCTCGGCGGTGTGCTTCTTCCATTGACCACTTCCGCGATCAACGAGCATCTCGCGGATTCTCTCGGGAAGCTGCTGCTGTTGTCGGACTGGAGGCGTCGCACCTGGCTGGAATGAGACGTCCGAAATGCATTTGAGCACCAGGTCATTGAAAATCTGAAATATCTCTTTACAATTTTCAAGAAAACAAAAATCGAATACTTCCAAACAGATTTTGAGAATCTCCACATTCTCGAGCGAGTCCTTCATGATTAAAGTGAAAACTTTTGACAATATTCCTGGAAGCACAGTGCAGATGACGTCAACCTGTTGACTTGGACAGGTTCGAACAAGATTTAAAGTAACCACAAGCGTTTTCTTTCTGAAAACCTCAATGCACCTTTAAAGGGGGAGTTTTTCGAAGACAAAAATTACCTCAAATCAACAGCTTTATTACGATTTGCGTAAATTGTCGAAAGATCCACCAACGTCTTGCTTATTAACGGCAAATTTGTAGGCGCATAGAAATCTGAGAGAAAACATTCTCTTTTTTTTTGCAAATTGTATCCCCATCCACCAACCTTTCATAAATCTCTCAGATTGTGAAATTATATTAACAGTGAGCTCAAGCGCTTCTAAATAAAGGAACATTGAGGGACTGCCCTCGAAATCAGTTGTGGAAAAATGCATAAATTGCGGGTAGAAGTAAGTGACGGGTATATTTTCCATCTGAAATTATTATTGAGATTTTAAACCAATTTTCTTGCCAACCTGTTCCGGCCCTCGTACTATTTTGAGACCGCCGATTATGAATTTTGCGATTGAGCACTTCTCATAGCGTTTCGTATTCTTATTCAATAGAAGCTTGGTTGCTAGAATAATTGCTCTTCCAGTCTGCGTTTGTTGATATATTGATGGGTGGTTCTCGAACATATCTGAAATTTTCAATCGATCAATTAATCATTTTGAATTCCAGTTTTACGATCTAATTTTTTGAGCAGCGGCTCGAGCGTTTTGTCGGCATCATAAATTCCCCGCGTGCGATTCTTCGTCGTATTGCAAACTGTTTGATGGACCAACTCGAAAAGTTCTTCGGGTCGAGAAGGCATTGCCTCTGGAAATTGGGGAAAAAATATTGTGCGAATCGCCAGAAAGCAAAAAATAAATAGGATGGCCGAGCTTTCGGTGAGAAAAAAAAACTCGGCCACCTGGTAGGAGTTTGAAAATGTAAATATTTATAAAATTATATTTTTCTCGATTCTAACGAAGAAACAAAATGAAACATGACATTTTGAAGGGTTTATTACTTAAAAGTTATCACAAAAAAATATTCAAAATAAAAATGTCACTTTATTTATATGAGTCTCTTCGTGCTCAGAAACTCGGCCAGAAGGCCAGCTTCATCAAAAAATGAAATGAGAAAAAAATTGCGATAGCCATTTTAAACACGTGAGATTCAAATCTTCCTCCATTTCCTATTTGCGACAACAAAAACATCCCGTGTGCAATATTGCGTGTCGGTGATTGCACATCAAATTTTTCATTTAATTTATTTTTAATATATTTTTTTTGGGAAAAATCTTAAGACGATTTATTACATACATAAAAATTGACAAGAATGATTGAAAAAATTGAACAAATGATCGAGCAAATAAAAAAAGCAAAAAAAGTACCCAAATTGCGAATTCACCCGAATTTTTTCAAATTTTGTTGAACAACTATCAGATGCATAAAGACAGGCAAAATGAACATACTAGAATGGATGAGTATTATCACAAGACTAATGAGCATGGGGATGCAGAGGAAGGGAGGATGAGATGGTTGGTGGAAAGGGGGGGGGTGACCAGTATTAATAAGAGGGGGGGAAGAAAAACACTTTATACATATTTGGGACTACTCTAGAATCTTCCAACGGCGCTCCTCAGAATCGTGGTGGGAATCGTTCGCACCACACTTCCATTACTATTGGTGTACGTTCCATAGTAGTTCGGCGGCGGTGTCGGATCCTGAATGAGATCCGAATAATCCGGCGGGCGGCACGTTTGCCCGACCGACCATTTCAGCACCTCGCCGCCTTTTGCGGTTATGGGAGCCGTCTGAAATTTTGCGCGTTTTCAAACAAACGCCAGCAAATGACGATTACCTCATGATAAGCGACCAAATCGAATAGCTGATCATGAACGACCTGATTGGTCCCAAGGAACTGATATCCTTCAGGGATCTTCTCAACAAGAAAATGCTTGAATGTTCCGTCTTTCGAGGCATATGAGACAGTGTACCTAAATCCGATTCGAATTGTCCGTAGGCCATTCATCGCTCAACGACAAACCCCCAGATTCTCTCGGAGACCCTCACCAGAAACGAGCCCGTCGGCTTATTTCTGAGCAGCACCTCGGCGTCCTCGCGCGAAATGATGCCGTGGAACCATGGGGCCGGCGCGCGCGTTTTCGGATCGAGACCGGTGCCTCTCGGCAGCTCGTCGCGTTTGAACCATTCAACGATCGCTGCTCGCGAACGCGGCTTCGGCGGCCGCGGCAAATTTTTGCTGAAAATCTAGTCGCGGTCAATTCACCGAATCAAATCATTGATGGCGGCCTACATCGCTTCTCGCAAACTGCTCGCATTCTTATCGCGAAGCGCCGGAAGAATGCTGGTGCTGGTCCGAATCAGTTGCTGATGCTTCTCGCGCGCCTTCTGCGCCAATTCGCGCATTGCAGCATCCGCTTCTCTCGATTTTCGTTCTGAAATCGTCCCCACCAATTTTTTGACGCATTCTTTTTTTCTCTAGTGATCTTACGCAATTCTTCCCATTCCGCTTTCCTACGCTCCTCCTCGGCTTCCGCTTCTCTCTGAAGCTTCTCGCGATGCTCCAAAAGGCTTTGGAAGATCTCCGATTCGCGCTTCTGAACCTCATCCTCACGCTTCTCGCCACCATTTCGAACCGGCCGCAATTTCACGCCTAAAATTTCCAAAATAAAAAAAATCGGCTTCGAATCCCAAGAAAAATTGAATACCGTTGATAATCAATCCTTCATAATGATTCGCGTTGGGCGTCGGTGAGCTGCTCGACGTCAATATCGGCGTCGACACCGGCGCGCTGGTGGTCGCTTCCATCGACGCGGCGTCGATCGGCGGCGACGTGAACGTCGCAAAGTAGCCCTGCGGCTTCGGCATCAACGGCGGCCGCTCGCCGCGAATAAATTGCGGCTTTTGCGGTTGCGGTGTCGAGAAGCTCGACACCGTTGTGCTGGTGACGCCATTCGGCGACGCCTCGCGTTGCCGATTCGGCTGGAACAACAGGTACGGGCTCTCCGAATCGCTATCAAAATTCGATTCGTGCGCATTTCGTTGGCTCAATATTCCATTCGGTGTTGTTCCGCCGACTTGCATTTTTCCGAGTTGCGCCATCAGCGCATCCTCATCCGAATCGCTACTCGCTACTTTCAGATCGTTCAAAGCCAATGCGTGAGCCGTCTCTCGACTTTCCTCTTCCAATATCTCTTCAATGGTTTTGTCCTAAACAGGAACCATTGTGCTTCAACGCTCCTATAAGTTCGTACCTTCTCATGGTCACCCATCACCCAAACCCAGACATCGCCGTCAGCGCCCGTCAGCCATCTGAAATCATCAAAATGTCGACAGATCAATTGGTTTCTTCGAATACCTCAATTGTTTCCGTTTCGGCTGCCTCGGCGGCGCTCCATTTCGCTCAAACTCCGCCTCAGACAGCTCCCATTTCCTCACCTAAATCAAAACACGCATCAAATTTCAATATTAAACGCTTCTCAACCTGCTCAGCTCTCATCTGACAGAACAGTAGCTGCTTCTGCTCATCGTCAAGAGCTTCAAGTAGTTCGGGGTCCACATGTCCCTTGAAAAAATGATTGTTGTATGAGTTTAAAAAAATAAACAATGGAATGGAATGTACTCACTGTGCTCAGAATCTCCGACAGAATACTCATCTAATTGCACCGCCGCTGACTATTACGCCCGAGAATCGATTTGAAAAGTATATATATATTGGAAGGACTGGGAACTGCCTAAAATGGAAATCGTCAATCAGTGTAATTAATACGACAAATGCAATACGTTGTAAAGGGAAACGGAATGATAAGAACCAACGAAAAAAATTGCCCCCTCCATCGGATTAAACTTTTCGACGAATCGATCAAGAAGAAAACAAAATAAGTACATATGTAGTGGGGGGGGGGAATGAATGAATGAGCCGCTAGGGATTATTCGCGGCGGGACCCAACCGGAAGTATTCAACCAAAAAAAAATTCGCGGTTTGAACCGAATAAGGAAGACCATAAAAGGAGGGAGCGACAATGAAAGAAAGAAAAAAAAAGGCGGACAGGTAAATAAAACGGAACAACGCAAGTGGAAGTGTGCAACTTGCAAGCAACTTGGAAGCCTGAATCTTTTGCTCAGCGCCTCTCCGCACAGGGTCAGCTGTTCGTGTTTTGAAGGCGCGCGCTTCCACGTTCCGGAGTGCAGGCGGTACGATGGAATGCTTCTCGCATCCCCCCCCCTCTCAAAAATATTGCAACTCGCTTGATTAATCGGCAACACTTTGGATTCTGATCGTTTCGAGAGCAATAAGAGAATAAAAAAAAGGGAGAAGTGCATTTTTCTTCTTGACCAAAATCGCCGAGGATTATCTCATTTTGAAATCTTCTTTAAAAACACACACATACACACACACAACAAAAAACATCTCGGCGAAAGATTAACGAGCAGACGGAAAAAGAGACGATGAAGTTGTGTACATTTTGGATGATATCGACAAAACGGAAGAAGTGTGAATGAATTAAAAAAAAACAATAAGAAAATCGACCGAATTTTTCATTGGACAAAATTCAAATGAAATGCGATACGGGGGGAGAGCGCATGGGCCGATATAAAATACTAGTCGCCTTCCGATGAAATCTTCGACGACGACGCCTAACAACAATTTGAGGAATTTGAGAAAACGATTAAAAAAAAAAAAGAATATATATCGCAAAGGAAACGGAAGAGAAAAAAATGCGAAAAATGAATTTTTAGAATGGTTTTACTACTGTATTTAAAAATCCCGCAATTCGTCGTCGCGGTGTACGCGGACAAATTGTGCAGCATTTTTTAATTTCCCGATTTTGCCTAAAAACGACCGAAAATAATTTGAAATTGCAGAAAAATCGGAACAAGAATTAGCTCGTAAATCTACTAAAATGTTTCCGGTGTGGAAAACCAATGATGGCGCAAGTAATAGATGGACATTGGTCTACGCAGCTAATCACAAATGTCAGAGCCAAAGCAACACGCACGCGAGATAAATAAATTTGTGTGCTCCGGGCGGTCTAATTCGGTTTCAAAGGTACGCTTCTCGCAGAAATAGCAAAAAAAATGGCGACGCAAAAATGCGGATTTATTCAAATGAAAAATGCTCAGAAAAAAAGCGTTTACGTCAGAGTGCATTTGAATGAAAAAAAAAAAAACAAATTGCGGCGAATCGGCGCTCAACAAATGCCATTGTTGGTCGAGAAATGAAAATTTTGCACTACGAACAGATGTACGACGAATAGTTATACGAAACATGCATAATGTGATTATCCATCAGCCGACAGCGAAAAACGCATAAGCGCGTACATTTGGTGAATGAAAAAAAAACCGAAAGCGCCACGACGAAGACAATGATTCTCAAATTCATTCTTTCATGGCCCAATTCTTTAATGTCGAATCATTGGGGAAATCGCGATGATCGTATTTCGGACTAATCATTTTTCCAAATCACACAAAAATGTACCGCACTTATCGTGTGAATCTCATTCGAATCGATGAGAATCTGCCGAGACAATTTATTTGTGCAATTTTTTTGATTAAAAACGAGCGAATGACAGCGGTGTGCGACAAATTTAATATGACACAAAAATCGTTATCAACAAAAACGAGAGAGATAATCGGGAGTGGTGAGACTTTGTGGGGCAAAACCAAAAAAAAAAACAACAACAACGGGTTTGTGCTCTTACAGGAGCAACACACACTCACGCACACAGCCGTGGTACATATTGAAACATCAAGTTTAAGAATATTTGTGTAGGCGAACCCGAGCGCGGGGCAACCAGGACCAGATTATCAATTCGCAAATATATACGTATATATACTTCAAAGCGAATGAGTCATGGAAAAATGAAATAGGTCTTTGATGGAAAAGAATTGAATTCTCGCAAAATTTCAAGGTAACCGATGATCTCAAAACGCGGGGAAATGGGCAATTGGTATTATTTGCAATGGTCTTTTGGAACAAAAAGTTTAAAGGCGCAATTGAAAAAAACAGCCGAAATTTACATGACTTCTAAATATAGACAATTTTTCGGGTATATTTGCGAAGAGATGCAATGCAAAAAAAAATGCAAACAGCCAACGACGGAACCCATTTCCTTTTGAGGCGCCAACAAACAAAAAAATGGTTTTATTACTACTAGTGGCGTTGCGCGCGCGCGCGGGTGTTGACACGGACACACCCATCAAAAACGGCAACACCACAAGCAAATACACATATTACAATCGGAATCGAATCACACAATCGATAATGGGAGGCGGGTTCGGGTTCGGGCTTGCCGTATGCAGATTTCTAAGGTGCGCGCGCGCGCGCGAAAACAAAACGGAACATCGAGAGGATGGAATCGAGTGGAGTGCGGCGCAAAACCAGCGTTATACAGGCGGACGACCGCACGCGCGCCGCGCACTCCGCCGACCGAGAGTGCTCGCGATTCGACGAGACCGAGACACTCGAATGCACCTATATGCCATTTTGGTCAAACATGCATTGGCAAGAAAAAAAACGAGGGAGAGAGAGAGAGAGAAGAGAAGGTGTGCCATTAGAAGCTGCGTCAAGATGGAAGGTCATCGGTCAATGTTTCAAAAAATTGTCGTCATGTGACCCGATTTAAGGGGCGTGGCATGACTAATAGAAGGGGGTTTTTCGAAAGAACAACAACAGCGATTTATTAATTAATTTTCGAGTGGCCATTTTTTTTATTGATATTCCAATACAACAAATTTTTAATGAAAATTTGATCATACTTATTAAAGGCACAATAACGCGGAAGCTGAGTCAGATCTCGCAGTGAAATATATTTTGAGAATGGACTTTAAAAGGATTTCAAAAAAAGAGCCAGAAATAATGGTACCGTACTCTTTCGAATAATCGGCTCCAGAAACCTACGCGCCTTTAATTGGCATGTGGTTTTTTTTCAAATAGTTAAAACAAATGGAAAAATTTTCAATGAATCTTGCTTGGATCGACTTACAGTAAGTTAAAGGAACATTGCGAAATGGAAATGTTGGTAGAATGATGTTAAAGGCGCATAACTCGTTTTGTCTCATTCCAGACAATTTGGCTTTAAAGCGGATCACACAGACGAACTGGAATTTCGAATGGAAAAAAAAAACGAACTAAAAAAAACCATCTGTGTCGGAATTTCGAATCAATTGACCTTTTTTCCGTGCGTTTTTTTTTTCGTGGTGATGATCAAGACGCGCTGAATTTAATGGGTTTTACGGTGGGCGAAAGGCGGACAGGTTGAAATCAAATCGCAAAATTCGCAAACCTTCCATCGGACAAACACCGAGGTCGAAAAACGCATTTTTCTGGCAAAAAAAAATTTTTCGAAAATAAATGGAGAGCGAGAAAAACGTGCCGTCGCGTTTCACCAATAATATTTGCATTTGTCCAATTATATGTGAATCGCGCTGCAATAACAATAGTTGACAATATAATATATATATATTTTTTTTTGGGTGAATAGAAAAAAGTGATTGAAACGGAAATCGACCCATCGGGCTCTCGAAGAGGAGGAGGAGGAGCTCCTACGGCGAAATATCGCCGATTTGTGTGAAGCGCAGGGTGCTGATAAGTGATTGCGACCAATTTTCAACAAGTGCTCAGGTGCTATTGAAACACTTGTTTCCGTTCAGGAAAAAAACGGTTGTGGCAACAAGAATGAAGCAGTTTACTTCTGATTTGATAAAATTTTACATCACCTATGCCAAAAATATTTTTTATCTTCGTTCTTCTAAAAACCTGAAAATTGGGAATTGAGGCTCAAAAATTGACACAATTGAACGCATTGTGCATTCACCGACGCCGCACACGTACACCAAAACTCAGCTACCGTATCACTTTTATAAATTTATTAAATCGAAGCCATAAAAAAGGAAAATAAACTGTTATATAGATATAAATAATTGAGCGTGAAATTAAGACCAACTCAAATAGCCAAATTGCGTCCTTCCAGCGAAACGCACACCGCGCGAGAAACCTTCGATTTCTTAGTTCGCTCTTGAAATTCGCGAAGCGCTTGATCATAGCGTCGGATGCCAGTGGCTTTGCGCTCCTGGAAACAAAAATATTCCATTTATTTATAATTACACCATTCATTTCGGACACATATAGGATTAAAAAATAATTATTTAACAAAGAAATTGAAAATCGAATTTTCTTGCCTATTTTCTGCACTGCCCTGCACAAGGCAAATATTGGTAAGATGCCAAAAAATTGAGAGAAAAACCTCGGCACGTTGTGCGCCTTCAATCACTTATTTTTAGCTCTAATTATACAAGGCCTTTTCTGGAATTCAACCAATTTTCCAGAGTCGCGAATGAAAAGCAAATTTAAAAAAATTAAAAATTTCGCAAATGTGGACTAGTTTTTCTTCACGGCCACAAAAAATCCTTTATTTTTACCTTGCATTCTCCCTCGACATTCCATTTCGGCCGCACAACATAATCGCGGCTCGATGGCTTCGGCACACGAGCCCGATTGATATAACCCTTATCACCCGGTCGCAATTCACCAGACGATGTCGTTTCAAAATCGGCGTGCTCCTTGATTTGCGGTTTTCGCTTCTCGCGCTCATCATCCTCTCCGTTAAGGTTGATGCTGAAATTTCTCACATATGCATCAAAAATATAAACGAGCAAAAAATTTTACTTGAGCTTCTTCTTCTTAACCTCAGGCATTCTCTCAAAATCGCGATGAAGTCGCTCCTCGCGGGTCAACGTACTATAATCAGTGTCAAGCTGGAAAATCGGACGCGCCCATTCGCCGATCAGCTTGTTCGCGATCATCTTATTCTCTTTGGTCTCACTTGGGTGTTTATACAGCAACATTACAGCTTTTCCCAAACCCGATTGTTTCAATGTGCTCTGAAAATGTGAAATTCCAATAAAAATTGTCATAATCAGCAATTATCTCTCCTACTCTATCAAGCTTCCAAAATCTCGGATTATGCAACAATTTGAGTAATGTGATTCGAATATCCAATGCGGGGAGACTTTTATCGGGAAGCGGCGCCAACCATTCCGATATTGCGCTCATAAATCCATTGTCAACCAGAGCTTCGACGATACCAGCCTAGAACGATTCGATTACTCGAATGATACGAGACAATTCGCGTACCCTCATCATCATCGCCTTCACTTCAGGAAGAAGTTTGACCTTCTGGAAGGCCGGTTTGCGAGCTCCGTTCGACGCGCGGTCAGCTTTTGCCGCCGATTTCATCCTCTCCACAAGATAGCTGATTGTTCCATCATCATCATTGATGATATCGATTCCACCGTCTTTTCCGTGCCGTCTCACCCGTCTCTTTCTTTCCGCCTTCTTCTGCTTCAACATGATGTCGAAATCCCATTCGAAGCCGCCGTTTCGACGATCATCATCGTCATCGCGTATCACGCCGTCGTCATCATCGCTGTCACCCTAAAAACCAATTAATTTTAATGAAATATTGACATAATTCATTCTAACCGCAGGCTGCTGCTGCTCGCCAGTCTCCTCCTGTTCCTCCTTCTCCTCAAACTCGTGCTCCCCGTCCTCATCATCCTGGTTTGTTTTGGATTCAGCGTTATCGTCGTCATTATCGCTGTCGTCCCCGAATAACTCTGCCGCTTTTTTCTCCTTTAAAGCTTCATCGTCATCGTCAGACTCGTCCGACATTACAACCTTCTTCCTGAAAAACCAATTTTTAAAGAATAATAAAAATTATTATTTTTACTTTGCTGGCCTTTCATCGTCGCTAGCATCTGATTCAATCAACGCCCTCTTGTTTGATGCTCCAGCTTCATCGTCATCGCTTTCAAGAACAGCTGAAACAAAGAATATTTCGAAAAAATCAATAATTTTATATATTTACCCCGCTTTGAGCTAGTATTCGACGGCTGCTCTTCTTGCTCCTGCGGCGGTGGAGATTCAGGAGACTCCAATGGCGGTGATTCCGCGGATTCTTGTGTTTGCTGCTCCGTCAACACCTCGCCAGCCGAATCATCTTTGTACAAGTCTTGGGCTGCTGCATCTGGCGATTCCGGAGCATTATAGTTGTCGTCATACGGTGATTGCGGATCCGGTGATGCCGGCACTTCACCCTGTTGATAATCGTCATATCGCGGCGATCCCTGATCAGACATTCCCCTGAAATTCGCTGCCGATATGAGAGCGATCATCAGCGAACAATGACGGGTTCCACATTTTTTTCCACAACGAAATATTTAGTGCAATCATCGTTGGCGATATCTTCGACATTTTTTTGAATAGTCGTAATAAAAACGAATAAAACGTGGTGACGTCAAACGCAATTATTAAATAAAATAAGATTTTTATCTTTAAAATAATTATTTTTTTAGGTTTCTGAGCTAATAAACGGTTGAATGCAATGTTTAATAATTTGTACGTTAGAAGCGATTAATAAACGAAAAGAAAAGAAGGAAAAATCAATAAAACGCCGGTTTTGAACGAAAAAAAAAAGTTCGAAAGTAAAGCGGCGCTAAATTTCGGGCAATGTGGTGTCCGGGCGTAGCGTCGTTGAAAAAAAATTTGAACAAGACGAACAATAAACAACTGATTAAAGGTTCAGCAAGGGGAAAATGAGTTGGGCCTTGTGGCAGCTTTTATTTTAGAAACAGACTATGACATTAAATGTAACTGTAAAACTGGTCCACGAAAATTAAAAACAATTGTAGTATTTTAATGGAAGGAATAACGTATTGAAAAAAATGGCTGGTCGAATAGCAAAAAATTTCAGGAAATCCAGTTAAAAATTGAATTAAATGAAAACATAAAATAATATTTTTTGGGGATGAATGCCAAGCACAAGTCACATAATATCATCAATGTATCAGGTGTCTGATAAGGCGAGCCAAGTCCAATTGATTGCCTAGACATTCTCCCATTGATTTGTTTTTATTTTGTTGTACTATGAAGTCATCCGCGTATGTCTCTAAAATTCCGAGCACCATGTTCGGAAATACGTCAATTGTTATTCGAAATATCGTCGAGGATCAAGGAAAAGTTGTATTTATTTGCCTTATCACTGTATTATTCTCAATATTGCCGGTTGGGTAGGGAATAAACGCATTTGTTTTTGAATTTTGATATTCCATTTAAGGTATCACATGGTTATTTTAAATGTTCCCGAGAAGGTTTTCCAACAATTTATCGAAAATAATTTTGAGAGCTTATTTGGAATTGTGCTCAGCGCCAAAGCACTAAATATTGTTTGGTAATTTTATCCATAAATTTTCTCAATTAATTTTGAAATTCAGGTCAGTCACAGTGGCTTCTCAGGGTATTGGTGCCTTAATTGGATGTGTTCTAGTCAGCCCAATGTCAATATATGGGGCAAAAATGGTTCTCATGAATATTTGCAGTATTCTATTAATAATTGGTAAGTTAAATTTTCGGATTTCTTTTTTTATGTGCATCTATTTGAGGCTCATTATTGATGACAATGTCAGCTTGGACATATTTCCCACCGCTTTTCATTGTGGGAAGAATTATAACAGGTTTTCATTTTCAGCGATTTCATAAATTTTGACGTGCTCTTCAGGTGTATACACTGGATTGGTATGCGCATTCGCTCCTATTTTTCTTCAGCAAATTATTCCAAAAAATATCAAGGTGAGTGGAATTTTCGATTTTGTGCAATATTGCGTAGCGGTGAATGCACAATTGATTTCAAATTTGAATTTTGATGTGAAATTTTTGCCGATTTTCTTTTTCCAAAATTGTTCCAATTCCTTTTAGGGCTCCCTGAGCTGCTTCCTTCACATCGCTGTATGTTTCGGCTCATCAATCGGCGCCGTATTCTCGCTTCCCTTCATGTTCGGCTCATCGACAACCTGGCCAACGCTGACATTGGTGCCCGCGATCTTCGGATTCGGCTTGTATATTGCCTCGTACTGGATTCCAGACACACCAAACAATCTTCTACAATCTGGAAAGTACACTGAAGCGATTGAAAGTATCAGGTAACTTCATATGTCCCCAAATTATTAATTTACCGTGTTCAAGATTCTTCTACGAAATTGACGATGAGGATGAGGATGAAATAATCCGTCAATATTGGGATATGATTCCGGAGGTGAAAAACAGATTTTCGGAATCGGAATCTAGCTTCTATTCCAGATGCCAGAGCAACTCTCGATCCTCTCAGCCATCGCGATCCCAACAATTCGGAGGGGAATCATCCTCGGAATGATTGTAAGCGCCACACAGATTTTCTCCGGTAGTATGGTGTCGATCTCCTATTCAACAGAGTAATTATCGCTAATTATCAGTCCGCTAATTAGCTAACTGAATTACAGTATGTTTGAGGCGGTTTCATTCATCGACTCCATTGTGCCGTTCTTGCCCGCGCTCGGCTCAATCGTCTCAATCATTCTAACAATTCCAGCACTGAAATGGGTAGATCAAAACCTACACATTTGTTTGGCAAAAGAGAGTCAAACAAAAATTTCAGGTAGAAACTCGCGGTCGACGTCCTCTTCTTCTCAAGACCCTGCTCTTCTGTATAGCCGCCAACGCGTTCTTCCTTTTATTCACCTTGATCTCTCAAAACGGTTCGAATTGGGCTTCGTGGGGATTCGCTATTGCCTTCTTTTTGTATGGAATCGGCTATAATCTAGGAGTCGGTCCTGTTGCTTACTTCCTACCTGCTGAGCTGGTACCACCGGAGGCCGCCAGCGCCAGCCTAGGTAATTATCAACAATTTTTTTTTCTAAATTTTTGGCTTTCTCAGGCGCCGCGGTGGCCACTAATTGGATCTGCACAATTGCCACAACCTTATTCTTCTATCCATTGAGCAAATCGATTGGCGGATGGAGCTATTTGATATTTATTCTGCCCACCGCATTCTTTTTAATGATTTTGTGGAGATTCCTCCCCGAAACCAAATTTCATTATAAGGTAATTAAGGTGTCTTAATTCGGCTAATTCACGATTGTAGATTGACGCACTGGAAGTGAGATTGCTAACCGATTTGGGACCATCGATTAATTACGGGACCATTGATGTCGATGAGCCGACACTGTTTTGAGGCGTTTCTTTTCACGTAGGAAACCACACCGGGTTGCCCACACGAATTCATAATAAGTGCGCACGGAGTTCGATCTTCCGCCCACCGATTCGTGCTGCTCTTCTCAACATAAATTAGTTATTAGGCAATGTACTTATGACACATTCTTTTCTAAAATTGTCCGCAGCACAATTAGCTATTCAATGATTCTCCTCTTTTTTTTGGTGGCTTGGAGCATTTCCGCTCGTCGTTCTATTTTTGGTTTTAGGAAGTCTGTGTTGTCAATCAGCCAATCAATGAGCATCGCTTAAAATTCGCGTCGAGACCCGTTTTTTTTTAAATGACGCATCATTTCTTGCCGGCCTTCTCAAATTCATCAATTAGCATATGGGGCGCGTCTGCGACGTCAATTCTCAAATTTTTGTGAGAATCTGATTTTTGTTGCTCATTTGAGCCGCTTTCATTTTTATCCACCCCGCACAAACACGTTTCCCCCCTCTTTCGATCAAATTAGATATGCTGTTCAATTTCACACATTTGCTTAAGGATATAAACAAACTGGATGACGATGAAGAGAATCTTTGATTGTATTTCGTGACACACATGGATAATTCGAAACAATGCGAAACAATTTTTCAACGAAAGAATTCCGAATATTAATGCAATATTAACTAGCATTTTTTTTTTCAAATTTTATGGCTCAAAAAATCTAATAATAAGCAGAAATAGTTTAATTTCCATGAGAAAATAAAAGAAAATTTTTTGGAAACGCGACATGTGTGCAAACACCGAGTCGCGAAATTGCGGACATTTACTTGGCATCAAATTTTTTTTCGAATTATTTATCATTCCTTTCCTTTTTTTAAAGATTCGGGTGAGTAAAAAATCCCAAAATATTAATAATGGTGGGCGATAATTAACGCGATTGCTCATAATTGTCGGTCCCCTCGTTTTTAATTCAGTCGAATATTTTGTGCATTAATATCCTTCTGGAAAACAATTAGCGATTGAAACTCTTGGGAATTCTCGCCGTCATTTTTACGTCAACAAAATGCCAATTATCCAATTTTTTTTTCGTTCGTCCTGTTTTTCTATTGTGATGATTTCAGTTATATTAGTTGCGAATTATTGTTGTTCTTACAGTCGACATCATTTATTCCCAATTATTTTTGTTGACGTTTATGTACTTCAATGACGTCGAAAAAACAATATCGGAAAATTGAGACGATTGGGGGTGAGACGACGAGGAAATCATATTTTTATACAACGATCAGGTTTTTTGGTGAATGAGAGCTTCCTTGTGAAATATTCCATATTTGTTAAGAGGCATTGAATGGTTTACAACTAAGAATTTAAAGGCGCATGCTCCCTTCCTAATAACCCTTAACCAATTTATTGGGGTATATTCCAAGATAAGGAACACCAATGAAAGCCATATTTGTATTTATTTAAAAATTGAATGGGTCCCGAAAAGAATCTTCATGAATTACCTGGAATATCATTGAGGCTTTGTGAATGTTTAAAAAAAAACTCTAAAATATTTTTTATAACGTCCCAACACAAATCACAATGTGTGGGATCTCATTTTCACAATGTCGACCAGTTTGAGCTTATTACTATTTTTTGTTAATTTTTTATTTGGAGGTATTTTTTTTACCCTACTAGGTATTGTCGAAATTGCGCGATTGCGACAAAATTGGATAAATGCCAGAAATGGTCTTGAGACGATGAGACGCGCGCGATAAATTTGCATGGCACGTAAATCGCCACTCGCGTTGCGAGACCCAAATTCCACAGTAGACCGCCCGTCATCCATGGCTGCGAGAAAAAATTTTGAGAATTGTCTTGAATGATTAGACAGTCTCTTTGCCGCCCCGAATTACACCCTGAAATATATTTGCCATGTCACCTAATTGGATGATGTGATCCCTGTTGAAAAAAAGTGCAGAATCGGGTCCCACATAAATCTAGCCCCCCCCCTCCCACACTCGGACCGCCGGGGTTCAATCAGAATCGAAATTCGCAATTGCGATCGTTCGTTTCAGGATGAAGAAGTGCGAAACCGTCTCATAATTATTTTCGGAAGCCTCCTTCCATCCTAATGAGAATGTTCTCGAATTTTCTCTCGCAAGCAACAGAAAAAAGAAAACCGAGAGAATCTCAATTTTCGCGAGCAAATTCGCGGAAAAATGAGTGTATTTTGGGATGGTGTTGATTTACGCGGCGGGTCTCGCCACGTTCTACATCTTTGACCGATAACGAGCAATCCGCTAAACCGATGTGTTCGACACTTTAAAGGGACATGCCTCTCGCTATGAGACTCACGTCACTCGAAGCTCGCGCGCGCGCCTTTAAACCAATTTTGGCATGTCCCTTTAAATCATTGAAAGTAGTTTGCTGCGCTGAATTCCAAACGTCATTTTCTCTATAATTGCGCCTTGAAAGGTATGAAAAGCTTTGGCGACCATTTTTTTTCAACCTCAAAATCAGCGAAAATTGTATAGAGCTCAATTAGCGATAAGAAGAGGCCAAATTGCATAGATCAAAGTTTGGTTTGTCTTGAACAACATCTTGTGATATGGTCCCGCCGCGAAAATGTTTCATCTTCAGATGACGTGTCGATGAGATTCGTCGAGTCTCCCATGGGCTGGCGAAATTGAAATGATTTCGGGTTAATTGTGTGAGTCATTGATGATTATGTTTGTTTTTTTTTGGGTGGGATGACACCTAATTGGTGAAGTGCACCAAAACAACACCAAAGTGTTGGCGATTTTATTCATTTACTTCCGAATCTCCATAATTGAGCACTTTTAATTGGATTGGTGGCCTTCTTGTGTGTGTGTTTTTTTTCAATATAGAAAGAATAACGAAGCATGCGAAACCATTTTGGGTTCAATCAGCTGCGGACAATTGCGGGGCGGCTTGAATTTCACCACAGCGTGCTTCTCCTTATCACCCACCACGTTCATATTGATATTTCGGGTGGGGGGACGGCATTGGCGATAAAATGAATACTTACCAAACTTCAGCTGCGGACATTTAAGCTTTCCGCACCCCCCAAACCCTCCTCTCATTGTCATTCTCGTCTTGTCGCGAAAAAATTGCCTATTTTTGGGCATGCGCCTTTAAATAGAATATTCTAGATGAGTTGGTTCCACCCACCCATTGTCGAATGCAATGTGTTGTCCATTGATTCTTGAGCCAATTTTAATAAGGGGGTTGTTTTTGCGAGAGAAAAAAAAAACGAAACGGAGTTGAAATTGAGTGTTTAAAGGCGCATGCCAATTAGTGGCAATCAGATGAAAAAAATAACACGCTAAACTTTGTTTTTGAATGACACCATTTTTGGAAGTGTCGAAAAGCACTTTGATCCGAGTCTTTCCTCAGTTTTCGATGTCTGGCAACATTCCAAAAATGTCGTATTACCGTAATTCGAAATTCGGAAGATTTTGTGCAATTTGGCGTCTCGGTGTACACGCACAAAATCCGATTAGCTACAGTAACCAAAGAACAAAAACAAAACGATTTTGTTTTAAACAATTGGGTTCCAAAGGTGGTCCCAAAAACACCAAACTGTTTTATCCTGTCACTACGACACTCCAAGTACGCATCGCCCTCAATTTAGCAGGCTTCTTCTGTTTAACTTGTTTGAAAATTCAATGCCGGTTATCTCTTCAAAGAGTGTTTCCATTGAAATTTGTGCATTTCAGCGTCTCGGTGTTTACATACTAAATCCCCCCCCCAGACTACCGTAACCAATTTTCCAAAAATATGTGTCCGTTTTCTGATTCAAATTATATGGTTCAGAATTTCCAACGAAATCGCAACTTCTAAGAAAATGTTGCGCCCTTTAGACTCAGCGGTCATTGAAGCCGTTTAAAGGCGCATCAGATTCCTCCAACTCTTCCTCGAGGTCGATCCTTATTATTGCCATTGTTGTAAGGAGTAGTTCGATTCTTGGGACAAGGACAAATTGAAAAACACTAGCTGAAAACGGAGTGATGAGGTCACCGCCGTAATTATATGTATATGAGGCGAGTTGTCAGAATCCGATCACGTGTCTGGTCTGGGGCGGTGCCGTCCTCGCGCGCCCCGCCCCATCTTGCCTGCCCCCCATTTCGTCGAGCCGAGAGCCCCCCTAGTCAGATTTCCGTTTTCCATTTCACCTCCCCTCCGCTTCCCCCAGCCTTCCCCCCCCCAACATCGACATCAGAGTTCATCAATTTTGTGTTCCTTTGAAACCTTTATTGGTTTTGTTCGGCTTCTCGATTAGTCATAGCGCGATTTTTGCAAAATTCCACCGCGTGCGCCTTTAAAGTCATAAATTGCCAAACTTCAGATAGTGTTTCTGAAATCATGGACACGTTTGAATTTCAACGATTCCCGCCGATTCCAGAGATCATCTACCGTATCTTGTGAATCATTCTCATTCTCGAAACGTCCAAAATTGGAATATCGATGATTAATATAATTCTTAATTGTTTGAACAGAAAAAAAACAGATATAAAAAAATTTGGGATTATTCATTAGTCTTCGATGAATAATTAAAATCGAATTCTATTTTCGATATCCGCCCATTTTTTCCCCTCAAAAAAATGATGACAAAAGCATCACTTTTTAATTATTCATCATTTGCCAAAAAAATCAGACCACAATCCGCCATCAATTGTCCGCAGCAGCCTGCTTATTTGTGTTCGTAAACAGTTAACAAGTTAATTCGAAACATGTGCGCTTCGACGATTTATTGCCGCCCACTCGCTTCTCGTCAAGTTGAGTACGACTCGCAAACACGCTCCATTGTTTATCCCGTAGATCAAAAACGTGAGCCCTCTTATTAATTCTAGAATGTAATCAGACCCCCCCCCTACCCGGCAACACATGATTCCGCGATTTGTTTTCCATGCATATTGGGACCCTTTTTAATTGGATGGTCCGATTCGGCGCTCCTCTTAAGTTATTCAGGGTTTTGTCTAACAATGTATGATCATTGATATTTTGTCAATGGAGCGCATATGCTCGTGTCGATGTAGGGACCATTTGCCGCCAGCCGACGGGTTCTGGAGGGCAATCCATTAATCTTTTGGCGAAATTCATGAAAAGTGCACTAAACATTTGGCGCGTCCAACTCGGCGATTTTTCCTCTCAATCAGCTTTATTTCAATTTTTTCCTAATATCAAACTAGCGTCCAATAGAGCGCAATTGCTACAAGTCTAGTAGATCATCGTTTACCATCGAGTATGTGGGCGCATAGTAGATCAGGCCCGAAAAATTCTAAAATTTTTTACATTTGAGCGCATTTGCAAGTCTAGTAGATCATTGTTTGCAACCGAGCAGATATTATCACTATACGTAGTAGGCAGATCAAACCTCAAAATGCTCTAAATTCGAAATTGTTTTCAATAGGGCGCATTTGCTAGCCTAGTAGATCATTATTGCGCTAGCGAGCAAATTGTAGATCAAATGCCTAAAATTTTGCAAATTGCAGCAAAAGTGTACTTTTTTGGGGAAGCGAAAGGTTGTTGCATGACATCAGCCTGGCAATTTGTGTCGACGGGTCTCGGCGCGTTTCAATTACGCATTTTTCGCACGCCACCGACCCACAGATATCTTGCGACATTTTTTTTCGGTGGATTAATCCCTCAATTCTTGTTTTTCCCACCATTCGTGCGCATTGTTTTGACGTTTTTATGTCGCATTTAACCCCCTTTGTCTCGCTCATCGAAATTTCGTGTGTGCGTTTTTTTTTTATAATTCATCCTATTCACACCTTGCCGATTACAGTAATCTCAACAACGGGCCGCACAGAATAGCGGAATTTGTTTTTGGCGAAACAAAAAACACCAACACCAAGAAGAAGGAAGAAGAGCAAAAAAAAATGCAGTGGTTCGATCGAATTCGCGCGATGCCAATCTATGCGACACTTCTCGTCGTGCTCATTTTGGTGGCGTCGAGACCCGCCGACGCGAGCATCCGACTGTGCGGGCAGCGTCTCACGACGACGCTGCTCGCCGTGTGCCGAAATCAGATTTGCGGTGGCGCGTTCAAACGTGAGTGTTTCGTCGTCTCATTGAAGGGGTGCTGGTGAGGACCATCAAAAAATTGAACCATTCTGTATGGCCTCCATTTTAAACTTGCTCGGATCCCAAACGCCACGCCCTCTGCTTTTTTTTTGCGCGTTTCCATTCTGCAATCCTTTTTAGCGCCTAACATCTTGTTTATTAGTTTGCCTTGCAAAATTCGCATTCTCCACCGAAAAGGCCATTAAAAAAAGCGGAAATCATCCGATGGTCCCTCTCGATTTAATTACCCACCCAATGCCCATATTTTCGCTTTTATTTTGTGCATTTCTCTAATACGTTGTTTATTGAATTGAAGACATTTGGGGGAGGAGAATCAACGCTGGTCAAGCGGGGCGGACCAACGAAATTTTCGAATAATTATCTTCGACGGTGTAGATTTACGGGGGCGGGGGTCTTGTCGCGCACACTAACTGGGCTTGTAGTCGGCGTCCGGCGACTGCTGCACTCGGGTAGATTTACATTGCGCGTGCGCCTTGAAAAGGTCTCGCCACGCGTGAACGCATATTTTGCTGTTTTCGCGTGAATAATCTATTTTTAACGAGTTTGACATTTCTTGAAATTTCCAACGTTATTCGATTAAAAGCGAAATGACCTGTTACTCCGTGCGAGACCAAGAAAGAGACGCATCCCCGTAAATCTACCCGCTGCAGTCGCCGACGATACAAGAAATGCAAAGAATTTACAACACGTGGCGAGACCATGACAAAAAGACGCGCCTCGTAGATCAACCCAGTTGAGTTCATTGCTTATTGGGTTCGCATATTTCAGGAGCAATGTACGAGGAGAGCTCGCCGTGGAAGCCGGCGATCGAAACGCGCCAACTATTCGGGCTGCATCATCAGCAGAAGCGCGGTGGGATCGCGACCGAGTGCTGCGAGAAGCGGTGCTCGTTCTCCTATCTCAAAACGTATTGCTGCAACAGTCGAGGCTAGACGCGAGAATCGCCGAACCCAACAATACACTAATAATAAGGCGCGCGGCCTCGATTGTTCGCCGTCGGGTCTCGTGGCGAACTCATGAGCCGTGTTATTTTTTTTTGTTCACGTCTCTCGTCTGTTTCTGATCTGATCCCCTTCACCCCTATCCTTCACATATTCCAATAATATTAATGATCATAATTGATAACGAAATTTTTTGCTTGATTCAAATGTAACCGATGAACCTCCTAGTTAGACATTCTCGTTCGTCTTCAATATTTCCAATGATAAACCACACACATTGTTGTTGTTGAGAATTTTGTTGAAACAAATTTCAAGGGACATATGATTGATTAGGTGTGTTTGCCGAAAATGCGCTTGTGCTTCGGCGGAAGATGGTTTTCGAGGTGGACACCTTTCGTTTCGGGAATCACGATGCAGAAACTGATGAGATCGAGAGTTTGGAGGATGAACAATACCGCGTATGGAAGCCATTCGGTGATGTCGGACTGAAAATTGAGAATGTTAGAATTCGAATCCCTTATAGTGTCTTGGTAGATCAAAATAAGGCACCACTGATCGGAGACGCCCCGAAGACACAATGAACAGGCATTCATGGTTTCAATAATTCCCATATATAGTTCCAGAATGAATTTTAAAATCTGTTTGCCGAAACCAGAAATGTCGATGGTCTGAAAATGCCGACGATGTCAAAATTGACGTACCAAATAGAAGAGCTGCGGCGAGAACATGCTTCCGACGCGGCTGAACGTCGACACCGCCGAGACGGCGATATTGCG
Organism: Caenorhabditis bovis; assembly: GCA_902829315.1. NCBI lineage: Eukaryota > Metazoa > Nematoda > Chromadorea > Rhabditida > Rhabditidae > Caenorhabditis > Caenorhabditis bovis. Next base: position 1,675,749 of record CADEPM010000008.1, read on the forward strand.
AACCGCCGTCGGATAGAGCTCGTTGACCATCAAATATTTGGCGATGAACAACTGCGAGCACATCGCCAACGTCACAATTGTGCCGATCGATTGGATCGTCTCGCCGTGTCCGACGTAGGTGAAGAGCGCGATGAACGCCAGCGATATCGCGGTGAGACTCATGCATATCTGGTTGACCAGCTTCCGTCCGAACCATTCGCATCGATAGTCGATGATGCTGACGGCGATGTTGATGATCCAGCGGGAAGCCTGCAATGCGTTATTTCGATTATTAAGAGAGAGAGAGAGCTGATTAAGGGACCCCGATAATTGCGCTATTCCAGTAAAGCGAGCCTGACAGCTTCTCCATATTGTACATTAGAGCGTAGACGATGAATGTAGTGCAGATTCTGGAATTTGGTTTCTAGAAGATTGCCCTAGGGGATCCTTACATTCCAAATATGAAGGTGAACGATTGGGCCATCATTTTCCATGTGCAAAACAAATGCACGAAGTTATACTTTTTCGATTTTTTCGATGATTTCGAGAACTTCTGAAAGCGACGTTTCTTTTAAGCCTTCTGAAGCGTCGAACCTGACTCTCGATCGTCAGAATCTCATCAATCTCCTTCTCGAAGTCTTGCGTGTAGAGGCGATCCGTCTTTCGAATTTTGACGAGCACCCTTCGCGCCTCGTCAAGCTTCCCTTTCTGCACAAGCCAACGCGGCGATTCTTGAAGGAATCTGAAAGTGCGACGAGACATGTTACAGCCAGCTGAATGGCGGCATTACAGAATGGTGACGAACGAGAGCAACGAGGCTCCGCCAATGACAACGGACAGCGTACGCCAATCATGGCAGAGGTAGGCGATGTAGGGGAATATGATGAGGTTCGGCGACCAGGTGATCGAGTTCTGTATCCACATTCGATGCTTCCGCGGGATATTCTCCACCATGTACACCATTTGCACCCTGGAATCATGGTGGCGATGAGGGAGGCGACTCGCGACGACTCACACTGTCAACCCTCCGGCGAAAATGCCCGACAGCGTTCGCCATATCATGAAATAGGTGAGGTCCGGCGAATAGGCGACAACGATATTGAGGATGCCGTTGCCGAATGCGGCGATGAGAAGCGCCTAAACGAATCGAGACCGTGAGTTTCATCCAAATCTATTTTTTTTATTCGTCTCATCGCACCGTTCGTCGGCCGAAATTGTCGGAGAATTGGCCGAATATCGCGGCGCCGACGAGAACGCCGAACGTCTGCACGGTGATCGTGTTCTTCACCATTTTCGCCTCGTCGCAAATGTAATTGAATTCGACTTGAACCGACGCGAATTGGTAATCGAGTCGCGGCGCGCAACTCGTGCGATTCTGAAGCGATTTGAGGCCGTGGCAACCGTCGACCGGCTCGTCGCCGCAACCGATCACATTCGGATTCGCGCCTGGAAGAATGCTTGAACTAGTGCTAGTAACTCAAAATCGTAATCATGCCTCTGGTAACTCAAAATCGTAATCATGCCAATGATTGATTTTTTTTTGAATTTCCGCTGTAGGAAATTGAGAAACGCTACCGCACACTTTATAAATTACTGTAGCTCAAAAATTGAGACGTGATGAACCGACAAAAATGAAACAAAAAAAAATAAGAATCAGTCGTCATTTTCGATTTATATTCCATTTCAAGTTGGCAATTATAATGCATAAGAATGACTATTTGTATACACTTCACAATATTGATGTAAATTGTTTTGTTGTTGGCGCTTTTTATTATTTTACCAATCGAATTCAGACGGTTCGCGAGCTGGTGAACTCGGCGACGACGGCGTTCTGCGATCTGCACACCGATTCGTGTCTTGTCATGGAGATTGGCTTCGAGAGGATCTTCAAAATGGACACAACGTTTGACACGTGCGTGACAAGTGTGGGGGGGGAGGGGGAGCATTCTAAACATCTGCCGACACTTTTCCGGGACCCCCCCCCCTCCGCCTTCTTGATAGGAGGCTAGTTTGAAGGTGGTCAATTGTTTTGAAGATTCTCCACGGCCAACATTGACATTCTCAAAGCCGCCGACTATCGAGCGCCGCCGAGAATCCAATCCAAATGGAACAGCGAGGATCAGCAGAGTATGTATGCGAAAGAGGAGCCGGAAGATAATACGAGGGTAGACCGACACTCGGCTCGCAATCCGCCATCCATCATCATCATTTTCAGCAGTCGCAGAAGCTTCCACTAAAATGGAGTTTGAATGGTAGGAAACTGTAGGTGCATTAAAGGCGCATAGATGATTATTATTGAAGAGGTCTCGCGGCGATTGGAATACAAGCCGAAGAAAACTGGGAGCAGTGGCGCGAGAATGTCGATGGTTGCCGACGAGACGAAACCCTACAAGAAGCATCGAGCACGTCTGATTGTGAGTGTCGACGGTGTGGATTTGCAGCGAAAAATTCAATTCCAGGAGATCCCCACCGCCGAATATTATGCGGCGCGTTTGATCGATTTGAACACGCGCGCGTTGAATTTCCGCAAATCGATTATAACCGAATTGCATACGGTAAAGGCGGTTTTTTTTGGTTTGCTATACGCGTGCTGAATTGTAGGCGTTGGAATTGCCGGCGATTCGCGAGAAGGGCGACGCGAACGATCGAACTGATCGCGATTGTCGATCATTGGAGATTGGCACCGAAACGGTTTGAGCGCGCATCTAGTAGGCACACTGACGATGGTTTCAGAGCGACACATCGACGAGCAAAATGATGGAGAGGAAGAAGAAGGCGACGACGACGACCACCACCACCACGTCGGAATCCGACACCGCCGTCAAATCGCCGCCAATCGAATTCAAATACGTATGATGAGGCCTTCAATGAAGTGAATCGTCAAAACGAAATATTGCTTCAGGCGCCCAACATTCGCCGGCGACCCGATCGCGGCGATCTCGAAATTCTGCGCGAGACCAATGGCAACGTGTTGTTCGTGGCGAGCACCCGACGGATGGGCATCAAACCGAAACACTAGGAATCAATTGCGACCGACACACGCTTGTCGAATCATATCATCGATTTCACTTTCAAATTCCGGTTTTCATCGTCGTCGCTGCTGTTTTTTTTTTTGTTGTGTGTGTGCGTCGGTTGTAGCATTGCGAAACTGACCTGCGAAAACCATCATCGTCACACTGGCGAGCGCGGTGAACGCGAGAATCTCGGCCATGACGAGCACCATGAAGCAGTAGAAGCGCAATTCGATGAGATCGTCGAGATTCTTGGCCGCCGTCGTCGCCGTTGAGGGTTCGCCATCGATGAACACGTCGTCTTCGGAAACGTCCTCCATCCCTGCAATTTGTTTTTTTTTTTCTTTTCCTCGCGGGACCCCTATTAAATATCAATCTGGCATTCAGTAATTCTTAGATTACGGTATCAGAAGTTTCGTTTTTGTCAAAAATTGGATGCGGTAATTAAAGGCGCACGCAATCTTCAATTCAAAGAAAAAAGAGAAACATGAGAAAAGAATTTTTCTGGGGAAGTACTTAAACCGATATTTATTGAAATTTTTAACAATGGCAAAAATTGTTGATCGGATCGGCATTGAAATGGAATAATCCGGCAAAGTTCCGGTCGAATAACAATATCGAAAAATGGGATTGAAAAGGAATGCCGAGGAAAAGGTGCGATGATGATGATGATGATCATAAAGATACAGACAGATGTCAAAAAAGGGTTGAAAACGCGATTGATAGTGCCGATTGATTGGATTCGCAATTTTTGCCACTAATTATGAACAGTGTAATTGACCAATTAACTGATATCAAATTAGTCGAGAAAATGTTTGGTTCCGATTTGATTCGGTTTTGAGACAAACACGCGTGTTGTTCGATGATCTATGTATCTCGAAAAATTCGAACGATTTGTCGATTTCGATGAAACTGCCAATTTCTTGTCGAGACCCTAAGCAATGCGATTTGATCGATTTCAGATTCCCTTTGCTAATTTTTTGGCTTTTTGAAACAAGTTTTTTTTTGGAAAATCAGTATCCTTAAAATAGATTCGATAATTCGCCAAATTTTGGAAATTCTTGGAAAAAAAACCTGGAATTTCCTTCTCGCAAAACCCGACAAATTAGATCACTTTTAAACTCCTTTATACGATTTTATAATAAATTTCACCAGGATTGTCTTTTCCAAGCCGAAAGTATTCAAGTTGGCGCGCATAGGCACCCGCGTTGCGTATGCGTCGCGGTCGGCGTCGGTTTATAATAAAATTGTCTAAAAATTGAAATAAATAATGTCAAACAATCCTTTTTTGAAATTGACTATTATTTTCGAAAAAAGCAAAGAGAATTTTAGATGAGAAAAATCGAAATGTGATTCGTGGGCTTGAGAAAAGTCGCACTGAACGACGAATTTATTGCAGCAATTTATTAAGTAATTGGCTGATTAATTAATGACATTCCTCTGTCGCCATAAAAGGCAATGATCGATTGAATATTGCCGAGCAAACACCCCTGAAATATCGATTTTTTTCAAGAACTTCAACATACGAGATTCGAAATCCATTCACGTAATCATTAAATTTTGAAGATCTTGTAAAATGTTTTCACTTTTATGGAATTGTGATTTGATGTGAACCCTTAATAACGTATCGATTTTAAGAGAAATGCTTTGAAAAATCACCTGCGAATGTTCCAATTTCTTTTTTTCTTCAATTGCTGGTCCTAATTTCAGATTTTTTTCTTCCTGAAATAGTTAAACTGACTATGACGATTTATCTTAATACAAAAACCGACTTTCACTAAAGCATGAATAAGCTCGAACAGGTAGAAAAAATTATTTTTTCCAAATTTTTAAATTCATTCATTTGTTTTGATGCTGCAAATTTCAATTTCAATTCTTTAAAAAAATCAGTGTCTGGGTCTCGCCGCGATATCACATGAGCTTAATGAATCAGAGCTGATTCGGGCATAAATTAGAATGAAAGTTGACCAGAAATTCATGAGACTAGAAAAGAATTCTCAATGGACAGAGTACAAAACTGTCCAAATTTCGAATAATCGATTATTAGAATTACAATATTTTATTAAAATAAAAACAAACTAGACACTATATATTACAAAAAAAGCATTCTTTGCGCTGAATTGTGAAATTCCACCAATTTTCTTTTTCTTCAAATCGCTGGCTTCTCGATACGCTTGCAAAGAATATTTGCGAAATTTCGTACCATTGCTATTTCAGTTCCATTTGACAATTTCCTCATAAAACATGTAATGTAGTGTTGAACCTATAAGAAAAAGAAAAAATTCAATTATCTACTGCATGATTATCGATAATTATCGCCACGCCATTGCCGACCCAAATCTTTGAGCTTCAAAAAATAATAATTTAATATCAAATTTGGGCGAAAATTCGTGCGACTAGAGAAAAGTCTCACTGGACAGGGTACAAAACTGTCCGCAGCATCGAAATCTCGATAAATCGATTTTTTGAATTATTAAAATAGTAAAAAAACATCCACCAATTTTCTTCTTGTTCCAATCCTTAATGGTTGATCGGACCATTTCCAATAATTATATCCTAAAATTAAAAATTATTGAAGTTTTAAAAATTCCTCATACATTTCATGGGCTTCAATTGATTCGCATTCATGTGAACAGCTTCAGGAACCGAAACATTTCCTTTGCAAACTTTGAATATTTCTTGGCTATCTCTGACTATCTTTTTCCTTGATTTCATACTTTCATCTGCTTAAAAATAATGCATGTATAATATTCGAAATTTTCAAATATACGAAAATACCTGGTTTCATATGCTCATCCGTAAGCACTACAACTGCGTCTGCGTTCAAACTTTCTTTATCTTCATAAATAATGTGGAAAACTGGCGAATGTGAAAAACTGCAGCGATATCCAATACATTGTGTGCGTACACCGAGTCGCACATCTCCGTCTACAGTAATCTCAATTGAAAAATATTTAATTATTGATCGTTTCTTTTTATATAAAACAATTAACTTTGAATAATATAGAAAAAAAATTACTAATACACTTTTCAACACAGTATATATAAAACCATAAATTAAATATTTTTCAATTTAGATTACTGTAGACGGAGATGTGCGACTCGGTGTACGCACACAATACATTGGATATCGCTGCAGTTTTTCACATTCGTAATTTTTAGGCCAATACTTTTATAAATTGTTGGTCGTCGACAGATTGCTAAAATTATAATCAAGCAAAATGTGTATACTGAAGCAATCGATAAAATATATATAGGCAATCGATAATATACTTATTCGCATAAACAGAAGAAGCAAAGAGGAACATTTGTATGGCAACACCCTCCGCCACAACACCAAACCTCTGCATCTCTTCGGCCACGCGAGCTATCATGTTGCTAATAGATAAACGATGAAGTAAGGAATAGTTTTAGGACTCGATACACATTTTATTTATTTCGCATTTAGTTATATTTTCCATACACATGAAATTGTTTTAATTACAATTGAACAGAGGGCTACTAATTAAACAAAAGCGACGAAAATAACACAAACAGTTTTGAAAGACAAATCAATGATGCTCCTTGAATTGTTCGATTTCCTCTATCGAATGCTTTTTTTCTTTTTCGATTTCGTCCAAGTCATCTTGTCCGAAATCTAAATGCTCCTGAATTAAGTTAATTAGCATATTTTTTTAAAATTTATTAAAACTTACCATGGCCGGTTTCATAGGTATTACTTGACGTCCAGTGATTTGTATACTTCCAAAACGAGCGAAAAATGTATATGATTTGTCCGCTCACGGGGAATGAATTCCCAGCATTCATTAGTTAGTCAAAAAATATATATATAAAATCAAATTTGCGCAAAAATTCGTGGGACTAAAGAAAAGTCTCACTGGACAGAGTACAAAACTGTCCAAATTTCGAATAATCGATTATTAGAACAATATTTTATTAAAATAAAAAGAATCTAGTCAGTATAGATTAAAAAAAAAAGAACTTTCATGTAAACTTCCACCAATTTTCTTGTTCTTCCAATCGCTGGCCTGTCGATACGCTTGCAAAGAATATTTGCGAAATTTTGTACCGTTGGTGTTTCAGTCTCATTTGACAATTTCTTCATCAAAATTTTATTTAATGTTTAAAATATTAAAAAAACGAAAACAGCGCATTCTGCGCACCGAGTTGTGAACTTGACAAGTCATTTATTGCGAATGTGCTTCTTTCTCATAATTCCCTCCAATCCGATGACCGACCTAGAGTCTCCATCGTCTGCTTTGGGGTACGCCAAATCGCGGGTCCTGTTGTTTGAATTTTTTCATAATTTGATGGACCACAAAAATTTGCGGTGGTGCCAATTCAAACACCAGCCTGAGACCCGTAGTAATAATAATTATTCGAAAACGAATAAATTTTCGCAGTGCCTTCAAATTCACAACATCAGTGTACAGATTGAAATGTGTGAGTATTAAATACGCTATAATGCATTGTACGCAGTCTGTCTTCTTCGCACTGACGTCGATAATATGCCTTCAAACAAAGTGATGCCAATTAATCTTCTTGCAATTGATGCATCAAATAAGATTCCTAAATGAACTTCTATCAAGTCCGATTTGATTTCTCGTTTCATTGACTTCAAGTGATTGTTGGAATCCCTTGTGCCACTTCTTCATAGAGAGAATGGATCCTTCGATTGCAGCTCATTCCAAAAATGCTCCAATGTTTAATCGTTCTATTCGAATATTTTCACAAATCTTCGGAATTATTCCAGCTTCGAACAGAATATTTGAGAAAGATCGTACCATTACAATATTTTTTTGAAATTTCAAAAAGTTGCATCATATGTCATTTTTATTACTTGCACTATTGGGTCGTGTGCTTCCTTAAATAGCAGTGCATGAATTTCACATAGTTAATCTATATGATTTTGAAATTTGTGTAAAAATGCGTGAGATTTGGTCTCACTGGACGGGGTGCAAAACCGTCCGCAGCACGGAAATATAAAAAAATTAAATAAAGATTTATTGGGTTGAGAGTCTCCCCTGCTAGGTTTGAAGTAATTCATTATATGAAACCTGAAAAACACGGCTGAAAAAAAAGAGAGGATTTTAATCACTGGAATAACAACAACATAATTTATTTATTTATTCGCTCCTCTCGAATATTAGCATGTTGACGTCCTTCATCTCCATCTGCTCGTGGCTGATCGTGTGATCGTTGACAAAGAGGAAATGCTCGCCATTCCAAATGTGTGAAACGTAGTGTTCCATGTTGGGAATATAACGAGTATATCCTGAAATAATAGACAATAAGATGCTTAAACAGTTTGAATGAATTTACCAATTAGCTTCCATGTTGTTCCAAAGAATTCCGTGGGAACACCGCCTCGAAGTCCGACAATATTTGCCGGCTGACCCATGTTCACAACGGCATATTTTTGAGTTTCCGAGCCATGCATTGATCGGATAAGTAGGGCATTTCCTTGGCATTGCTGACAGACACCATTCTCTCGAATTATCGTCGATTGAACAATTGCTGCCATGTCCATGTCTACTTCTGCATTCATGGCGTGACACGATTGACGAACTTCTCGTGTTACTTCCACCGGCCGGCATCCTTGCACACATTGGCTTCGGGTGATCATTTCAAAATTGAAATGTTCGGCAATGTTGATCGGAGTTTTCTATAACAGTTTCATTTAGAAATTTTTTAATCCAGTGTTTTTGTTACCTCCAGAATGTGTCGAACGACGTCGATCGGATCACCTGGTCCAGCTGGCAATCCGATTATATGGCGCAAAAGAATCACATTGAATTTCTGACGCTTGAAAATACGACGTAACTCATTAAAGATGGCCATGTTCGGGAATCGGCCACTTTCAATTGCCTCTCGGAATGTAGAGCATGCATGAATCACATTCAACGCAGAGACTACTATGCGTAGTCTTCAAGGAAAATTTGAATTCCTACAATAATTTGCATTTATATATTTCTAAAAATTGAAGCTATCACTAACAATTTTAAGATAGTTCGACACAGACTTCTACCGCCGATTATGTCGAAATATTTTGCCTCGAAGTCACCTACAGGATGTATCTAAAAACGCAAAAATTCTACTAAAACTATTTTGCAGATATTAATTATTTACCGCATGATTATCGATAATTATCGCCGCGCCATTGCCGACCCAAATCTTTGAGCTTCATTAGTTAGTCAAAAAATAATAATATAATATCAAATTTGGGCGAAAATTCGTGCGACTAGAGGAAAGTCTCACTGGACAGGGTACAAAACTGTCCGCAGCATCGGTTATTCAAAACATTTATAAAAATTTATTTAACAAATTATAATTAGTGGGGTGAAATTCCACGGTTGGCTTAAATTTAAAAAAAAAAAAACATATTGATTTGAATGTATTCTATTCCAAATTCCATTTCCATCGTTGTATATTCATCATTTGCCAAGTTTTTTTCCAATCTTCAATTTTTCGCCTTCTAATTTCGTAGATTGTTTCATTCACCTTCCATTTATGTCCAACGTGTTTCCATTCCTCAAAATGTTCATTAAAAATAGAGGTGAACTGATTCATCTCTTCCCTCCATATGAATCAACTCATCGATTTTAGACGCTTTTTCGTCTCTTCCTTTTGGATTTTTTTGGGGCGTTTCGCTTTGATACTGGTTTTCAATTGACAATTTTTTTATGTCAATATCATTCTGAATTACTTCCTCCATGTGCCATTTTGATTGAATATCAAATCGGGAAGCTTGTCTTATAAAAATTAAAGCCAGGAATGAAATTTGTGCAAAAATGCGTAAGACTTTGAAAGATGTCGCACTGGACGGCGTACAAAACCGTCCGCAGCATGGGAACATCAAAATACAACTGCTTTGTTGATTTATAATATTTATTATTAAAAGAATAATCAACAAATGGACACGTAGTTGCGCCAAATCTCTTAAAAACAGAAAGGTTTTACCAATATGCTTCCATGTGAGACCCAATTAGCGGCAGCTAATTCTTATCAATTTCTTGTCGATTCGGCATCCTCATTATTCTTTGCTCGGTTTTCCGATTCTTCCCTCCTTTCGATTTTTGTCCATCCGTTTGCTTAAGGAATTCTTGCTGCCGACAATATTCGGGACTGGTTGGACTCTCATAATAAAAAAAAATAAATTTCAAAAAAAAAATACAAAAATAATGAAAGGAAAATTGAAAAGACTCGAGCATGACGAGCAAAGTCGATTGAGTTCTTCTCAACCAATTAGTCAATTAATTAGATTTCTTGTAATTAATATTTTTTAATTTTGAATTTAGTTTTCAAAAATTGAAAAATTCCCTTCCCCCCCCCTAACCTAGGGTCTTCATTCGAGCGGCAAAAATGAGCAATTTAATTAGAGGCAAATTTTTTTCAAATTTTATTAATTCTTCAAATTTTTGATGCATTTCGGTGGAATATTCTAAAAAAATAACTCATAAAAATTTCGAAATAAACGTGAAATTTGCCATGGCCTAAGAATTCGCGGCCGCGGGCGGCGTCCACCAAAATAGAAGTTCTATTCTAACCAGCAACGCATATTTTCATCGAGATTTAAAAAGGACGGAAACAAAAAAATAAATGGGCTGAAAACTGATGAAAAAGGGCTTGCCACAGCTCATTTTTTGTCTACTTTTCATCAATTTTTCATTTTATTTATTCATTTTAGTAATTAACTGTATTGACCATAATAATACACTGATTTTTAAGCCCAACATTGCTTAAAATCGGCCGATCTGGCTGAAATTTTTGCCATAGCTTTAAAACTCTTTGAAAATGAGATTGAGTGACATCGCATTCTGCACAAAACTAATATTTTTTCGCAAAAAACTAAAAATTTCATTAAAATGCCAAAAATCGTTGAAAAACAAAAAAAGGTTTTAAATTTTTGATCTCATTATGAATTTTGCTATTCGAAAAAAATATTGCATTATTTTTAAAAGCACGAAATCACAGAAAATTATTAGAATTTTAGATTTAGAAATGATTGGTTCTCTTCAGCGAATTTCATTTTCTTTTTATTAAGCTTTTCGTCTTTCGATTTGACTATTCTCATTAAAAAAAATATTTTTATTATCGTTTTGTGAACATTTTGAACTGTGTTCGAATTTAGCTTATCGAAATTGCAATTTCAGAACCTTGAGAAAATATTTTTTTAATAACAAATTATTTGCCTAAAAAATTATTTTGATTCTAACTAAGCCTTCTGTATACTTCAAATTAACAAAAAAAGAAACTATTTTTTTATAGCTGCTTTTTTTCGATTTTTTTTCTTATATCAAAAATTGTATTTTTTTTTTCCTCGTTCTTCAATCCGTTACACATTTTCTTCAATATTTTCGAAAAATACGAAAAAATAGCATACAAAATGAAAAATAAAAAATTACAGTACTGACTTCGCGACGTGACCCGCGCCCAACTTTTCGTGTGCGCCTTTAAAAATAAATAGCGGAGAATTACGATATATCGCGACAATTTTTTGTAATTTTCGAAGTGCATAGGGAATTCAAATCAAAAAATTGTTTTTTTTTTCATTGCATGAAAAAGTCCATTAAAAAAAGCTCAAAAATATTAGGAAAATTTTTTTTGGGAAACTATAATTTCAATATGTTTGGGTGTTTTTTAAAGAATTCTCATCATTCGAATTTCTACGAGCCTCGAAATACCAAAAATTGGGAATTCAAAATGTCCAATAATGTAAAAAAAAATTTCATTTATGGAAATTCGTGTTTCGATTTTTCGATTTTTAGGTTTTACATACATTTTCAGATCTGTTAGGTTATGAATAACACATAAAGAAGACGTTCAAATTTGAATGGAGAAGTTCAAATTGACATTGCGGACTTGTGCATTTTATTTGACGACTTTTCAACTGGGGTTTTTTTTTCGAAACAGCTAAATAACCTCAATTTTCTAATTTTTATGATTTTATTTAGCCCCTCCCCTCCCCCTCCTTTAAACAATAATCTATTTTTAAAAATAATTTAATGAGTGCATATTTGGGTGGGTGAAAATATAAAATCAAATATTTTGGGAAATTCTTTCTCGCTGCTAAATTCTCTAACATTTTCCCATATGTGCCTTTAAATATTTACAGTAAGTCGTTCAAAAAATTTCTTGAAATTTTGGGAAAAAACTTGTTATTATTATTATTTTTCTCTTTTTTTTGAATTCATTTTAAAGGAGTCTCAATTAAAGGCGCATCGCTTCATTAAAAAAAAATAAACTAATCTGGAATTCCGCAATTCCTCTTCTTCAGATTCTCCAGGACTTCTCGATTCAGATTCCATTCATCATTTTTTCAATTTTGATTCTGAAATTTTTAGCTATCAAAATTTGAATCTAATCAAAATAATCTTACCCTTCTTTGTTGTACCCAACAGCTCTCATGGTCCGACAAATTCCCGATAATTTCTGCCATTTTGCGGGCCTAAAATACTATGATTTTTTTTTAGAAATTTCAATATTTCCAACCATTTTCTACAGCATCCCTCCATTGAACTAGTGCTACAGTAATCCGCATCGGAAAATGTCAAGAAAAACTGTGACGCATTAATAATAATTGGAAATGCTGAAAAGAGAGCATGGGGGTGTGAAGAGACGCAGACGCGAAGGAGTGAGATTGAATAGGAAAAACGAGAGATGAGCGAAATTTCAAAAACGTCTCAACGCGGCTGTCCTACGACGAATCGGGTTACGGTGGCGCTGGTTGAGGTGTGCGGCGTCTCGCGCGGAAAACAATTGGCTACGCGCCAAATTCGGAGGATGAATCATAACAGGAGAAAAAAAACCAAACGGATGACTTGGAGGGGATGGGGGCGAGAGAGTGTGCGAGTAGGAGAGAATTAGACAATACGGCAGTCTGATTTCGAATTTGGAAACAACAAAACGCAACTCGAAAATTGTCCGCAGATGAATTTTAATAAAAACGCCCATATGGTTTGGATTTTTGATGAATAGATGCTAATTATAAACAACACGCGAATCGATTATTTTTGGCGGCAAATTCAAATTTTAAAAAATTAATCGATTGAGCGAGTATTGCGGCGTTTTTCGTGCGAAATTGGCGATCCGCGAGTTTTTATGAGACGATTGTAAAACTAACTCAACGCGAGCATCTGCGGCTTGACAATGCCCTTGCGACAGGCATAATGTGTTCAAACGATTTGATTTCCATTGTCCTGCGCTAACTATATATCATATAATTACGTTGTCGTATACAATTGAGATAGGAAACATTCTTTTTGATGATGTTTTTTGTATTTCCCAAAACAAAAATATTGAGACATTTTATTTTCGAAAAAATTTTTAGATGGGTCTCGCAACGATTTGATTTTCTTCTTGGTTTATAAAAATGAACTTGTGCATTTTTTTTAACAAAATTGATTCTTTATGAAAGAAAAATATGATTGTGGCGTAACCCTGAAAATGTCCGCAGATGTCTCAAATCAAATTTGTATGGCTAAGAATTTTGAGAACCCTGGTAAAATTGGGAGTTGTGACTTCAACGCTTTTTTTCAAAACCAGCTGCGGACATTTTTCGGGAATCAGAAAACCACCAGAATTCCAGTTTTCTGCAATTCTGAAGGCTCAATAAAATTCTGTCAACCTCAATTTTTGCATGGTCCTTTAAAATTGAATGTTTAAATTGCGAGAAATTATTTTCACCAGACCACTTTTTCAAAAATGCCAATTTTATTATTATCATTAATTAAGATCACATAATTAAGTAAAATAGAATGAGATGCCAACAAATAAAAACGCTGAAAATTTTGGCGCCATTTATGGCGTCAATCTTGAAATCGAGCTGAAATTTCAACGCGCCCCGATTGGCATGATGATAAAACATTGACATCGATGGACCATTGAAGACCGCCCATTGGTGGTTTGTCGAATCACTCGCATTGTAGACACCCAAATGATGATTGGGAATAAAGACATAAAGAAGGCCATCATCGAAATGCAAAATTTTGTAGGAGAATTGGAATTGCATTGAGCTGTCTGAAATAACCACCACAATGGTAATATTAAGCCCAATATCGGTTTGGAAACAAAGGAGAAATATAATGAATTCGATCTGCGGACATTTGCAATGGCTCCAATGGTCCGCAGATGATATATAATTTGAAAACAAACCGCCAATAACATCATAATATTCAATTAATTCATCATTTTTGTCGTGAAAATGCGCGTTGAAAAATCCGCGACGGCCGGCAAACGGGTGTTCCCATCTCGCTGAAATTTCGAATTTTCAGAGCGAATTTTTTCAAGCATTGACTTCTACCCATGTGTTTGTCCCTGGTCAAGCTCAACATCGCACTGCCGGCGTTCAAATAGTAGAATCTTACGACGGCTCGAAAATTCTGTGGAAGATCCGAATGGATGTTGGACGCGTTGTATGAAGCGATCAAATTGGTGAGACCGCCAACATAGACGTCCAAACGCGAATTCTGGCAATTTTGATGCGTATGGCTTTTCGGTTCGATTCGATCACCTCATCAATGCTCATTGAACTCAAGTATTCGTCATGGATTGAATGGGTCACTGTCAGAAGCATTGATGAATCTGAAAGGCTGATATTCCGAAACCCGGACGCCACAATGTATTCTCCATGGAATTGAGTGAGCGCTGGAAGGTCTGGAAGGCCGTCAATTGGAATTTCGAACAATAATTCCGATCCAACCGGTTTTGTCGACGATCACCAAGCGGAGTTGAGTTTGAATCGGGATCAGCGTGTATATTGTGACGGTCCGCTTCGTCGGCATCAGCATTTTTCCGCTTTTGAAAATCGAATAGGCGCTGAATTCAAAAAAATTGGACTTGATTTTCTAGGCGGCCCAACTTTCCAATACAAGTCGCATTCCAGTTGGGACCATCGAAAATCAATGTGGCCCTCATATATTGGTGCAAATCTTTAAAATGGCCGGCTATGGAAGCAATGGCGATCTGAAATGAAGTGCTGAAATTGAGAAACGCCTCATTGTATACCTGATTCTCGCCACGAACCATTATTGGATGATAAGTATCCTCCGAGTTCAGTACAACGGCATGAGATGATTTATAAATGTCGATATAAGTAGGGGAGAACACGTGAGACACTGAAATTGATGGCGATAATTGGCGATAATTGGGTATGGAATTTGGTGGCACAATTTTGGCGAGTGATGTCAAAATTCAGCGAGACGTTCGCGACGGTTTCGACGATGATTTCCAATCCGGGATGCGTCAAATAGAACGCTCTTCGATTTCGGTGTTGTTGAAGCTGGAAAAAAATAGAAAATATGCAAACCATCATTAATAATTCGATAACATTTCCACTTGATTTCGAGCTTTCACAATAATCGTCGAGATTTTCGGCAATTCGGCGACGAGATAAATGTAGACAAAATAATTTTGTGGAATTGAAATCTGAAAATTAAAAAAAATTATATTCGATTAAAAATAAACTGGATTTCTTTGATTTGAAAAGCAGAAAAAATATTTTTGAAAAATCGAAAATGCAGATTTGTTGGCTTCTCACGAAAAATTGCGGACTTTTGCATGTTAATTGACGACGAATTTTCGAAACAAAATTGAGTTCCTTTTTTTGGGTTTTCTACTAACTATTTCTCACGAAATTTGTGCTCTTTCTGAGATTCCCCCTTTTTAATTACATACCTTCCAATTGCATGTCTTATTAATTGGCATATTTGTCGAATTGAATTGGTAGAATGACTGGAATTCCATGGAAATGTTGTAAGCAACATCGCAAGCTGAAAAAATGAATAAATTATTGAGAGAAAAATAAATTTATTCAGGTGTCGTGGGATCCTGCGTTTTGTACGCAATGCGATGAGCCAGTGACCGTAATCCTCGAAGCGATTTACGGGCATTTTTTTAAATTTCCTATTTTCAATTTTATTCAAATTTTTCGCTTAATTTTCCTATTTTCTTTTGAAATTTTCTATTAAAAATGAGTAAAAACCGAGTTTAATAATTTATTTAGCAGAATATGCGTTTTCAAACAACATTGTTTTGGTAAAAACAGCAGAGATTAAAAAAAATATTTTTGTCGTTAATAAAATTCTTTTTTCGTGTTTTGCTCTTAGTACGCGTTTCTATTATCTTGTTTTGGTATTCTTCATTTTCAACGTAATTTTTAGAGCGACAAAATCTTCACAAGGATTCCCAACTCAACTGGACAAATGGAAATTCATTAGTGGAGTACAAAATAAGGTAAATCTGTCCGATTCGTATTATATTAATTTTTTGCTTTAGAAAAAGAAGAAAAATTGAAAAATTTAAAATACGAAATTTAAAAAAGTCCACCGTAAATCGCTGCAAGGATTACGGCAACTGGTTTATCACATTGCGTACAAAACGCGGGATCCCACGACACTTGGATACATTTTTTTTTCTCTCATCAATAAGTATTACATTCTTTTTTTCTGCTAAAAAAGTATCTGCGGCCATTTATATGAGAAAAATTCTTTCGAAGATCCCCCCGAATTTTTTTTTCACCAAAAATTTGAAAAAATTGAACCTACAAACTTCTTGAGAAACAACAAATCTTGACAAATATGCAAATAATGCGATGGTCCACATTTTGTAATAAATATTTTGTTGAAATGCGAATCAATGATATTCGTGAATATCATATTTGACAACGAACACACAACAACAAACCATTGGTTTGTGTGTCGAATGAATGGCCTGGGAACCAAGCGCTCATCAGAATCGAATCGAAGATGAAAGCTTGCATTCGTTCCTCGAATAAATCATCTCCAACATCATCATCATCATCATCATTTTCGAAGAGGGCAATAAATTAGCGCCAAATTGGGAGGGAAAATAGGCGGCTGTTGACACCATCGAATGTGATAGCGATTTGATCGACATCTCGCATTCTTCGCTTTTCGCTCTTTTTTCGGAATTTCGTTTTTTCCCCTAAAAACTTCATTTTTATAACCAAAAGTAAAAAAAAATATACAGTGGAAAAATAGTTCAGGTTGTTTCCCAAAAAAGGCGCCTCCCGATTTTCTTTTTAATTAAAAAATTAAAAATAAAAATTTTTGGGAAACGAATTATTTTAAATAATTATTGAAAATTTGAGTGTGCAAGTTCACCGCGACGCAGAATTGCACTGAATTTTTTCGAATATCTGAAATTGATCGCCATTTTCATTTTTCATTTGATTTACTGAAAAAATCGAGAAGAATGCATCAAAAAAGAGAAAAAAATGATTATTTTTTTTATTATTCATTTTTTTGCTGAAAATTTCTCAATTTTTTCCACTCAAATAAATATTTCTATTCTAAAACTATATTGAATTTCGTCTATTTTTTAAATGCTCATTAAATTGAAAATTGGAGAAAAAAATGGATTAAAAAAAGGGAAAAATTCTCAAATTCCTAAATTATTAAAAACCGTAATTAAAGGCGCACGCATTTTTTTGATTTTCTTATTCTCGCCACGATCGATTTCAGTTCATTCAGAATCAGATTATTGTCGTTGCAAAATATTGAAAAATCATGGACCATCGTATTTTAATCGGGCGGTAATTCAAATATTGATGTATAATTCAGAAAACTAATTTGAATTGAAGTGTGCAATTCACCGCGACGCAAAATTACACTTCGAAAAACTCAAAAAAAAAACGTGGAAGAAAAAAATAGAACTCTCATTATTTTCCCGAGAAATTTGAATTTGAAAAAAAATTCCAAAAGGTGTACCAAAAAAAAATTCAAATCGTATTCCGAAAGTACTCAAAATAACCGCATGAAACCATACTCGAAAACCACTATAAAACGCGATTAATATTATCATATTGCACACTGCAATTCGATTGAGTTTCATGGTCATTTATGGCATGCTTTTATTTTCTGCGTTTCACATTTTTTATACCACCCATATTATTGGGTATTACTTTGCTCAGTGCCACTCTCCATCAAAAATCGAATTATCGGCATCGCGCCCAAAAAAAGCCAATTACAGTGGTCTTGGCACGAAATTAAAAGTGTAGATTTACGGACCTAAAAAGTTGGTTGAAGGCGCACACGAGACCTCTATTAAATTTTTTTTTGCCATTTTGCAAATTTTCGCGCAACGCTGACCACATGAGGACCAAGTCTTTCAAAAATTGAATTCAGGAATTCAAATTTCTTCAATTTTCAGATCGTTATCTGCAAGTTTTGATTCTCTTCATATTTCTGATCGTTCATGGGGGTTGCCTCATATGAATGGTCTCAAGGTTGTGAATTTCGCGGCCGAGCCATTTTCGGCCAGCAACTATGCGGGCGTAAACAACGGAGTGTCGTAAACCCTCACTTCTACTTATTTCTTGATTCCATCAGAATCGAGTGTCGGCTAGCCGGCCGCCGGATTTGACAAGCCTGGGTGGCCTAATAAAATATAAATTTTCTTCTTGCCATTTTCTCAAAACCTCATTGGTGTTCCATCAAAAGAAAATTCTGGAATCTTGCGACGGCGGCGGCAGTCGGGGGTCTTTTTTTCTCGTCGAGGCGAGCGCGATGTAAGCCCATTGAGCTCCACACGTTTTTTGTTTTGTTTTCGACACTTTGCATTTCAAATCACCCTTCTCAACTCAACCCACTCGGCAATTCGAAACCACCACCGCCGGGGCCGTACTATCGGGGGAGGCCGATATTTGTATGTATGCATAACCCATATTTCGAATGACGCTTCTCTTTCGTATGTGTGACACAACAAAAAAAACGAAAGCCTATCCCCCGTTTTCTTATTCATCCCATTTTTTCGCATCGCCGCCATTTTTTTTTCTGTGAGACGATTTGTCGGCAGCAAAAAATTTGGAAAAGTTTCGTTCGCTGGTGAGCACCAGGGCTGTGCGGCAATTCGGCAATTTGCCGAAAATCAAAATTTCGGCTATTAAATATTTTCAACAATAATTCGAAATATAAATCCGAATCTTCACAGTATCCCAAATTATTCAATGGACATTGATTTTTTTTTGATATCAAATTGCCGAAAATCAAAATTTCGGCAATTTCATTGCCGTACAGCCCTGGTGAGCACCCAAATCCTTTGAAGAATCATTCAAACTCTTCAAATCAAACATTGAGCATGTTTAACCCGGGGAATTACACCCATAATAATAATAATAATAATAATAAGAATAAGCAAGATGTTATGATTGGAGAGCGAGAGACAGAGAGAGAAGCCTGTACACACCGGCCGTCCTTTCGTCCGTGATGAACGCATAATAATAATCATTCAAATAAGAATAAAGAAAAAAGAAAATAAGAGGAGGACGAGCGGACGAATGTGTTTGTATCTGCGCGAAGAAATTTGCATCTTTTCTCGCCTACTATATCAAATAATTGAACGCACTTCACACAAGTCTTCCACTCGAATATATATCAAGCCCAATCTCCCCAGCCCCCCCCCTTTAAACAATAATTTCCATTTTTTGGCAATATTATTTTTCAAATGAGAACCTAGATAATTAATTTTGAAAATTGTTCCATTCTATTTTTCATTTTGGTTCCTCTTTTAGGGAAAATTGCGTCAGAATTTCAACTTGTTCATTTTTGGACCAATTAAATTTCATCAAATTAATTTGATTCGATATAAAGCATCGCTAATTCTTTAAAGGCGCATGCTAGTAAATTTGTTGATGTTTGGAGAAATCCATGCTATTTTTCTTGTTTCTTTAATTTCAAGCTCTACTGAATTTCGAAATTCGCCCACGACCATTCAAAGAGGTTTTGAAGCCCATTATCGTTATGTTGAAATTCCTGGGTATTTGAGACAGCTAATGGGACCCTAAAGCCACGCCCACGTCAGCAAAAAAAATCGCCATAATCCGTTCTTTATGGCATTTTTTTTCTTGGTTTAGTTGTGCCCTTTTATAGGCCATTTCGGCCTCCAATATACATATTGTTTCCATTTTGCAACACCACCACAAAAAAAACGGGGCGTCCGACGCGCATTTATTATTTGTACGAATCGTAAGAAGTTCACACGGACCACCCCGGACAGGAACCGGCCGGCACCACCGTCCGAGCCTTCGGCGCCCCCCCCCCTTGCAAGTTTCCCAGACACTTTCGTTCAACACCGTCTACTTCTTTTTTTTTTTCTACATCAATTCTTCATGATGATCATCATCATTTCGTTGATTGACTATGAGAATGTCTATGATGCTCCTGGTCAATCATTACTTTTCAAAATCTTTTTTTTTGTTGAAAACTGGAATACGCCGATTCGCATCATTACGAACTTTTCATATCAAACAATTTTTATGGGTCTTTATGTGTGTGTGAGAAGAAACAAAGTTTCGAGACAAACTGGAATATCTCCCCCCCTTTTTTTTTCTTCCTTTTATGGCTCCAATCGTCCATGACATTGCGTGGAACTCCGCTGATAGGCCGATTCATATCAGTGCGGAAATATTTCTCATTTTCACATTTTCAACATCTGGCATTTGATGTGAGGTCACCACTCGTTTTCACCAGAGAAGTGCCCCCCAACTAGTTTAATGGACCTGATCCGTTAGATTCAAAATCGAGGATTGCTTGTCCCGCTGTTGTTCAGATTGTAGCAGAAACCAGGAATAATGTTGATAATTTATTCATTCGCCTAAACGCAAAGTCCCGATGCTGATTCGCATTTGGTTCCCGATGGACACTTCGAGCACGTCGCTCCGCTTTCGTAGATATTCTGCCCCAAATAGTTTCCGCTGAAATCCAATTTGGTCATTTCCTAGATTGCTGGGATTCTGATTCTCACGCTGGCTTGTATTGGCACACCACTGCGACCTTGTTCATTCCGCGATCCTTTCCGCAGTTCTTCACACCGCATCCGATGAGTCCCGTCTTGGCCCACGCCATCTGGGTTGCGTGTCCGACGCCGGTGTTGAACAGAGCCATGTCAAATTTGTTGGTCTTCCAACCATAATCCTGGAACTCCTTTTCCCACGCTTGCGAGGCCATGGCTCCCTGGAATCAAGAGTGGATCTTACAGCACCCCTAGACTACTCACGAATCGGTTTAGATCTCCAAGAGACGCCGACGTCCAGTACCAGTAGAGGTTCTCGCCCAGCCCATTGACACCGGAATGACCTGTCGGACACTGATTGGCGTAGGCCTGCGCGCTCGCCGCCACACTCGCGTCCCACTTCATTTTTAGAATATTGGAGCCCGACGGCTTTCTGGTGCCTTTGGCGACATAGGTGCCTTTGGCGAGACGCGATCTCAACGTGTTGTGCACATTGAGAATCTGCGATTGGCCAGTACTGCTAAACTGGCATTCGGCGGCTGGAAAAATGATATGAAGGATTGCGAATTGCGAAATGATTACCTGCGATGGCAACACCGAGAAGAATAATCGGATGCATGCGAACACAACAATGCGAGCAATTGAACTTGCGGCTTTTTATGGGTGTGCTCAAGCTGTGCTAACAGACAACTCGTGGTTGATACGCCCTCGAAAACAATCCAAGAATCAATTTTTGACCGACTATTTATTTAGAAAGAAAAAAAAAGTTCGAAATGTATCTAAGCGCAAAGTCCTGTTGAGGATTCGCATCTGCTTCCCGATGGACACTTCGAGCACGTCGCTCCGCTTTCGTAGATATTCTGACCCAAATAGTTGCCACTAAAATCGAATGGATATTTTCGAGATCGCTTGGATTCTGATCCTTACGGTTTCTTGTATTGGCACACCACTGTGACCTTGTTCACTCCGCGTTCTTTTCCGCACGCCTTCACACCGCATCCGATGAGTCCCGTGCCGGCCCACGCCATTTGGCTAGCGTGTCCGATGCCGGTGTTGAACAGAGCCGCGTCCAATTTGTTGCTCCTCCAGCCGAATTTTTGGAACTCGTCTTCCCATGATTTCGTTGCCATGGCTCCCTAACAAGAAAAAGAAGCTCCAAAGGTCGATTCCTTCACCTACGTATTTGTTGAGATCACCAAGACTCGCCGACGTCCAATACCAGTAGAGGTTCTCGCCGAGACCGGCGGCGTGCGAATGGCCCGTCGGGCATCTGTTGGCGTAGGCCTGCGCGCTCGCCGCCACACCGGCGTCCCATTTCATTTTGAGCATGTTCGAGGCCGATGGTTTTCGGATGCCCTTGGCGACGTAGGCGCCTTTGGCAATCTTCGAGCGCATCGCGTTGTGCGCATTGAGAATCTGCGATTGTCCGGCACGACTGAATTGCGCGTCGACGAGCGTCGACGACAGAGCAATCAAGGCGATGCACGAGTAGGGGAGCATTGCGAATGGCGAATCGGCACGATCGTCAAAGCTTTTAAAGGCGCATGCCAATTTGTTGGAGCGTGAGAGAAATGCACTATATGCAAATATTTTTCAATTTTATTTTTTTATTTGTATTTATTTTTTGCAAAAAAAAAGATTCGAATGCAAACTCCAAGGATCATACTGCATATAAATTGTCCAAATGAAGTGAATATCAAAAAAAGTGATTGAATAGGCGCGATCGCCCTGGGTTCGTAGATATGAGGCAGTTCGATTTGAAAGAGACTCAAGCTAGATTGAACGGCGATGCGCATAAAACTCTATTGACGTTTGGCAATCTTCAGGAGATGGTTGTGAAGGAACTGTTCAGGTATCCTGGAACTCTCTGATCAGTCCATTCGAGTACGCACTGATTCCCTTCGGATTTGTCGAATGTAGTCGATGAAATCCATGAGCAGCGGGGGGATGTTGGATTTTCCGTTGAACTATGCTATTGATCGTGTGTTGTCAACACAGCAAAAGCCTCTTCTGAATCTAACTTGAGTTTCTTTCAAATCGAATTGCCACATATCTATGAACCCTGAGAGATCGCGCCTAATCAATCACTTTTTTGATATTCACTTCATTTTGACAATTTATATGCAGTATGATCCTTGGAGTTTGCATTCGAATCTAATTTTTTGCAAAACAAATAAAAACAAAAAAATAAAATTGAAAAATATTTGCATATAGTGCATTTCTCTCACGCTCCAACAAATTGGCATGCGCCTTTAAAAGCTTTGACGACCGTGCCGATTCGCCATTCGCAATGCTCCTCTACTCGTGCATCGCCTTGATTGCTCTGTCGTCGACGCTCGTCGACGCGCAATTCAGTCGTGCCGGACAATCGCAGATTCTACGTCGCCAAAGGCACCCGAAAACCATCGGCCTCGAACATGCTCAAAATGAAATGGGACGCCGGTGTGGCGGCGAGCGCGCAAGCCTACGCCAACAGATGCCCGACGGGTCATTCGCACGCCGCCGGAGAACCTCTACTGGTCGTGGACGTCGGCGAGTCTTGGTGATCTCAACAAATACGTAGGTGAAGGAATCGACCTTTGGAGCTTCTTTTTCTTGTTAGGGAGCCATGGCAACGAAATCATGGGAAGACGAGTTCCAAAAATTCGGCTGGAGGAGCAACAAATTGGACGCGGCTCTGTTCAACACCGGCATCGGACACGCTAGCCAAATGGCGTGGGCCGGCACGGGACTCATCGGATGCGGTGTGAAGGCGTGCGGAAAAGAACGCGGAATGAACAAGGTCACAGTGGTGTGCCAATACAAGAAACCGTAAGGATCAGAATCCAAGCGATCTCGAAAATATCCATTGGGTTTCAGTGGCAACTATTTGGGTCAGAATATCTACGAAAGCGGAGCGACCTGCTCGAAGTGTCCATCGGGAAGCAGATGCGAATCCTCAACAGGACTTTGCGCTTAGATTCATTTCGAACTTTTTCTTTCTAAATAAATACTTACTAACTTAGTTGCATAGTCGATCCGTTCTTCAGCGTAGCGCGCGGATCACAAGTCTCCATTGCTTTCGATTTCTGGTTCTGCTCGTCCAATGTCGTCTGACCATCTTATTGCTCTTTTAAAATCACTTGAGTGCCATTCCGCTGTCTCTCTTGTCCAGCCGTTCTCGGATCTCCTTGCAATATGTCCAGCTCAGCGATAATTCTGTTGGTGTATAAAGAGCAACGTTGACAGGTTAGCGCCGCGCAGAATGTCTAAGCTTCGGCAGAACACTAAATTCCGTAAAAATGAAAAATTATGTTCTAACCAAGAAAACTTCATGGTTGGCCATCAGATTTGGACGGATTTCGCCCAACTCTGGTTGGCATCTTGATAGAAGGAGGGACCTTCCTATCGTCAATCTGTGCACGGAAGGGTCGAAAATGTGGAAGACCAACTAGACCCAACCAACAAGAATCACATGAGAGTGCCATCATCTCTATGAAGACCAGTTCAACAATATCTCTGGGAGAACCGAACCACGTGGATTGATTTTGTAAACGATATCAAAAATTTGATTTATTAGTGACGAATGTTAGACGCAGAGGCCGGTGCCTGTCTCGCAGCGTGTTCCCGCCGGGCATTGCGAACACGTCGCGCCGGATTCGTAGATGTTCGATCCAATGAAGTTGCCGCTGCAATCAGATGAATCACCGATACTCGATTCCGTCCTTACGGTATTTTATATTGGCACACCACTGCGACCTTGCTCATTCCGCGATCCTTTCCGCAGTTCTTCACACCGCATCCGATGAGTCCCGTCTTGGCCCACGCCATCTGGGTTGCGTGTCCGACGCCGGTGTTGAACAGAGCCATGTCCATTTTGTTGGTGCTCCAGCCGAAATCTTGGAACTCCTTCTCCCACGATTCCGACGCCAATTTTCCCTAAACCGAATCGTTTTCAACTACTCTCGCCATCAATCCCACGTATCGGTCAAGGTTTCCAAGATTCGCCGACGTCCAGAACCAGTAGAGGTTCTCGCCGAGACCAGCGGCGTGCGAATGACCCGTCGGGCACGTGTTGGCGTAGGCCTGCGCGCTCGCCGCCACCCCATCGTCCCATTTGATTTTCAGAATATTGGAGCCCGACGGCTTCTGAACTCCTCTGGCCACATAGGAGCCTTTTGCGATTTTCGATCGCATCGTGTTGTGCATATCGAGAATCGTCTGCTTTCCCGATTGACTGAATTGCGCGTCGACGACGACGGCGGCAAGAATCGCAGATGTACAAAGAAATGAATAGAACATGACAATGGTGGTATGAGCATCTTTCGTGCGGTTTATAAGCGGACCATTTTATGTGCGAAATTCCGATTTTTTATTTCTCGCTAAATCAATGAAAAACCACCAAAACAGCATATGTGCGCTTGGCGGCAATTCAAAAACAAAGCCCTTCATGGGTTCCATTATTATTTTTATGATTCAATCAGTAATCAACGATATCATATGCATCTTGATAGTATTCTTTATTATCTTTTGTGCAAATAAAGATTGTGTTGTTCATTTTTGTCTAAGAGCAAAGACCGACTTTGTCGCAGCTCGTTCCGGCCGGACAATTCGAGCACGTCGGTCCCGCTTCGTAGATATACGTGTTGAGATAGTTGCCCGGCGGTTTGTATTGGCACACCACCGTCACCTTGTTCATTCCCTGATCTTTTCCGCACGCCTTCACACCGCATCCGATCAAATAGGTGCTGGCCCACGCCATCTGGGTGGCGTGTCCGATGCCGCTGTTGAACAGATTGGTGTCGAAATAGTTCGAGTTCCAACCGTAGTCCTGGAACTCCTTCTCCCACGATTGCGAGGCCATGGCTCCCTAGCAAGAATAAGAAACTCAATGAGTCGTCTCGTGTGGATTCCTCGACTCACATATTGATTGAGATCACCAAGACTCGCCGACGTCCAATACCAGTAGAGGTTCTCGCCGAGACCGGCGGCGTGCGAATGGCCCGTCGGGCATCTGTTGGCGTAGGCCTGCGCGCTCGCCGCCACACTCGCGTCCCACTTCATTTTCATCATATTGGTGGCGCTTTGCTTTTGGGTGCCACGGGCGACATAGGTGCCTTGAGCAATGCTGGATCGAAGGTTGTTGTGAGCATAGAGGATCTCGTTCTGTCCAGTATTGCTGAACTGGGCGTTCAGGCCTGTAATCGGTGATGCCGCCTTGTATGATTTATTCAGTACCTGTGAGGCAAGCCAGCGCGATGAGAATTGAGTAGATGGCCATTGTCGATCTCCGACTTGGGCGCGTTCAAATTTCCACCTTTTATACAGGCTTCTGTGAGTTTGTTGGAAAGGAAGGAACCCGCCCACTTTTGCCTTATCAGGAAGTACACCAAACAGTAATCACATGCAATTTTCAAATAAGAGTTTGACACGTACGATTTGTGAAAAAATGTATGGGTCTTATCGCGAATCGTTGGAAGACCCTCAATCGTATTTTATAAATGAGATATTATTCTTGAAACTACAAACAATTGGATGGGAAAAGCTACAAAAAGATTTTTTCCATGCGCCTTTAAATTTGATTTATTTGTGTTTAGAAAAAAATGCTTTTAAGGAAAGGAAGCGAAAAATAGAATGCCATTTTTTTGGGGAGCGCGAATTTTGTTTTCCACTCGTCATTGCTGAAAATCAACATCACTTTTCAAAAACAACATCAGGTCCGCAATGTGTCGTCGCGGTGTTTGCGTGACGCCAATTATTTTGATGACAAAATTTTCAAAATTTTTACAATCGCAAAAATGCGCAAATGCCAGTTTTTAGAAAAAATTCTTTGGCTTAAAAAAATAGAATGATCACTGAATCCCAAGATTCCTGCAATTTTTATGCATTTGAACACGACAAAAAAATCTCATTGTCCTTTTGTTAAACCAGCAAATTTCATTTTCGATTTCATTATTCTTCATTCAAAAGCTCAGCGCACCGTAAAATCGGAGGAGATTGCCAATAGAAAGCAACGAGTTGAAGAAAAAAAAAAGAATGCTCTGTCGTGATGTATATGTTCATTACCTTGGATGTTTTTTGCTTCATCTCGCATGAAGCAATGACGAGGAGAAATAAACCGCTTGAGGCATTCTTGAGATGTGTGTGTATTCATGGCTTATTTGGGAGGGCTCTCGCGAGAATCTTGAAAGTTGTTGAGCCATCAATTTTTGTCTTCGAGCGGCTGCTCAGCGTTTTCACAGAAAAAAAAACGAACTAACAATCCCAGTGGGACTCATTTGGCTATTTCGAGAATTTCGTTTACACATTTTCCACACAGTACGCATCTGCTCTCCACAGAATGAGAACATGGATAAGCGCAATTCGCACCTGCGGCGCCAGGTGTTCCGCATGGCGCAGTTGCGTCGCCGCGGGGTACCAATGCGAGCAGTTTTGGCTCGACTCCACCCCGCGCACATCCGCTTCTTCCTCACCCATTTTTTTTCAAATTTGTACGAATCACGCAATTTTCACATGGGTTTCGAGTTGCAGCAACGCAATGCGTGTTCCAACTTTTTTCTCCACATCCCTCTTCTTCTAGTTGCTTTCCATTCATTCCCCCCGGCGCATTTCCCCCCTAAAAGGATGTGCATCGGCAACTCTTGGCAGCTCGGCGGAAGAAAATGTTGTTCAATTTTCGTCCGAGATTTGACAGCATTCTCTTCTCGAGAGATTTCGCTGACAATATTCGCTTTTTTTGGTTCAACATTTGCGTGAATAATTTTAAATTTTCAAAGAAAAAAAGAAAAGAAAAATTGGTCGCCTCAATATTTCAGACCGATTATCCCGCGAATTGTCGGCAGCATCGAATCAGCATTTCGCGACTAATCCCCGCCGGCACCGGCCGTTGAACAACACAAAAAAAATCAATAATAATTGGTGTATAATATAATATATAATATATTACCAGTAGCCGGTGTGTGTGTGTGTCATCCGCTGACCGTTACATCGCCATCGTCGGCGTCTCTCTTCTACACACACACTCTCTCTCTATCTGCCTCGCGCGCGCGCAGGCAAAAGAGAGAAGAAGAAGAAGAAGAACACAGTCGACTCGCATTGGCGACGACCCACCATTTCAAATCGGGGCATATACACGTACATCTATATATATACGCCCAATTGGTGATGACCCATTCGCTCATTTTCTTTTCAATGGCTCTTTCCTCAATCGCCACTTCTCTTTTTGCGATCCTTCTCCCTCCACCACCGCCTCCCCGCCCGCCCCTTCCCCAGTCTTCAATTTTGATTTTGAAACAATCCGATCCATGGATATCCGTTGAAAAATCACTTTCATTGTTTATGATCGCATATATATTGGTTGTCAAGGTCGACAAAAATCGGTATCGTCACGCCGCGGCGGTTTTTCGTGTGTCGATGAGATCGAGAAAAGTGCGATTTTTTTTTCATTAAACTGATTTGTTTTGTTGCATTAACAATTCGCTGAAACCGCACTTTTTTTCTGCAAACACCGCGACGACAAATTGCGGACCATTTGATGATTTAAAAATTATTTTCTATTTGATTTTGTGTTTAAATGCATTGAAAATTACACTAGAAATTAAAGGCGCATCCAATTTTGAATAAAAATTGAATTAGAGGTTTTTTTTTGCTTTTTTAAAGTGAAAATTTTTTTTTAATTTCGAATTAGTCTCCGCAAACACTATGACGACAGATTGCGGATTTCTGGGAAAAATCAATATTTCATTAATAGAGCAACGCGAAAAAATTTTTTTTCTTCTTTTTTTGAAATTTACTCGATTTTCTCTGCGATGGCCTTGAGAAATTGAAATTCCGCAAACACCGTGACGACAAATTGTGGATCATTTTGAAAATTTGGTATTCAAACATCAATTTTTATTATGGTACTATGCAAATTTTGAATTTAGCAAAAAACCCCTAAAAATCGATTATCCGAATTGCAGCCAGGAAACCTCGGCCACGGCCAGCAAGCCAATGGTACAGTTTTCAATAAATCGCTGCAAGAGCCATGAAATTTTATTATATGCGCCTTTAACAGTTTTTTAAATCAAGAATATCTTTTCTTGACAAAATCTGCATAATATCATTGCAAAAAAAGGCAGCACAAATTGCGGACCATCGCATTCAAAGGCGGCAATTCAAATTTTAAATTTTCAAATTTTTTGACTGTTCAAAAAAAACAATGAGGGGGGGGGTCTTGGCGCAATATTTAAAGTGTCGATTTACGGGCCTATATACATAGATAGGTTAAAGGCGCATATTCATTGTTGGCATTTTACTAACACATCTGACTAATCAGTGTGCATAATTGGCTAATTATCAATTTCACATGGTGGCCCCATTTTGTACGTCGCCTCCAAAAGTGTTGTTGGGCACCTCGTTCCTATCTCTCTCTCTCTCTCTCTCTCTCTCTCTCTCTCTCTCTCTCTCTCTCTCGCCATTAAACATAACATACATAGTTACAACCATTCGGGTTGTGTTTGCATAGAGTCCATCCAGCGGGCGGTCACCAGCTGACCGTACCAGATGGTCGCCCACATCATTCCGCTGCCTAGTCCGATTTTCTTGCCAGGACCCATTTGCGATTACAGTTTAAACTTGTTTGAGATGACGAACAGCCCGTTGAAAATACACCTGTTCCGCTGATTGTTTGAAGCGTTTTTTCGTCCTCTCACTCTCATTTCTTTCATTTGCTGAATGTTTCGTTGGCTTGGAGAAAGCGAGGGGTCCAAACTTCCTGAGCCGCCGCTGAAAATTACAGTTTAACCCTTCCCCCTTGGCTTCCTCCAATCTTCTTCTTGTCTCTCCCACGCAGCACAAGCCAATTTGCACACAACTCATGCCCCCCCCCGACCACCCCAAAATGTGTGCGTCTCTTCTCCTTCCACACTCTCTCGCCAATCTCTCGCTCGCGTGTTCACCAGTGTGTAAGTTTCTCCCTCCCCAATCCAACCGAGTTGATGAGTGTTCTTTTCTGTTTTTGTTCGTCGCGGCCCATTCAGATTGGGACCATTGAAATTGTTGCACACGAATCTTGTTGAATGCCCTCCCCCCCCGCAAATTTGGTCTTATCAATTGCTTTTGATAAAAATGCTATTCCATTATTATTATTATTGGTTTTCAGACTGCCAAACCGCGCGGAAGAAAAAACTTGGTGAAAAAAAAAACCAATTCATCTGCCGGGTGTTCCAGTTTTTCGTCTTGGGTTTTCCAATTTCGCCAACACCAATGGCGGCATTGGCGTCGTTCACCCGAAATAGTCGCAGCTATGGACAGCAGCCGATTGATGTCACCTCGCAGGTGGGCGGCTTGACAGAAAATTCAAAGAAACCGCGAAACTCGACTAATCCAATTTTCGGGCAATATGGAAAATGTGCTGCGGACAATTTTGCGGTTCAGCCAAACCGTTCCAATATCAACTTCAACTCATTTTTTTTGTGTTCAAGCGAAATTGCACTCAAAAAAAAATTGTCCGCAGCAGAAATTCTATTAAACAACGTCGCTGCGTCTCTGTTATCAACTCGACACC
Source organism: Caenorhabditis bovis (assembly GCA_902829315.1). Lineage (NCBI taxonomy): Eukaryota > Metazoa > Nematoda > Chromadorea > Rhabditida > Rhabditidae > Caenorhabditis > Caenorhabditis bovis. The sequence continues at coordinate 1,706,016 of CADEPM010000008.1, forward strand.
GAGTGATATTATTTTGTGTGCATGCGAGGAAGAAAAAATGGCGAGCAATATTCCTTTTTGCAGGCTCAACGCGATCGGTCAGCGATGACACTTGACGCTCAAGGACGCTCGATTTCACAGTGAGTTTGACAACAACAAAAAAATGGAATACGTGGCAAATTTACATTAATATGAATATTATATTTATACATTTAGTACGATTATGACTCATTTTCTTATACATAATATGTATTTCGTTGGTGCGTTGGGGTGTTGGCGTCCACTCGCTGCTATTTTATATATTTTTGTTCTTTCAAAAAATGCCCATCTGCGGACAATTCAAAGGTCGCGTTTTGATAAGAAATGCCGCAAAGGCTTGCCTGCAATTAAAAAAAACCCGAAAAAATGAACCCCGTAGACCACCACAATAATAGTAATAATATTGTGAATTGATGATGGCCCTTGAGAGTCACTTTCGCTCTAATTGTGGTTGCCCCCCCCCCACGAATCGGTGGAATTTCGAGAAAAACCCCCTCCCAAAACTACCACTTCCGCAATTTTTTTTCCCAGTTTTCCACATTATTTCGAATTATTGCCAATTTGAGTGAAAATATGAGATTTGCGAAGTACACCGCACGCAAAATTGCACCATCAGCTAACTTTTTTTTAAAACCATCAATTGAATTTTTTTTTTTAATTTAATTCGCCTATTTTTTCCAGAAAAATAGCCCGAGAGAAAATTAGAAGAGGTCATTTTTTTCTCAAATATAATTATAGTGGCTGAGATGGGTCTCGTGCCGATCGATACTGGTAGCCGCGTCTTGCATATAATTGTGGACCATTGCAATTTAGCGAGGCGGCAATTCAAATTTGAATTTCCATTTTTTATGATACTGTGCAGATTGTGAAAAAAAAAACGAAAAAAGCACGGCCACGGCCATCTACAGTACCACATTAAAAAAAATTAAATCGCTGCAAGAATCATCAAATTTTTTAGTGTGCGCCTTTAACCGTAACGAATTATTTTTTAAACTCCAAGTTTTTCGATAATAATCGCAATTTTTTTTTAATATTAAAATTAAAGGCGCATAGAATAAAATTTGATGATTCTTGCCAGCGATTTAATAAAAAGGTACTGTAGACTTCGAAAAACGACGGCCATAGTTTTTTTTAGCAATCTGAATAATACCCAAAAATTTGAATTTGAATTACCGCCTTGAAAAAGTGCAATGGTCCACAATTATTTTTTTTTGCGATGGTTGATTTTTTTTTATTTTTCTCTATCTAATAGGATCACCCAATTCGAAGAGAATGCCATTTTCGTCAAGTCGATCTCTCGATAGTATCTTTTCTACGCAATTCGTTTACGATTTCCCCACTGTCGGTTTTTTGTGAATTCGGCCAGGAGAAAAAAAAGTTTGAATATCCATTTTTTGCTTAATTTTTTTTTGATTGCTGGCAATTCACTTTTGATCAAGTTTTTGCCCAGATTTCACATTTTTTTTGCCAAAAAAGAATTTTTTTTTTGAATTTCGCTCTCTTTATTAAAGTGCAAAAAAAATTTAGTGAAAAATAAAACCCGAAAAAATTTTTAATTCAAAAAAATGAATATTTTTTTCAATATTTTTTGCCGAGACCCCATAATTTTCATCATTTTTTTCTGTTCAAAATCTGAATTGTCGGCGATTGAACAAAATTGAGAACAACACCAAAAGAAAAGTCGATTTTAATCCAGCCCCATTGTAATTCCAAATTTTTGCGACCCATCTTAATTAATCTACGAAAAATGGGCGGGGCTTTGTGCAGCTGTTGCACAAAGGGACCATTGCGTCATTTCGGACCACGTCGAGCAAAAAGTTTGTTGAGTTGCTCCTTCAAGAGAGAAAAAAAACAACATGAAATGCCATTCCTTTTTATAATAATTTTTTTTTCAAATTGAAATTAGTGGTTTTCGAAAGTTGGTCTCATTGGAATGCGCCTTTAAAAATGGGAATTTTTTTTGCAAACAAAAAAAAAACACCCAACAGCCAACCAGTTTCGACCCCGTCGACATCAAATAATTTCAGTTTGAACGTGAATTTCACGTGACCCGTGCAAACAAAATAATAACAATACTTTATAAGGGGGGGGGGATCGCGTCGAGACCCTCGTAAATCGACACCGCGTTGTTACACAAAATCGCTCGACTTGTTCGATCCGCGCGTTTTTCCCATACCAATCGCGCCCTTAATTACCCATTTCGAAACCATCATTCATTCATTCATTCAGCTTTCATTAAATGTCACGATTCTCTCTCTCTCTCTCTCACTTTCAGACGCCCTCTCACTTTAACGAATCAGATCGGTCCGATCGATAACAACAGGTCGCTGGTAACCTCATCGCCTCCCATCGATTTTCTTGTTAAATCGTAGATCTCATGATTCGGAAGTGCGGGGAATCCCCTCGTTCTCGTCTACCCCAACGATCGACCACTATCATCAAACCCCCCCATTAAAACCAAAAGCGGGTCTCTTTATCGATTTTGGAAGAGAGGAAAACAAATCGTAAAAAATTATTGTGTTGCGCATTTTCAGACGATTTTTTGTGTTGTTTCTTGGTGCGCCTTTAAATACCGTATCTTCACCACAAAAAAAAAATCATTATTTTCATGATTTTTCTGTTTCAAAATAAATTTTAAAAAATTCTAATTGATTAAAGGCGCATAACGCGGAAAATGAGTTGGGTCTCGCGACGATTAGTCACCATTTTTTTTGTATTTTCAAGTCGATTTTCCATTTATGGAGTTGCATATTTGCGTGGCGGTGTTTGCACACACACTCACACACATTACAGTAAACCATATTAAAATGGGGAGGCCCAATTCAATTTCGGCGCGCTTTCGCTATCGAAATCGACATCTCTGAAAATATTCCGGAAATCCAGCTTAGCAATTCATTTGGAATTATCCGGAAAAAATTAATCCGCCCCGCGATAAGCTTCTCATCGGCCCCCCCCCCCCACCCACACCTCATCATCCCCACGTCATCTCTCATACAATTGTTGTTTTTTTGTCAACAACAAAATTCGAATCACTTCGGATTACATAGTCTTATTATCATCATAAAAGTGGGGCGGGGCATCGAGAGACGTAGAAGCCGAAGAAGCTCCTTATTAGTCGCCTCACACATATTTTGTCTAATCTGAAATGTTGAAACGATGCTCGACGATCGCCTCGTTGTTTCCTGATGATTCCAGGTAGGAGAGTTGCTTGACGATCCCATGTCTTCAATGAGATCCGATGCGATCCAATGAAGATAGAAGGGGTTCAAAAATTGTGGGGCTTGCCAATCGAATAAGTGAAAGCCGGCCACCTTCTTGCGCAATAATACATCCCCCCATCGGCATAACGAGATTTGGAGAAGGGCGGCTTCGTCAATTAAGCGTTTATCGAACAGTGAAAGCGGTGCCTCCAATTTGATCGGAACGCGCCGCGCATTTTCCCCCCCTCATTTTTATTTATTATTACATTTGGCCAGAAGCGGAATTTTTGTTTTGTTGAATTGAATGGTCCACACAAAAATTGAATATTCAAAATTGTCTGTATAGCTATTGGAATGTGTGCAAACACCGAGACGCACACACACGTACCTTATAGTTTTTTTTTTCATTGAATTTCAAATTTTCAATTTTTGCAGCGAGTGCCCGGCATCGACGACATTGGTTCGTCAGCTCTACTTGCCGAGCCTCTCGACGTCCGCCTCTTTCGCCGTTCCATCGTCATCATCGACGACGAGCCTTCCGCCGGCGCCGCCGCCGCTTCTCGGCGCCCAACAGCATTCGGCGAGCAGCTCGAGCCTCATCAATGTACGCGTCTCAACTCAAAAATGTCGAAATCAATCCAATTCCAATGTTGTAGACGATTCACGGCCATCGGAATCCGGCGCTCGGCTCGACGAGCACATTGACGCGCAGCTATCATCAGCCATCGTCGGCGACCTCATCGACAGCCAATTTGTATAGTAATCAAGGTTAAGCTTCTTCTTCTTGTGGGTGTGTGTTTTCGAATGACACAAAAACTGGATTCAGGTGGTAATCAGGCGCAATATTATTTGCCTATGAGCTCATCGACGGTGCTCAACAATTCGTCCTCATCGCCGTCGTCATCGTTTCAGCAGCCGTCGTCGCAACATCTCAATTACTATTCGAATTGCGATCAACGTAAGCTTTTGCATTTGGCAATCCCCTTGAAATTGTCCGCAGCACATTGAATTGAAGATTCTCGTTTCATTCGAAAACAAAATCGATGAGCGTCGACTAGAATTTAAAAAAAATAAACAAACGTGTGGCTTGATGAAAGTGGCACACAAAATTCGTCTGGCTAGTTTTTTTTTCTCGGTGCTCCAGAATCCAAACAGTTGCTCTACCAGTTTTTCTTTGAAAGTTTCGAATTTCGCTTGCCAGAACCCCAATATAAAATATTCCAATGCTGACCAACTATACAAACTTATTGTAATTCAATCGGTCAACTGACCGGCTCATATTTCTCGCCGTCTCCTCCATCCAGTAGTTTTTTGTTTTTGTTTTCAATTCATCCATCTTCTGCCTTGTTGATGTCCACCTGCGGACACTCTTACGGGTTTCGGTGCTCACGAGATTTCTAATTGAATGGTATGCAATTTAGTCTAGTTGCCAGGTGTCCGCAGCACGAAATCCATAGAAAGCCAACGCGCCACTTCTTGAAGAGAGGAGGAGGGCTGCGAGTCGAAATTGTCCGCAGCACGAAATCCATAGAAAGCGGGCGACGTGCGGCTCAATTAAAGTCACAAACGTGCCCGCGTTTGAGTGTTTCAATATATCCCTTGAGTCGCACTCGCCTCTTTAGCCACTTTGTCGCTCATATTCTCGCGCTCATGTGAATATTCGATCTCGCCGCCCCGCTTCATCTCATTCTCCTCATTCGCCTTCATCTTGCCTTCCGTCCGTCCGTCATGTGTATATGTGTGTGTGTAGATTTATACGTATATAATTTATATGATGATTCCTATCGATTGTGTCGCCGTCGTTTTCCAGTTTAAAGTTAAACATTCGTTTTAACGATAATGATCACCATCATTATTATTATTATTATTATTAGCAGCATCAAACAATAGTGTAAAAATCATCTCATTTTTTATTCTCTCGTTTCAATCGAACACCGACCGCCCAATTATTATTATTATTATTATTTGGAGAGATCCAGTTTTTTTTCAGCCCACTTTCTACGGCTATTACAAATGTTTTACATTTCGGTTATTTATTTATTTGATCTACTTGCTGTTTGTTCAATGGGTGTGCAAACTTGCATGCAAAACTGGTCAAAATGTACGCCGAGACATTTGCTGCGTACTGCGTTTCGGTTTGTAGTCAAGATTTTTGATCTACCGATATCTGGAAGAGTGCTGAAACATTGCGCGATTTCTCTGCAATGTGGTTTAGTATGAAAGAGAACGTTCTCACGATAATGAACCCATGATCCAATTTTTTCTAGTTGCTCTTTGAGCCGAGTTTTGAAGCTTTTTGTTTCAATGTTTCAAAATCTTCTCGAAAATCCTTTTATCACTAGTGTGCGCTTTGGATATACGCCAATTGTCGAGTAAGTCGACAGTTATCGAGTAGCGCATCCGTTAGCGTTTTGCTTTCGACTCCGACCATCGCTGGTTCGACACCGCGCCACGTCATCCCATTTTTGCGCTGTCATTTTAATGGCAAATTCATCGTTGTTGATCATCGGACAAGCAGCGTTTGTCTCGAAAATCACCATTGGAAACCAGCAACATCATCGGTCTGTTTTTAAGCCCGAAATCTCAATGTTTACATTGTTTTTTTTTCTCGTTCTGTTTGCTGGAATATTCGACACAAATTGGCAACACGAAAAAAAAAAGAAGCGATTTGCATCAAGTTACTCGGCTTCTAGGAATCGGAAAAGCGAGGCGGATTAGTGGGAATCCAATGTTGTATTTATATAAATAATTTTTTGCCTCCCCCCCCCCCCTTTAATAAGCTGAAAATGAAAATAAGATTAGTTGTGTGGGAATTAGCGGAAATTTCGGATAAGCCCTTCTTCTTCACATTCTTCCGGCCTGCAATTTTTTTCTTGTGAAAGTTCTCACCAAAACGTGATAGAGGAGACATCAATTTTGAGCACGTGCCCAATCGCTATGCGCCTTTAAATCATCGAATAAAAAATTGCACACTTTCAGTCAAACGACACATTGTCCCCAAAAGAGAGAGAGAGAGAGAGAGAAATAATAATAATAGAAGAAAAGAAAAGAAGAGACCGCCCATGATGTCGAGGTCACGATCTACAAGTTTCGCTTCCTTGCGGCTTTCATCTCGTTTCGTTCGGAACGGCCCATTACGCAAAAGGCCGCCGCGCGCGAAGAAAAAAAAGAATGTCAGCCCCCACCTTTTTAGAAATCGGAAGAACTGATTGCCCGATTCTTCTCAATAAATCTCGACCCCTCCAATTACGGTATCTTCAATTTTCGTCGTAGGAGTTTCGACGACATATGAATAGTGTAGCACATTTGTTTGTTTTTGCATATATATATATATACAAATATGCAAAGTTGTGAGCCTCCTGCCCCCTATGAGCATTCGCATTTCGTACACATTGCACACTTTTGTCCCCAACCAATAAAAAAAATGCATAATGCTGTTGGCATGACAACATACGAGTTGAGTGTAATCGAAGCTTCAACATCACTTGCCATTTTATTTAATTTGAGTTTCAAGTTTCATTCGCCGTCTTTTGTTATGTTTGTGTATCTAAATAGTTAACTGGTTTTTCCCGGTGAGCAACGCCAAATTCTTGACTGACTGGCTGAGTTCGTGTTGGGACCCAAACCGTCAAATATTTCAATTCGTTTAGCTTGCGCGAATATCCCAAATTTATTGATTTGAGAAACAATTTTGAATACATTAAAGGCGCATTCAATTTTTTCTTTGTAGCAACAAATTAAATATTTATTTCAATTTGTAATTCATTCAAATTTTTGAAGTTTTCTGACGTCCAGAATTTTGCTTCGAAAATCTCAATTTCGATTCGATTTCTTAGTGGGGGTCTTGCCGCGAAATCCCCCCCCCCCCGACGTTTTCCACTCCTTCTCACAAATTTGACAAAATTTCGATGTGATCTGCGTACACGCTGACGCAAACTTGCACACATTTCAAATCGATTCAGTTTTACGCAGAAAAATGAATTTATTCATTTTTTTTTTGGAATACGTGATCCGTTTTTTTTTGTGAATTTTTTATGATCCATTTGAAAAATTTATTAATTTTCAAGTCAATGCCTTTTTTGGTGATTTCGCCCTCTACTATGAGGTGATTTTTTTTTGCCAAAATCGAGTTAAGGTCCCTAGCAGTTTCAGAGTTTATCCAGAATTTTGAAATACTGTTTATAATGGTCCATTTTTTAGAGGTGAAATCTTGCCAATTTTTGAGATGCGATTTGATTCCGCTGTGGGTCTCGTATGGAAAGTTAGTTTAGAAAAAAAAACGCAATTTTTATTAAGCGACGGGACCATTTGAGCGCTCGCGGAAATTCAAAATTTCCATCGGCCATCGTCCACTCGTTTTTTTTTTATTGTCAAACTCGATTCCACCTGTTTGTATGTTACGTATATTCCATACGAGAAGCGCTGTTCAAACACACTCATACACAAAACGTGTGACGAAAGCATTCATCGACGATGATTTAGAGAAGTCGAGAATGTCCACAATGGCGTGTCCAGCCAGCCGCGAGCTCCCCCCCCCTCCCCCTCGTCGTTTTTTTTTGCCTCTTCCCCATTTTTTTTTTATTATTTGTTTGCGTTCCAACAACGTGTGTCTCTGTCTGTGTGTTCCCCACGCGCGGATTACCCATGACGCGAACCGTCTCCCACCGATCAGGCATCGTCCAGCGACGACATATTCAGATGTGCGAAGGCTACTCGAGAATAATCAAAAAAAAAATTAATGACGATAGAAGCTTGCAAAATTGATTTTTTAAAATCAATTTTCCCCAATTTTTTGGGTCTTGCCGAGATTTGCTCTCATTGATATGCAGAAAGAATTTCGTTCCAATCAATTTCGATGTCAATCTTTGATGCCCCCCCCCCCGGAAAGGCTCATGGATTTGGCGACCTAAACACACAAACAAATGGCTTACCATATAGGCAGGCGCGCGCTCGCCGCGGCGGCGGCTTCATCGCATCGTCATCACTCTGCGGCCTCATCGAACTGTGCGCACATTGCCGCGGCTCCGCAATTGGCCACGCCCATCCGTATTTGGGCAACGAGTGTTCCGACTGAAGTGTGTGTTGCGTGTGCGCGATTTGTTTGTTGATTTTTTGCTTCTGCTTCTTCATCATCATCATCATCTCGAACAGTTCGGCTCCTTCCGGTCAAGCCGGCGTGATCGTTGCGTGTTACGCGCGCACACGGCCTCCTCCTCCTCCTCGCGCTCCGCCCGTCGCTCATTCTCAAGTTTTGCCGCGACGCGTTCAAAACGGCACAAAAAACATACATATATTATCATTTTTGCGTTAATCTCTTCCTAGTATCCCCCCGGTTAATCCGCCAGCTTCACAATATATATTTTTATTTTCTCCTTCATTTCGTTGATTGATACATTTTTCCAATTCGTTCTTCCAGCAACAGCAAACGCGTTCGAGCATCAACGACGTCTTGGTGGCTCACAACAGCATCTTTATCACAACAACGCCAATAATCAAGCAATTGTTGCGCAGCCGTTATCCGCGTCGAGACCCAATTATACGTATCAGCAGCAGCAGCCGCCGGCCGTCCCATTAAGGCATTCAAAACCTTCAGCGAATGTGAGTCAATGCTTCCAAACAATATCCGAATGAATTATTCAGTATTTCGGCAAGTACTCGGATCGTGGTGGGTCGTCAGGACCATTTGAACCAGTCGCAGGTTAGTTGGTTCCCTTGAATTCGTTTCATTCAGCCAACGGGGAAATTTTATTTGTTTATTTTTTTTCTGCTCAAATCATTACATTGATCTCATCGTCTGTTGCAGGAGCCAATTGTGTTCCGCCGCTACGCGCCTCGATAACAATGATTGACGTACTGGCGCCGGTACGCGACACCGCCGTCGCGCAGACCGCAACCACCGGCAGTTTGCCGACGACAGCAGCCGCGACAAGCTCATCCAACGGTACGTGATGCACTTCCGGCGACATTTGAAACGCGGAGGGGGCTTCCTATTAATATATCTTTTTTCTCAATCATCGGCAACCGAAAAAAAATAAGCATTTTTGTTATTTTTCTGTACCTCGTGTAAAATAATAGCAATAATATTGTTGGGGCGAGAGAGCGGCCGGCTCGAAATCGATCACTCATGTCGTATTCGATTGAAAACGCGATTTTGGAGCCGAGCACTCTACCAATATTCCTATCAGCAACCTGGAAATGTAGGTGTTTGGTGTATTATTATTTTTCTTTTTTTTTCGAAATGTCAACCAACAAATCTTTGCTGATAATTTTTGCCGTCGCCAATAACAATAATAATAATAATAATCAAAATGTTGTTGCGACCTTTTCCATTTCTTTTCGAAAGGGATCAGAATACGGAAAATAGTTTAATGATGTGATTCACGTGGCCTAGAATCGAGACGTCTTGTCTTCAACGGGGAAGAAAAAAGGCGAAAATTTGTGCGCAGGTTTCTGACCTATAAGGAAATCACGTTTGAAGCAAAAAAAAGTCGCCGGCCCTCTTTTATTCGAGATTTCCCACCATGCATCTTCTTCGTATTCTTCTTCTTCTGTGCGCGCTTTTTTTTTCGGCTAGTCTAGGCTAGGTGCCGTCGTCCTCCGCCCTCTCGTCGTCGTCATATTTGTTTTCCAGTGGTGAACAAGAAAAGAGCCAAATATAGTAGTTGTACACATTTTTTGCCATTATTCTAGTCAATGTATTCGAGTTTATTCGAGCTTCGAGGTATGGTTTTACAATCTGTAAATTGAGAGGTATTAATTTGGAAAAAAATTTCAAAAAAAAAATGTGATAACAGGAAATTGAGATGTATGTGTGTGCAATGGTGGCGTGCGGATGTTTGCGTACGTGGCGTTTTATCCGACGCCATTTATTTTTAATTTCGCATTTTTTCAATCAAACCAAACGTTGTTTTCACTGTTTGGCGAAAATTCGAGAAGCTCTATACAAATTTTATCGCGATTTTCTCAACTATAAAATAATGACCAAAGAACACCATTTTTTTTTTGGTTAGTTTTCAATTTTTTACGATCGTGATAATGAGGTCCACATGTGCGGTTCACATGCCCAATTTGCACGTTTTGGACGATAGGACGTGTGGTGGAGGACAGAATATATAAATTTGTGCCGCCTTCTTCGGCGTTTTGCTTACCCAAACAAAATACGTGCAGCAAAAAAAGGAAGAACAAAACAAAACGCGCGACGTTTATCAGTTTTTTTTTCTTGTCTTTTAAAATCGCCAATTCCAATGTTCGCCGTGGTCCCGCTCCATCGCTTATATTCCTACGAGGACACCGATGAAGATGGTACGTTGCAGAGTTCACCAATAAATATGGGACTCATTCCAGTCTTTAAAAGACTACTCATCAATCAACCATTTTTTTTTCGCCCCCCTGGTTAAAGCTTTACGGCGCTAGATTTTCTCCAACGAAAAAAAATTCGTCTCATTCTTCTTTTTTTTCCTTTCTCGCGCGCGTGCTTGAAATCAATAACAATGCGCGGCATGTGCAAAAAAAAATTGTGGAAGCATGCTTCCACCTGACACAAACACACACTCAACCAAGCACCCATCGAACAACAACAACAACAAAAACAAAAAAAACCAGCATCGACTGGAACCTCATTATATAGTCAAAACGAAATTCTCTTCGTCGTTTTTTTTTCTCGTTTTGTTTTGATGTATGCTCGATGCTCGATCTTGATTTATTCCGCGCGTTTCCCTCAATTTTCTTTCTTTCTTTCATTTCGTTCATTTTTTATCCTTAAAAGGACACGCGATTTTGACTTGAAGAAATTTAGGGGGGGGGGGCGAGTTGAAGAAAAGACGAAGAAGAAAAAAAAAAGAATGTGGGGTGTTTGTGCTCGAATAATTCAATTTGATTTGAGCCCAACTGCGGCAAATTTCTCGTTTGCCACCCACCCGCCCTTACAAAAAAAATGTTTCCCATTCTTTCTTCCTCGTTTCTCGTTTTCATTTCCAATTGGCCTTGTCGATTTCAACCTGGTCGCCTTTAACATTTCGCCCCCTCTCGCCCCCCCCCCGTCAAAATCTAGGCCATAGTTGACATTTATTCTTTTTTTTTTTGAATGTTGATTTGCGACTCTAACAACCCACACACCAACACCACATATATGGGGTATTTTGGGTAATTAGGCGACCTTCGAATAGTGCATATTACTATGCGGATTTATTAGCGAAGGCCCACAATTTCTTTGTTAGTCACTCGTGTCGAAAACAAGCAAATGACTAATCGCCGACGCTCCTCAAACACTTATCGTCTCCAAGAGACGTTCTTTTGCCCACGTAATACAGTTCTCATTATCAATTTCGGTTTAACCTGATATCGAAAAGCGCGATGATAGGCGAAAAAAAGTGAGCGAAGAAATCGTACAGTTAAATGTTGTCTGCAATTTGCCGTCTGGTGTAGTGCGGACATGGCGTTTGCGCGAAATTCGATTTGAATTTTCAAACGCATTTCATTTCGTTAATTTTTTCTTGCTCGTCTTCCCCGTTCACTTCTTTCCTTTTTTTGTTGCCGTTTTGATTCGAATTCAATTTTTGGTGAACAGATGTCCCGAATATGGTGCAGCAGCGACAGCAGTCACGGCAACCGCCCCGACTCTAGCGAAACGAAAATCTCGCGAGCGCGCTCGCGGTTTCATTAACACCTAATGCCTACTAGTTTTCGCGCAGGCTCTATTGGTGGCGATCGTTCTCTCTCTCTCGCGCAGCTGTCGTTGCGTTTTGCCGTCGTTCGCCTCTCCAAAACCCGGTCTCAAAAAAAATTGTTCATGTCTCTCGATCGAAGAGAGAGAGAGAGAGAGGGGTGCGCGCGTTGAGGACTTGCATTGCGCGGGTCTTCCTCTCGCCGTCTAGATATCTCAATGCGTTTTGCCTTGGAGACACACACTAGGCACCAGCACGCCACCAACCAACACCAATCGCCAAAACGACGGACCGACCGGCTGCTGAATGAATGTCGAGGCGAGGCGTGTTGGGCGATAGACAATGATGGTCGATGAGAGCGGCTGAGAACCAAGAAGAGCGAGGGGTGGATGTATTAATGCGGACCGTCTGTCCCGCCATTTTCTTTTCGTTTATATATTCCGTTCGCTCGTCACGGCCCTAGAATTCACATGTTTCTGGTAGTATTATTATTAATTTTTATTTTTGATGCGACAAAAATTTGAAATTGCCATTCGAGCCCGTTTGCAAAAGAAGCCCGACATTTTTTTTTTGCTGGCCGACTTTCGACCAAAAGTTGTCACTTTTTGCAGAAACAAATTTCACGTGATTGACACCTTTGAATCAAGGCCGAAAGAGATATATTACGCGTTCAGAACATACGTTTCGATATCTTTCTCTGCATTTCTCATCCTTATGGCATTTTCTTTCAACTATGATCGCGGTTTTTTTTTCTCTTGTGCTCCATCGTGGAAATGGCCAATTGAACGGCGGAGTCCAAGCGAGCAAGTGTACATACACTGACTGCCGACTTGCAGTAATAATAGTGTGTGTGTGTGTGTGAGTGTTTGTGCTTGCTGCCTTCGAGCCGGGAGCCCAGTGGTCAGGTCAAATTACTCGAGCGGCGACCTCGAGCCGAACTGAGCTCATCTTTATGTTTTTTTTTTTTTCGTCTTGCCATCTTGAATTCGCTTTTTCCTCATTTCGCTGAAGCGCTCAGCACAAACAAGACAAGTACATGCTCGGCGGCGAACTAGTCTTGCGTGCGTTTCGCGCGGAGTGCCAGAAAAAAATCTTTGACTTGAACTTTGTTTTCCGCCTCACATCGTCCCTCTCTCTCTCTCTTTGATTTTTTCCTTCTCATTTCGTTCTCGAATTAAAAATGCACGAAATCGCGTTTTAAGATAGTTGGAGAATCGTCGTCGCCGACACCGCGGGTAATCATCCACAAACAACACCAAATTTAAAAATGACACTTTTCGAACCATCGACGTCGGGTATGCGATCCGCGTATCGAGGTACATACACACGCCGATTTTAATAGAGTCCCCGTGGGAAGCCCGCGTTTCGATTTTTTCCCCTTCAAAAAATCTTCCTTTATAGTGTGTGTGTGTTTTTTTTGAATGTGTGAACTATTTGAAAATTCAATTTTACTCGTTGCAGGCTCATCGGTTTCATCGGGTGTCGGCTCGGGTGGTTCAGGAAACCTAATGACACAATCAACGAACAAGCATTTGTCGGCTTCGCACTCGACACTGAACACCGCTTCGCATGACTCGATAGCCCATGCGAAAATCTTGAAAACGCCTAGTAATGAGAGTCTAAGGTGTGTTCTTCGGCCATTCATTTTTTTTTCACTTTCCACCTTTTGTCAACAATCGGCAGATTGTGTAAATATGTGTACATATAGTATAGTACTTTTTAGTTTCTCATTTGACGAGTAGAAAGGGAGTGTTGGGGAACCCTTTTTGGTAATAAAAAATGTGTCGCATTGATAAGAGTTATCAAAAAATTTTTGAATGCTAGCAGAAGACAAAAGAAAACAGATTAGGCGAGCAATTGGATGAAAAAAAAAATTGAGAAAAAAGAATCAATTTGCAGCAGATCGCATACATCGTCATCCGGTGGAAGTCAGGGAGGACACAATTCGAATTCCGGATCAAATTCGGTATGATTTTTGGTTTTCGCCTCGAAAACTTCCTCATCTTTTGTTGGAAAAAAATGATTGAGGGGATTTGATTGAATGAATATTCATGATTGTGAGAAGGCTTTCGCTTTCGTCATCATGAGACATTCAATAATTGCGATTTATTTTTTTGACAATATTTAATAGCAAATGTTCAGGGATTTCGACCGGAAGACGCCGTTCAGACGTTTGGCGCGAAACTTGTCGCGTATGAGAAGAATGAGATATTCAACTACCCGCGCGTCTATTTCGTCGGATCGCACGCGAAAAAACAAGCCGGAATTATTGGTGGAGCCAATAACAGCGGGTACGATGATGAGAACGGCTCATACCAATTGGTGGTTCATGATCATATTGCCTATCGCTACGAGGTGCTCAAAGTTATCGGAAAAGGATCGTTCGGACAGGTTTTTTGAATCGATTGAATTGAAGAAAAAAATTCGTTTTTGCTAGGTTATCAAAGCGTTCGATCACAAATATCAGCAGTATGTTGCGCTGAAATTGGTGCGGAATGAGAAGCGATTCCATCGGCAGGCCGACGAGGAGATTCGAATTCTCGATCATTTAAGACGGCAGGATTCGGACGGCGGCCACAATATCATTCATATGCTCGATTACTTCAATTTCCGGAATCACAAATGCATCACGTTCGAGCTTCTCAGTATCAATTTGTATGAGCTCATCAAGCGCAACAAATTTCAAGGATTCTCGCTGATGGTGAGCAATGTCTTTGTTTTGTACTTTAGATGAATGAGAAGGGGTGGAGTCCGATTTGTTCTTTGGGGTTCAGTCGGCGATTTCAGAGTCTGCGCGCACTTGAGTGCAATTTGAATTGTGGTTTTGTGTGTGTGTGTGTGTGTGCGTATATTGGTTTTTCGCTCTTGAAACGTGTCCTCTGACGTGATGACACTGAATCGAATTACTCGGTGTTCTTTAGTGTGCCGCGCATTTAATAAGAATTGTGACTTGTCAAATCTTGTTGAAACACATGTTTTCGTGCGTCGTTTTTCTTGTCAATGCCAGAGCGACGCGAAATTGGCTTGGGAATTGAGTTTGATGGTTGTGACACACACACACACACACACACACCGCGTGGGAAACCAATGAACACGTCTTCCGAAAGCGGAAGCTTAAAATGAATCATATTGAAATATTAAATCATGTTTTGCGTTTGCAGCTTGTCCGCAAATTTGCCTACTCGATGCTTCTTTGTTTGGATTTGCTCAACAAGAACCATTTGATTCATTGCGATTTGAAGCCGGAAAATGTGCTGCTGAAACAGCAGGGACGAAGCGGAATCAAAGTGATCGATTTCGGCTCGTCGTGTTTTGATGATCAGAGAATTTACACATATATCCAATCGCGATTCTATCGAGCCCCTGAAGGTTGGTGTCAAAATATTCTTATGGATCCTAATGATCGTTATTGAATGCGTTTTTTTTTTAAGTGATACTTGGAACCAAATATGGAATGCCGATTGATATGTGGTCGCTTGGTTGTATTCTAGCCGAATTGCTAACGGGATACCCGCTTCTTCCAGGAGAGGACGAGAACGATCAGGTAGGGAACAAAAAGTGTTTTGAGCGTTTTTTGTTGGGGAACTGGTTTCTTGAACGCTTCTTATCTGTCAGGGGGGGGGGCTTTTAAAGATTTTTACGATTGATAAAAATTTCGAAATGCCTTACAAATTTGATGGATTTTTTTAAATGTTTTTTTTTTCAGCTCGCTCTAATTATTGAGCTTCTCGGAATGCCGCCGCCGAGAATTGTGGATCAGGCGAAACGTGCGCGAACATTCATTTCTTCGAAAGGCTATCCGCGCTATTGCACCGCCACAGCGATGCCTGATGGATCGATTGTGCTCGCCGGAGCCAGGTAGGACGATTTCATCGAGAGTTCTCCTTTTGCTATTTGTAAACGATTTGTAGGTCAAAACGCGGCAAGATGCGCGGACCGCCCGGCTCGCGGACGTGGGCGACGGCCCTGAAAAACATGGGCGATGATTTGTTTGTGGATTTCCTGAAGCGTTGCCTCGAATGGGATCCGGAGGCGCGAATGACGCCCGCGCAAGCGTTGAAGCACAAATGGCTGAGACGGCGATTGCCGAATCCGCCGCAACGGGAGAATGACGCCGGTGCGGTTGGCGACCATTTTGAGGTGAGCCATGAGACGATTGTTAGAATAAGCCGATCGGATTTAAACGAGAATAGAAAAGAAGAAGAAGAAGAAGGTTTTTCAGTTGTAACCGAAAAATCCACGAAATAGTGTTGTTTAATTGAATGTTGTAAACCTATGAATGCACATTTATGGTGATTTATAGAAAATGAGCAAAGGAGTGGACGCGTACACAAATTCGAAAGAATTGCCCAATATTGACTCGAATGCCAATATTTTGTATCGCAAAAAATTTTGAAGACGATTCAATTCAAACCATGTTGTTGTTTAAATGAGAATATCGAGATTTTTTGTGTAAGTATGGTGTGTGTGTGTGTGTGTGTGCTCTCTCCAGACCTCTTCTTCCTTCCCTCCACTTCTCCTTTTATTCTAAATAAGTTTCTCCTCAACCTCCCACGATTCACTAACTTTTCCCTTTCTTTACTCTTTGGGTGACGGCCGATTTTTTGGGTTTTTGGTTGGCATGAAACGAAATTTGTGTGCTTTTATCGAAATGTTTTTTGAGGAAAAAAGGCGTGACCGTCGGCGTTTTCGCGTCGAGAATCTTTAAAAATCGAATTCTGTGCACCTTTCAATGTGGATGGTCACGTTTGTTTTCCTCTCAGAAGCATTCAATTTACGTTTCTCGAATCAATGTTCCATTTTCATTTCTTTTTTTTTTTGCAGTGAACTCGCAATGGCCTCCTCGACGACGTTATTTGGATGAGATTGCTCGATTCCATTCATACCCAATAACTTATTAATTAATTAATTAATTACTCGCCAATTAATGTTCGCCGAGATGCGCGCAACGAGCATAATGTGCGGTTTTTCGTTTTTACCTTATAATCAGAATTACAAGTGTCGGTTTACGGTTCAATGAAAAAAAAAAAGAAGCAAGACAAGCCATTTTTTCCGTCCATTTCCTATATAATTTCATGTTTTTTTCTCTTTTCTATGTCTCTCTCTCTCTCCTTAAATATATGTGTGTGTTCAACTTCTTGTTCAATTGGGATTTTCACGAATGATTGCGGGCCAATTGTGGTGTTCTTGCATTTCCTTGTTTGTTTGTTTTATTTTTGTCCGTACTTGCGACTAGAAACTAATTAATTTTGCACCGAAAAAAATGAAAGAAACAAACAGTCAAGATAGTTGAACTAGGTTTAGTCGAACTATTAATTATCGCTTTTTCTCTATCTGTGTTTTTTTTTCTCGTGACTAGAAACTAACGATTCTCGACTTTAAAGCGCTTTCTCGAAATTCTCTCTCTCTTTTTTTTTAGTTGTTGTTTTGATTTTTCTTTTGAATTGTGCTCCAAAATGTGCAGTGACAGTTGAGCTTATATGATTTTGTGTCGATTTTTTGTGTACTCCCGGCTTGTAACTCTCCTGACAACACATGACGATTATTGTACATAATTATCCATTCAACGTTGCTCGTTTCTTTTTGTTCCGGTTTTTGGGATACTGTAGTTGAACAGTAGAAGCCGAAGCCAATTCGTTTTTCATTCCAAATTTTGAATGTTCTTTCTTCTTTTTTTTCTTCTGTCCTGCACTGATGGTGGATAGTCAATTTCAAAAAGAAACGCGTTTTACACTCTTAATTATTATTACTATTCCGTTAACTATATGACACTTTTAATTATTACCTTTTTTTATTATTTTATTATGATTATTTACACAAATTGCTTTTGAAGCAGAATCTGCTCTTCTTTCATTCTCTTTCTAGACGAAATTGTAATATTTTCTTCATTCCTTGTATTTTTTTTCGACAAATTCTTCAATTGTTTTTTTCTTCTTTGTCTCCTTTCTCTCTTCAAGTTGCTCTCGTTTTTTTTCGTTCCCATTTCTCATCGTGAGTCCTTTTTTTTAATTCGCCATGAGGCAATAAAATGATTGAAATGTACTACTAGCACTATGTACACACACGGATTGTTTTATGATGGGCTAAGACGAATAGTTTTCTTTTTGGCAAATGTTGATGGAGGAAATCAGGGGGACGACGAGTTATTATTTACAATTGTTGACAGATGTCGTGATAGAGATGTCGAACGCGTTCGAGGCCGTGCGGCGACAAATGATTGAGTCCGGTGAAGTAGACGATGCCGAGCTCGTCGAAATAGCGAAACGTGTTCGTCGCGTTGTTGAAGAATTCGGGCTGATAGTCGATCTGTTGGCATTTGTCGCCGCAATCGTTGAATAATTGCGCGAAGCGTTTTCGGCACGCCTCGTAGTCGACCTCATTCACGAGGCGTCTCTAAAAAATGGCGACGTTTGAATTTTTGAAAAAAAAAAATGAGGCGCACAAAAAAGAAGTGCAGAAGAAATTTCGAAATCGGTTCGAAAAAACCGCGGCCACGGCCAGGGTTTTCGAAGTTCACAGTTTTTGTTTTAATTTAATCGATGTAAGGTTCATGAAATTTCATCGTATTTACCTTTAAAAGCGTTACGGTTAAAGGTGCATATGATAAAATAAATTTCACGATATTTTGGTGGCCGCGACCGATGTTTTTCGAGTTTGTTGGTGCAATCTACATATTGTCGGCGTCAAACGACTTGACGAAATTAAAAAAAAATATTGGCTATGTTCCAATGTGTCTCGGGGCTGCGAGAAGTACGCGAGATTGCGTACAATGCATTATAGCGTACGCGCATTGAATATTCAGTCAACGATAAATTTAAATCGACACTGATTTTGCGAATTTGACGGCTCCGCCTCCATTCAGTCGTTTGACGCCGGCAATATTACCATTAAGAAAAAGCCTTACATCGATTTCGGCGGGATCCATATTCGACTTGAGGTTCGGCACGATGTTGGGAATCTCGAAAGGATTGATGCGTGGAACCGCGTCGAGAATGAACAGCTTCTTTTTGGTGTTGTCGGCATAGAATCGCACGTTGTCGAGCATCACTTGGTAGATGTAGTCGTCGGTGCCTAGATTCGTGACGTTGCTCGGAATCGGATCGCCGACAGTGATGAACCTGAAATTTATTTTACTTTCGTATTAAAAAAAAAGAAAATCATAATTCACAAAAAAATGCGAATTTCGAAAATCACAAAAAAAGTTCATTTTTGCGTAATATTGATTGCGGACTTTGATACTACAGTAACGCACAAAATAAATTTAAAAAACGCAATGATAAAATACGGAAAATAGAATAAAAATGGTTTAGCGAGAAACGAAATTAGAAACAAGGATCACTAGGTCTCGCTTGGAAATATCAAATTAGGCGCGAATTTTCTCCAATTTGAACATCGCAATTTGAATGCGCCCAGTTTTTTAATTTTCAAAAACTTGAAAAGGAGCATGTTTTTTCAACGCTGACGACCCATATCTACAGTATAGCGCAAAATTGCCTATATGCGAAGAGATTAGTCCATCATGGAAATTGACAAATTCAGTTTTGTGTAAGACAAGACCCCTAGAAGAGCTTTTTCTGTAATATTCGTTGCGAAAGGCGCACGTTCGGTTTAGCCTCGACGATAAAGTCGGAATATCGCGAAAATATTCGAAAATTTCTCCCATTTCCGTTGATCTCTCTCTCTTAAGAAAAATTCAAGAATCCCACCTTGATATCAAGAACGCGTAATCCGGCTGCTCTTCGGCAATCCGCTTCCGGAACACTTGAATCTCTCGCTCGCACTCAATCACATTCACTGTTGGATAGAGCGGTTCGCAACCTTGAAAAAAAATAACAATTCCCATTTTCGACATTACTATATACAGTGCGCGTTGTAATAAAACGCCGCGAATTGGTGACAAGACAATTGCATTTTCGAATTAAGGACCATTGAAAACCTATATGTGTGTATTTTCACAATGGTCCGCTGATCAGCCCAAAAAAGTTGGATTTTCAAGCGCGTCGCCACCCCTTATTTTTTCTTTTCTTCCTTCGACATTTCATTTTTCCGCATTTTGTATAATTTTTCAACAATCTTGTCTTCAAATCCATCGAATTATTTTTGGCTTGAAATCAGGTCGAAGTCGGGCATTTGAAAGACTTCGTTTTATTTCAGAATTAAAACGCAAGAAAAAGATCTAAATAATCATACTAAAACAAGTTTGAATGCAAGAACACAACTAATTCAATGATTAGTAGTCTCTAAATAGTTTTAGATCACTTCACATATTCAGTTTTGCATTCTGTCGGTGAGTTCCAGGGCTGTGCGGCAATGGAATTGCCGAATTGCCGAAATTTCCGATTAGCCCTGGTGAGTTCCTTGAGGTCTGGTCCATTCCCGTCTAATTTCGGCCTTCGGCTCTAAAAGATTGGCATACTGCTTGCCTTGTACGCGAACGGAATGTGCAAGAAGCCTTCAGACATTGTCGACGGGATTGAAGTCTGGGGAGCTGGCTGATCAATCCCAAAGTTGGATTTTCTTAGATGAAAACCGATTGAATATGCTGTCGCTCTTGTGAATGACTAGATTGTCTTGTTGGAATTAGTAAAACAAATTTTAAAGCAATTTCGTAGTTCCCTATACAGTTCGATTTTTGAAAACGCTCGATACCATCCTTTATCGGCTTGATACTCTGATTAAGCCGCACCACAATACCAATTTGAAAGAGCTTTCTTCTGTAAGCTAATATAAGAGATTTTCCGCGGCCGATAATTATAAGTGAAAAACAATCGGCCAGGCTGTCCGCACACAGAATGCAAACAGTATGCCAACCTTTTATGAGCCGAAGGCCGCTATTAGACGGGATGGATCAGTCGGCACCTGCATATCTCAAGGAACTCACCGACAGAATGCAAAACTGAATATGTGAAGTGATCTAAAAGTATGGCGGGACTTCTAATTATTGAATTAGTTGTGTTCTTGCATTCAAACTTGTTTGAGTATGATTATTTAGACCTTTTTCTTGCGTTTTAATTCTGAAATAAAACAAAGTCGTTCAAAGACCCGACTTCGACCTGATTTCAAGCCAAAAATAATTCGATGGATTTGAAGACAAGATTGTTGAAAAAAATTATACAAAATGCGGAAAAATGAAATGTCGAAGAAAGAAAAGAAAAAAATAAGGGGTGGCGACGCGCTTGAAAACCCAACTTTTTTGGACTGATCAGCGGACCTTCGTGAAAATACACACATATAGGTTTTCAATGGTCCTTAATTCGAAAATGCAATTGTCTTGTCACCAATTCATATGGGTTTCTCAAAACTGCGACGTTTGAGGGGCACCGGCATTTCATTATGACGCCCACTCTGGTATTGCTTACCATAGGCGGACGATTGAACTATCGTGTGCGCCGTATCTCGACATTCATCAAACAGCAGCTTCGCGTGGTTTGCTGTCCAGCTGTTGCCGAAGAAGAACAATTTGTATTTGGATCGCGCGTCGAGACCGGTATAATTGCACCAACCCAATGGTCCTTTCCTTTCGTAAATGCAATTCGGCACCATCAAATTCGTCATGTCGTTTATCGTCCATAAATGGTTATAATAGGCGGCATCATCTGCAACATTCGTGTTATCTTGATGGTCTTAAAACGATGCCAACCGATGGTGAGATTCTCGGGAAGACCCACGACTTGTGTGAGATTGTGGTGCACTTCTGGCCTAACGCTCAAATTGTAGATGATGGCGTCCTTGTTGAGGATGAAGGCGTTGGCGGTCAACAGGGCGACGACGATGGTGAAAATTTGCATTGATGTCCTCCTCAGATACCATATAGAGGAAATCGAAATCAATTTTTGATTATTATTGTTTTTTTTTCTCTTGGAACCCACTTTTCAAAGAACTCGTAGCTGAGAATTGCGAGAAAAACTGAGGCGAGAAGGCAGAAGAAAAGCGCTGAAGAAGCGTTGGAAACGGGCCGAATCAAACACACCGTGGTCATACCTGAATTGTCATTCTGATAGATTAGCTTCCAATAGGTATAAATTGGCCAGTGGATGAGGTAGAGCGAATATGAGAAATCGCCGATATAAGCGAGCATTTTGTTCGAAAGCACCATATTCCCATCTGAGATGCACATCAGAGCACCCGTGCTCATTGTGACGAGAAGCCTAGAAGGGGAAGACAGTGAAACTAGTGGTAAGCCTTCAGTACCTGGTAATCACTGATGGCATCAGAACTGGACAATTTGAAATGCAAACGATTGCCGCGAATAGGACGTACTGGGCGATGGACACGAATCGAGCTTGAAGATTGAAGCGAGAAGTTGATTGAGCATCATCGTCTAGAAGCTTCTTTGGCGCGATTCCAAGTTCTCTGATTCCGAGAGGTTTGTAGGATGGCGATGGTTTGGTGTTGAGCGCGTAGAAATAAACAACCATTCCTGGAAATGATGACGCTACCAAATATGGCGATCCTTAAATTTACCAATAACGAATTGCCAGATTCTGGCGAACACACTGTTGAATGACACCGATTCATTTGAGATTGAGTAGAATGTGAAGCTGGCGAGACCTATCAGAAGACAAATGACATTGATGGGGTTTCTTTTTTGTAATATTTAATTAATTACCGATAATTGCGTAATAAGCCATGTGACTTGAGAAATATGACCCGATAATGAATATGATTGGAACGATGAAATAGAATTGAATTTCGACTGACAATGACCATGTATGGGTGAACAAATCACTAGCAATGCCCATCTGAAACAAGCTTAACCGATGAGCTTCTCGAAATTTGCCAGCGTACCATTTGGAAATAGTCCTCTTCGGCGGTTTTTGGGCGATTCGACACGAAGAGGAGCGCATTCGCCGCCGAGCTCAGATTATTCTCGATGGCTGTTTCGGGGAACACCGAATAGAGAGCAACTAGGATGAGGAAGATGACGAGGAAGTAAAGGGGAAGAATTCGGCGGAATCGTTTTGTGTAGAAATTGAGGATCAATGTGGATATTGGATCGGATTCGGTCCTTTTCAGAAGCATACACATCAGGAAGCCGGATAATACAAAGAATCTGAATGGGGGGAATGGGTTGAGGGATGAAGGGACCATTGAAACTCACTGATCGACACCGAGGTATCCATTGGGGAATATTGAGGGATAGAAATGGAATCCCAACACCGAGATGATGGCGATCCCTCGGATGCCTTGCAGATCTTCTCGTTTCGACGAAACGCCACTTCGTACACCTTTCCAGGCGTTCTTCATTGAATGCAGCTAAGCGAGCGATCTCCGCTCGGTCGCCCATCCGAATTATTATATACTCGACACTAGTTGGTGGATATGACGTGAGTATGGAATATCCCACAAATACTCACTAGATTGATATCGGAGACTCGAAAGCCACCTACGGTGCCAAAACAAGACAACGACAATCGCCGCATCGCGTATTCTTTTGAACCCTTCTGCCGGCGGCAGTGACATCATCTCAACGGCGCAACGCGCTTCTAATTGGCTTGAGATCAGAAGTGGGCGGCACGGAAATTATAATCTCGGAATGCGGAAGGACGAAACGAGAGACAATAGTGTCCAATGTATTCAAATTCCACACAATCCATTCTGATTGTGCTCTTTTCGAGATTACTAATAATAGATTTTCAAATATGGTTCCAACAACCGACGCGCTAAACTGAGGCCGATGTGAAATTGGAGCGTCGTACTGGTAGAGTGAAAAAAATTTTTTGGAAAACTCTCGTGGACTCCCCTTTTTTTTCGGTATTGGCTGAGACAATTTTTTTAAATTATGTAGAATAGTGGTTCGAGTTCGATGTTTCTTCCGACCCGATTTTTTTTAATCGCGATTAAATTTCAAAAGCTTGCGAGAATCACGTAGCAATTTGTTTTTTATTTTTTGTTTTATTTGTTTGAGAAAATCCAGAAAAATCCAACACCTCTTTTTCTTTTTTTCTTCTCTGACCCATAAAAAATAAATGTGGGCGTAGTCTCGCTCAAATCAGACCCCCCCGCCCCTTGAATACCAAGCGGTCAGATTGTTCTTCATTATCTTGAGTCACCATGAAATGTGAATCTAACAAATTGGGTTTTGCCATTAAAAAATTTGGAATCCTATCTTAACCTTTTTTGATAATTCATTAGGACCTCAAAAATATATGAGCTGAAAAATTCAATCTCGAATAATTAAACATTTCTTCTTTTATTTCTGGACCCATTTGGCTGCATGCTATCAGAATTTGTTGAAGAATTTCACCACATTTACCATTTTATTCTTTTTTTTTTTTGATATTTTTCTTCTTCATTCATATTTTTTTTCGTAAAAACCAGGACGTTTCACAAAAAAATAAACTTCTATCGGGCAGTAAAAATTTTTTGCACGTCAAACGATTTCAAAAAAGGTCCAAGACACTGATAAGTTGTTTGATACCAACCGGCATTCAGCTAGTAGCCGTTTTAAAAATGGTCCGAGAACCCAAATATACGGTACCGAGTCCATTTTGGCCATATCTCAATTTTGGCATCAGAACCAAACTTTCAGCGATCGTCAAGCATTCTTAAAACCCTTTAAAAATTAATGGGTTACGGTGGACAGTGGAAAATGCACTAATAATAGCAATTGAAGGCCGCAACGAAAAAAAAAAGGTTTATAAAAACCCGACCCGAGGCCGAGAGAAACACGCGTCTCCGTAAATCTACCCGCGTACTTCAGGACATATTGTCGAGTTCAAACGGAGGGCGTCAAATTCGCAAAATCAGTGTCGATTTAAATTAATCGTTGACTGAGTATTAAATGTACGCAATCTATTCGTCGTTGCCTCGAGACGCATTGGCACATAGCCAATAATTTTTCAAATTTCGTCAAGTCGTTTGACTCCGATAATAATAAATTTGTATTAAAATGTTAAACAACAGAAACAATCTGAGAGGTGGACGTTTTCTTGTGTTTCTTCGGCATCAGAATGCCACATAAAATTCGAGCGGCATTTTCGCGATAAGGTCGGACCATTATAAGTTGAGGAATACAACTGGCGATCGAATAGCAGCCGAACGGCAAGAATGTGATGAAATGAATGGGAAACCTGAAATCGTTCAGATTGCTGCGAGACTTCTCAATCATTTCGCCAACCCTTTTAGAAAATCCAATGGGAATACGAACTCGGTTGCTAATATGATAGGAGTAGGTCCGACGAATATAAAAAGCATCATAGTATAAACGAACTCGAGCTTCAAAATGAGCTTATGCTGGGTGATGAGGTGTTCGACGAAACGCTAGTGTACTTCTGGATGTAGTGTCGCGTCCTGAATTCGGATTCAGATTTTCATCAATAGGCACGATCTCACAATAAGAGTATAATCGGCAATAATATTATAACGCCGATTGCACCAATAATAATAATATGAAAGAATAATTTCCAGAACAGCGTAATTATAATTATGGCGGCGAGCTTCTTCTCATAAAATGTTATCAATCGAGGGTCGTATATTAGAGATTCGTATTTCAACTCGCTAGAATCCAATGCCATTCCTTAAAAGGTTCTTTGATTGCTGATGAGAATGATGACAAACCATAAAAAGGAGATAAAACGAATGCAGTGTATGCGACAATGGCTGAAATATAGTAGAGCACACGAACGCGTTCCACATAAATTTTTCGTTGATGGCTGCTTCTGAAATAAATCAACGTTTTTGTTTTTCTTCCGATAATTGAAAAAAAAACTTGGCTTAAAATAATTAATTTGTTTACAATTACTGTAGATAATGAAAGTGTGTCGACACATTTGACGCGCAATTGCACCCAATTATTTTTAAATTATTTTTTTCCCGAAATTCTTACATGAATCTTGAACAGTTTATATAATTGCAGAACATTATATCGATTGTGAAGAGAAAGGACCATCCTGAGCTGCTTATGAGGGCCACCAGCACACCCAAAGGAAAATTGTCGGCTTTGCACAGGCGATCAGTCAGAATAAATTTAAATGGATAGATGATATGAATGGTCCCAAATGCTACTATAAAGCCGGTAAGCGAGCTTGAGAAAATTTCGAGCAATAGAAGAAATCGATAGCTTTTGATGATTTTCGTTTTGGCGGTTATAATGACGTAAGTTGTGAATAATGTGAGAATAATTGAAACAATTGCGAACAGATTTGAGAATAGCTTGTAAGTTTTATAATATGGCCTAAAAGTTTGGCAATCAATTAAAAAAATTTCAGAAAACTTGGACAACTCGTCGCGCGCAATTGCTTCATAAAGCCCACTGAAATATTGATCGATTTTATAAGCGGCGGCCGGTTCGTTGAGAATACCCATTGAAAATGAGAGCATGCCAGCAGGTGATATTGAATTATTATTTTATGCACATCAAATATTAATCTGATTTGCGTAAATCAAATTTTAATAATTAATTGACTGGATCTAGGAATCGAATAACAAATTGTTGAAATGTGAATAAAAAATAGATATTTCCGTCCAATTTTTATCCATTTGTTGTCTTTTTCCAAGTTGCAGTGTTTCAAGATATCGAAATTTGGACGTTTATCAATAATTCTTTAAATAATTCGAGAGAGAGTCGACGTCGAGCGACTCCTGAAAATTGGCTAAATGCCAAAAAAAAAGTTTTTTTTTAATGAGGTCTCGATGCGCGGTGTACGCAAACCTATCCTTATACTTAGGCCCCCCGGAAAGCTACATATTTAGTTTTGCGCCAAGACCACTATCATTTTTTTTTTGGCATTTTGCCAATCTTCCGCTGTCGCGCGACGCCCACAATATGTGTGAAAAAAATGATATGCGCGAAAGATTGAGGAACGCCGTATAAAATATTTTCGTGTTCGACGCTTTTGAATTTTGCGGGAAAAACTTGCTGGATTTGGCCATTGACAAAAATGATTCAATTATTTTATTTTTGCGACTGAATTATTCGCAAACTCTGGTAACTCAAAACCAATCGTATTCGACAAAATTCGGCTCTAGAATTAACCTTATCCGATTGGAAATTCTACGGATAAGATTGGTTTTTTGTCGAATCCGATTCGAATTGAAACATTAAAACAAAACGGATTCGAATAATTATCAATCGGATTCGAAGAAAATCTAATCGGATACGACAAATTACCAATCAAATACGAAAATATCCAAAAAAAAACCAATCGGATACGCCAATTTTCTTATCCGTAGAATTTCCAATCGGAAAAGGTTAATTCTAGAGCCGAATTTTGTCGAATACGATTGGTTTTGATTTACCAGAGAATTTTCTAAATTGCAATCTGAGGTTTGTTTTTATGGACCTATTCATGAAATGCAATTTTTACAAACAAATATTAAAAAAAAACAACCTCGCATTGGACAAATGTGTATTTTTTTACATTTCTCCATAAAAATCTCATTTGAGACGCTCCTCAACGTTAGGAAATTAAAGGCGCATGCAATATTCGCAACGAATTGTTTTTTTTTCTCCAAATTTTATCGTAATTTTATTTTGAAAAGTCCAAACAAAAAACTTTGTCGCAAAATTGAAAAAATGTTATTCTACCCGAGTTGTGCATCCCGAAAATCCGTATTTTGTTGCCTAAATTATTCACATATTCAATTATGATATATTATTACGTTTATGTATGACTCGCAAAACGTTACCTTCGAATCGCAGCAAAAGTTGTTCATATAAAAAAGGAGACTTTTTTCAAGTATTTCCAATAAAAAATTACGCATTTTTCCAATGCTGCAACGCAAAAAAGAATGCAATGGGTACTGTAATTCAATGAAGAAAAAATCTGTGAGACTCATGGGTCCAATTTGTTGCCGAACATCTTGCGGAATACGGCCCCTGTAAAAAAAACAAATGTTCATAAGAAATATTACCCAAAATGCATAAAATAAATGAAAAATTTGAATCGATCGAATAAAAAAAATAATATGGTAACTTGGAAAAAAGTTGTCCCATGGATCTCGCAGATCATTTAATTACAGTACCCATTGCATTCTTTTTGTGTAATTTTATTTAAAAAATTGCATAAAATGGTCCATAACCAGCGGTTTTTAAAGAAGGACCCCCAAAAATCGATGTTCGATTGAAACTGCTGATGCGATATGGGACCAATGGTAGGGTGAAATTAGAAAAATATTCAAATAAGACGGGTGTTCTTTTTTTTGGTATTTTCTTTCGCGCGCTACCATTTATTTCATGTTTTCCGATTTCTTATTCCCCGAGTGTTAAAAAATCAAGATCAAAGACCGAGAAAATAAAAATCGATTGGCGAGAAAATACAAGTCATCGCTATTTTGGACGGCAATTCAATTCACACCCCCTTCTCATTTCTTGGCAATTTTCGATATTGGGCGGACTCTTTAAGAAACCAATGTTTCCCGTTATAATCGGAATTCCTTTGTTTCGACGACAATCTGCAACGATGACGTACTAAAACGCCGCCCGCTAGCATCAATGGCTACGAAAAGATCAATAAGCGCGCATCGGACATCTATTAGCGATGTCCATCGATAAATGCGTCCAAAGATGGAACATTTTCCCGTTCAAAATGTTCTATTCAAAATTGTCAACAGCGAAATATACATATTAGAGATGTTTGCAAATGTCGGTGTAGAGATGTCTGACTTTTTCCAATCCGTGCGGCGACATGTGATTGATTCCCGTTATGTAAACCAAGCCGTGTTCGTCGAAAAACCGAAACGTTTGCGTTGAATTATTCCAAAATTCCGGCAAATAATCGATTCGAACACATTTCGGGCCGCAATCGTTGAATAATTGAGCATATCGTTTTCGAGCCGTCTCCCAACCATTCGGATCAACAAGCTTCTTCTAAATATGCGAAATTTTTGAAGGAAACGCAATGTTTTTTGAATGATCGCACATCGATTTCGACGGCGTTCACGTTTTTCTTCAAATCCGGAACAATCTGATTGATGTAGCCGGAAATAATTCGAGGGAAAAAATCGAGAATAAATAATTTGTTTTTGATGTTTTCCGTGAAAAACTTCATATTCTTCTTCATCACTTTGTACATTTCATCATCCGCCACATTCGTGATATTCTTCGGTATCGGAATATCACCGATTGTCGTAAATCTAAATTGAACTACATCGTTTATTCGGCTCATTTTAATATGTATCTCACCTCGTTATTATAAATCCATAATCAGGTTGTTCAATTTTAATATTCTTTTTGAAAGTTTCAATTTCGCCCGCGCATCGTTTTGAATTATCTGACGGGTATAACGGTTCGCAACCTAGAATTGAAATTCGATTCGGATTCGCTTCGGATACTGACCGACCATACGCCGAAGCTTGCACAATAGTATGAGCTTGATCGCGACATTCATCGAATATTAATTTTCCGTGATTCGACGTCCAACTATTGCCGAATATCATCAATTTGAACTTATTTCTCTTGTTAAGACCCTAAAAAATTTAAATGCGAAAAATAATTACATATCAATACCGTATGATCGCACCATCCCAGTGGTCCTTTTCCTGATCGATATTTGCAACTAGGGACCATTAGGTTCTTATTATCATTTGCGGTCCATTGATAATTGAATTTCGCTGCTTCATCTACAAAAATAATTTTAAATATTGTCTGGGTTCTGAGACTTGCGTAGATTTTCGAGCATGCGCCTTTAAAAGTGGCGCATATTGTAATAGCTATAACTAATTTATGCATTTTTTGATTCGAAACACTTTGGATGAAAATGGCGTCGACACACCGAGCACGAAGTACAGGAATATCGCAAAAGCTCGGATTTCTTCGGGCGGTGGTCATCAGATTATGCATCACCCGAAGAAATCCGAGTGCTTTTCAAACCATTAAATTCAAATTGCTCAGCTAGAAATTGCAAATCCAGCGTAAATCAGAAGAGATATGCCCATATTTAGAAAATCATGTATTGTCGACGTCAAACGACTGAAGGAAGACTTTAAATTTGCGAAGCCAATGTAGATTTAAATTAATCGTTGACTGAGTATTAAATGCGCGTACGCTATAATGCAATGTACGCAGTCTCGCGTACTTCTCGCTGCCTCGAGACGCATTTTCAAATGACCACTAATTTTTTTTTTAATTCCGACAATACTAATATAATTGTTTTAGTCCACAAACGTGCCCTATCGTAATGTCTCGTTGTATAGCACCCTCTCACTCTCCCTCGATCTCTATGATTCTCGCCCATGTTTCTCTGCGTCTCTCATACGTCGCAGTCTTTTTCTCGACGTCTCTTATGTTTCTCTATTGT
The DNA here is from genome assembly GCA_902829315.1 of Caenorhabditis bovis. Taxonomy (NCBI): domain Eukaryota; kingdom Metazoa; phylum Nematoda; class Chromadorea; order Rhabditida; family Rhabditidae; genus Caenorhabditis; species Caenorhabditis bovis. Next base: position 1,736,136 of record CADEPM010000008.1, read on the forward strand.
TTGTAGTATGATCCCGGATCTCATAAAATCATACTGAGTGAATCTGCTGCACCAAACAAACACCCATACCTATGAACACCACAAAAATGCACACCTAAAGTGAGATTGTCGGGTACTCCGTCGAATTGTGTTTTGTTGTGTTTGTGCGGCGAACTCAGCGCATATCCAATGTCATCCTTATTCAGAAGAACGACGTCGACGAACAATAAAACAATTACCATTGTGAAAACGAACATTGTCGATTGCTTCAAATACCATCTGAAAGCATTTTGAGCTGAAATCGAATTTCAGAATATCGCTTACTTTTCGAATAACTCAAACACAGCGATTGACACAATAATCGAGAGAACAAGGAAAAACAATAATGCTGAAATGAGGCTTTTTCGAAATTCGGTCTGAATCAAATTGTTGCCTGAATTGTCATTCTGATAGTGCAGCTTCCAATAGGTATAAATTGGCCAGTGGATGAGGTAGAGCGAATATGAGAAATCGCCGATATAAGCGAGCATCTTGTTCGAAAGCACCATATTGCCATCTGAGATGCACATCAGAGCACCCGTGCTCATTGTCACAGTTATCCTGGATATATAATGCATACGGTAGTTCATATCAGGAATACCTTGAGAAGACTGCCGGAATGGCCAGAGGATATGAGCAAATGTAGCATATAAAAATGAGTAATACGTATTGAGCAACGATAAAAGTTTTCGGCTTTTGCACAAGCTCTTTCTCGTTATCCTCCTCGTCTTCATTAGTCAATAATCCGCATTTGCCGTCTTCGATATGATTCAGTTTTTGATAAGATGAAGTAGGAGTACGGTCATTTGTATACAAATAAACCATCATTCCTTAATTCGGATTGTGGGTAGCCAAATATGGTGGAGACTACCTAGAACGAATTGCCATATTCTGGCGAGAACTGAGTTGAATGAAACAGTTGGAGTGGAGAATGAATAGAAGAAGAAGCTGAGAGATGCTGAAATTTTTAGCGAATTTTCGAATTTCTGAAAAAAAATGAAATAATATAACCAATAATGGTATAATAAGCGAGGTGGTTTTTGAAGAGTAATGTCCCCAAAATGAATATGATTGGAACGATGAAATAGAATTGAATTTCGACTGATAATGACCATGTATGGGTGAACAAATCGCCGCCAATTCCGAGCTGAAACGCGATTTTTTGTGTTGAAAATGAAGTGGAAATTTTCAGCCAACCAGTTGAAAATAGTCCTCTTCGGCGGTTTTTGGGCGATTTGACACGAAGAGGAGCGCATTCGACGCCGAGCTCAGATTATTCTCGATGGCGGTTTCGCGGAACACCGAATAGAGAGCAACTAGGATGAGGAAGATGACGAGGAAGTAAAGGGGAAGAATGCGGCGGAATCGTTTTGTATAGAAATTGAGGATCAGTGTGAAGATTGGATCGGATTCGGTCCTCTTCAAAAGCATACACATCAGGAAGCCGGATAATACGAAGAATCTGAAGAGGAAATGTGTTGAGGCGATGAAGGGACCATTGAAACTCACTGATCGACACCGAGGTATCCATTGGGGAATATTGAGGGATAGAAATGGAATCCCAACACCGAGATGATGGCGATCCCTCGGATTCCTTGCAGATCCAGCCGCTTCGTTTTCTTCCCTTCCTCGCCCATTTATGTGAAATGACGGCCACCGAATAATAATCAGGTTTTAGGTGCTTTTTCAGTATATCAAAACACGTGGCCTAAAATTTGAATTGCGCGGGCAAACTCTTGAAACGATTGACAAAATTGCATTCAAATATTGAAATTCGGCGATGGTCGAATTGCAAACTGCAATCTGGATTACTGTTTCACGGAAATTAAAAAAAAGAAAAGTATCGTTGGAAAATTTGAATGGACGAAATAGGCAGTGAAGAAGGGAATTATATTTTGGAACACAAGAATAGCAAAAATGTTTTCAATTCGAAACACATTTTGTCAAATTTCAGTGTCGTCGAGAAATTCTCAGAAATCGACACACTATATTAATTGATAATTATAGTCCGAGAAAATATAATTTAAAAAAAAAAGTAATTGATATCGAATAAGAACAATGTGGGACCTCTTTCTCAACAAAAAATTGAATTTTTGGGTGTGTGTGTGTTCTTTTTTTCCACCAAATCTCCATGGTTTCGAAGAATACCAGTCATATGCAATGCAAGCGAGGCAGTTTTCGAGCAATTCCGCCATCATGGCGTGTTGCATGTACATTTGTACCATAAAATGATTGGCAAACACATAAAACTGTTATCATTCCCAATATCAGTGCTTCGCTATTTTCTGATGATTATGATAGTTATTCAAGGAACCGCCTTTATGGGCACCCTAAGCACCGTTGGAATTTGGCACTTCATTTCTCTCTTTCTCTCTCTCTCTCTCTCTCACTTTTTGCGATTTATGGTATCCATTTTTGCTGAAATTAAAATTTGGATGACGAATTTTTCAAATCCATGCAAATACCTAATTTTATTAATATTCCTTTCGGAATTCCGTCGTTTGCCGGTTTTGATACGCCGCCCCAAAAAGTGGCGATGAAGTGATATGGAAGCACAAGTTGTACACTGATTAGGCCACACCCGATCTTGCTCAAAAACCCACCTTGAACCACACTTGCAAATTTCCGGGTCGATTCGCCAATTAATAACAAGACTTCCCTCGTTGCCGATTGAAACTCGCTGGATGTCAAACTTAAAATGACTTAAAGACAAAATGGACCTTAGGAATTAAATTGAACAAAGAAGCAGTATGCCGCCACTTGCTGCTAGGCAGGCTTTAAGTTTAATCTCTTTGGATCATTTGCCAATAGCACTGTCGATTCTTGCGGTTCGAGTGTGAAATCAAAGGGACGTATTCAATAAGTACCCCACCTCATAGGGCAACTGTGGGAGACTAATCTCAAATCGTCGGATTGTTGAGCCTCCCAACTACTTTATTTCAAACTATCGCAATTTTTCGCTTCACGCTCTTTTATTATGCGGTTTCCGTTGATGTAAAGAAATTCGAAAAAAAAAACAAGAAGTTACCATTTTTTATCGGAAACTGACATAAAATGACATTCGCTTAAATCGTTGTACGCTGTTTCCCCGACTGGTTTTAGACACGCGCAAGGGAAGTATGATGTGACGAGAAAATTAGAATGGTCCCTAAGCGATACGAGCCAGACGAATGGTTTGTTTTCGCGTCAAATTCTCACCAGTTGTTGAATATGTTGATTTTGCTAAATTTTATTATTCTAACAATATAATAAATTAAAATGCATATTAGAGATGTTTGCAAATGTCGGTGTAGAGATGTCTGACTTTTTCCAATCCGTGCGGCGACATGTGATTGATTCCCGTTATGTAAACCAAGCCGTGTTCGTCGAAAAACCGAAACGTTTGCGTTGAATTATTCCAAAATTCCGGCAAATAATCGATTCGAACACATTTCGGGCCGCAATCGTTGAATAATTGAGCATATCGTTTTCGAGCCGTCTCCCAACCATTCGGATCAACAAGCTTCTTCTAAATATGCGAAATTTTTGAAGGAAACGCAATGTTTTTTGAATGATCGCACATCGATTTCGACGGCGTTCACGTTTTTCTTCAAATCCGGAACAATCTGATTGATGTAGCCGGAAATAATTCGAGGGAAAAAATCGAGAATAAATAATTTGTTTTTGATGTTTTCCGTGAAAAACTTCATATTCTTCTTCATCACTTTGTACATTTCATCATCCGCCACATTCGTGATATTCTCCGATATCGGCACTTCCCCAATCGATACAAATCTAAAACGATTTTTCGGGATTCAAAATCAAAAAAATGAAACTATATCGCCTGGTGATTAAAAATGCGTAATCCGGTTGCTCGATTCTAATATTCCTCTTGAATTCCTCAATATCATCCTCACAACGTTTCAAATCTTTTGACGGGTATAACGGTTCGCAACCTAGAATTGATATTCGATTCGGATTCGCTTCGGATTCTGACCGACCATACGCCGACGCTTGCACAATAGTATGAGCTTGATCACGACACTCATCGAATATTAATTTTCCGTGATTCGACGTCCAACTATTGCCGAATATCATCAATTTGAACTTATTTCTCTTGTTAAGACCCTAAACAATCTCATCAAATTACAAGAATGATGCGACTGTTGTAGATTTACGGGGCACGCCTCTTTCGAGTTTTTAAAACTATCAAATTCACTAAGAAAACAACACCTAAAATTTCACGTTAGAATAAAATAGCACGTGGTGAGACCATATCGAAATACGCATCTCGTAAATCTACAAGCACAGAGGAATGGCTGGACGCTGACGATATCAATACCGTATGATCACACCATCCCAGTGGTGCATCTCCTGATCGATAATTGCAACTAGGGACCATTAGGTTCTTATTATCATTTGCGGTCCATTGATAATTGAATTTCGCTGCTTCATCTACAATAACAATTTGAAATATTGTCTGGGTTTTGAGACTTGCGTCGATTTACGATCATGCGCCTTTAAAAAGAGTGCTTGCCCGCGAGTGCATGACTGCGTTTTTTTTTTCAGTCAGCCGGCGACAATCGACTACTACTGTTATAATGCACACCTAAAGTGAGATTGTCGGGCACTCCGTCGAATTGTGTTTTGTTGTGTTTGTGCGGCGAACTCAGCGCATATCCAATGTCATCCTTATTCAGAAGAACGACGTCGACGAACAATAAAACAATTACCATTGTGAAAACGAACATTGTCGATTGCTTCAGATACCATCTGAAAGCATTTTGAGTTGAACTCGAATTTCAGAATATCGCTTACTTTTCGAATAACTCAAACACAGCGATTGACACAATAATCGAGAGAACAAGGAAAAACAATAATGCTGAAATGAGGCTTTTTCGAAATTCGGTCTGAATCAAATTGTTGCCTGAATTGTCATTCTGATAGTGCAGCTTCCAATAGGTATAAATTGGCCAGTGGATGAGGTAGAGCGAATATGAGAAATCGCCGATATAAGCGAGCATCTTGTTCGAAAGCACCATATTGCCATCTGAGATGCACATCAGAGCACCCGTGCTCATTGTCACAGTTATCCTGGAATTTTCCTTTTTCGTCTATTAGAAACAACTCTCACTTTTTTTACCCCCAATTTTTTTAAATCTTTGATTTATAGCGAAAAAAAGTTAGAAATATTTTCAAAAAATTGAAAATTGCGATTCTAGAGGGTCTAAACTCGAAATTTCTGTTCTGAAACAATCTGAAAGTGAGAATCATTATACGGGATATCCAGGCCCCCCCCCCTAAAAATTTCTGAAATGTTATCTTTTTTGGCATAACAAATCGATTTTTACAGTGGGGAGGGGTCTGAGTAATTTTTTAGCCCATTTTATTTGGGACCCTCTAAACGAAACGTTCAACTCCATTTGGCACACTGCCTTATTCTTTTCGAGACCTTCTGCGTAATTATCAAGTCGTTGCATACAGGCAATTTGGGTATTTAATTTGAATTTTCACTTACAATTAAATCCGCGCCCCCCAGTTTTAGGCGGGATGCATTTTTGCGTGATTGTGTATGCACAACTTTCAAAACAGCTTTTTCGTGTTCTCCAAAACAATTCCAAATTTTAGGACAAACAAAAATTAGAACGAATCGATTGTTTTCCTCAAGGCTTACGTGGCAGTTATTTTGGCTTATTTCAGAGTACACAACTGAAAATATGAAAGAACGATTTTTGTATAGAATTTCTCCAAAAAAAATGTCGCAATTTGGTTTTTATATACAATATAATTTAACCCCCATGGCACAGTACTGTACGCATAAAAATGTGCAGAAAATTGTGCATACACCTGCCGCAAAAATGCACCACTTCAAAAACTGCGTTGTGGATTTAATTCTAAGTAAATTTTCTTGGAATTCCCCGTTTTATTTAATCGTCAAATATAATAATCTTGTTTTTCGACAGCATTTACGGTTATTTCGATTAATAAAAAGGTTATTCTAAGCTAAGTTCGGTTCATTCAAACTTAAAACCTGCATTTCTTTTGCAACATTCGAATTACATATCACAGTGTTCATGTTGAGTTTCGAACGAATACATTTTTTGCGGCAATTTAAATATTGAATCTTCTAATCACAATAGCTTTGAATTTTAAAACATACCTCGAAAATATTGGCGGAATGATTAATGGATACGAAAAAATGTAGAATAGAAAGAGAATTAGCGCATATTGAGCTATGTGTAGCCTCGGCTTTTCTTCCTTTTCAGCTTCATCTTCCTTCTCGTCTAATAACAAAATTCCAGCTTCTTCGGAATCGTACAGCTTTTGATACCTTCTGATAGAAATGATCTCATTTGTATACAAATAAACCATCATTCCTTAATTCGGATTGTGGGTAGCCAAATATGGTGGAGACTACCTAGAACGAATTGCCATATTCTGGCGAGAACTGAGTTGAATGAAACAGTTGGAGTGGAAAATGAATAGAAGAAGAAGCTGAGAGATGCTGAAATTTTTAGCGAATTTTTGAATTTCTGAAAAAAATGAAATAATATAACCAATAATGGTATAATAAGCGAGGTGGTTTTTGAAGAGTAATGTCCCCAAAATGAATATGATTGGAACGATGAAATAGAATTGAATTTCGACTGACAATGACCATGTATGGGTGAACAAATCACTAGCAATGCCCATCTGAAACAAACTTAACCGATGAGCTTCTCGAAATTTGCCAGCCAACCATTTGGAAATAGTCCTCTTCGCCGGTTTTTGGGCGATTCGACACGAAGAGGAGCGCATTCGCCGCCGAGCTCAGATTATTCTCGATGGCGGTTTCGGGGAACACCGAATAGAGAGCAACTAGGATGAGGAAGATGACGAGGAAGTAAAGGGGAAGAATTCGGCGGAATCGTTTTGTGTAGAAATTGAGGATCAGTGTGAAGATTGGATCGGATTCGGTCCTCTTCAAAAGCATACACATCAAGAAGCCGGATAATACGAAGAATCTGAAGAGGGAATGTGTTGAGGCGATGATGGGACCATTGAAACTCACTGATCGACACCGAGGTATCCATTGGGGAATATTGAGGGATAGAAATGGAATCCTAACACCGAGATGATGGCGATCCCTCGGATTCCTTGCAGATCCAGCCGCTTCGTTTTCTTCCCTTCCTCGCCCATTTATTTGAACACCTAATAACAAAAGTTATTAAATGAAATGAATTCTAGAAAACAGTTTCACGTAATTCTTAAAATTTATAAAAACGAAGAATATTTCCGTGTTGTGTTGGAAGAAATACATAAAATGAACAATGTTATTTATTGAAACACATGAGGAAAACAAAAATGATTCAAGTCGAAGTATTGAAAGTGTTGGGTGAAAAAATGTTTTCAAATGTCCAAAAAATTTTTGATACATTTCAGGCTGGAAATAAAGAATTCCGGGTTTGTCGGGAATAACTTTCTTCCATATCATCATGAAATTTTCAGGCAGTCTAAAAAGCCTAATAGAATTCGTTTGAACCTTGAAACCAAATTGTGGCAGAATTTCCAAACTTTTATTTTTTCAAATTTTCGATATTCTTAAAAAAGCAACATTTTCACAATTTTTTGCAAATTTCTGAAGCTCATACTAACGGAGCTATTTCAGAAAAGGATTCTATGCATCAATTCAGCACAAAACTCTCTACATATTTTTCATATTAATTGGCATCTAAATGACGAAAAAAAAATATATATATATATTGTCGAATGATTAGTACTTATACCAATAATTGTATTTTTTTTTCCTCGTTCTTCAATCCGTTACTCGTTTTCGTCTTCAAAGTTTTTGAAAAATACTGAAAAATAGATCAGAATACAAAATAAAAAATTACAGTATCGACTTCGCGACGTGACCCGCGCAACTTTTCGCGTGCGCCTTTGAAATTCAATAGCGGAGATTACGATATATCGCGTCAATTTTTTGTAATTTTCGACGTGCATGCATATAGGAAATTCAAATGAAAACAATTTTTTTGTTTATCAGAAGGGCTCAAGTTTTTTTTAATCAGAAGGGCTCAAAAAACACATGCAATTATTTCATGACGAATTCAAATTTGTTGCTTTCAGCAAGAAGTTGATAAAGAACTTGTGGGTCGAGGTTGTGCTCCAGTGAGAGCTCTTCTATCGACGTTTTGCCGTTGCACGAGCTCAGGAATCTAAAACTCAATTGCTTGTCGATTCTCCAATCAAGCTTCTTACTTATTCCCTCCCGTTGAGACCGTGCATATTGGGTAGACTGTGAGCTTTCTCAAAAACTGATGATGCATTCCAAATTGCACCAATCGATGCTCATCGATTCCCATCGATCTCGGCTGCTCGACTCGCACCCATTCAGCCAATGTCATTCCGCATTTCATGCTCAGATACAGTCGGAACACGTCGGAGAATTGCGGCACCGGCGGCGGTTCGCCGTCATCCTCGATTTGTTCGGGATTTTGGATCTTCACAAAATCCATGCAATCCTGCAATGATTTCATTTGACGCGAAAGCGGGTCCCGAAACGAAATGTACCGTAATCTCGGTCTGATTCATGTAGAAGTCATGGACTCGCTCAGTGGCAACGTACGTGTTTGAGTAAAGGAACATTGGCACTAAACTCACACATTCGTAGAAGTGGAGATTTCTGAAGAAATTCATTGTTTCAGATTTTTGGCTCATTTTCAGCTATTTCAGACCTCACGCATCGCGCAACCAGCGCTGGATCGAGATTAAGGACAAAAGCGATTTCTTTGACAGTTCGAATTCCGTCGATTTGAGGGATTATCTAAATCGGAGATAGGCGTTTGATGAATCATGCGCCTTTAAATATTTTAGCAAAAAAAAATAGGCACGAGTTCAGTTCAAAAACTCCACTTTTTTGTCTCGCATTCGACCAACCTTTTGAGACAAAACATCCATTCCATCGATTACGCGACTTGTCAGCTTTATCCCTCGTATGAACATTGGCACCATGAATATCGATACCTGTAAAACGAAAAACAAATGGGAGTCATTCTTCTAATCGACAAAAATCAACCTCGGGAGGTTCGACACCTCGATATGACGGGCAGAGTTTGAAGTACAACGTCATCATTAGATTCTTGGCCGCCTTGCTAACGCCAACCTTTCGATAGTCCTCATTTCTTTCGGCGGCAACCGAATCCTCTTTCGCTTTCTCATTTTTCTCGTTCTCCTTCTCATTTTTGATTTCCACTTTCGCTAGTTCCGGCGCGATTATTCTGATTTCGCTCTCGCCTAAAAGAAAAAAAAACAATCAATTTCAAAAATTAAAATATTGCAGAACACGGGTCTCGCCGCATTTTCTTTTGCGAGTAACGATATTTACAAAGTTTGTTCGTGTGGAGTACACTGACGAGTCGCTTCGCCTCGAGACCACACACTGTTTTTTTGCCGCACTCAAACGTAGAATTTTCTTTAAATTGTTGATTCTTTTTCTGTCGAATAATAAAAATGTGCATATTTTCTTCCATATGGGGACCATTTCTGGAGTTATTCGACAAAATTAATTGGAATAACGATATAATTAATTATGCGGACTACTGCATACCTTTTTCATTCAAATCTTTGAACAATTGCTCCAAAATGTGCAAAACTTGGGCGTTATAGGCGCGATTGCTGAGAAACGAAAACTCTTGCTCTAGTTCAATGAGGTATTCGGCGCATTTCTGGACGATCGGCTCATACATGCTGTCGGAAACCGATTCCCAGGCGACCACGAAGCACATGTTGAAGATGTAGTATTGGCGACGATAACCCTGATGCGCTGCAACACATTTCTTTGTTCTGTTTTTTTGTTGCTAAATTCGATTCAAGCATGAATAATCAATTTTTCTATTGTCAAAGACTCCCGGATGTGCGGCGCCTAAACTGTCTAGCAGTGATTTGCCCGAAATTTTGAAACTTCTAGGGGCGTTCGCTCAGATAAGGACTTTTACAGTCGATTATATGAGCCAATTTTGAAGGAAAACGTCATTATCAATAGAAAACGGCCTCCCTTGTGAGATACATTCAAAAATAACGATGAAATTGCATCATATCGCGTCGAGACCCAAATATCTATTAATAGCTTTTATTAAAAATATCAAAAAATTTACTTTTTTAAAGAGGTCCTGTGGAGTTTTTTCACTAATTATACAAAATTTAAATAAAACTGAAAATTAAAGTTTCTAACTTATTTCTAAATTTAGGGTTTTAGCCGATTTTACCTCCAGCATAAAAGTGTATTTATATAAAAGTTCATAGACGACTGATTTCAGAATCTTGGGAATAATAGATTTAAGAAATGATGATTTTCAACTCACAAAGTTTCACCGGATAGCCGAGAACTCTGCAATTCTCGTGCTTCAAACTGCATTTCATCGATCGACATATAAGCTGCGATTTTGGGATTATGAGGCCGCTTTGCGGCTGGAATATTCGGGTGAGGTTGAAGTTTGCCGGCACCTCAACATTCCAATGTTTTAGCTAATCCAATTCAAAGGTGCATACCTGATGGCGTATAATTGGACCCGCATCGTTGTCGAATTCGGCGTAGAATATGGCGAGGAGTCTCGGCACATCGTCATAGTCATAATGGCCAAAACGGACGTCCGAGTCGCCGGTGGCGAACGGGCCGGCGCCGAACGTCGCCAACGATTTCATGCGTTTCACCATCTTTTTCGCTGTGGTAGACTTAAACTGTCTGCAAAACGACGACTCCGCCCATCAACAATGGCGCTTATGACTCACGAATGAAGAAGCCGGTGAAGGTGCCGAAGAAGAAGCCGAGAACGCTACCGGCGAGACTTGGAAGCGGATAGCGTTGCCACCAACGATCCCAGTCTAATGGGTGCACGAATGCGCCAAGCCAAGCACCAAGAATGGCGCAGAAGCCGCAAGACAGGCGGATGGTGTCGAGAAGACGAGGTCTGCATTATTGCGAAAAAATAATCACATTTTGGTATTTGAAAAAAAAATTACCCTCTAAAATTTAGTCGTGTAAGTCGTTCGGCGATTTGCTGATAATTCTCGCCGGTGAAAAATGCTGGCACGGCAGCCAATGCTGTTAGTGTTGCCTGAAAAATATATGAATTTATTTTTTCCTATCTTGACGTTGTTTTTCTTTTCCGAAAATCTTACTGCTAGCACCGCGGTGCCAATAAAATCGGACAATAATGGAGCTCCGAATAAGATTGCGCTGGCGTAGAAGATTGCAAACGATTTCGAGGTGTATTCGACAAAATTATCGAGATGCACCATTAAAAATTATGGATCAACCAACCCAGAGTCACCTGAAAAGGATTATTTAAATTAATAATCGAAATGCACATAGATTATCGTGCCTATAAGCTTTATATCAAAAAATTAACCTTTTAAAATTATTCTAATTTCTAAATCGATTTTTTTATTTGATAAAAGTAAAATGAAATTGAGACGGGCTCGTCTAATTAAAAACATTTGGCTCGCGTGGAAGAGAAATATCCTTAGTTAGGCCGTCAGAAAAGTTAGGCCATTTATTTTTCCAAATTTTTTTTTGAAAACTGGACCTTTTCAGGTTTTCAAAAAATTATATATAGAAAAATTTTAACTTTGATTATTTTTAATTCGCATGTTTGATCTAGATTTTACTAATTTAATATCACTGATCTCCGATTTTTTCAAAGATCTTCTGTTTTTCTATAATATTTTACCTGTTTTCTTTGCAGTTAATGTACTCATTGTCTTCAGAAGAATATGAAAAGTACAAGGGACCATTATTTCGACATTTCATTGGCTCGGATGAACCTAGCACGAGTTTGTGGTTTCTAATTGACTTATAAAAAATTTTTTAATTGAGGTCGATCGCGGAATGAAAAACAAACAAGTTCACAAGCATTATCATCAGAAAATCGGTTAAAAACTAAAAAACTGTTCATAGACAGTTATTTCAAAAAATTTATAAGGTATTTTTTGTTATAACGCAAAAAAAATCGTGAAATTTTCAGATCAGTCGGTCAAACCATGGAACATTTCGACGCAAGTCGCGTAAAATATGACGATCTCGGTATTCCGCAGGATCTTGGCAAACAGAATTTTGTCAGAATCCAAAGGGAGCCTCAAGATACTCCAGCTCATTTGGATCACATTCCTCAATGGGTCGTACGGCATTTCGAGTACGCGACAAGACTTTCAATGGATTTCGCCAACAATTTGAAGTTCAAAAAGATGAAAGATTTGCGAAAACTGCAAAAAGAGCTTCCAATTGCGGAGAGGAGTGAGGAAATCGTCGAGCTCCTCAAAACCAATCAAGTGCTCATTGTGGCTGGCGACACCGGTTGCGGAAAAAGTACCCAAGTTCCGCAGTATCTACTCAAAGCTGGATATACTGGAATCGCGTGTACGCAACCGCGAAGAATCGCTTGTACTGCATTGGCGAGACGAGTTGCCTATGAGACGCTGAATCAGTATGGAAGTGAGGTGGCCTTCCAAATTAGGTAAATTATTCAATTTAAAAATGCGATTGCCTCTTTTGTAGATTTGAAACCACTAAATCGAAACGGACCAAGCTCCTATTTCTCACTGAAGGCCTTCTTCTTCGACAGATGGAGCAGAACTCACTTCTCGATCAATACAATGTCATAATACTTGACGAGGTTCATGAGCGCCATCTTACGTCAGATCTGCTAATCGGGCTTCTTCGCGATCTTGTGGCCAAACGGGATGATCTGAAGTTGATTTTAATGTCGGCCACAATCAATTTGGATCTTTTCACTGGCTATTTCGAAGGAGCGCCAGTGATTCAAGTGCCTGGAAGGCTGTACCCAATCGAGGTCAAATGGCATCCTATAAAGCAATTTGTGGAAGAGTCGTCGAAAAAGAGCCACAAAATTGATCCAGAGCCTTATCAGAGGATTCTAGAGGTTGGCACTTTATGGAAAATTTTGAGACAAAATGGAATTGCAGCTAATCGATAAACAATTTCCGTCGACTCAGCGCGGAGACGCACTTATCTTCTTAAACGGAGTTGCTGAAATCTCGACAGTCGCTGATGCGCTGAAAAATTATGCGGAACTCACGAAAGGATGGATTATCCTTATGCTTCATAGGTCTGGCAAGCATTTCATTTTTTTTTTTGAATTGTTTGATTTTAGTACACTTTCCGTTGAGGAGCAGGACAAGGTTTTCGACGTTGCTCCGAATGGTGTCCGAAAGTGTATTCTTTCGACAAACGTCGCCGAGACATCGGTTACGATTGATGGTATTCGATTCGTCATCGATAGTGGAAAAGTGAACTTGATCAAACACGAGCCGGGCACCGGCACTCAGAAGCTTACCGAATTCTGGGTCTCGAAAGCATCGGCTAATCAGCGTAAAGGTCGAGCCGGACGAACTGGGCCGGGTATTTGCTATCGTCTTTATTCTCAGGAGCAATATGAGAAAATGGACGATTTCACACTATCGGAGATCAATAGGGTCTCACTACAGGAAATGGCGTTGAGGATGATCAGCTTGAATCTTGGACGTTAGTGCTTATCGTCAAATGAAATCTATGGAATTGTGATTTCAGTGGATCCTCGAACGTTCCCATTCATTGAGAAGCCGTCGGAAGAAGTTCTCAACGAGGGTTTGGAGACACTCAAATTCCAGCGAATTTTGCGAGCCGATCGTGAGAATCTGTCGCTTACCGCTCTTGGTAGTACGGTAGCGAAGTTGCCTGTCGACGTGCCGATTGCCAAAATGCTTGTCTATGGATGCGTTGTCGATGAGCTCGAGGTGATGCTGACAGTGGCCGCTGGATTGTCTGTTCAGAGTCCGTTCACGAATCGATCCTACCGTGAATTGGATATTGTTGAGAAGAGGGCGGCGCTGACGAGCCCGCTCGGCGATCCGTTCACATTGATCGCGATTTTTCGCGAATGGGTCCTTCAGAAGGCGTTCGGCGGCTCGTCACGACGATGGACGATGGAAAATGGAATCGACGAGCATCGAATGTACGAGATAAGCAAACTTCGAAGTCAATATCGTCAAATTCTGGAAGACGCCGGACTTGTTGAGAAGGCGTCGGCGTCGGAAACCGGAGCTGATGATTCAAGGCAGAGGAGGATCGATCAGGGCGAGAGGAAGAAGCTGCTCGATATGAAGAAAGCGCAGAGGAATGTCGATAAGCAGAGGAAGGTGCTCAACGCGAATAAGCATTTTGATACGATTCTGATGGAGAAGGAAGAAGAGGATTTGGGTAGTCGATTTCTGTTTTTGTATTGTGTTTGGGGGTAAATTGATGGGGGTTTTAGAAGCTGAGCAGGATCCATTGAAAGCTGACGTGAAGACGGTTGAATTCCTTTTGAGTCATAAGGAAAGAGATGTGGAGACGATCAGAAAAACTCACAAATTGTCGAGAAAAAGCGCAGAAGTATGTAAATTTTGGAAATTTTCAAAAAATTCTAGCCAATTATGACATTTTTTTGTAGGTAATTCGTGTAATTATTGCTGTTGGATTGTATCCCAACTTCTCAATTCTTGACAATGTCAACAAATATGGAGTAAGCTTGGATGAATATATTTTGTGCTGAAATATTGATTTTCAGTATGGTCAGGAGATGTTCGTTCACACTCGATTGAAGCCGTTCACCCAGATTCATCCGAATTCGTCGATTGCGCAATATCACGCGGGTATGAGGTTTATCAACGGCAAACAATCCATTGTTGTTCCTCTTCCAGAAAGCATCGATCCTCGACAGAATTCTGAAGGTTTTTCGCAATTCCATCAGATTCCCTTCTATGGATTGCTTCTGGAGACGACGAAACCCTATATTTGTAATGTGATGCCGACGCCAGCGCTTTATAGCTTATTGGTGGCTCAGAAGGTTTCGTTTTTAGATTCAACTCTTCGATCCCCTCACAAACGTCACATTCAGATTGTTATTGAAGATTGGGAGAATCTTGCCATCGATGATTTTCTGGAAATCCGATTTCGAAAGTCGGAAGATTGCCGATCGGTGATACTCGATGCAAAAGAGATTCGCTATGAGCTCACAAAAGGTCTCGCCGCGAAATTGACGGGCCAAGAATTTAGTAGTCGCCGACTTCTGAAGTATATTGATCTGATGAATCAATCGATTGTCGAGAAGGGAATCGAAGTGTCATTGAAGCGAAGAATCGATCCTCCCAAGGTTCTCGTTGGATGCGGAATTCATTCACCGGATGGAGCTATTGATAAGGAGGTGAGAGTTTCGAATTGAAGCAGAGATGATTCGACAATTATAGGAAGACGTTGATGAGCTGATTGGGAAGTACGATGAAGATGAGCAGCGAAGGGAGCGGGAAGCTGAGGAAGAGGAAGAGGATCGGAAAATAATCGAAGAATTGGTATAGTTTTTATTAGGAATAAAAAAGTGATATTATTATACATACATGTAGAGTGCTGATTCAATGTGTCCACCGACTAGAGAGATGGTTGAATTCGCCGAAGAGAAGGAGAAGAAGCTCGCCGAGCCGCCGAAACAATCATATTATGAGAAATTGTTGAAGCGACAACAAGCGAAGGAGGCAGAAGGCGCGAGCGGCAGCGAGAAACGGGTCAAAATTGAAATTGACGAATAATTAATAAATTGTACGGGTAATTTAATTCTCATCATCCCATATTTCACCCATTGCGATGGTAATGAATTTGCCTCCACGAGTTTTCATTAATTGTTCAATTCTTTGCCGCGGCTCCAAATAGAACTGAAACGTCGACAATTGGAAAATCGATTCGAGTCGAGCGGTTCACCTCATATGAGCCCATATGATAGGTGCCCCAATGGATTCCGATGCTGGTCTTGGCGCGAATCAACTCGTGCACTGCCACCGCCTCGTCCGGATCGATGTGTTGCGATTTCATGAAGAATCTGAACAATCAAATAAAGCGTTTTCGCCCGATATCGTACAATTTTCTATTATTTTTTTTTTCATTTTCGTCGTTCTTTCTTTTTGTGCAATGACTCATCGTGTGGTAATCGAAAAGCGAAAATGTATTGTCATTGTTGAATGCCAACTGTTTGGCCAAAACGAATTTTCTTCTTTCGCCCCGTTTTTTTTTCATTGCCAAAATTGGAATATCGAATCGATGAGCTGGACCATGACGAAGGTTGGTTGATTGGGGTGTCGCTGCGAGACCCAACTATTTAAAACAATTTTAATTGAAGAATTGAGAACATAACTGATTTTGTGTTTTTTTTAAAGTAAATACCAAAAAATCATTTTTCTTCCACATCGGAATAGAATATTTTGAGGAATCACTTTTTTTCCATAAGGGTCCCATAGCGAAATTAAAGGGTCACTACCTTGGACAATACGCTCCAATCGGAATTGCCGCTAGATCAATGGGTCCGAGCCGTTGGCCAATCTTTTTGAATTCCGTATCACAAAATCCGGTATCGCCAGTGTAATAGAATTTCTTGTTGGGACCCACGAGACACCAGCCACACCATAATCGCTGTAATAAATCAATATTACGCGATTATCAGCACTCGATCACTTTTTTCTCGTTTTTGTCACCTGATTTTTGTCGAACAGCCCCCGACGACCCCAGTGTTGCGCCGGCAAACACCACAGAGTAAACGTTTCGCCGGATTTTCGGAACGTCGCCGCCTCGCCCCACGTCATTTCGGTTACCCGATTCGGAAACGCGTCGCTATTCGCGATGCCTATCGACTTGAACCATTCCTTCATGCCCATCGGCACGAACCATTGGAGTTTCTCGTTTTGCCTGAAAACAGGAAGTGTTCGCCGTTTCTTTTTTTCTTCACTTCCTTCCTCATCATTCCGTTTGTTTCCGTTTTCAATCATAAAATTTTGATTGCTTCCTTCCGACCATCAACGCATCATAAATAGAGCTTACCGGCTGATTGTTTTCACTGCTTCTTGATCTAGATGATCATAGTGATCGTGAGAGATGACGCCGATGTCGATCATCGGCAACTCCTCGATTCTCATCGGCGGCGGCCGATAGCGTTTCGGACCAGCGAAACTGAACATTGAGGCTCTCGCCGCCCAAATCGGGTCTGTTATCAGATTAACGCCTTCCAGATGGACAAGCATTGTTGCATGTCCCAGCCAGGCGGCGTACAGTGAGCCAGTGCTCTCAAACTTCTTTAAATGCTTCACTGGAAGTGTTTTATTGAGCTCCTGTAATCATTAAATTTTGGAGAGATGGAGATCGATCGCCGCGAGACCAACAAGAAAATATCTATTTTTCATTTTTTTTTAATAGCGGTTCGAAGCCTTTTGCGATGAACCAAATTACAAGAAATGCTTACATTTTCATCGGATGGCACATTCGAGAGATTTTTCTCATTGACGAAATACTTCCAAACGTCTTTTCCGGCGGGAAGTCCGCTCCAATTGCGAAATGATGGCGGATTCTCGAATCGGTTGCCTTCAATCACCGGCGTCTCATATTCATTTGAAGCTTCATCGCTTCCACTGGAATTTGAGGCCATCTGTAAGCGCTCATATCAATTCGGGTAGTCGTTTTTTTTAATAGTCGCGTTCATGTTCGAAAAGAGAAATAGAGAAATCGACGGGAGCCAACTGTTGCTCCCGCTGATTGCTGTTGTGCAATCACGTGAAAACGCCACACATTCTCAGGCAAATCAAATAAAATATTTTGAGAATCAAATATTCAGTGATAAACTCTAAAATATTTTGAGAAATTCTAAAGTCTATTGATACTTTCTAAAACTTATTGAGAATCAATAAATTTTAAAAATTTGGAATTTGTAAATTAAATCTTTTGAGAAAGTTAAATCTTTTGAGAAAGTGTAAAGTATCTCAATATATTGTGAGACTTTAAAATTTGAATAGGGCCCTTATGACTTCCACTGACGCAATTTGCGGCGTCTCTTTTTAAGATCTTCTAAATTCCAATCAATAATTTATGTTTTTGATGTTTCTTCCGTTTTTTTTTTTAGCTTTTTGTAATAGTTTCTTCACTTCAGTGATGGACGTATTCATGAAATGCAAGTTTTTATAATAAATGTTTAACACTACCTTAAATCTGCATTGTTTTACATGCTGAATTTGAAACAGTTGTGTCTAAACATGTCATTGCATGAACAGGTTCATGAATTTTAAAAATACGCACAATTATTACAATTAATTACAATTATACTTCAGTTTCTAATGATTTCGATATTTTAGAAGATCGGGAAAAGTGTGGAACAAACATTCCAGAAATATTGGCCGATAGATTTAAGGAACGAGGTAAATACAGCAAATTCAATGAGCAGGTGCCCATGTGGATCACGGCCATGGATATTTTCCACCTTTTTCACGAGGGAACACGTATAATAAAAGGTACTTCAATTATGTCTCTCCTTTTTCAGCATTTAAAAATTGAAGATTGTCTTTTAGAAGTCTTCGTTAAAAACGAAATAAATATTTTTCGATGCGAAGCTATTGATGTGAAAGCGAGACTGCCATCTTCGGTAAAGTCGCTATCAGGAAAATTCAATGACATTAATAGGTCCGAAAAAGCTAGCGTAAGTTAATTTACCACTTGCAATTATCATCCTTTGAAGATTTTTGAAGTGAAAATTGTTTCTAACGCCATGATCGGAACCATCCCTCCGTTAGGTTCAGCTGTTGTGTTGCTTATACATGCCTGCTACCGATGGATGGTGTCACCGACTCGCTAGTAATATAACAAAGTAATATGGGATCGTTAGCTATGTACATAATAGAAAATTTTTATTTCAGATCGCAGGTATTTGCAAATTATTAGAAATTCTAATTTGAGATGGGGCGCCTCAATTGTTTTCTGGTTCAAAAGTGCACGTAAGTCGTTTTTTTGCAATTTTAAGAGTTATTGAACGTTGTAGCATCATGCTATTGTCGTTGATATAAGAAATAATACTAATGATTACTGTATTTATTGTTTCAGCAACTTATATACCATTTGTACAGTAATGTCATGGTCAGCTGTCGGCAATAAGCACGCAAGCGCATGAGCACATTTATCACGTTATCAAGAGAAACATGTGCTCGGAACAGACAAACGGGATTGGATATAGTATTTTGAGAAAGTTAGACTCATTCAGTTATTTTTTAAAACTGGCAATTTTCAGCTATAAACTATATCACGAGATTGTGACTTCATTGAAAATTCGTTTCAACGCGAATCCGGATTTAATTAAGAAGTCATTTTATCGCAAAGAACTCATGAAATTAATCGAAAAACGACAAATTCAATCATCAAAATTTGTAAGTTCAACATTTTCATTCAGTATATGCAACGAATTCCTTATAGCAACGTTGTGCGTCATTCGCAGAAAAAGGAGAAAATGCGAAAAGAATAAATTGATTCATTTATTTTTTTTTCTGATTTTTATTATTAATATATTCATTTCGCATTAATATTGTAATAAATGAAATGTTCATACATATTCAATTATTATGGCTGTTATTACATTCTATTTGTGTGAAAATTGCTCGATAACGTATGATATTACATAATATTGGACAGAGTTTATTGAATTTATTGATATATTCTAAAGTTTATTGAGACAAATCTAAAACTTATTGATAAACTTTAAAGTTTATTGAGACAAATCTAAAACTTATTGATAAACTTTAAAGTCTCACAATATTCATTGAAACTTATTGATAAATTCTAAAATCTTATGAGATTTCCTAAAGTTTATTGAGACAAATCTAAAATATTATAGAGACACGTTAGCCTCTCAACGAACCTCATAAGATTTTAGAATTGTCTCAAAATATTTTTTTTCATTTGCCTGAGTTTTTTCAACTTTAGGCGTTCACTTTGTTCTACCTAAATTTTAGTAGTTTTAGACAAAAAAATTTATTGATTTTTGCCCTCAAATGATTGTTTGCACTGATAAAAATTTTGAATGTTTTTTTTTAATATTTTGGCAAAAACAAATTGAAAAGATCCGCAAACACGCTGCTCCTGCTGCTATTGTCATCATTGCGAAATTAGTTTAACATCATGATTTAAAAAAAAAAGAAAATCACATGAATAAAAATGAGAAATTGATTCGAATAATCATAACCTTCTTCTTTTATCCATTATATATCGTATATTATTGCTAATGCTTACCATTTTTTTGCTAGTATCCTGTTTCTTAATAACCGTATGCATGCATTTTATGAAAAATAAAATTTTTTCGATGAATGTCAAAAAAATGGAATGGCAACCGCGAGACTCATGAGATAATTTATTGCCTTGCGTCTTTCTTCGAAATTACAGTACTATTTATGTTTTTTGGCCAAAATTATTTCTTTGAATTATTTTTTCCATGTATTTATTTATTTATATTAATATTTTCATATTTGCATGTATATGTAAAAAAAACAAGATTAGAAAATGGATAAAATTAATTTTTTTAATTCGTAGTTTCGAAAAAAGGACGAAATACGATAAATTATCTCACAAGCATTAATTGTACCCACGTGCATTTTGTAAACCTACTGTTACTTGCATTTTCGCTTCAAAAACTTTAAGGATAATATTTCAAAACATAGTTCAATTACTCTATCTCTCTTTCAACAATATTCTCGAAATATTGGCCCCGAAAATTAATCTCGAAAAAAAATCGCTATTTTTTATTCCGGAGATCCTCAATTGTTCCTCGATTCTCACTTAATTATTCAACAATTATCAATTGTTTCGCCTGTTGTTTATCTATTAAATATCTCTGCACGCATGGTCACCTCGGTCGTCGTCGTCAACGTCACCGTCTCCGCCATGTCAACCAGCGGATGAGGAGTACATTTATCTTGAAACGCGCATGCTACATAAAAACGGGCACGGCCGTCCCGACCGGCCAGGCACACGAATACGCTCTCCAGCAATGTGTGTGTGTGTGTGTGTGCGTCTTTCTTTTTCTCTAATCCTCTTATTCAATGTGTGCCTATGAGTGAGCGTGAGTGAGCGCGCTCTAATCGATTTCTGAATGCTGGTTTGCTGCGACACACGGCCACCACGTCCTCGTCAGCTGATGCCGCTCTCGTGCCCTCCCATAAAACCATACTGTTTTCCTTCTTCGCCGTCTGCGTCTCACCACAATTCCACACTGTCTCGTGTCATCGCTTTTCGCCTTTCGTTACACAGAGGTTCTTGTCTGTGTGTGGTGGTGGTGTTGGTGGTGTGCCGGCGGTTGATTTAGGATTTTTTTCGCGAATATGTTTTTTTTTCGTTCCAATTTTCCCCTCATCGAGTTTCGCACGCCTATTATAATAGGATTGAATGCCAAACGCTTTTTTTATTTTCGAATTAACGCTCATAATAAATTCTGTCATTGAATGTTCCAATAAAGCTCTGGAAATTTTTCCACATTTTTGCATTTTAGAATAATTGTCGTGTTCGAAGCTCAAAGTAATTTAATAATAAAAAGAAAGGAACCGAAACAAACATTTGAAAGAAAAATTTTGTAATAACAAATTCCGTAAACACGTGACGCCGATTTGCGGTCATCACCATTATTTCGAAAACCGTTTCCAACGCCCTTTCCCTTTCATCATTATAGTCTGTTCGCATCATTATCCTAATGTTTGATCTATTCGGGTACATTCTTTCTTGTCGAATATCAATTCTACGCGAACGCTATCAATTAACAAATGATTAACCTCTCGATCTTCGCAATTTAAAAATCAGCCTCACCATCTCATCAAGTTCATATTACAGAAGGCAAGGTGGGTCGCAATTGACGGCGAACGCTCCAACGATCGTCTCCCTTATCAAGGGGTATACGAAAACGCGGGTGAGTTATTTTATTAGGTTGGTGTTTAGAATGACCTAGTCATAATCGAGAACGCTTGATTGAACATGCATGCTTTACAATAGTCTGGTTTTATGTTTCATCGCCGCCGCCATCGCTGATAGTACACGATGGCATTTCTTGTGTACATGATAGTAGTATCATCATATTATTGATTCCTTGATGCCTTCCTCGCAAGGCGATCATTTCACTCACATGCCGCTGCTAAAGGCCAAACTAATGCTCGATGAGCTGTCCAGAGAGCTGGAGGACGAAGAAGCGAGTAGGTTTAACTGCGCGCGATATTGTTTGTCGATTACCAACCCTCAAAATCAATATGTAATTTGATGCTTTTACAGCCGAAATGGAAATTTACTCTTTTATTGACATGAAATTTTTCTAGGCGATTACCAGCAAGCCCTCGAAGATCTCCGTCGAAATCAAATCAGCGGGTTTCGCGATCATCTGAACGAAGACCTCACATTCGCCGCCCAACTTGATCGCATCGATTTGACGCCGCGTCGTACCAACACCACCACCACCGCCGCTCCCGCCAATAACACCACCAACAGCAACAACGAGGAAATGAGCAACAATATCAACTCATTGCTGCAGGGCGCCAACTCGGCGCCGCCGGGTCTTCCGCCGCCACCGCCAGGCCTCTCGCCGCCGCCGACACAACAGCAACAGCCGCCGCAGAGCGCCTCGGGACCATCGGCCAACGCGATGCAGCTTCAGGGAACCGCGTTGCCGCACAATCAGCAAGGCAAGACGTTCGCGCGAGTTCAGGGCACGGCACCGGTGATGTCGTGCTCGCCGTCGGCGGCTTCTGTGGCTCCGCACGTGGCCATGGTTGGACCGACTGGCGAGAACGACAGCAACGCGGAAGTCCTCTCAGTGTTCGAATGCCCGGTGTGCCTTGAATACATGCTTCCGCCATACATGCAATGCCAATCGGGTCATCTTGTGTGCTCCAATTGTCGCCCAAAACTTCAATGCTGCCCGACGTGCCGTGGACCAACACGTAAGAAAACATCGATCGTTCAATCCTCTTCTCAATTCTCATTGTTTCAGCAAGCGTGCGTAATCTTGGTCTCGAGAAGATCGCCAACACCGTTCGCTTCCCGTGCAAATTCTCCAACTCTGGCTGCAATCTCAATTTTCATCATTACGACAAGGTCGAGCACGAGGAGCTGTGCGAGTTCCGCCCGTACAGTTGCCCGTGCCCGGGCGCTTCGTGCAAATGGCAAGGATCACTCTCCGAGGTGATGGACCACTTGAAGAAGTCGCACAAGAGCATCACCACACTTCAAGGTGAGGACATCGTGTTCCTCGCCACCGATATAAATCTGCCGGGCGCTGTCGATTGGGTGATGATGCAGAGCTGCTTCGAGTACAACTTCATGCTCGTTCTTGGTAGGAGCATCATCTCATGATCCTATTGTATTTCGTTTTTTTTCTTTCTTCAGAGAAACAAGAGAAATATGATCCATCGCTTCCACAACAGATGTTCTACGCCGTCGTGCAGCTCATCGGCTCGAAGAAGGAGGCCGACAATTTTATGTATCGTCTCGAATTGTCGACACTTCGCCGTCGCATGTCGTGGGAGGCCACACCGCGCTCGATTCACGAAGGCGTCGCGTTCGCGATCCAACAATCGGATTGTCTCGCGTTCGACACCAACGCGGCGCAATTGTTCGCCGAGAACGGCAATCTCGGTATCAATGTGACGATAAGCCGCGCCGACGGCAACACCAGGTAGCGTATTTTTGGTGGCGAATTATTTTTGATTGGTCCCGCTCGCTCGCTCGCGTGCGAACCGTCTTGATTAATTTGCCGCGATTTCCGGCAACAGTCCGCTGTAAAACAATGTGCCGATAGAAATGGATTTACAGAGACGAATGTCAGCAAAATCTTCTAAGAACTGTGTGCCGGCGACGACGCGCCGACGAGATCGACATCGATTGCGTCTACGAATGATTTGATTTGATTTCATCTCACAGCTTCATCGTATTTTAATCTCCAACCCTCTCCCCTCCCCCCTTTAAAAACAAGTAGCTGCGTATTCTAAAATGTGATAGAACCCTCTACAGTTTTGTTTTGTTTGTGTTTATTTGTCTTTTCCTTCGAATTCTCCTAAGACTTTGTCATTGTCTTCTTCTTCTTCTTCTTCCTCGTCCAGGTTCGCCTGTTCACAATCAATCCAAAAATGGCGAGCTTTTAGACAGGTTTTTCTTATTTTTTTTTATTTTTGAATGTTCGTTCTTCTCCTCCTCCCCCCCCCCACCCCTTTAAGCTTTATCTCTCTCTTTCTCTCTCATGTGCTCTTTACTTCGATTGACCCCCGCACACATGGAATCCAATGTCGAACAGCGCGAACCTGGAAGCGCGGATCCCAAGTGTCATTCCAATTACACACCAACTTGGCGATAACTGTCTGTACAATGTATTTGCATCACCACCATCACCATCCACCCACTATCATCATTATCATCATCATCATCGTTATAGAATTTTAGCCCTCTAGAGACCTTCTGCATCTTGGTATGTTTTAGGAAGAACACCAATCAATCAAAATGAAAACGTAAATTACGGAAAACCCCACTATTGTTACCCCCCCCCCTCTTTCCGCGTCTCATCAAATTAATCATTACATTTTTTATGTTTTCTTCTTTTTCTTTTTGGAAACGTTGTGACCAATAAAGCTTCTGCGGACAATCAAACGAGACTTGTAATAAAGAAATGTTTATTTCCAAGGGGGACTTTTGAGAGAGAGAGAAAAAAAAACGACCTCAATAATTTACACAGATTAAGATGCCGTATGAAATGGGATGGAGGGAAAGAAGAAGGGTGTTCGGAAGCGAGAGAGAGAGAGAGGAGAATAGAGAGAACAATGAATAAAAGAACAGTAACAGTGTGAATTTGCATTAGACGAACCGATCGGAAACTCGTAGGAACAAATAGGAACAAAAACCTTTTATTGGCATGTGTGTGTGTAATTTAAAGACATGGAAAATACCTAAATAAAAAAGAAGAAGAAACGATTCGAGGAATAATAGACATTTTACGACAGAAATACAAAACAAAAAGACGAAGAAAATCGTATATGTATTTGTGTGCAAAAAAAAAGAAATATTTGAATTATCAAAAATAATGTATGCGTTGCTCAGGTGTGTGTGGCCCATGTACTCGCATAATACAAAACCCGTCGGCATTTACAAAACAGACAATAAAAGACGAATATGAAAAAGTATTGCGTCCGATGGAATCAGATTCCAAATTTCTCGTGAACAACAACTTGCTATTTATGCGGCGGTGCCGATTGATTGTCGCGAAGGCGTTGACTTGACGGCGAGACGACGGCCGACGATCGGGGAACTGACGACGAAGCGAGACGCGACGCCACCGGCGATGACGATGGTTCATTGGAGTTCTGAAGGATTCACAATTAAAAAGAGAAATTGGAATGAAGTTTTTAAATGCTCGCTTGTTTTCAAAAAGCTGAAAAATGTTGGGGCTAGTGAAAAAATGTTTTTTGAAATGCGCGCCAATTTTCAGTTCCTCACAAATTATATTATTTTTTTAAACTACGCAAAAACCAATACATAGATTACTACATATTTTATTCTTTTTAAAACTTTAAAAAAAACTTATTAAAAATAACAACATGTATAAATTTTTACAGGCCGCGCATTTTAGAATTTTTCTTCATCGAGCTTCAATTTTTTTTGCCGAACCAATTTTTTTCAAGTGTTGCCAATATGAATCGAATTTTAGAAATGTCGAATCAATTCCATCATCTAATATCGCATTTTCAGACAATTAAACGACAGGCGGCCTAAACCACAAAATTTCGGAATTTTGGCACCACCTTCAAAGGTCACATTCAAAATTTTAAAAAATCATTTCGAAACAATTTAAAGGCGCATAGTCTCCTAAAATCTCACCTCGACATGAGTTGCCTGCGTTGGCGGCGGCGGGCTCGACGGCAATGAGAACGACGCGACACCTGGCGGAAACGCGACGTCCGCATCGTCCGGACCTCCAGCGCTGCCGCTCATCAACGATTGCGTCATTTCCGGCATCGTCGCATGCGTCAGACGAATACGCGATCGAAGGCTCTCAATCTCGAGCCGCTGCTTTTCGAGCAATTCGTGTTGCTCCATTCGATGGCTGAAATCAATGCTCATTTCAGTCAACTTCATTTCCGTCGCTTACCGAACAATCATTCGAATCACATCGGGATCCTCACCTTCCAAATTCATTTGATTCTGAAAATCAACGTTGGTTTTCAGTTTTGCAAGTAACTTTTCGGGGAAAAAAATGTCATGGGAAAATCAAAAAGAAGAAGAAGAAGAGAAAACAAATTCAAATTTATTGGAGGGGCTCTTCGAGCACACATGTCCGGCGCTCGTCTTCAATGTAATAAAACCTTATTACAATACGAAAAACGACCAAAATAAAAGATACCAAAAAAGGTGAACGCAGCGGGCGGACTACAAATCGTGGGAAAATGGACATTCGACCATCTATCTAAACGCAATGTTATACAATTTTCCTAGTCTTCTTCTTCTTCTTCTCAACTTCCCCCCAATTTTTTATTCTTTAACAACTCAACAAGCAATGTTAAGCCGATTCAATAGAAGCCGCCAAAATAATAAAGCGAAAAACCGAATAAAAAGAAAGTAAAAGCGAACCTTGAGATCAAAATCGCATTCAAGCACCGGCAACGGTATCAACGATGTCGACGGCGGTGTGCCGATGCTGAACGAGGCGGCGCCGCACGACGGCGTCATCGGCGGCCCGCTCGTCGTCGGCTCATCGCGCGACGACGGCGCGTTCGGTTGCCGAAGGCACGTGCCGAGTGTCGACGACAACGCGTTCTCGAGATTCTCAAACGTCGCCAATTTTGTGCCGGTCGTGCTGCGCGTCATTTTCGGCTCCGCCGCTTCCGACGACGACATCACCGATTGCGCGCAATCCGCGTCCGTCTCGACGTTCGTCGGCGTCGCCGTTGAATGAGCGGCTGGAAGCGAAGCTCCCGTCACCGTCGGCTCTTCGTCAACATTCTGTGAAGGCGGCAGCGCTGACGATGCCGAAGGTT
This sequence comes from Caenorhabditis bovis, assembly GCA_902829315.1. Taxonomy (NCBI): domain Eukaryota; kingdom Metazoa; phylum Nematoda; class Chromadorea; order Rhabditida; family Rhabditidae; genus Caenorhabditis; species Caenorhabditis bovis. The sequence continues at coordinate 1,762,998 of CADEPM010000008.1, forward strand.
GTAATTGTGATGGTTGTGGTACTGGAGCAGCACTAAACGAAGCGGAGGACGACAGCACGTTCGGAGGGGACACGACCGGCGGCTAAACATAAGATTGTTGGTTAGTCGATAACAAAAATTCAACAAAAAGAATGCACAAATCAATCAGATTCAAACATACCACAATTTCGGCGATCTCCTGCTCCGGCGGCATAGGTGTCGTTTCCCTACCATCAGCGTGGATCACCTTGCCAAGCGCTTCAGCGAGCCCTTTGAGCGTGTCGATAGGAATCTCATCCTCTTTCCTTCCACCATCAGCCTCATCCATCTCGTCGTTCTCACTATTCTTCTCAGCGGCCTTTTGCTCAGCAACCAACGCCTCGAGTCGCTCTTGAAGACCGGCGAGTCCGACCTCAGTGTCGATCTGATGCGGTGTCTGTGGCACACTCGCCGTCGTCAGCACATTCGACGGAATCGCCGAGTAGGGCGCAACCGACGCTGGAACCGTCTGGCTCGTCAGTGGAATCGTCGATATCGTCGACGGTGTGTGCGGCACGTGCGGTGGCTCGGCAGAAGCGGACGGCGATGCGGAATGCGAAACTCCGCTGACCTAAAAACAAAAAAAAATCGATGATTCAAAGAATTAACATCATTCAAACTAAACAAAAAAAAATGCGAAAAGAGAAATGATTGCCGCTTTAGAATATTTTGTCATAATCTTTGTAGATCAAATCCAATTGGTAAACAATTTCCCCCAAATGCACGTTTAGTAAGGTAGATCAAAACCGCCAATCAAATTCTCACCTTTCGCAATTCGGACTCAAGTTGCGTTAACACATCAGTTTGAGGCATTTGTGGCACCAATGGAACCGTTGTCGTCAATTCTGCAACATTCGCCGTCGTCACAATCGTCGACGACGATGCCGCCGACGATGAAGTATGCGTCGATATCGTCTCGGCCGATGGCGTTTGTGTGATCGGCGCCGACAGTGCCGAAGGAATCATCGGGCACGGCTCGGCGACTTTCATACTCGTCGGAATCGACGACGGCTCAGGATGCGGTGTCGAAATCGACGACGATATGCCCGATTCGGCTTGCGAAACCGGCTGTACGGTGAATCGTCGTCCCGCGCTTGCGGTGCTGTTCAACGACGACGTATTGGAGTGTGTGGTGGCGCTCGGCGACGAGTTGCTCGACAATGAGTGCGACACCGGCGATGGTGTCGCCAAGTGCGAATTGCCGGCGAGCGGGACGATCGTCGGCGGCGAAGACTTGTCTGACTCGACGGGCGCCGGAGTGACAGTTGCCGATGGGATGTTTTGCGCGGACTTTGTGACTTGGAATCGCGATTTGGTGGCCGTTGGCGCCGTCGGCTTGCCTGCATCTGGTGTGATCTCAATTTCCGGCGGTTCGACACTCTCGCGAGCACGTTCAACATCGGCACATTTCTGGAATCGACGAGTACGGTCTCGAAACAATCTCAATTTAATACCTCTTTGGATTTCGGGAAACCGTCGACTGGCACAAAAATGGTTTCGTTTGGATTCAATTCACCGGGATAATCGCCGGTATCAGTGGCGTCACATTTACGCGTCGGCGACACACCACCACCACCACCACCAGCAGCACCACCACCACCACCAGTCGTTGCACACCCGTGGCGATCCGCGGGCGTCGGTTCGAGAACCGTCGCAAATTTGGTACCGCTCGCGCCGACGCCCTCGTTCGCGACGAGCTGCAATTTATGGATCGACTCGTGCGGGTTTTTGCACAATACCGATGTCACTTCTTCGAGTTGCGCCTCAATGATGCGCACGTTTTCCGGATCAACACAATCCTCAGCGACCTGCAACGACAAAACACAATTTAAGAATGTTTAAAAGAATTGATTGAATTTGATTGAAAACCAATTTTCCCATCATTTCCATATTAGGCGCTTCTCGTGGGAAACCAGTAAATTTAAATTGCCCCTACCAATTTATCGGTCACCGCCGACGGTCGATCAGTTCCCGGCGAGAATTGAAATGTCACCGTTCGTCCTTGCATGTAAAGTCGACAGCCGACACACTGAATACGATACCATTAATTCCAATGGGTCATTCGCCCCGCAATTCAACATACCATTGGTTTTTCCGGTTCAATTGTCACATTGAGCAGCTCGAGCACAATTTTCCTTCGTCCTTTCTTCTTCTCCTCCGGCGCCTCGTCGCCATTCGGCGACATTAGCGTCGACGGCGCGTTCTCGGTTGAAGTGCTTTTCGACAAAGGCAACTCATGCGGCGGCGCGAGTTGATCATCGTCGGACGTCGTCTGCGGCAACGGCGTTCCCGGCTGCGTCGGAACCGACGACTCCGTCGGCGTCGCGTTCGGCGCATGCGGATTCTCCTGCTGTTGCAGCTTAAGTTGCTGCTCGGCGAGCTCTTTAGCCAATCGCTCCTTCTCAAGCCGCTCCTTCTCCAACCTCTCGCGCTCCTTGTTCTCAGCTCTGATCCTCAACTCCTCCTTGATCTCCTGCTCCTCTCTGAGTCGCTCCTCTTCCTCCTTCTGCCGCTTGATCTCCGCCAGTCGATGCTCACGATCCCTCTTAAACGCGTCAACCTTGTCTCGTATCAGTTTTGTGATCATCTTCGTGTCCTCATCGGGTATATGCTGCTGCTCGATCATCTGCTGAACCACCTCATCGGCACTATCATTCTCAATGTCGAACGCGAACTGAAGTCCCTCATTCTCCTTGAATCGATACTGCTTCCTCTTCTTCTCATCATAAACGCGAAGCTGCATCTGAATCTCCACGTTCAAGTCGTTGAGATCCGCATCACGATTCTTAATCTCGACACGAATGCCGGCGAGCTCCTCCGGCGTGAAAAAGTCGTCAGCGAGAAGCTGCTTGACCGTGCTACGCTCTTCGCGTCGAACTCTACAACACGAATGGCGTAGGTCGTTGAAGGTTTCGGAACAAACTCACCGAATGCACCGATCGATAATCTCGCGAATCTCAGGATATTGTGGCGGAATTCTCGAGAAGCATTCCGGCTTGACACCCTGGAAAAAGAAACGAGGCAAAAGCTGAATCAGTGGATCTGGACGACGAAAAAACTAACCGATATCACTTTTCGATAAATCGTCGCCGGATTCATGCATTCCGAATACGGATACTCGCCGGTCACCATTTCCAATAGGCACATTCCAAACGCGTACACATCGACACTCTCATCATACATCTCCTCGTACATTTCGGGCGCCATGAATTCCGGCGTTCCGATCACCGATTTCGCGAACGATTTGTTTTTGAGCGTCGCGAGACCCAAATCGCCAATTTTCACGCTACCCGTCGTGCCGGTGATGAAAATGTTGTCGCATTTGAGATCGCGATGGATCACCGGCGGATTGCGCGAATGCAAAAACGAGAGTCCTTTGAGAATCTGACGACACCACGATTTTAATACCTAAAAAATCCAACACATATGATGGTCCGTTTACGCGTGGCTCTCCTCCTACTTTTATATTTATCCTTTTGAACCGTTTTAAATACATTTTAAGTGTTCCCGATGTCATAAGCTCTGTTACCAGTACAATATATCTGAAATTGTTCGCTTTTCAAATTTCAACATTTCCAGTTTCGTCTCACTTTCGTTTTCCCGACAAATCGCAACTCTCCCAGTAGTCGTAGAACCGTACAATGTTCGGATGTTGCAAATCTTTGAGCATTTCCGCCTCCTCGCGAAATCGCTGCCTCTCCGTTTTGTTCAGCTTGCTCTCCTGCAGCTCGCACCACGCCACCGCGACGCCCGTCTCCGTGTCGAGACCGCGGAACACCGTTTTGAACGAGCCGCGCCCAAGCTCCTCATCGAATTTCAAGAAGCGACCGTCTGAAAAATCAAGGTTGGCGTTGAAAATCATTGGTTCCGACAAAAACGAATGACACGATTCGATAATTTTCCTATTCTATTGCGAAAGAAAAAAGCAAGTGTGCTATAATCAATTGTCCATATTTGTCATTCATTTCCTTCATTTTTTTGGGACCACTCACTTTTGCTTTTATCAATTGGCTTCTCTTGCGCATCAAAATCGTCTTCAACGTCGATTTTTCGCGCCGCCTTCTCTTCTTCCTCGCGCTTCTCCTGCTCTTTGCGCAGTCGCTCCTCTTCCGTCTCCTTGTTGTCGGCATCGCTCGTCGCCTCGGCAATATGTTGAAGCGTCTTGTCGCGCTCCTTCTCGGCGGCGATCAGCTCGCCGGGATGCGGCGGTGTCGCTTTACTCGATAACCTATCACCGCGATTAATATTAATCCAATTTCACCACCATCATCATCAACGTCATGAACGAAACTCACCTTGATCGATCAAAAATGTTCGGCTGCGGGCTGGCGATGGCGTTTTGCAGAACGCTAGCGGCGATGTTGGTGCCAATTCCAGGCGTCGGCGAGACGGCCATCGGCAGCACAGCGCCGCCATTCGTATGGATCGTGATGTTCGGAAACGGCCGAAACGCGGCCGGCTGCGGTGAAACGCCGCCGCCTCCGCCGTCGCCGCTCAGCGCCGACGTGTTCGGCGACGATGTGTCATCAAAACGGCGCGGCCTCGCCGCCCACTGCTGAAACAACAATAATGAATCATCATCAAAGGAATTCCAGACTTTCATTCAAATAAAAATATTTCTATTTGAAGACCAATTTCAGACCACAAAAATTGCCAAAAATGGTCATTTTCGACATTTTTTAGTCAAAACATTTTCCAAACCTTATTCGGCCTACTCCGCCTCCAATCCTGTTGAACCGCCTCAAGACGCGATCGTTCCTCGCCAGACAGCCAATTCGATCCCATTCTGAAAAAATAAATCATATATACCGTAATCTCTACGTCAAATCGTTTAGCCGCACAACAAACTAACCGTTTTCGCTCATTGCGCGTCTGAATCTGCCTACTTGCTAGAAGTAGCTCGGTTGCAATGGTAAACTCCAGGATTGCGTTTAACAACAACAACAACAAGAATAATGGAGGTGGAAAAAATTGCAATAACGAAAACTGTTCGCTCGCCGCCAAATATGGCCAGCGGCGTCAATATTTAAATATTCAAATCACTCCCGCTAAACGCATGACAATCGAGCTATAATCGTCGTCAGACGAAAAAAAAAACTTTGACAGTTTTTGATTTGGAGAAAAACATTGTTGTATGACTTACGTGGGATGCTCTTGCGCCGGATGAAGCTCATCGACCTTCTTTATCTGGCGATTCACCAATCGTCTGCGATTTCCTGCAAATTCGAACGTCATCATTATTATTATTATTATTATCATCATGATGTGATTATCATGTCAACCGGTGTAAACTGTACTTTGCAGTTCACCATAAATAGAATACGAATCCGGTTCCTCTCAAAAAAAAAAAAGAACACACACACATACCGAATGTTGTCGCTGTCGACGAGCTCGCCGCCGTTGTCGACGAGGTGTTGGCGGGCGGCGGCGGCGGTGGCGGCGGTGGACGGCCACCATTGACGACGGGCTGCAAATTTGAAAATAAAAATCATGGATTTTACAAAAACAAATTGTCGATTTTCCCCCCGAAATTTTTTTTTTCATCATCGAGGGTAGCCCCCCGTCACGCTTGTCACATTTTGAACCAAACCATCGTCTTCGACGCGACCCGAACACACTTTGATTTTACGATCGAAACAGCAAAAGCAATGCGCGAGAAACGACGGAATTTTCGACGGTCGACTCGCGTTTTCCAAAAGCTGCGGCGACGGAATGGTTCGTTTCGAATCGATGACCGTTGCCGATCAGAGAGACACGCAACCAAAACTAACAGTATATATATATATATATATATTGACAGTTCGATCAAGAAGAGATGGACGACGGGAGGAAGAGGAGGAGAATGAGAGGAAGGACAACAACAACAACATGATGAAGATGAAGGAGAGGTGACGACTAGAAACTTCGTCGTCGTTCCATTATTCTCGAAGAAGGAAAGCAAAAAAGCGTGCGTTTTGTATGATGGCTGATATCAAATATAAAAAACAAATTTCCCAGTATGTGTGTGTTTTTATTCTATTTTCGAGGTTGGAAGACCACGATTTGATTTTTTGCACGTTTCGACCGCTACCACGACAAGGGAGAGAGGATGAGGTGAGCGATTTTTTGAATTTTTGGCACCCCCTCCCCCCCTCATCTCACTCCAGGTCAAACGCTGACAATTTCCGATATCCTTGCGATAAAATTGTTTGGAAAAAAAACAAACGAGCTCACGGGCTAGAGTTTAAGAGAACCGCGCGAAGTTTCTTAAATCCTTTCAAGGGAAGTCTCGATCTTCAGAAAAAAAAATTTTCCGAAAAAATCATGTCAAATGTTTGACCCCTAATGTTAGAAAGTGCCTTTTAGATTCCGAACAAAACACATTTTCCAACGAACTGTGAAATAGACAGTTCTTGGAAAATTGGCCTCAAAACAGCCTCGCTTCCTGGATTCAATTAGTTTCAAAAAATTTTTAATAGCACGATTTTTGTTTACTGCGATAGCTTATTTCGCTTCAGCTTGTTTTTTAATATCTTTCACAAGCTTAGGACCCAAACTAAGGAAAATTTTAATTAAATAAGTCGGATCTCACTCCAAAATCGTACAATCACAGCGAGCCTAGATTTTCAACTCTGGGTCTTCCGAAGCTTTCGATTCAATAATCGTTTTCCGATTTCAAAATCGCTGCCGCCAACTTCCCATTAATTTTCAACTCACTGCTCTGAGTCACTCATAGGAACCAACGAAACAATTTTGAAAAAGAAAAAAAAATGAAGGAGAAGGGGGCAAACTCACATCTGGCATTTGGCTAGTTGCCTCGGATTGGCGTTGATGGTGTTGGCGGACTAAACGACACGGTATCGTCGCGAACGAGATGATCGTGTGTTGCTCTATGGTTCACTCGCCTCAGTTCAACGTTTTTCTTCGGCTCTTCTGCCCGAGAACAAAAAAAACACAAAATGATTCGTCTCTTCGATTCGGGACCTTTTTCGGTGCGTGTGCGAAAGTCACACAGTGACCAAATATTAAGCGTCGATTATTTCAATTATCACGTCCTTGTTTGGTATTTCCATCCAAGTTTGACGTCTACGATTTTGCTGAAACGTTTTAATCGTTAAAATTGGGCAGCAAAAAAAAAGTTGTGCGGTTCACGTGACGCAAAAAATGCACAAAAAAAGAACGAGCAAGTAGTCACTCATTAATTAGGTGATATGAATTCAATTTTTGAGAAGATAAGAAGCCATGAATCATCAAAAAATCAACAAAAATAAACTGGATGATGGATGGATTGAAGGGCAACGCACGAGTTTGTTCGATCCATAAACTCGCGCAAATAACATCATGTGCGAACAAACAATAAAAAAAAATACAATTTTTTCGTCTGTCTCGTTTCCCCCAAGCGTTTTGTGCGTAGGAGGGAGCAAATCAAAATATTGAATCGTCCTTTATGACAATTTTTTCTATGGATACTGTAAGAATATTACGGAAAAAATTGAGTCCCTAAACGTCATAATTACAAGGAATTTCCAAAAAAAAGATGCGTATAAAGTGATATTTTTTGTAACCAAAACTTGATGGTGATTTTCGAAAGGAACTCGAAAAAATGGGAAATATCGCAAAAAAAGAGATCCCTATTAATAGTATTCCAAGCAAAAAATACCTCAAAGTTTCGTCAATAGTCACATTCTAAAATCATTAAAATTTCGCAAAAAATGGTTTGAAGTGCTCAGTGGTCACAAGAAGGTCACGCCCTTATCAAAGAACGTCGGATTGTCTATTTTTTTTTGAGCCAGCTGTGTGTGTGGGTGTCGCTACATTTTTTGGGTATTTTCCATGAAAAAAAACTCTAAAAATTAATGAAAAGGGGAGACGATTACGGTAGCCGAAATTCTCATTTTTTGCACAAAAATGGTTTATAGGGGGAGGTCTCATGAGGGAGGAAAACCAACCAAAATTCGTGTAACCGCCAGCGTTTCCGATGGGTGCCAAACACAAATTTGGCACCATTAACGACCCCCGGCTGAGCAAACAGTTTCCGCCTTTTCGACAACTTCCATTTTAAGTGAGACTCACTAACCTGAGCAATTATCTTCCCGAGGATTCATTAACTCCCCGAGGTCGGCGACCGGATGATGATGATCAACAACAGAAAAAATAGCTTTTCGCGAAAAAAAAACAATTGTCATGTCATACGGGGGTCGGGCCCTCATTCTCCTCCTCCTCCTCCACCATGGGGTTCGTTATCATTAAAGGGGAGGGGAGGACTCTCAGTGTGCCTTCTCGCGTACCTCTCGTCTTATCTCGAAGAAGGCACCCACTGTCCGATTCTTCTTCGTCTTCATCTTATTCCATCTCTTCCTACACACTCTCATAAACGCACACACACACACACACACACACACACATACATACATACACTCGCACAGGCGCACCACCACCCCAAAAACCCCCCGCCACCTTTATACATATGACACGACGACGTGTTTAGTTTCACGTGACGAAATGAAATGGCGAGGCACACACACACACACACACAGATTGGTAGTGAACGAAGGGTCCCCGGGAGGAAAAGCAGCACAAAACCGCGAGATGTAAACTATTATTGTTCATTGAACTCGTCGTCGAACAACGTGATGATGGTAGTGAGGGAGGAGGAGAAGAGCGAAGAACAATGAGAGGATATATGACGTGAGGAGTGATCCAAATAGATAAATAAACACTGTATATTCAAGGTCGACAATTTGACCCCCCCCCCATCCAAAGATGAGCTGCTCAACACCCATTGCTCAGCTTAGAGAACTCTTTGTCTTATCAAGGCATCCCAATTCTTTGAAGCTTTTCATCATCTAGTAATTAAATTCGAAAAACGTTTTCTTTTCTCCCTCAACTCGCAAAAAAAAAATGAAAGCATCAACATTTGGAAGAATCATGCGCTTTAAAACGTGACCGTGACACAATTAATGGGCATTTCAACAAAATGTCTTCTTACTATTTGGGTGATGAGGGTCACTTCAACATTTATGATGACGATTACAGAATATCAAAAAATTGACTCGAAATTTTGAAAAAAATTCTAATATAATCGCGAAAAAGGAACGAGAACTTGTGGACCATCGAACTGTTTTCGGGTTGATTGAAAAAGTATGAATACTGTACTACGGACAGCCGGTGAATCAAGCTCATCGTAAATCTACACAGGGTGCTCATTTTTTTTGGGCCGTTTCTGAAATCTTGCCAATTTCCGAGAAATTGGTTTCGGGAAAAAGTTCAGCGTAACCTCAAAAAAATTAATTTTTTTTCCACTCCATTTTCCGTTTCGCTGATAACGCGCAATCACACAAAAAAAAGCAGACGGTGAGAATGTTGCAAAAAAAAGAAGAAGAAGAAAAGCGCGGCGGTGTGCGTGCCAATCGTAACTTTTTTGAATAATCCTATTATCGTGCGTTTTCCACAACCATTTACTACTCCCACAAACCAATCCAACAGTAGTGGTGATAGCGGCACGATTGGTCCCGGCCGATCCGGTTCACGTGCAATTCCGCTGGTCCTGCGTCTCTCGGAAATGGAGAGAGAGAGAGAGAAAGAGAAATAGAGAGGGAAAGAGAGTGAGGAGGGATTGCGAGCAGCAGCAGCATCAGCACAAAACAATTCGAGCATTCGCGCATGGGAAAATTCCCACGACTTGTTGTAAAAAAAAGTGTGTTTAATTAGCATTCCCCTGTTTGATTTTTTTTTCGTCGACGCCATCGCACAACTCTTTTTAAAGCAAATTTGATGAATTCAAAGTTTGATCAAAGGTCACTGTTATGACATTTTTCCGAATAATTTCGAATACTCCTACGTCATGGAATTGTGAAATTCGCAAAATTCAAAACACGACGGATTTTTCGAAATAAACTTGAGTCATCTAAACAGAAAATTTTTAAAAACTATCTTTGTCTCAAAAATGATCATTAATCAGACATGCCATCTGTGTTTTCTCACGTTACAGTAACCACACCCCAAGAGGGGCGGGGCCAACTGGCAAATAACTGAATGGGCGAGGTGAGGAAAAAACGAGGATTCTCTGCGCTGGTCACTTCTTGTTTCAATCAAAAAAGAAGCTGGCAGCCTACAGAATGATGAGGATGAGGTGAGGACAATCAGGCAATTCGAGAATATTGGGAGGGAGGTGGGGTGGGGTTGGAAAAAAAACCGCGGCGGGAAATTCGAGTGCAAACAGTGCAAAAATTTGCGCCTGCAAAAATTTTTTGCGGGCCTCGGCGGCGGCGAAACGAGACATTCGATGCAACAACACAGGCAACAAAAAAAACATAATGGAATTTTGATGATAGTTTGCAACATTTTGGATCGGATTTTTATTTTTGACGGACCCAAACCATTTCGGGGCTACTTCTTCAAGTCTTCAATGATAATAGAGAAGGATGGCGGACGAAGAAGACGAAGAACCGAATAAAATGAGAGGGACGCGAATTGGTGGGAGGGAGAGGAGAAGAGGGAGGGGGGAGGAGGTCTCCGTGAGCGGTTTTGTGAGCGCACAATTCGGTGAGCGTTTTCGAGGCGGCCTTCTCCCCACCATAGTCGCGAGTGAGTGTAATCGGCGAGGCAGATGGCGAGGCCGAGGCCGGCATTGTCGTCCTGGGCCGGCCCTACCCGGCCGTGGGGCCGCCTCTCTCTTTCTCTCGTTATCCTTTCTCATTCTCTCGATGTGTGTCGCGCGACGCTCGCACTCTCCATTCTCGCCGTGCTCTCTCTATCTCTATTTTTCGCGAGTGTTGTCGCGCGCGACTCCAACGAAATTTTTGCAACGCACGACGCGTCGTCTCTTTTTTTTTTCTTCTTCTTCCGTTTGCACAGAAGAACACAGTGGAGCACGCCGGCCTGCAGATGTTTTTTTTTCCGCTTCTTGCTCCTTGCCCCCCGTGAGAGTACATTGGTCACAATTTGAAGGCGGATCGGCAATGATGGTTTTCTGTGAAATGCAAACCTTCTTTGCGGCTACGAATCTGGAATCCTTTTATAGATTTTCGGAGAGTCATATGTTCGTTTCGATGATGCCTTTAAGCTTTCAAACTTTTACTCGTTCGGGAGGAAAACACACACGGACATACACATATATCCTGAATTATTATGAGATGCGATCAAATCAAGATCAAATAAATCTTGTTAGTCATTGCCTGCCGAGTAATCATAATAATTAAGACGAAACGCAGACATTAATTTGGCTAGTGGATTATTTTTGACCTATGTTCCATTGGGTTGAAAAAAATTGACCCGCAGAATGAGATTTAATTAATTTTTGCATTGCGGGGTTTGCAAATTGAAACAAAAAATTTGAAATTTAATCGGTTTCACAGCTTTTATGAAAAATGCCATTGATACGCTGCAAAAGTGTTGCAATTGATATTTCTATGAGGTTTAGCGACGGCACAATGGCTGCAAACATTTAAATGAACAAAATTAAATGTAGGCCTATTTTGCAGGTTAATTCGATACATTTGGAATTATTACATGTCAATGATATAAAATGCGACAAATATATGCTAAAAAATAATAAAATTTGCAAATATTTGATAAAATAAGAAAAAATTGACGGAATTAAATGGAAAATTCGAAAAATAAAATCCTACAAGTGTGCACAAGTGCGACTCGATGATTGCGGACACAGCGTCAACCGTAACGCAATTTTTATTTTTTCGGCAAAATATCGCCAACATTTTTTTCCAAAATTTTGCTCTGACAAATGTTGAATTTCCAACGGGAAGACAAACGCGTCGCATTTAAAATGAAACAAAAATATTCTCGATGGACAGCTCGATTAAAATTCATAGTGTTGCGAAATATGCCCTTAATTAAAGACAGAGTGGTTGAAAAAAAAAACGGAAAACTTGAAAAGAAAGTGCAGAAAAAATAGACAGCAAACATTGATGTGAAATTGTCCAGAAGGCCGAAATGCGTGCCAGACATGTCGCGGAACAACAAACCATCTGTCGGCTATATAATGCAGCGGGTTCAAAAGGGGTCAGCGATCATCAACGATCGCTCAAGGATTCAATATTTAATTCGATTATCACATGAAATATATAAAATAGGCAACAATTAGTCCGCAGCGTCAGCATCCATGAATTTGGCACCCTCAAAATGGAACGATATCGGAAGAATTGCGAATCGACGCGGCCTGCTCAGCAATGATATTCCACAGTTTAATCTTGTAGTCGGTTCTAGCAAAATTCTCTTCCATTGATCGAAAAGCCACTTCAAGCCTGAAAATGCTAACTAGAAATTGTCTATCTAAAATTTGCTTGCATTACTGAAGAATGGATCGTTCAAATCCTTATAATTGATGAATCTAAATACCTTCACGCCATTGATCAATGTGCGATTTGGCATCTCCCCAATATACTCAAGCCCCTTCAAAGTGCCCTAATGTAGGCATTGAGCGCTTTTTCAGAAAGACGTTTGACGGTGATCTGACAGTCAGCAACCATGTGCTATAATCCATTGATCCGACGAGCTTTCTCTTAATGAGCAGCCGAAGCTCATCCCATCGAAGGGCCAGTAAGTCTCGTCACCTCAAATCCCGCAATTTTTACTGTACAGTTAGTTAGTTAGTTAATTAAGTGAAACTTCTCTTCTGATTCTTGTCGGCTGGCCAGCTTCATCTTCCTCAAAAAATGGAAAAAAGTGCAAACGTCGTAGTGGATGGAATTCATTATGGAGTAGAATTCCGTGGGTAACAGAGCCGCCGTTGAGGACACAAGTAATGATACAAGTCGAAAAAATTTGCGCTTTTCTCACATTGACCATCACAGATGTGAAGGTGAAGCTCCTCTTGTTAAATCAATTCACACAATAAATTTTAAAGTTATTTATTCAATATATCAATATTAATTTGGCAAGAAACTGTATACATAGAATATCACAAATGGGGGGGGGTCGGGACGGGGACAAAACTATGTACTTATATTGTCGGTGTCAAACGACTGAAGCGAAGCGGAGCCTTCAATTTCGCGAAATCAGTGTATATTTAAATTTTTCGTTGACTGATTATTAAATGCGCGTACACTATAATGCAATGTACGCAGTCTAGCTGCCTCGAGACGCATTGGCACATATCCAATTTTTTTAAATTTCGTCAAGTCAAATAGATTAAAAATTCGTGCAAAAATGATTAATATGGCGTCTCGAACGTCATCTCCCATTTGTTATCTCTGCAAGCCATACGTCCAGTGACAACGAACAAAAATTTCTCGCGGTGAAGTTCAATGGTGGCTTCTTGTTTTCCATCGGCTCGCCTCACTTGGTAGCATTTGCTCACTCGGTAGCTTTCAGTTAGGTTGCGGAATCTTTGGCAAAAATCGGGACTGAGAATTGTTAATATTCTTTAAATGCTCGAATTTGGTTTTTACATACTTTTCGTGGCGGAACACGCGGTTCCACTCATAATAACCAGTGCCTTTCAGAATGTCATGTCGAACAATTTTCCGAGTATAATGGATTCGAAGCTCCATGAAGTCATCGCGAACATTTCCATCAATCCAGTTCTAAAAAGAAAAAGCTTAAATTTAAAGCAAAATCAAAAAATTCGGTGCCTTTATAAACATATTGAATCCGTTATCGGTGATCGTGTTCGATGAGGTTCTTAAATAGATAACGTTCAACTTCAAAAGTGTTTCGTCGGTGAGACCCCAAGTCGCGTCAACATGAACAATTGTCGCATTTTTGAGCTGAAATTTTCCATTAAAAAATATAAAAAATCAATGAGTTTACATGTTTTAATCCAAGAATTTCCTCAGGAATCGCAACATTATCAATTATTTGCTCTCTTCGAGCCAACGCATTGATAATAATCAACTTGTTAGTATCCGTTGTGACCAGTGTGAGCATATGACGGAGCTGCATGAAGCTGTAGAAACCGAGCTCCAAGTGCCGACAGCCGATCAATCGAGTGGCCGTTGAATAGTCTAACGTCCATTCCTTCTTAAAAATTGTATCTTAGCAAAATTAATAAAATTAATTTTCGGCTACCAGTATAATGCTGCATTTTTGTACACGGAATCTTGCCCATGTAAGGCATTTCATGAAATGATCAAGAGCATCTTTGCTATAATTGTGGTTTGGCCTGAAAATTCAATTATTTAAAGATAAACAAAAATATGCAAAACGACAGCTGCCGATTGTTTGCGCACAATTGGTCCGTAGTTCTACGTCGCGATGAATTGCGGACCGGAATATGTTGAACAAAAAAAAAGACTAACCCGTTTTGGTTTCGATACGGATCATTAAGTGGATAAAATACTTTGTAGTATCGTTTTCCTATATATACATTCACAGTGGGATAATTCTAAATGAAAAATTGAGCATGAGAGAATGTAAAATTCGAAAAAATACTTGTTTGGCATAAATAAAGCATCGGCCATTAATTGATATTGATGATATGGTTATTGGCGTCGATTCATGTAATTTCCTCATGCTCTTAGAGCAATTTGCAAGTTGTGTTCTAAAAAAAATACGAAAAATTATCAATTAAACTAGGCGAACCTTGTGGGGAAGTCGAGTCTTGTCAGAATTTCATTCTGCAAAAATGACGGAAGTTTCTCCAAACACGGGCCAGCAGCTTCTACGCTCATCTGAAAAAAATTAACAAATGAAATATTATAGAGGAAAGTTTCAAGAACTGCCTAACCTTCGACTGCATCTCTTCCACACTGATAACGAATTCGAAGTGCGGGAGACGAAGAGATTCTAGAGATGGAAAGGGGTGCACGAGGGCAGCAAAGCGCGAGCGAACGTCCCTTTTAAGGGCATTACTCCAACAAAAACATAATAACCTGAAATTTAGGCTTGAAATAGTTTTGAGATTGCGTGCGCATTTTTGAATTTTTTTAATCGATAATATTTTTAAGGGGGCAATGCAGAAAAAAAGTAAGAGAAAAAAAGGCCAATAATTATTAACTAAATATTTTTTAACTAAATTCTCTAAATATGATTATTAACTAAATATAATTATTAACTAAATTCATATTTTTCAACTAAATAAAATATTTTTTAACTAAATATGATTTTTAACTAAATATAATTATTTTTAACTAAATAAACCTACAGTAAAATGGTACGAAATAATTAATTTTCTTCATAACTTTTAAACGAGTGGTTCAATCGAGCTGAAATTTTTAGCACTTATTTATTCGAGGTAATAACATCAAAAACATGGTCTGGCATAGATTTGAGAAGGTTTGAAACATATTAGGTCGATTTAGATTTGAATTGCTAGCAGCAGCTGCTCCAACGTCTTGCATCAAATGATTCAAAAATAGAAAAATAAAGAACGCTGTAGGTTCTTAAAACCACACAACTATTTTTGTGCACATTGGTCCCGTGACAGTTAAACAAAAGCGAAATGTTCCGTTTCATGGGGATCGAAAAAGGAAAAAAGAATCAAGATACGCGTTTTTTCGTAGGATTCGTATCGAGACCCATCGCATAAATAAACTGTATGCGTCTTAAAATACCGTATCTGCATCATGCCGTTTCATTTTTTTTTGTTGGAATTTTACCTATATTTTTTATGTTATCGTTTACAGTAGTTTAAGACGCATGCCGTATATTTAAAAAAAATCCACTTCATAGATCGATAAAGCTGAACAATTTTATATTTATAATTTTAAGAAATAACTCAAAAATTAACATCTCCTTTATAAAAAATGGCAGTTCATTATAAAACTTCACCGCCATGCTTCGAAATTTATTCTGTTCCGCTATGCGATAGTAAATAGGGTTTGTTGTTTTTTTTTTCACAACAATTTCGAATGAGTCTCGAATTGATGGAACTTCTTCGCATCCTCTTCCTTCAAATTGTGCATGTAAACCTCGCAACGCGCGTAAACCGGCTTCTTCTTGTAAACGACTCGATGTGTTGGAAGCGTTTTCAGAATTTTCAGCTCTTCTAGCTTCATTTGACGACCAGGTTGAACGAAACAATCGTTATCTGGAAAATTACGCATTAAATTTCTCGGAATTTTTCTCTTTAAATATTCAATTTTTTGTTTTATTTCTATCAGAATGGATCGCCACACGACCCAGCTCATTCTCCCCGTTATGATCCTTTAATCAATTTTCTTTTTTTAAACTTTATGATCATTCCCCACAATACTTGCCAAGACCAAAGCATCTTCCGATTTTGAAGCAAGAAATTTGAAAGATACAGAATTGACTGAGAAAACAAAACTCACTAATATACAAATGATCGCCTGGAAAGACATTATGGATCAACTCGGTTTCCGTGTGAATCGGCTGCGGACAAATCGGCGTCTGATTGCAATATTTATCGCAATCCTCCCAATTTTTGATCTGAACACTTCAATTTTGAATTTTGTTTTCGCTAAAATTTGTATCTACCTGTGACAATCTTGTTAGCATATAAACCTGTGGCGGTGGAAGTATGAATTGTTCAGCAAATGCTTGCTCAACACATTCAATGGGATCAATCCAGCAGTATTCCGACATCTCCGATGTGCATAGATCAACTTTCGGCTCTTCTGAACGTTCAAGCGTTTCAGATTCCAAATTGTTTAGTAGAACAAACCGTTCAAGACGCCGAGGAAGAATTTGGTGTAGTACCTTCTGGCGGCTGTCGCCGGCGTCAAGAACGTCTCAAAGTCGAGAAGACGATCCGTGCTGAATTTGTGTGCGACCTTCGAGAACACATTGGAATCGGTTTTGACATTGTCTTTAATTGCCCGAAGATCACCATCATCAACGGACGACTCGAAGCCATCCTTGGTTAGCAGGATTCCGGACTCCTCGAACAATTCCTGCAAATTTCACGATTCGATATCGAAACTTGTTTTTTCTCTCTCTCGAACCCTAAGCGCACAAATTCTGGAAGGATCTCCAAGCTTCTTGTCGACGTCTTCGACCACTCCCCCGGGAAAAACCATCGAGTTGGGCATGAATTTTGCGGTGCTTCCACGCTTGAGCATCAGAATTTTTCGCGTTTTGACGTTTGCTGAAACAAAAAACATACGAGAAATCTGGAAATTGCTTAAATGAATTACCCAGCACAATAGAAGAAGCTTCCTTCCATATTTTGGTTACATTTGCAAAAGCCATTTCTTCTAAAAATCACAATTTTCTCATAATTATCTTTTCAACAAAGCATTAAAATGTGCTGGCAACACTAATTGAGTCAAAACTAATTAGAATACTTAATTGCATGTCAAAGTGAATACGGTCATCGCCATTTCGAAAGCCTCTTGATTCCATGTGGAAACACGTAAATTTTGTGGTAGTTTGGTGCAATTACGAGACTTCACTTTATACAGTAATCTACCTGATGGAAAAATTGTAAGAAGTATAATTCACAAGGTCCAAAAAAACATGAACTAAAAAATTTTAACTTTTCAATTAATAAACCGATTAGTATATTTCAAAATTGTTTTGAAAGGTATTGGAAAACACGATTACCGCCAATATCTCATATGGTTACGGTAACTGGGCGTACGATAAAACTGGAAAGAAAAGTGAGTGTCTGAAAATTGGCAGAATGTCAAGACATTTGGCTTTGTTGAGTGCACAACTTCGTTATAAGGCACGAATGTTCTTAAGATGGTTCATTGTGAACAAATGGCCCATGGGCTGATAGGAATGGCAAAACAGATACCAGAAACTCTCTTTATAAAATGGGCTGGTCCGTTTTCTCATAGTGATAAGGAGGTACGAAGATAGAAACGAATGAGAGTGGCGGGCGCTGGCTGAAGTGCAAGTGTGTCTGTCTACTATGTCGTCACAAGGCCTTTCAATAAAAAAAAACAATTGTTTCATGGGAACTTTTGAGGTATTCGCGATGGCGTAGAACATGGGTTTTGAGGTAATTGAAAATTTGGGGTTTTTCGTAGAGAAAATCTATATGGCATAGTTTTCATTTCACTAGTGTAACACGTTTTTTTTTATAAAGAAGAACTGTGAGGTGTGATATTTGAACTTTCTGGCGGTTTCCCATCAAATTGTAGCCTTTTTGTATCTTGACCTAGACAATTGTGTCAATAACATTGCGAAAAAATCATCTCGAAAATTATTTTCGATTTAACTGCGAATAAATTGGAATATCTGAATTTTAAAGTTAAGAAACACACAATTTGTGTATTAAATTCAGCGCTAGAAGGGAAACAGAGAAAAAGTGAACAAATGATATATGAAACAATTGATCTGGTGGGAAAACGAACATAACGTGGACGAAAAACAACCCTCACAGAAAAATAACAAATTTAAATTGAAAAAAATACATATATGACATTAGAAAATAGATTAAAATAAGCTAAACATAGATAAAACGAAAATAAAGAACAATTTTTGAAATAAATTTGAAGAATGTGTTGGCATTAAATTCTCGTGGTACTGTCAGCAAATGTGCGTTTTACCGTGCTGTGTTTGCGGATGCGCAGTTGTTTACCCAGTAAACCGTGTGGCAAAAAAGGTAATGCCTTTGTCTCATGATCACACAATATCACAAGCATCACTGTTTCTTTTTTTATGAATATTAATAAAAATATAGACTTCTGGAGAAAAAAATTTTCTAAATTTCACATTGCTGGATATTCTATACTTAATTAAAATTAATTCGTTTTTTTATTCATAGTCTTCCTTTCAGAAATATGGGTGAACCCGGCCAGTTGAACTGCACAATTTATCAAAACGACATTGATCAAATAAAAAAGAATGATATAAACTCCCTTCGTAATTTAATTAAA
Organism: Caenorhabditis bovis; assembly: GCA_902829315.1. NCBI lineage: Eukaryota > Metazoa > Nematoda > Chromadorea > Rhabditida > Rhabditidae > Caenorhabditis > Caenorhabditis bovis. The sequence continues at coordinate 1,781,744 of CADEPM010000008.1, forward strand.
AATTTTCTTGTAAGTTTGGACGCATGAGAATAAATACAAAATACCTTATTGCAGAATGAACACGGATATCATGAATATTTGATAAGTACGGATAGTGCAAACGTCAGGCGCACATGTAAAACTGAAGATAGTGAAGATGTGGTATTAAAATGATGATAAGATTTGGAATGGCAATTTTGTTTTAATTTCAGAGACCTCTAAATGTGAAAAGTGAGCCAGAGTTTCGAGAAGACTTGGAATCTGAGAGATTACCTGCAGCTGATATCAACGAAACGGTAAGAAAGAAAAAAAAAATTAATTTCAGAGTGTGTAAATGTTTTAAGGGGTTTGCTAGCGTCAAGCCTGAACCGCATACGGATATTCCAATGGAGCCGACTGTTAGCACTTCCGTTCCCGAATCGAATTACGATTACTTGCAACCCATAAATAACACATGTGAAACGGAAGTGGAGCCGGTGGAATTCTGCGATCAGACAAGTCACGAAGACGAGGACGACTTTCCCGAAATGGTTTTTTCATTATTTGTGAATTATATTTTTATATGCGTATTTGCAGACTAACAAATCGTATAACAGGGAAGAAAAATTTAAAATTCGATGTCAAGCAAGCAATTATTTTAAATCTTGTATAATTTCAAATTTCGATTTTCAGAAATGCTTTGCGACTTATTTGTACAGTAGGAAAGGTGGCAAAAAAACACTGATTTCGCACATGTTCAAACACATTGAAGATCATTCAATCGAATGTTTCGAGTGTCATCAGAAGTTTAGAAGTTTTGAGCGTCTTCGAGCACATTTCAAAAGAGCTCATTGTTGGGAAAAAACTCCATCAGCCGGCATCAGATAGTTAAATCCATGTGCATTTGCGAAATAAAAATAAATATCATTTCAGCTTGCACGATAAATACCCGAAGCAGTTTGAAAAGCTACAAAAATTGTGGCCAAAGTGCTATAAGAAAGATCTCGACTTTCTCGGACCAATCTGGTCACGGAATCGTCGACGGAAATTTTCAAACTAATTTTAACCAACCATCATTTAATATCACTGTAAAATAGCGTTCTGTACCATAGATTTCTGAATGCACAAATTAAGAAAATAATTAACATATCAGCCCGAAAGCCACTAATTAATTATTGATCTCTTTCGGGCCAAAATAATAAAACCGAATTTTTGTTTTTTTCCCTTTAGATTTTTCTTCTTTTTGGTTTTTTTGTTGAATTGTAAATGGATTTTTCTTCTGCATTGACCCATAAATTTTTCGCTTCGCTGAAGCTGTAATATAATGATTAAAAAGTTATGATAATTTATAGGAATTATCATGTAATATAATGCGTTGACTAATTAGTGATGATTATGGGCGGAATTTGGCGGAAAATTTCCATAATTCAAGGCGTTAACGCTCGAAATTCGATGGCAATTGATGCTTTATGAGCTTCTCTAATCTGTTTTGTTTTGAAAAAATGATTATCATTTCGTAGTTTCGTCAGGTTTTCATGGAAAGATCGTGCTGTCAATTATTCGCCCCGTGAATTATCATTGAATCGTTTTCTATCCCGCTTCCTCTATTTTCAGGTATGTAAAAATAACCACTACATTAAAAAAATTAGTGCGGCAATTGCAAAAATGGCCTAGAATTATGGGCCACATATTTCTAGGCCATTTCGCTGAAAATGGCGCGCGCCAGCTTACTTGATACTTGTGAGTCCATTTTCAAGCATCAGGTGAGCTGTGGACGTATTTTTGCCAGAATTGTCGGTTCAGGCGGATTTGGAGCCTGCATCATTCTTAGCTTCAATTAGAAATATGGCCTAGAATTTGATGGCCAACGATTCCTAGGTCATTACGCTGCAAATAGCGCGCGCCCTGTATTTTCTCTTTGCATTTTCTCTTTTTTTGTTTTTTTTTAACCGCGTTTTTTAAAGAAGGCAATTAAAACAATTGATTCTTTTAAAGATTTATAAAAATAATGAAAATATCTATGCTAAAGCCATGAATTTTCTCATTTTTTTCTCGAAAAATATGAAACTTACTTTTAGGCACGAAATATGTTGGAGGATTCTAATTGGAGCAGATTTGTTCAAGTCAATATCTATGGAAAGTCACTGGCAGAATTGAGAGATAATGGCGTCAATCTAGAATATGTGCTGGTGAGCAACAATTTGAAAAATTTATATTTAGGCCATTTCTATTAGAACTATAATCTTGAATAGACAAAATCTGATCATATACAATCAATTTTTCAAAAAAATTCAGGAAAACGTCGGGTGCTCGAAGCTATGGATAGGCGAAGTTTCCATGTATCACGGAGAATCGGATTCTGGAGTTGATTCCTCATTCGAAGACACCGTTCCTATACTGAGCACCACAATCGCCGACAAGAATGTTCCTCGTATATCGACGCCCAAACATTCGTACCTACAAAGAAAATTGACATTTAATGCGACACACGCGATTTCCTGCATTAATTCTTCCGATGAGGATGATAGTCATTTATTTGCAACTACTATTGAAGATGAGGTTATTCCGTAAATTCAGCTATACATAATATTTATTTAGGAAAGCAATTCTTCTGTTGTCAAACGACCTGAACAGGAGAAAGTTAGTGATTCTGTTCATGTTGTACTGGAAGAGATTTTGGATAGCGTTTCGAGACCTCCGCTTCAAGCCCCGAATTTGGTTTCATCGAAAACTGGAGTTAACAAGAAGGCAAAGAAGACCCTAACACGAATGGATACTGCTCCTCCAGAAGTGCCAGAAGTCGAAATTCAGCATTGGAGCGTCAAGCATTCGCCGTACTTATTATCAATTTTGAAAAATTTTGTTTTATTTTTTTACTTTCTAGAATTAAAAGAACAACATCGGCCATTAAGAAGCGAAGCACCAAAGCCATGAGGATTCAAAAACATCAAAGCTGTGATATTGCGTTGAATGAACTAGGAGTGCCCAAGAATGAGGTTTCGATGAGAATTGCTAATTATCGTGATGATTATGATCCGGTAGGTTGCTATATTTAAAAACTAGAACGGAATTTGAAAATACTTCAAGTAATACCATTTTTAATATTTTTAGTATGTTGGCTCTGTGAAGGAATATCGAGATTTGACGCCGGTTTCCTCCGATGCCGAACCTCGCAATCAGCTCGATTTCGATATTGACAACGATGCTGGAAATAGTGGAAGTAGCTTTATGACGTGCTATAATTTCACCGAAAATTCGACAAATATGGAAAAGGACTATGGAATTGGTATTGAATAGCGAAAATTGCAACAAAAAAATTTGGTAAATATTTGTAGAGCCGCAGAATGCATATATAGATGACACTCTACAAATTGATGAGGATTTCTTCGATTTTGATGATGTTGATGACGGCGATGATGAAGAAAATGAAGGAAGGAATAGCCCGCATCCGGATGCGGCTGTCCCAAAGCCAATTCTTAGCAAGAGGGTTTGCCTTTTGAGGGTTTTCAGAGCAGTCTGATGCCGATTTAATTGCAGACATCGTCACAACGGAAAAGTGGAACACGTAAAAAGGTGGTTTCATTTGCCGCGCCGGATTGTGTAAGCTGAAATCTCAAGAATAGAGCTAATAATGATTTTCAGGCGGAAATGATGACAGCGGAAGAATATAAAAGGCATGTAAATGAGATTCACACAATCAAATGTCAATTTCCGGTATTTTTCAATTTTCATTTTCATAAAAATTGATTTTGATCGATTCAGAATTGCAAGAAAACGTATCGATGGAAGATCAAATATGGAAAATTGCGATTGATTGACCACGCGTTGACGCATGTTGGAAGGAAGACGTTGAAGTGTCGAATGTGCGACGCGACGACGTTCACGACGCGTTCAATGCGTCATCATTACGCGGTGATGCATAAAAGCACAAAAATCAAGGGATATGGAATGAAAGAGTTTGTGAATTTTTGTTTGTAAATTGATATCGCCATGTTAAGCTTATTCAGTATGCCGGTCGATGATCAAGTGTCGGTGCGCGATATGTGGATCGAGTGCTATAAAGGTGAGATTCACATTGTTTCAAATATTCTTTTCAAGTTTTGATTTAAAAAAAAAATGAAGTATACATTAAAGGCGCATGCAAATTTAATATTGAATTTGACCTAAATTCTCAAAATACCTAATGGTTTCGCCTGCCTTCGAAAATATATAAGATATTAAAGATTTTATGTACTAATTGACCTTTGAGTTTCTGAAATCAGAGTATTTGATTCTAGAAAAGTCACAAATCACATAAAGTGGATGCTTATGATCGTTTTTTTACAAAGCCAGTTAGTGGATTCTCAAATATTTGCAAAATTCTGTATATAAATTGTTTGTTATGAGTCATCACAAATTTGGAGGCTACACGCATCGCAATGAAACAATTCAGACAAGCTCTCGCTTCTTGGCGAGGCGGCAACGACGACGAAACTCAAGCGCATCCGAAGACGACGGGTGTTAGGTGATCAAAGCGATAGTGCTGCGTCGAGTGGCGCCGAGGAAGACGCGCCGCCGCCGGCGAATGATTATTTCTAGTGAGTTGGAGACGATTTTATTATGAGCGCGCTTTGAATGTGTTCAGCTTTTGCAGAATTCGATGAAACTCTCGTGTTCCATTCCATCTTGTACCATTGAGGACCCTGTAATATATTGCGCATTGCATTCTTTTTTTGACTTACTGTTGTTTGTTGAGTTATTGTTTTAATAAATGAAAAAGATTTCGAACAGTTTATTTGGTTCACATATTGTGCAATGACAAACATTTGATTGCCGAGCGGCGCAAATAGAAAATTGATTGTTCGGGCTCATTACTTTCGAGCCGCATTGGCAGCTCAGTTCGAGTATTACTGTAGCGAAAATGGAATTTGCCGAGATCCAAAGCGCCCATTCTATTGATGATTTGAGGGTAGGTCAAAATTTGGTTGGGCCCGGCTCGTTTCATAGTTCATCTCAGTCCCCCAACTTTTAAATTTCAGAAAAAATACACTGAAGTTTTAGTTCTCAAAAATTGCAATGATTGAATATATAGATTTTTTTCCAAAAAAAAGGGACTGGCGACATAGAATAATTTTGGTAGCTGGTTTTCGCATAAACAAATTAAATGTGGAAAAAAAATCAATAATTTTTGCTTTTTCATAATCAGTTTTGGCAATTCTCGATCGTCTTGTGGTCCCAACTTACATAAGATACAGTTATTGTGAATGTTTGAAGAGTTCAGGGTCACAATTATTCAAATTTTGTAATCATTATCGATTTGCTCGATCTCAATGGTCCGTAAAACTCCAGGACCCTCGTTTATTGCTTTGTGATTAAAATAGAATTACGAAAGCTACAGTAGGAATTAATGGCAAAGGTTTTTCTCGGTATCAATCAAATTTCGTTTTCAATAATACAAAAAATTTAAAAAATTTGAAAAAACATCCAAAACAGTTTTGTTTTGGGTCCTGATTGGAAAACAAAGTTCAAACCATAAAAAATACGAAAAAATTTAATAAGTCGATTTTTGTGAAGAGAATTGTGAACAATGCCATCAGTCATTATTAAAGCAATTTTTGCCGCTGAAAACTGTTGCGAGTTTTCTTTTCATTTTTTTCCTATTTTTTATATTTTGCAAAATCGATTATCGTTTTTCAGGCGATTCTGCAACAGACGCCGACGCCGTCGTTTGCATCGACACCGACTCGACGGATTAGTAGTAGTCCGCTAGCGAACAACATGGAAATGTATCCGGTGATTACCGAAGAGGGACCCGGTAAGACGAAATCAAAGGGCGAGAATGAATGGTTCAATATTTCTCGATGAATTTGTGGGGACCCTTTGCAAATTAAAAGAAATGTTGTACTAGGAGGATTAAGCTGGGTGCTGTTTCAACGCTGGCATAAATAATGCAAGCTCCGGACACTTTACAGGCCGCCGCATTCTATACTTTACATTAAAAGTTGTCACAATTTTTCTCTCAAAACAGAATGCAGCTTAATATTGAAGCTAGTTGGAGTCCATTTAATACAGTTTGGGGTAGTAACCGAAATCGAGCATCCTTCAATTTTTTGCATTCTCATGTTAAAATTGTCATCAACACTTCAAAAAAATTCAGTCGGAAAAATTCAGTCGAAAATTTCAGTCGGAAAAATTCAGTAGAAAAATTCAGTCAGGAAAAAATTCAGTCGGAAAAAATTCAGTCGGAAAAAATTCAGTCGGAAAAAATTCAGTCGGATGAGATATTCCATTCAAGACCCGACTAGTTAACTTTATTTTGTTGAAATTAGAATCAGTTAATTCAAAATAAAATATGTAGTAAAAGCTTCGCAAAAAATAACAAATGATATCAAGCTTTTGATACTGACTTTGTGCGTGAGTGTGCTTACGTCGGCCACCACAAGCGGTCACACACACACAGACGCAAAAAGGGAACAGGTTCTTCGGAAAAATGAGCCGGCCTCCCGGTACGATTGCTTCTATTTCCACATTCGCCAATTACCCTTTTTTCATGTTATAATAAAATTGTTAATTATTTTTTATCTAAAACGCGCTAATCGGCTAGATTTATCTTGAAGACCTTGTTAAATTTTATTGCGTGCTCCTTTAATTATTATTCTTAGTCAGCGTTTTTCTGAGTAATTGGGCACTTTAAAGTAATTGTCGATATGCACCTTTAAAATTAAATATTAGTTTTTTCCAAGTATATGTAAGTGAAAAGAAAAACTGGTTGTAAATTATAGTAGCATGATGTGTCGTCAAATTAAATGCCCAAGTCCGCAATATCATTTTTCCTTTGAAATTCAAGGACACCTTTTTATGACATCGACAAATATCTAAAAATGAGATGATCGTGATTTTTTATTGGACAATATGCATTTAATATGACGACAATTTTTAAATGTGTCATTTTTTTGAAATATTTGATGTTTTTAAGCCCAAACTCTCAAAATGGAAACTATTTTAACTGCCGTATTGGTTTTTTTTGAAACATTGCTCTCTTAAACTAGAAGGTCTTCTGAGTGTGTTCGCAAAATTCCAACATGCACTGCGGGATTTCAGACGAGTTATGGGCCATCTGAAAATTCAAGGTGATTTTCCATTGGCCGGAGTCATTTTGGCAAGCGGTTAGAAATCGGTGTCGAGGGACCACAGACTGGAATTTTGTGAACCCACTCAGAAGGCGTTCTAGTTTAAGCGTGCAAAGTTACAAAAAATTACAAAAAATTACAGAACAGCAGGTAAAATTATCCCCCTCCTATTTTGAGAAGAAAAAATGAATTGGAATCATTGCGGACTTGTGCATTTTACTTTACGACAATACATGCAGAATCCTCTAAAATTGAATAAAACGAATATTTGATATAGTGAATTTAAATGGTGGGGGGGGAGGGGCGGTTCAAAAAATCGCCATAAGATATCGGCCAATCTTGTGCGCCTTTAATTTGAATAGCAATTTAAAAAAGTGCTGAAACTGTACGACTTTTGTGTTACTCTTATTCTTCTTCAAAAAAAAAAAAGAAGCGGAAATGTACAAAACAATACCAAAAATGGACAGCCGAGGTGTTTAATGTTTAGAATGTCTGCTGCTGATTGTTTGCTTTTTTTCTGAACGCCCCCCCCCCCCTCGTTCAATAATAAGCGAATCGGTGATTGTCGGGGGGGCGCCGACGGTCGGGTTAATGCGCATTTCACGACGACAACCGTTTCTCGGCTCAACGCCGATTATTATTGTTATTATTATTATTATTCTTGCTAGGCATTATTGGTATTGCAGCTCCACGATTTGAGCGACGCTTGAGTCGGTGCCTCACCGAATTGCGTCCGGGTCCTGTCGAGATCCCATCACACCATCGGCGATTCTCATTATTCCGACCCAATCCGATAGCGCATCGCAATCGATCGCTGAGCGGCGATTTCACAAACGCCTGGTTGAGAACATCGAATTTTGAGTAAGTGGCCCACTAATTTCTAATTTTTCGCCTAATCAAGGTTACTGTATTAAAGGAGCATTAGCTCAAACAAACCATTATTCTATCTTAAAATGCTTACGCGCCTTTAAAGTTGCATGTAGTAGAAAACTTATTGTTTCAATTGTTTTGTGTACAGCGTACGCGACGAGCCAGTGGAGATAAATTTGGAAACTGAACCCGAATCGATGGGAGCAGCTAAGGTAGCTTGAATCGATTTCAGATGATCGACAAAAAAAAACCAATTTTCAGAAGACTGATACTGAGACTGCTATATTCGAGGATATCATCGAGAGGCCGAATAAGGTATTCGGTTTTTACGGACCCTTTCACCCGCTTATTTTGAATTATTTAGTTGGAACGATCCGACTCGGCATCCTCGAGTGAGGAGAACAGCGAGAATGGATCGGTTAGCATCAATGAAATTGAGCGGACCACCGAGTCCGCGGAAACCACGTGGATGAGGAATGAGAATGCAAAGTGCGTCAGCTTCATCTATTCGCCCCAAAACGAGACGAAAATCATTCAGAAATTCAATGATAACCGCTGGCACCGTTTTCTATGCGCTGTTCCTCACAATCTTCTCACTGGTCTTAGAATTGGCGCATTTAGTAAACGACGAGGAGTCGAGAAAACTCAATAAGAAAGATATAGTAGGGATTGTCATCAGCAATTTTTGTTTTGCTAAAATTTCCAGATATTTGGCCTTTATATGTATTGCGGCTCGATAGTGTTCTTCTTTTATATGTACGTGGTGTTGCTGTTGAATCCGCGATGGTATGTGACAATGGGATATCTGAAGGTAAAATCGAGCTGCGGACATAATTAGGGGTTCCTCTCTTCGCCTTTTTCCTTTTAGAAATTGTTTCACGTATTCTCGCCACCGAAACCTAGTCCATCAACTGATACACTTTCTTCGGCGGTGGCAACGATTCGGAAAGTCACCCACAGTAGCCCTTCAGCTGGAAGTTTGTTTCTAAGATTAGGATGTATTGGTGGGCTCAACACATTCCATTTATGGGCAATCATCGTTTTTTTTTTTTTTAATTTCAGTTTTCGGCGTCATCGGCGTTGTTTACAACGCGTTCCTCGTGTTTCTGTGCAATTGGGAGCCGAACTGCTCGGCGTTGTCGACATCGCTCGACGTGTGCGCCATCGTGTTCATCTTCATTCAAATGCACTTCATTTTTTGCAATTGGAAGGTTCGATTCAATATAATTTTTTTTCTGCCATCCGTCCCTTTGGTCAATATTTGTATAAAGATCTCCATAACCGGCTCACATCTTGTCGCGCGAATTGGAACAATGCATCTGGTGGCTGCCAATTTGTGGACCTGGATTCGATATGTGCTCATGGAGGAGGGCGTCATGGAAAGGGAGATCAGGTAATCTTCGTAATGATTTTCTCTTAATTACGCTGAATTTACCATAAAATTGAAAGTAAAAATGTGGGGGACTAGTTTGTCGTGACCGCCTAATTCTCGGCCAGTCTTTCATTTCAATTTTTTCCAGAGAGGTATTCCAACGCGGCCATCATTCCAAGCACGATTCTTCCGAATCCACGGAACACGATCATGAAGTCTTTTCGCAAAATGGAAGCTGCAAGGCGGTCGAATGTTTCCTAGGTATTATCGAACGTTTGCGAATTCAAATAACACGATTTTTGCAGGAAGCCTTTCGGAAGTCATGTACACCTCAATTGTTGAATATTCGCTAATCGCCGCCGCTGTTATGTACATAGTCTGGAGAAATATAGGTGAGCCCAAGAGATGATGTTGATCTCTCAAGCAAACATTGATGAATGAATTAATTACTAGGAAAGAAGCAGCATGGAACAACGTATGTAAAAAGGAAGCACCAAATTCGCGTCGATTGCTCGAAGACGACGACGGGATTATTTCTTGGCATCGCATTTCTCGCCATCACATTTACCTCAATGGTCGTTTATTATGGCTATAATATGATGAAGAAGTCATATGAAGCCGCCTATGTCTACGCGTTCACCGATTTATTTCAGGTTTCGTTCGTTTTACTTTTTTTTTCCAATTTTCGCCAATAATTTAAATTAATTCAGTACGTTTTTTCCACTATTGGCTGCCTTATTGCAATCTATCAGATGAGGGCTTTAAAATATTTTAGTAAAAAGACGAATCCTTCAAATAGAGATCAGGTAGTTCAAGCTTCATCCATGAAATACTCAATCATTTTGTTTCAGGAGCTTCTTGATCAAATCCTTTTGTCCATTGGCTTAATAGGAGAATTGATCTACTCGGTTGCTGGACTAGTAGGCTTAACTGGCGAGAAAACCTGGACCTTCTTCCCATGGGTTCTCTTAACGGTCCACATTTTTCGGCTATTTCAGGTAACATCAATGTTGATTAGTTATTCTAAAATTGGCTTAGGTTGGAGTTCAAACCTTCTTCTTGCACGTCTCAAGGAGCGTCCGCATGGGCTCGCATCACCGAGATGCTCAGCCGGGGAAACAAGCCGTCACATTCTTGCTCACCGCAAATCTCGCGCTATTCTTCATGAATCTGTTTGAAAGCGAAAAGGCGGGAGTTTCTGAAACGATCATCAGTCAGCGCGCCTTTAATAATGGTCTCGCAAGAGTTTTTTATTTTTCAGATTACTATGGCAAACGCTCCTGGGTGTTTCTTGTGCGAAGCTTCTCGCCGCTAACCATCTTCTATCGATTCCACAGCTCCGTGTGTCTCGCCGAGATTTGGAAGAACGTTTATGCATCAAAGACCCTCGGAACTCCCACAAACGTCTCCATTTAGTTCCTCTTGTTGTTCTGTTTCATCGTTTGTTTTTTATTCAAATAATTTGTGTGAAAATGACGGGTTCCCATCTGAAATCGAACAATTATCAATTCCCCGATTCTCACATGACGTGATGTCGTTTTCGGTATAAAAGAATGAGACCAGAATGAAAATAATCATAACAATGAAAACCATAATTGCACTGCTTCTTACATTCTTCGTCGCTTCGGCAAGTCATCTGATTTTCAGTTCAAAAACTTTGCAACATATTTCAGATGGCGTATCTCCTTCCACGTGGCAAGAGAAGCATCATTGATAATTCTCACTGATTCCTTGAAATAAAGCATTCCATTCGAAATGATAGACTAGAAAAGGGAATGACTTTGTGATTGTTCTATGTCACCTCTTCGATGTCCAATCAATGCCTACGACGTCCCACCAATGTCGTACTGCTCGTCGACTCTCAACGGTGTAACTACTAAGCGGCTTCCAAGTTCGAATTGTCGATAAATCAATAATTTTAGACCTCAACACACACTGTACACTTTTTTCATTGTTTTATAATAATAAGTCAATTGCATTTTCAAATTGTTTCGTTGATCTTACACATTATTCACTGAAGATTGGAAATGGCCATCCGAGCCCCGCCCCCCCCAACTCGCTGTTTCATGAGGCACGCGCGCTCTACCGCAATACATCGTCAATCGGGAAAGCGCTTCTGTGATCAGATAGTGTGCAAACATGAGAGAATCCACGGACACTTGGCGTCAATTTGCAGTTGTTTTCGGCAACAAATGCGCTCTATTGCATGGTTTGCACCGACGCTAGGTGGCACTATAAAAGGCCGACGGAATGCGCAATTTGGTCATTCTCGCGGCTCTACGAGTTGCGGGCCGCCGGCAGATCTTGCGGGCTCCGCGTGCCCCGCAAAATCTGCGGGCTCGTCGTGGCCAAGGATCCACTCGGTATGTCGCATTCATAGCAATCCGTCTTTTCAATTCCTCTTATTGCACATCCGATGAGAGCCACAGTCGTTGCTCATTCGAGCTCTTCCGATGTGCTATGTCGAAAGTCTCGGGGATTCTCGACTGGTGCGACTCGGTCAGCCAGTACTAACCCTACTGCAGTGTCGCGTCCAGGACGACGTTAAACCCACATTCATGAGTAGACATAGAACGTGAAGATGAGCAAGAATGGGCAATGGCGAATGATCGATGCTGCCCGGGGCGTCGAGCAGAGCGCGGAAGAGTATTGAAATGGTAAGAAGCGAGCAGCAATCTATCAGAATGGAATCATTGCAGGGATCTCGGATCACAAGGATCGAATCGGAGGCGGAGGAAGCGACGAGGAAGGACAACAGATTCTGGTATTTTTCGGCCCGGGCCCCAATTTTTTTAAAAATTATTTTTATTACTCACTTGCACCAGCCGTACCGCTTGCGGCTTCACCCTCAATATCCCACCATTTGGGATTCCCTCTCTCTCCACCCCGTACATTCGTACCACTTACGTCTGTACATCCTCTCGGTCCTACCGTTCGGGACCATCTCTTCTTCTCTCTTCGGGGAATGCCGGCTTCCCCTTCCCTGTTCCTGCCACCAGTCGTACCACTTGCGACTGTCCCATCTCTCTCTATATATCCCACCACTTGGGATTCTCACTCTTACTTTTTTCTTTCCGTACATTCGTACCACTTACGTCTGTACATCCTCTCGGTCCTACCGTTTGGGACCACCACTCTTCTTCTTTTTCTTTGGGGAAAGTCGTACCACTTACGGCTATGCCAATCGTTCCACTAATTACTGGCCTCCCCTTTGCTTTTGTATTTTTGACTTATTATTATTTCTTTTTTTTAAATTCTAATTAATTTGTGTGTGCGTGTGCATATTTAGATATCGTCGTTGCCGCCGCCGCCGCCGCCGATGGAAGAATCCCACTGGTGAATCGACTCACCACACCTAGGTATTCTCCCCTCACACTAAGTCTCTAAGTCTATAAGTGTCCCTATTTTACTTCTTAGGGCCGTAGTCGGCTACTCTCCCAAAAGCACCAAGGCTTCCCGTCCCCCCTTAGTGCCGAGGTGTTGGCTGGATGACGGCTTAACCGTCGTATCCTAAATTCGGGTGATTGGCCTGGCAAGCCTTTCAGCCCTGATTCCGTAGCCGGGAATCGAACCCTACCCAAACGTCCGCTTCAAGTACTCTCGAGTGCTTGGTGGGCGTTATGGATGGTTATGCTTTAGAACTTTGCCTCACCGGGTGTCCTCCATACTAGTCAGGATGTCATCTGGCCCAGACCTATATTGACGTGGATTGGCCAGCTATGTCAATATGTCCCGCCTTTCGGGTGCACATGGACCGTGCTTCTTAGCATGGTAGCTTGCTACTTTGTAGTGGCTTTCTACTACTTTGTAGTAAGCTGCTGTGCTGAGAAGACAAAAACCACATTAACATATCACCAGTAGACCCGGGGGCCCAGCCAGACGTGGCTTGCACAACCACTTCTACTTCTATTATCCTCGGATGATAGTTGTGGGATGTCCTTGGGTGATCCCCATGGTGGGATCGGCGATGACCCACATCAGGTTTCGGCCTGATGCTGGTGAGCCTCTCCTTCAAGTGTCGAGCCTCTGAGATCAACTGAGTCGGTCCTCCTTCAAGGGGCGATCGAGTCAGGCTAATCGGCACACAATTTCCAACAACCCTCTTTAGGGCCCCTCAGCTATTTTTATTTTTCGTTTGAACAAGATCTGTTTTTTCCAACTCGTCTTTTAAATCAGTTTGAGAGTCGTGCTTCTATCCATATTATTCGTATAAACTAATTAGTTCTCTCGAAACCATGGCTGAACAATTTCCGATTAATTGAAAAAAAATAATAATTTGAAAATTGTTTCGATAATTCCTTTGAAACTGTTTCGACGAGTGCGGTATCTGAAACGTGGAACTCACAGGCATTTCGGGAAATGCTCTTCGGAATCCGAAGAATATACAGCGCACATGTTTTTTTGAGAAAGCAAGATCGATTGTGGCTGAAAGAAGATAATTCATCTTGGACGGAATGATAAGTTTTGAGGCCGAGGTCTCTTTTAATTATTTTGGCTAAAAATACGTCGATTCGATTAAAAAACAATTTTTCAACAAATCAATCCCTTGTCCAATGTAACTTAGAAATCGTGAATAGTGGCACAATTGTCTTGAGGATTCCTGAAGCCGAGAGGTCATTTCGAAAATCGAACCAAAACTCAGTGACTCCCACGCGGTTCATTTTTTTGCCGCTCAATTTTACCTCAATTTTGTCAATTAATTATATTTTTTAATGAGTGTACGCGGTAAAAATGTGCGGCAATCAGGCCTGATCCGCACAGATCAATCACTGATTGCTATCAGGACTTCGTCGAGTGCGTTTTACTCGCGAGGGTCCTACTCATTTTACTTAGAACTCACATCAAATTTGTTTAATTGGACACTAGAAATGATAATTTCGACTTTTATTTTAAAAGGGTCCATTATGATGAATAGGTCCATTATAATACATGAATGGCAAATCGATTGTATCCATACTAATATTTATTTCAATATTAGTGGAATGATGTGATGATATTCGTGTCGGTTTTGATATCTGCCAAAATCGAATCCCATAAAAGGGTAACCAGATTGAAATTTCTTTCCAATAAAAATATGGAATCACCAAATTCAGAATCAAACTGAATGGGAACACCATTTCAAATAATGTGAAAAATTCCTATAAATTCGATGAGAATCGATTTTGGGGCAACAAGGGAAAAATGAATTTTCTGATGCTCCTCTTGCTAGCCATCATCTCAACAACGGCAAGTTTTTTTTCCGGAAATTCCGAAAGTTGTCAAAAATTCCAGGCGGCGTTCATTACATGGGACCACGATCCATCGGCGGTCCTGAACAAGACAAACAGCCAAAATCGCACAATCGATGTCGTGTTGGGAAACATTTCGTCAAATTGCCAAGAAATATCCAACTAGAGGAAAATTGTAATCGAAATAAATGGTTTTCAAATGGGCGCCCAATAAATTTTGATTCAAACATCAATTTGTTGAAAATTTCAAGCCGAGCCGGGCTGGAAAAAAATTCCACCGAAAAAAGAGAATTTTCTAAAAATGAATGTTATTGAGGAGTTTATTTTGAAAAAATTTTGTGGAATAAAAGAAAAATGCATTGGAAAAAATGGTTGGTCCGGCCGAAACGACAATTCTGGTGAATTCTAGAAATTGCCCATATTTGAAAGTTAAGCACAATTTTTAGAATTCATCAGGACAGTCTAAAGGAAGTAAGTTCAAATTTGAATTCCCGCCTTAATAAAATGCTCAAGGTGCTCGCTTTTTCCATTTTTTTTCCATCATAATGAAGCCGTAGAAGTCGAGGCCCCCCAAAATGGGACCCTGGTAATCATCGTTTAGAAATCGACCCCTTTTGAAAGGTTCCACGCGACATTTGAAGTTCAGCTAAAGGAATCCCCCGAAACTTGAAAACTGTTTTCTTTTTGGGGCATTAATTATGGGCCCAATTCAACGATAATATGGAACGAGATAAAATGTCAAAAAAAAATTCAAAATTGAGATTAATTGCGACATTATCTTCATTTTTTTTTCAAGTCGCTGATAAGAAAAATTTCCATTTATTTTATAGGATCACATTGAAAAATTTCGCGCATCGATTTGAACAATGATTACTGTAGTTTAAAGGCGCAAACTTTCAGAAGTGCAAAAAATAGGTTCCTTCATTTTTTGACACTTTTTTTTTGGTATTTTCAATATAGGAAAATTGTTTTAAAAAATTACAGTTTTAAATAAAGATTTTTCTAAAAAATAACAAAAAAATATCGCGAAAGAGTTTTCCCGGGACTCGATTTTCTCTTGGCATTTTTTTTGTAATTTTGCACACGTAAACTAGAAGGTCTTCTGAGTGTGTTCACAAAATTCCAGCATGCACTGCGAGGTTTCAGACGATTTATGACCATCTGAAAATTCAAGGTCTGAGAGCAAACTTGATGTTTTTTTTTGAAATTCTTGTTGTTAGCCGATTCTCACAATATTTCTCAACATCGTTGAATTGATGAGAATCGATAAGGTCACGAAAACAGTGCAAAGTATCTAGTCGATTCACGTCAGACACCTAATTAGCAATTGATTTATTAGTTTGATGCGCAATTCATTTTGCAATTAACAATCGCCCATTGGAACAATTCGAATTATTTCGATTTTGCTATTTTTTGGACAATTTTTTGTTGGGTAGATCATGCGCCTTTGAAGTTGTCGAAGTGCTAGTTTGAACAAAACCATTTTTTTTTGGAATACCGTAGTTTCTTTGGATGTTCATTAATTATTTCGTCAACACTGTCAAATGGCATAAATAAAAAAGAATCTGCGGACAATTTTAATTAAGCGAAAATACCGGGAAAACATTGTTCCACAGGGACCAAGATTTCCGGAAAATTGTATTTTTCTTGTCCGGACCAAAAGCCAGAGTGAATTGGAAAATTTGGGCATTCTTTTTAAAAATTCTTTTTTTTTGCCTTTTTCAGAAAATATGCGAACCGATTTTATTGGATCTGAAAGCCTCAATTCATTTTTATTTTTATTTTTGGAATTGATTTTTTGCAGCTGGAAATTTTTTTGAAAATTTTTCCTACATGTACCTTTAAACGTCTACTGTAGTAACCTACATTGAAAATAAAATAAAGATAATATTTTTTTCGAAAACTCTTAAATGCTAAAATTTTTACTCGAAAGTCATGAGAAGGAAAACCAAGAAAAGGCGAAATATGGATATATGAAATCCCATCTGCGGACAATTTTCAAAATATTAAAAATGGCTGAAATTGCTTAAAAATTTGGATTTTTTTTGGTCCAAACTTCGATTATGGCCAACTTCTTTCACAACAAGTAAAAGCCGTGTTTTTGGGCGCATTTGCGCGCGCGTGCCGGGTAACCCAATTTGGGTGCCGTCACCAATTTGCAACTCTCCAGACAAATCTCAGTTGGTCCAGCTCCTCCTTCTCCTTCTCATCATCATCATTTTCTCGGCCATAAATATTGCAAATCATGAGATTCTCGACGAGTTTCCCATCGCCTCCCCCCCAAACAAATTGGACGCTCATAAAACTGTCAAAAACAGTGGACGGCCGACGGGGGGGGGGGGGGTCTCCCCCGGTTCAAACCCTTCCGCCTTTAAGGGCGGCATCGCGACATTTTCTATTTTTTGGCGCGCCCTCTTGCTTCTTAAGGTGTCGTCGTCGGCAGGGCTTCATCCCAATTCTGTTTGGCGAAACGTTCCACGAATATCGAATATCATTTGCACCGTCTCTTGGCGGCTCACTTGAGCCAACAAATACATATCCAATGTCTTTTTTTTCCTGCTCCCGGCCCTCTTCAATTTTTTCCTGAGAGTGTCTTCAACGTTATTAATTCATAATAGATGTCGGCGAGCCGCAGCTCCTCCTGCCAAGTTGTGACCCAAAGCATTTTGCTCAGCGTTCCGCGAAACGCCCCCTCTCAATTTTTTTGGTCCTTCCTCTAATTAGGACCTTGCAAACTCGACAAACAAATTAGATGTCGTCGTTAGTGTCTTGAGAGCATTTCGATTCCCAAATATGGCCATTTTTGACCATCCCATATTCTGTTGCTTTTTTTTTCTTGTCTCTCTACCTGAACACAATTAACCTAATATTTGCACAAAAGGAGTTCCCATAAAAGGGAAAGGGGGGGGGGTCTGAAGGTAGTACATAGTTGTTGTAAATACTTCACCCCCAAACGTCGAGATTTCAAGTATTTACCTATCATATGACATTCAATGTGAGGGGAGCCTTGAATTAATAATAATAATACCTCCTACCATCCGCCCAGCGAAATCCTATTACCAATGCGACCTTGTCTCAACATTGTGTCATGATGATACGCGAAAACAAACCAGATCTCTCCTTTTACTTTTCTGCTGGTTCGCTTAAAGTCAAAGTCGACTGGAACCGATTCGATCGCATATTTCAAATACATTATTTTTGGCGCATTTATTTACTTTTGATTTTGCGTTTCGAGTGGGGTGCCATCTGGCGATTAATCTGCCGATTTGTTTCTATTTACTAAACGTGCTTCTTGATTTTACATTAGTTTTCGAACAAATTTCTATTAAATAAACTCTCAACCTCCCTCAAAATTGCATTTATACATCGTTTATTATATTGAATATTTCTATTTTTTAAACAATATGGAGATTTTTTCGAATTTTGTTGCGAAAAAGCCCATGAGAAAAAAAATATTCAAAGTACAATTTGTACGTGACATTTGGGTTGCGGTGTTTACACACTACAGTATGAAAAATGAAAATTTTGCAGATTTTTAAATCTGAAATTTTTTTTTATTGATCAAAATTTTAAAAAAGCAAAAAGAAAAAAATGAGGTAATTTTCAATGTAGAAAAAAAAAGTTTAAAAAAATACATTTTTTCTCATTTTTTTCTTTTTTATTTTCTCTGCACATTTTGCCTCAAAAATTATGAAAATATTGACAGGTAGAAAAAAAAACATCGAAACGCACGCAAAAATGCACACCTTCTCAATTCTACCAAAAACCGAGAATCTCATCCGATTTTCTCAAACCAAAAAAAAATTGAAATTGCTAAATTCCATGTGAACCATGCCGAAAATCGATGAAAATTAAGACATCTTGCTTCTTGTGAGATGTCCGCAGATTGCCTTCGTCTTCTACTCCTCGCTGCTGAAATCATTTCTAGAAATCACATTAGGAATTAGCTGTTTCGAAAACGAAATCGAAATCTCTCTATTTCTTAGGGAAAGTTGTGAAAAAAAGTGGGCGGCGCTTCAATGTAATGGGCGTGGCCTAAATGGACGCGACGTCGGCCGCGAAACATTTGCGTTTTTCAAACTTGGCCTATTCGGCACCCATTTTCCCCATTTCTCTCTCCCCCGCATCCCGGATAATTGTCCGCAGATGAATGGCTATCAAATCAATGAAATTCACTGCTATCCATATTCGGTACACATTGAAGGGGACCCACTGTCATATGGCTCAAAATCTGTCACATTATTTGCTCTCTCTGTTATCCGACGATTTCGATGAACTCGTCGGTTCGCCGTTTGCCCTCGCTCTTCCGGTTCTCGTCCGGGAAGAACACCACTTAATAGTAATTCACTTTCGCGATTTGTGTCATATGTATTCGGTTGTGGGCGACAGGTACTATTATAATAGGTTGAGGAAAGCGGAAAATTGGGGAGAGGGGGGGGGGGGTCAATATACCATAATTCGGCCACCAATTATCCCAGCCGAACATTTTTGACCTCATGTTTCAATTCGCCAAAATTGCCCTCTTTCTCTCTCTCAATCCGCCCCGCGATTCGATTCAATCCATCTGCGGACAAATCTGCAAAACACAAACACGAATCGAATGTCGCCCACCCCCGAAAGCGATTATATACCAACATTAAATGGTATTTGGTAATTAATCATTGTGTCGGCTAGATGCCGTCTAAGTACATAATTTCTCGTCAAGCCAAAAAAAAAAGAACGACGAAAAGAATCCGGTCGGCCTTCTCGACGTCGTCTCGGCTCCTCATTCATTATTCATTTTCCCCCCCTCGCGACTCGTCGTCACCTGACATCCTCAACATCATTTTCCAGTCATCGCCATGATCGCCTACCTATTGCTGATAAGTCTCGCCGCGTTGGCGTCGGCCGACACCACCGAATCATCGGATATTCGCGAGTCGTCGGCGCAAGCCGTCGCGCCAACACCCATCCACCACATCGTCACCTCGCCTCACCCATTCTTGCGCCAAATTGTGGCGCCGAGTCGCGTGTTCCGCCGATCGATCACACCGGTGCCAATCACGAGTTTGTCGTCAAAGAGACAAAAAAAATTCAATTCCAATCAATTTTCAGGAGCTCATCGCTATTAGGAAGTGCCAATTCCAGACGCCAATGAAAAAAAAAAATCCACACGAAATTCGGGTTATCTTTAATTAATTTTTTTGCCTCTTCTTGATTTTTGTGAATTTCAAAACATCTACACTATATTTTTCCTCTATCGTCGTCAAATTTTTTTTGAAATGTCAATAAATGCTTTATTTTTGATTATTGGCGACAATTTCAAAAGAAAAACGACCTATAAAAAATCAATGCCGAAAATTTCCAACCAGCTCTTTTTTGCGTCTTCGCGAAAATGCTCACGAGAGATTTTTTCGCTTCTCTCGCGGTGAAATCAAACAACACGAAACGGATTAAATTGTTTGGAAGGTTGCCAAACACACACCACTTGGAACTGTTCAAATTTTGTTTCGCACAAAAAAAAAGAACGAACGAAAGAATGAAGCTTCCTTGACGAGCCGTTTTTTCTTTTTGGCTGAATGCCAGCTCCCATAAATTTTTTTGGCGGTTTGCCAATTTTGGCGTGACACCAACGAAAGCTCCGCCCAAGATTATGGGACCGAGAGAAATTGTAAAAAACGGGTGGTCCCACAAAACTCGGGGCTTATGCTCGGGCCGGAACCGCTGTTTTCGGAATCTCAACAAGAAAATGATCACTGTAAACATCTGCGGACATTTTCCGGGAAGCGACCACACGCGCTTGGCGAGCAAA
The DNA here is from genome assembly GCA_902829315.1 of Caenorhabditis bovis. Lineage (NCBI taxonomy): Eukaryota > Metazoa > Nematoda > Chromadorea > Rhabditida > Rhabditidae > Caenorhabditis > Caenorhabditis bovis. The sequence goes on from CADEPM010000008.1 coordinate 1,802,072, forward strand.
TTTTGGCAAAAATTCACGAATGGTCTCGCGACGAAGAGACGACTCGGTGTACTCCATACGGACAACGCAACGCTAATCTAAAAATGGCAATTGTCTGCATGCGCCTTTAATTAAACAATAAATGTTTACATGTCTGATACTCTGCCAATTATTGCAAGAACAAATCGTCTCTCTCGCGCCCCCCGCCGGGAACGTGTGTCGTTTCTCGTGGCATCCGGTGTTTCGGTACGCAGTACACCGAGCGCCACCGTAGAATTTTATTACCGGCGACAAACAACCAAACGAAATCTTAAAACAAATTATTGGCAATGTGCGAATGCTTCTCGAGAAGTAACGCGAGACTGCGTACGATGCATTTAATATTCAGTCAACGAAAAATTTAAATCGACACGCGAATTTGATGGTCCCGTCTCAGAGTTGAGTTTGCTCACAGTTTTCCATTGAGATTTTTTTTTGATCAAATAATTAAATGTATTGAAAAATCCCAAATATTTTGTTGGATACGGTAAAATGAAAGGCGCACGCAGTTTTTGTGTTGACTCTCGCAACTCGGCAGCTATCTTTTTTCCAGACACAGTCCATGGGTGATCGAAAAATTTTTTCTGGAAAATTTCTTAAAATTTTTTATTTTTTTTTTCGAAACTCTTCCAAAAATTAGAATAATTGCGAATTTCGTATTGTCAGAAAAAAATTCAAAAAAAAAAATGACGAATGTAAAAAACTGCAGCGATATCCAATGCGCTGTGTGCGTACACCGAGTCGCACATTTCCATCTACAGTAATCTCAACTAAAATTTATTTAATTATTAATCTTTTCTTTTTTTTAAACAATTAACTTTGAAAAATATACAAAAAATAATTACTATTACACTTTTTCAACACAATATATATAAAACCATAAGTTCGCCAAGAAAACACAGAAAAAAAAAATTGAAAAATTTGATTAAATAATTTTCAGTTGAGATTACTGTAGATGGAGATGTGCGACTCGGTGTACGCACACAATACATTGGATATCGCTGCAGTTTTTCACATTCGTCAAATTTCCTCAGGCAAATGAAAAAAAATATTTTGAGACAATTCTAAAATCTTATGAGGTTCGTTTAGAGGCTAACGTGTCTCTATAATATTTTAGATTTGTCTCAATAAACTTTAGGAAATCTCATAAGATTTTAGAATTTATCAATAAGTTTCAATGAATATTGTGAGACTTTAAAGTTTATCAATAAGTTTTAGATTTGTCTCAATAAACTTTAAAGTTTATCAATAAGTTTTAGATTTGTCACAATAAACTTTAAAGTTTATCAATAAGTTTTAGATTTGTCTCAATAAACTTTAGAATATATCAATAAATTCAATAAACTCTGTCCAATATTATGTAATATCATACGTTATCGAGCAATTTTCACACAAATAGAATGTAATAACAGCCATAATAATTGAATATGTATGAACATTTCATTTATTACAATATTAATGCGAAATGAATATATTAATAATAAAAATCAGAAAAAAAAAATAAATGAATCAATTTATTCTTTTCGCATTTTCTCCTTTTTCTGCGAATGACGCACAACGTTGCTATAAGGAATTCGTTGCATATACTGAATGAAAATGTTGAACTTACAAATTTTGATGATTGAATTTGTCGTTTTTCGATTAATTTCATGAGTTCTTTGCGATAAAATGACTTCTTAATTAAATCCGGATTCGCGTTGAAACGAATTTTCAATGAAGTCACAATCTCGTGATATAGTTTATAGCTGAAAATTGCCAGTTTTAAAAAATAACTGAATGAGTCTAACTTTCTCAAAATACTATATCCAATCCCGTTTGTCTGTTCCGAGCACATGTTTCTCTTGATAACGTGATAAATGTGCTCATGCGCTTGCGTGCTTATTGCCGACAGCTGACCATGACATTACTGTACAAATGGTATATAAGTTGCTGAAACAATAAATACAGTAATCATTAGTATTATTTCTTATATCAACGACAATAGCATGATGCTACAACGTTCAATAACTCTTAAAATTGCAAAAAAACGACTTACGTGCACTTTTGAACCAGAAAACAATTGAGGCGCCCCATCTCAAATTAGAATTTCTAATAATTTGCAAATACCTGCGATCTGAAATAAAAATTTTCTATTATGTACATAGCTAACGATCCCATATTACTTTGTTATATTACTAGCGAGTCGGTGACACCATCCATCGGTAGCAGGCATGTATAAGCAACACAACAGCTGAACCTAACGGAGGGATGGTTCCGATCATGGCGTTAGAAACAATTTTCACTTCAAAAATCTTCAAAGGATGATAATTGCAAGTGGTAAATTAACTTACGCTAGCTTTTTCGGACCTATTAATGTCATTGAATTTTCCTGATAGCGACATTACCGAAGATGGCAGTCTCGCTTTCACATCAATAGCTTCGCATCGAAAAATATTTATTTCGTTTTTAACGAAGACTTCTAAAAGACAATCTTCAATTTTTAAATGCTGAAAAAGGAGAGACATAATTGAAGTACCTTTTATTATACGTGTTCCCTCGTGAAAAAGGTGGAAAATATCCATGGCCGTGATCCACATGGGCACCTGCTCATTGAATTTGCTGTATTTACCTCGTTCCTTAAATCTATCGGCCAATGTTTCTGGAATGTTTGTTCCACACTTTTCCCGATCTTCTAAAATATCGAAATCATTAGAAACTGAAGTATAATTGTAATTAATTGTAATAATTGTGCGTATTTTTAAAATTCATGAACCTGTTCATGCAATGACATGTTTAGACACAACTGTTTCAAATTCAGCATGTAAAACAATGCAGATTTAAGGTAGTGTTAAACATTTATTATAAAAACTTGCATTTCATGAATACGTCCATCACTGAAGTGAAGAAACTATTACAAAAAGCTAAAAAAAAACGGAAGAAACATCAAAAACATAAATTATTGATTGGAATTTAGAAGATCTTAAAAAGAGACGCCGCAAATTGCGTCAGTGGAAGTCATAAGGGCCCTATTCAAATTTTAAAGTCTCACAATATATTGAGATACTTTACACTTTCTCAAAAGATTTAACTTTCTCAAAAGATTTAATTTACAAATTCCAAATTTTTAAAATTTATTGATTCTCAATAAGTTTTAGAAAGTATCAATAGACTTTAGAATTTCTCAAAATATTTTAGAGTTTATCACTGAATATTTGATTCTCAAAATATTTTATTTGATTTGCCTGAGAGTCCACAATATACATATTCGCAAAGAAATTTTCCAAAAAAAGGATGTTGTCTGGTTTTTTACAAGTCCGACCTAAATTTGGGTGATTACACGAACAAGATGGTACCGCATGGGACCATAAATAGTAGTTGACACATCACTTCTTTTTTACACACCTACAATACGTTACCGTTTCTCAAATCCAATTCAATAGATATGCGAATTCTAGTGTTTGTTTTGAAACTGTTCCCTATACGGAATTGTATTTACCAAAGGCAATCGTCAGAAGCCGCGCCAATTCTGTCGGATTCGTTCGATTTCCTACTGTACACATTTTAATAGTATGTTTATAATTGAAGGGATGGCAGGAAATTGCGTCGAAAAATGCTGCGATTTACATTTCAAGTGTCTTCTTTTTTTTTTTTGAGAAATGCCAGAATCAATGATATTTTCTCATAAGCGCCTTTAAATGATCTACAATTAAAATTAATTTCAAATTAAATTGGCAGAATGATGTAGATTTGAAAAAAAATTTCATTAATAAAAAAAATCACATGAACAAGCTATTTGAGTAATGAGCACAAAAGAATATCGGATTTATTGTTTCGTGAAACACTGTGCGAAAACGAATGTGAGTCGAAAATGGGGGGTGAGAGGAGGGGACCCGTTGGTGGAAAGCAAGCGTCCAAATAACAACAACTAACGGCAAATGACTAGAAGAATGTTGAACCGGTTCTCATCAAATCGTGGCTAACACGTGTAGATGTCGTGCCGTCTCGCGTAGTCGGTGAGCTCGCGAAAAATGTGCTCTGAAAAAAAATATATCGACATGACAAAACATTTTTGACGCGTTCGTCTCAATACCCCTCCACGACTCAACATTCTGCTCGACATCCAAATTGTGATCGTAGGGTTTCGGCGGCGGCGCGTACACCTCATTCTCATCGAACCACACATTGACGTAGGGATGGCGGAGGGCGTCGTCGACCGAAATTCGACGTTCCGGATCGATCACCAACATTTTTGAGAGCAGATCTCGCGCTTGAGCCGCTGGAAAAAGAACCAAATTCGAGAGAATTCCGACGCGATCCATCAAAGGAATTGTCTAGGGATGAAATTACAAAAAAAAATTAATTAAATTTGAATTGGTAGTCATTATAAGACCCATTCATTCCCTTTTGCGGCCCATTAAAATATATGTGTGAAATCAAGGACATCCATACCAAAACAATTATTCGAAGCAACCAAAAAAACTGTTATACCTGTCAGCCTTGAACTGTCCGCAGCTGGCGGGAACATGTTATCGCTGAACAACACCTCAAATGGGGTCGGCTGATATCTGAACATTTTTGCAATGACAATTTCGCTGTGGGAGGGGGGGGGGACCATCGAAATACCTCGGCCGATTTTCAACGTAATTCCGCACTGTTGGTTGTAATCGCTCGAGAAATGAGCGATCCGGTGTTCCTAGTTGCTCTAAATCGATATTCTACTCAAATTGCCCCATTTTTTTTTCTCTGAAAATTCGCACCTATAATTCGTGTCCATTGATCAATATGATCGCCGCCAGGGAATAGCACTCTTCCGCGTATCAGCTCGCCAAAAATACATCCAATCGACCAGACGTCAACTAAATTTGAGCTAATTTGCATAATTATGCTAATGATGTCAAAACCGTTTTCGCGATATCCCATTCCGAGAATAACCTCGGGTGCTCGATAATAGCGCGTGACCACATAAGGCGTCATCATGAATGCTTCGACGGCGGTTCGCGCAAGTCCAAAGTCGAGAATTTTCAAGGTGCAATCGCTACGGACCACAATATTCGATGGTTTCAAATCCTGAAAACAATACGAAATTGATAGGTGATTTGTCGGAGGCATAACAAAACCCTGTGGATGATTCCAGCCGAATGCAAATGCCGAATACCGCAAAGCATTTGGTAGAGGAGGTAGGAGAGCCGCTCATGGTCGAGATCCATTTGGATGACCTGAACGTGCCAAAAACTTGTTCATCTAATTGATTTAAAGGCGCATACCTGACACAAATTGGCATCCATTAATTCCATCACAATATACAAATCGTTGAATTCATCCAGAGATTTTTGTGGTGTAAAACAATTTAATATTCCTATTATCTGAAAATCGTTTTCAATAAAATCTCAAAAAAAAAATAACAAACAAACGCTTACATTCTTATGATTCACGAGGCTCATAAGCTTCAACTCGCGATATGCTCTCTTTGCATGTGTGACATTTTGAAAAGGTCTTGATAATTTTTTAATGGCGACTTGCTCATTTCGGACGGTGTCGAGTGCGGAGCTGAATAGAAATTGAGTCATGGGATATTCGAATGAAATTCGCTACCAGACGATCCCCTGAGCACCCGATCCAATTAGCCTCAGATTTTGGTATCTTTTGAGTATCACCAATTGTGCTTCCCCAATTGTTACCTAGAAACCAAAACATGTTTGCATAAATTTTTGGCATGAATAATGGTTTGAGCCAATTCCCAAAACACCCATTTATTCATGGTACGGAAGTATTTTGTGTGGTTACGAGGGGCGTTATTTCTTTTTTTTTCTAAAACGAGATGAAATTTCACGCAAACTTTCCCCTCTCACTACTAACTAGTCAACGTTTCTCTCGATTTCATCAAAAATGCATGAGATTTTTAATTTTTACAATTTTGAAATGTGAAAATTAAAATAAAATCAACTTTTTCAAATATTCACAATTGAAAATCCAACTAAATTTAAAAATTTTTATAAATACATTTCAACTAATAAAAACTCACCGAGTAATAATGGTCGGGGACATGTGTCGATGGCGAATCCATTAATAGACTGCTGAAACATCAAAAAATTTAAAATTGAAATGAATAAGCGGTTTTTTGGCTCGAAAAATGACATTAAATATCTAAAATACCGTAATCACTTTAAAGGCGCATTCAAAAAATGTGGGTTTTCTCGGAGCGAAAACTACGGTATCTTAAATTAAATGAAAAATTTTTTTAGCGAATTTTCGGTTTTTTTCAAAGCTTTTGACGCGTTTTTTGTCAATTTGACACGTTTCTAATATTTTTTGTTTTTTTAAGTTTATTGCAGCAAATTTTAAAGCATTTGATAGGAGATACACTATTTGTTTTAGGAAATAATTGGCAAGTAAACGATTTCGAATAAAATCAATCTTACCTATTGTGGACCGGACTGTATCCAGATTGGCAACTGTCGAGTGATACAGCGTCGTCGTCTCGGCCACTTGAAGGAACGAGCCACTGCAAAACAAATTATTTAAAAAAAAAATAGAAGGTAATTCTTAAATTCGTGAAAATCGCTCATTTCTTGGAGGATTCAAAAACGGATAGAAATGAAGTTAAGTTCAAGTTGAATTCGAAATGAAAGAATCTTTAGGAGGCGAGTCTCGGATGGCTGTGGTGGAAGTGAGACGAAAAAGGAAATTGCGCGTAGTAAACGGCTCGGCGTCCGTCGATTCAGCACAGCTCGCCGCTGTCGGCGTCTCTCGTTTCAGCGCGCTGTCTCGACGCGAAGCATCGTCATTGATTTGGACGACGTCCGTTGAATTTCGAACACAATTTATGCTTGATTTAATACGTTAAATGTGTTGTGCGTGTCTATCAGCTCCAGTTTTGCACAACGACGGCGAAGCTCGCAATTTAATGGAAAACACACAGGAAATGTGGGTGGCTCGTCGCAAAGAGAAGCCAATTCAAATGAGAATACGTCATTTAGGCGAAGGAGAAAAAAAATTCCGGCAAAATTGGTAAGCAAGTGGCTAGATTCGACGGGTTTCAAACATCATTTCAGTTCAAAAAAAAATTTTCGCAAGAAATTGGCAAAAAATAAACACAACTCTGACGATTTTGCTCAAGTAAACGGAAAACAATAATAAGAGCTCAACAATCCAAAATAGCATGGCAACATTCGTATTATGAAGCTTATTTTGAGCCGTCATTCTTAGAAGCTGGAGGTCTCGCATGGAAAAAAAATGGTTTGTAACGGATCTTCTCTATTTTCTTATTCATTTCTTTAGACGACAACTGATTTGGAACAAAAAAGGCATGTTGGGTGAGCTCGACAAAAAAAAAAAAACAGAAGAAGCGGAAGTAATTGGGAATTGAAGCGAGGAAACACACACAAACATACACCCGTCCCAACAAATTTGCTTAATGAAATTAGAGAAAAAGAGCACAAAGAATTGATGATGAATTCGATTTCTTTGGATGGATAATGATACTATACACAATTGAATTAAATAAAGCGAGTTGAGAAAAAAAATTGACAATGTCGTCCTACTTGGAAGAAATTCGGAAAATATGCGAAAATATCCCGCCGACTTGTAAATCGACACGAACGTTGCGAGACTCAAAAGGGCGACTTTGGCAACATAAAGACAATAGAGGAAGGGAAAAGGAAATATTGGGTCTTAAGAGGAACATTACTTCATTAAAAATTCAAATTAATGGTATTATGCCGATTTTGAGGGAAAAAGCTTTGAAAAATGGCTTACAGTGGTTTTTTTTTCTCGCAAACTCACAAAGTTTATAGAGGGGCAAAAAAAATAACGAATAAAATTTAAAAAAAAAATCAATAATTTGTTGTTTTGCTTTTTTGGAAATTTTTGAAAAAAAGCTCTAAAAAATTTTTTTTCGATTTTTTTGGAAAAAAATTTGAGCAAAAAATAAATCAAAATTTGAGCAAAAAATGCTTAAAACAAATATCGGAAATGAAACTTTGGTATAACTCTTGTTAGTTGAGCCCGCAAGAACATGGCCGAACTTGCATGGCCGAACATGTATGGCCGAGTTTTTGGACATTTCAAATTTTTTTAAAGTAAAAAATCGAGCTTGAGCTTATCGAAAAAAAAAAGGATTGAATGCTCACATTTCCGACGGATTCGATGAAATTGTTCAAATGGCCGCGTGTTCCGCGAATCAGCGACGACAGCGACGATGAGGCGAGAAGCGAGTTGTGGTCGTCTTCGACGGCTCGTTCTGAAAATGAAAAATGAAATGAAAACAAATTGGCGTCTATATTCGTTTTTTTTCGGTGTCCTCTCTAATTAAATTCTAATCCTTCTTCTTCTTCTTCTTCCTCTTTTTTTTTGGTTTACAATGAATTCGCACACGACAATTTTTTTCTCTCGAGGCGTGGGCACACAATAGCCTAATTTGGAGGGAAACGAGAGAGAGAGAGAGAGAGAGAACAAAAAAAGGGCCGACGAGTTCGAAAGGAATATTGAAGAATTGATTTTTTGAAAAAAAATTTTTTTTTGCTAAAACTTTCAAAAAAGTCGATTCCAAAAAAAATAGAAAACGATTTTTTTTTCAAATTTCCAATTGTTTTCCTCCCATTAAAGGTTCATCAAGAAATTTGGTTGAGTATGCTCCTTTAAAATTACGATGCCGCGTTTAAAGGGACATTGGGGGGGGGGTTTCGAAGCAAAACTTGTGAAAATAATTTTCTCTTTGGTAACATTAAAATTAACAATGCCAAATAAGGAAAATGAGACAAGCGGCGAGATTTGGCGAAATGCTCACCAACACCACACACACACCAGTGGGGGCCCGTTTTTCGTATCGATTTGGAAGTATGAAGACGGCGGCGGCGGCGGCGGCGATGGGAAAAGAAGAAGAAAACGATGGAATAGAGGGACGGGTCTCGACGGGAAACCCAGAATATAGTGGAAGATGAAATTTGCGAGGCGTTCCCAAGAGACTATGAATTATGAGCAGTTTGACTTCACATGGCTCTTCACAACTCGTTTTTCTTTTCTTTTTTTATTTTCAATTCGTATTCCTGTGTTGTTGCGAACAATCAAAACTCGAAAATTGTCCGCAGATGGATTTTGTCAATTGAAAATTGATTATTTTATTTACGATGAAAAACCATTATTGCTGAGAAATGACAAATGTATCCAGGTGTCGTAGGATCCTGCGTTTTGTACGCAATGCTAAGAGACAGTTACCGTAATCCTCGCAGCGATTTACGAAGTTTTTTTTTTAATTTTCTTTCATTTTTTTTGCTTATTTTCTTTAGAAATTTTATATTTAAAACCTGTAGAAACCGAGTTTAATTATTTAATTTTCAGAATATGCACTTTTCCATTTGTCCAGTTGATTTGGGAATTATTGTTAAGATTTGGACGCTCTAAAAATTATTTTGAAAATGAAGAATACAAAAATTAGATAATAGAAACGCATACAAAAAGCAAATCACGAATAATTAATTTTATTAACGACAAAAATGTTTTATTTTTAATCTCTGCTGTTTTTACCAAAAATCGTTTAAAATCGCTTATTCTGCTAAATAAATTATTAAACTCGGTTTCTGCAAAATTTAAAAATTTAAATTAAAAAATTTCGAAGGAACTTACGAAAAATGAGCGAAAAATTAAAAAAAAATGAATATGCGAAATTAAAAATAAAAACTCCGTAAATCGCTGCGAGGATTACGGTAACTGTCTCTTAGCATTGCGTACAAAACACAAGATTCTACGACACCTGGATACATTTGTCATTTATCAACAATAGCTTTAAATTATTTTTTTAACAAATCGTACAAAGTTCCGTCTTTTTATTTATTGAACCTCAAAAAGAAAAATTCCTTTTTTTCATTTCTAATATTTTTTGGTAGCGAAAAACATTATTTTTCTCATGAATTGGATTAAAATTGGATAAAACCAAGCAAAAAAATATCATAAATCAAACTGCTAATACATGTTTGGCGTAAAACCGCCACAAATAATTCTGAAACAATTTTTTCTTGGTTTTTTTTCGAGGTAAATGAACGGAATATTATTTCCATACCTTTCGCATTTCATTCGAACCATCTGCGGACAAATTTTATACATTTAATTAAATCTAAATTCCCTGTGGGAACAATGTTGCAAACGCGCTCTATGGAACATATTATGCAATAAACAATAGCAAGTCTAAATACATTGCCCATCTTTCTGTATAAAAAAAATATAAAAATCTATCTGCGGACATTCAACGATGAAAATTCGGAGCCCCTCCCCCTTCCTAACAAATTTTGAGCTTTTCCTCGATTCGAAATGAAGCCAAAAATCAAGACGAGAAGCCTCTCGAACATTTGTCTCACAAGTGTCAAAAAGACTATGCTTTATACGATTTTGACGACGTCTCTCTTTTTTTTTTCGAGACTAAAGTCGAAAAAAAAAGTTGAAGAAGAGTAAGAAGACGTGGGAAAATGTATGATGTTTCTTTTTTTGGTCCCGAAAATTTCAATCGCCAAATAAAGGTCGTAATTCGATATTTTTTTCCCGCATACGCGGGCTCGCCGCGCCGCCCGGTGTGGCGAAATTTCGTCGATAGATTCGAAACAAATCGAAAATGCGAGTGCGGCATAGAAAATTTAACGAAAAAAAAACTGCATGTGCGACACAAAATCAAACTTTTTCCGAAAAAAAAATGGAAAATGTGAATTCACGAATTTTTTTATTTCCACAAAATGCAATCACATTATTTTTTTTCCAAAAACTCACAAAATATTCATTCCTTTATTTGGATTATAGAATTTAATTAAATAGAAATTTAATTAAATTCAATAATTCATCAAGTGTGGCCGTGGCCGAATCTATTTTTCTAGGAACATTTTTCTAGGCCACCCAAGCTGTGACATATTTCAGTTAGTTTATAGTCATCAATTTTCTTTAAATTTTGAAAAACCAACTTTCTTTCATTAAAAAAAATTATCAGTTATTGTTTTCTCAAAAATTTCAAAAAAAAAGTGATAACGAGCGAAAAAAATGCGTAATTTCAACCAGCTGGTTTCAATTTGAAATCCCAAGCCTCAAAAAAATGATTCGATGGTCCCTAAACACGGAAAAAAAAGGTTTTCTATTAGTCATATGGTCCTATTCTGCGAATTAAACGGAGAATTCTATTCAGCGATGCAGAATAAAAAGTAGCTAGATTTTTTTTCTCGGAAAAATGGTTGTATACGAGTTTTTCTCAAATTCTTCGCTCAAAGTTATTAACAATATTATGATAATTGCCAATTTTGGGGGGAAAAATTAAAAAATAAGATTTTTTGAATATTTTTTACCAAATAGCATCATAACTGATATATTAAATAAAAGGGTCGGGGCGCGAATTTCAAATAACGCATCTGCGGACAATTTTGAGCACACACACACTACCTGAATGCGACACATATGAAGACGTCGACGTGTGGCGTTCATCCATAACCACCTGAAACAAATTAATTGTGTACACATGATGATGCTAGAAGGGGGGAGGGGGGTCTGAAAAGAAAATGAGGGGGGACACGCGATGGCGAGAAAAAAAAACGACGGGTATGGATGGAAAAAAGGCGCTAAATGCACACACACATGTAGATGAGTTGGCCGATGACAAGAAGAAGAAGAAGGGGAAGAAGAAATTTGAGATTCGGCTACTGGACGATAATGATGATGATGATGATGATGGCGCAAGCATGCCGCCCGCCCAAATATGGAACCTTGTGACTCTACTACTAGTGAATTATTCCGGCGAGTTTTCGTTTCGAGAGACGAATGCCCAACTCTCTTCTTCTTTTTCTTTTGAGTTTCAATTGAATTTGGACAATGGCGTGTCGGAATCTGATTTACGGGCCCCCAACTTTTTCAGGGGGACCGGTTAAGCGATTTTGAATTCTTAACCCACCGCAATTTTTGCGATTTGAATTCCCGCCGAAAATCTTTTTTTTTAGCTCTTTCAAAATGTTTTATAAGATTTGAATTCCCGCCAAAAAGTTTTTTCAATTTTTTTCGATTTTAGAATTTTTAAATAGAATAATTCAAAAAATGAATATTTTACCAAAAAATATTTTTAGTTTTCCCGAAATCTACATAATTCCATTATGGTAAATTTATAGGTTTCACAGCGATGTCTGAAATGGGTCTCAAAGCGAAGAACCTTTGTCAACAGCAACTCAAACTATATTGATATGATATCATAATGAGTTTAAAGGAGCATGTGGTTTATTTTGGAATTTTAATTAAAAAAAACCATGCGTGACTTTTCTAAAATTTCTTTTTGAAGAGTGTACTACATAAACTTTGTCAAAAGTACTTGTGAAAAACGAGATTCGGCTTGGCCGAAAAAAAAGTTTCGGAGGGTTTTTTCGGACCTTCAGCCAACACAATTTTCTGCTCGAAAATGAAAAAAACGTTTGATGAATGAATGCGATGATTTCAAAGATCATTTGGGAAAAAAAAAACGAGGGGCAAATTTCCAGAGAAAATGGCAAAAAGCGCGGACATTTGCACACACTCGGGTGGGGCAAACTCTCTAATGACCTAATATGGTTAGAGACGCAGTGGGATAACAGGTGCCTTGTAGCTCTCGCATTTGCATAATTCGATGCTTCTCGCATTTTAATGGTCCCCCTGCTCCATCCCAAAGGGGGCCGCTCGAAATCAAAAATTCTATTGGAGAATGATCGCTTGGTAGATCAAACACTACAAGTTGGCAATTCAAAAAAATGGCCGATTTCTTGGTGTCATCGCAATTCGCTCGAGATTAGGGCGATTAACGAAAAAGGCGAGATCGGCTTATGTGTGTATTTCTCGAAACTATGAATCGATTTAAAGGCGCACGCAAATTCTCGTGGCGAAACCCAAATAAAGGGAAAAGTAGCATGTGATGTTGTTGTTATTTTTTTTGTATAGTTGAGAGTGAGGGGGAAAAGCTTGCGCGTCGAGCACACAATGTTTTTTTTTAAAGAGTGACGAGTTTCGTTGTTCTTGCGCTTCAAGAATTTGGAGGAAAAAGGAATGAAAAAAAAACATTTTGCGATTATTTATTTTTTTTTTTGGGTGCCAATTATCGAATTTGTTCATATTGTCGCGAAGCGAGGCGACAATTTTGGGGGCCACCGAATAATCGATATATTGGAAATTTGATACATGACCATTTTTGGAGTGAAGAGAGTGAAAGGGGTGGGGTGGGGGCGGACAACGAAGCTTCTTCTTCTTCTCCCTTCAGCGGCCACAAATCCTCCACATTATTAGTGTCGGGCGTCTCGCTGAATTATGAGCTGCTTTTGTCGAATTGGTCACTTCGGCCTCCCCCACCGCCCGTAGAAGGTATGGTGAAGCAGAGCAGCAGAGCAAGGCTCTCGTCTCTCACAATGAGGCCGTTCCATGTGTTTCGGCGATTTATTATTGAAAATCGCGTCTCATTAAACGACCCCCCCCCCTCTCAGCGCTCTCCTAACAACAACAAATCATTTAGATTAGATTTTGAATCGAACGCGCCAAATGAGATGAGATGGGCGGTGAATTGAAAAGGGCAATCGGATTGTGGTGGGGAGGCGAATGAGAGCAATTTGAAGAATCTTTCCACTCAGGCAAATCAAATAAAATATTTTGAGAATCAAATATTCAATAATTAATTCTAAAAAATTATGAGAAATTCTGAAGTTTATTGATACTTTCGAAAAGTTTTTGAGAATCTCGAAACTTTAAAATACTTTTTTTTAAGTCTTATATAGTCGGAGTCCGGCGACTGCTGTTCACGGGTAGATTTACGGGAATGCGTCTTTCGAAATGGTCTCGCACGGACTAACAGGTTATTTCAAATTTTATGGACTGGTTCGAACAATGTTTTAATCGAACAACGTTGGAAATTTCAAGAAATCCCATTCATCACGAAAAAATAGATGATTCACGCGTGGCGAGACCTTTTCAAGGCGCATGCGCGTAAATCAACCCGCGTACAGCAGTCGCCCGGACGTCGACTATAAGATTTGCCAAAATTGATTGAGAAAATTCTCTCTCTCTCAATAAATTCTAAAATCTTTAATAATTTCTAAAATTGATTGAGAAATATTTAAAATATTCTAGAGACACGTTAGTTTCTCAAAGAATATCAAAATGTTTTATTCGATTTACCTGGCCGCGCAGCATTTGAATTTGTTCGCGGCCATTCGGCCACGGCCACGCCTAACTCGGCCATTATAGTGGAAAAGAAATTTTGAGCAAACTTTGCCATGCGCTTTTATTTATAGTCTGCTTCTGAAAGAATAGCAGCTGCATATATATATAGCAGTGCTGGAATTGCCGATTGCCGGAATTTATATTTTCGGCAATTTGATATTAAAAAAAAATAGGCGAAACAAAAATCAATGTGCATTGAATAATTTGGGATACTGTGAAAATTTGGTATTTATATTTCGAATTATCGTTGAAAAAATTTAATAGCCGAAATTTTTGATTTTCGGCAATTTGCCGAATTGCCGAATTGCCGAAATTTCCGAATGCCGCACAGCCCTGATATACAGTCTGTTTCACAAAGCCATCCCTATTTTTGGGTTTAAGATATCAATATAAAAATTGGTACATATTTGTATTTTTTTAGCCCTGAATTAAATTTTGAAATTAGAATTTTAAAATTTTTACATGTGACAGAGTTATGCCTAAAAAGAGGGGACGCTTTTTGCTATTAAAAATTATTTATTAAAAAATGAATAAAAGAAAATTGCAATTTTAGCTTGATTTTTAAAATTTATAGGCAATTAAATAAAAGGGGAAAAAATCCGGATGGCTGAAAATAATTGAAAACTGATCCTATCCGATTACCAAAATTTCAAGGTGCACTTATAAATTTGTTCTCGACACCCCCCAAACACTGAAGTCAAACAAGTGTGATTGGTTTTCATCGATGTGGAAATGGGCAACCGAAAGTGGATACCTTCGAATCGAGAGAGAGAGAGAGAGAGAGAGAGAGAGAGAGAGAGAGAGAGAAAGAGAGAGAGGAAAAAAATGAGAATTATAGATTTTTGGCTTCGTCGGATTAGCTACGCAGATAAAAACGAAAACAGATTTTTGGTTATTTGAAAGAACATTTAAAGGAATTTGGAATGAAATATACTGGAAATAAGTTTGCAATTTTCGATATTGGTTTTTAATTGGGAGTCCCAATTTGGGACCATTCAAAATTTTCGACCTCGTAGGGGGTGCTTCTCCTTAATAAGCGGTCACCTTCAATTTAAGACGTGAACATACAAACCATAAGTACATATTCTCAGTTTTTGAAAACAAAAAACAATTGCGTTTACTCAATGCGGCGTGTGCCTTTAATTACGGTATTCTGAAAATTTTTTCTTGAAAACCACTGATTTCGGGATTTTCTGTCGAATTTTAATTTTAAAAAACCATTTGGTGATGTTCGATTATTCAGTATGAAATAAAATTGATTGATGACATGAGCTGGGTCTCGTGGTGAATCGGAAAATTGTCGATGGGCGGGGTTTCGCCAAGATTATTGCTATCGCAATTTTCCGTTGCGCCTTTGATCGATGTCCCCCCAGAAATAGATTATTGGGGTTAAACGAGTAAGCCAAATTGGGGAAGGGGGTGGAATAAATGGAATGGGTCTCATTGGGAAGAGAATTTAAGCCAACCTTCTGTGTAGATTTGAAGCGAGATTATCCAGAGTACGATTGCCTCAATTTCTACTGTTTTTTGAATTTCAATTTGAATTGCCGCCTCGAAAAAAAAATTGCGATGGTCCACATTTATGCAAGGCATTTTTCTGATGAATAAATATCCATTTTTCGATGTCGTTAGATGCGTTGCGGCTCGCGTGCGGCTCTATGTATTTGGCTGTTTTTTTCGAAGGTAGTTAGAGGCTTCAGAAAAAAATAAACCTCATTTTTGTTGTTATAAAACCAGCCATGCGAGCTGAATGCTAGCAATTTCAATCGTCTTTTTAAAGCGTCCACATTGGTTCGACTGGAATTTCAGAGAATAAAGCCAGCCTATGCAACATATCAATGCTCATGAGTCATTTCTTCGAAAAACGCTTGATATGTCCGCTCACATGCGAATTATTTGATCAAACATCAAATTTTCGTTTTTCACTTTTTTTTTGCTTTCACATAATTTCGTTGAGATCTCTAAAATTCGAATGGATGGTTTCAAAAAATTCAAAAATCGATTTTTCTTTGCCAACGGGTCTCTCTGAGAACAATATTTTACAGGGTGCGGCAAAATTACGGGTGCATCAATAAAACGAAATAACTTTTTTAAAAATCAACAAAACTCTTTCAAATTAATACCAAAATTTATTCAACACATAACAATCACAAATTAATTATCGTTGTTCGATTCTTCCACCACGATTCTTGATAAATTCCTTCAGACGCTTCGGATAGGCGTCGACGGTGGCACGCAGGTATTTGGGGTCCAATTTGTCCCATTCCTTCAGAAGGGCAGCTTTCCATGAGTTCGTATTTGGGTGTGGGAAAGCTGACACCTTCTCTTGCAAGACCCCCCAGACAGAATAGTCCATGGGGTTCAGGTCGGGCGACGAAGCGGGCCAATCCGTTGACTTTATAAATGATGGAAAATGGCTGCCGCACCCGTCTTGAACGATATTGGCTCGTTGTGCAGGCGCTAAGTCTTGTTGAAAAGTCCACGACCGATTTCCGAAGTGAGATTGGGACCAGGAAAGGACATTCTTCTTCAGAATCTCATTAAGATAGCCATTTTGATCAATCTTCACTCCGGGATCAACGAAATCAGTGGTGCTTTGTCGTCAGCGCAGATCCCACCGAATACCATGATCTGCTGTGGATGGAAAACACGATGAATGGTTCTGCCTTTGTTCATAGCTTCCTCAGACCTTCTGGCGATCACTCTGTGGTTTTGGAGATTGAAAGCAGCTTCTACCGTAAACAGCTTTTCATCCATGACGAAAGTCGTTAGGTGCATTCCTTGCCGCGTGCCTGCTAGGAGCGATTTGCACTTTTTCATTCGACCTGCTTTATTTTTTTGGGTTAGAATGGCGGCCTTTCTGACACGATAAGGTATCAGGTTCAGCTCATCTTTGACTATTCTTCCCACCATCTCGGACTCACATGGACTTCTGACGCCATCTTTCTGATGTTACGATCTGGATTTCGACGAACTCGTTCCCTGGTGACCTTGACTCGCTCCGGTGTTATTAAAGAATATTTTCTTCCTCTTCTAAGACAGCTAGAGAGTCCTCCTACCTCATCAAAACGTTTCCAAGTTGTTTGTACGGTGTTGTGGTGAACTCCAAGGTTTATAGAAATCATTTTGAACGATGTTCCCTTTTTTTTCAAGTCGATGATGGCCGCACGATGAATAGAATCAGCTGTCATTTTTGTAATACGAAACGGATTTTCATGAAACTTTCAGAAAATGATTAAAACGTCATAGAAAATAAAATAAAAACATAAAACTGCACAAAAAATACGACAGTGCACTATGAGCTTGCGCCAAAGTTATGCACCCGTAATTTTGCCGCACCCTGTAAGTAGCAAAATTCGAAATCTACAGTAACCATAATAAGGGGTCCCAACATTGCTTGAATGATATTATTCCCCATTCTGAATATAAAGGATTTCCGCCAATAAATTATTCCAACTCAATGCGCCTTTAAATTATCTTTATATTACTTAGCCTCTCAAGACCTCCGACATAATTTCAGTCATCGCTGAAATTGCGAATTAAAGAAATTCCATTAAAAATATTCATACGTCATCAATTATATGGGTAATAATAGAAAAAAAGCACAATAACTAAAGGAAATTGCAATTTTGTGAGATGGGTCCGCGATATTTGCGTCGCGGTGTTTGCACACATTCTCGCGCGCTACAATTTTATTCAATTTCAATTTTTGGGCGCTGCCGACTCAAAATGTTGTTTTTTTGTGGAATCCTAAACCAATTTCAGACCGTCTCATTGAAAATCTGAAATTCATTTCGGCGTTCGGCCACCTTCAGTTTCTCATGACAAAAAAAAATTGCGGACGCAAAAAAAAGTGTTGCAGGGGCAATCTCGACAGATTCAATTAAAGTTTTCCGTTTGCAACTCGACGCTTCTCTTCCTCCTCTTCCCTCCTCCTTCCCCCCGCAAACGCCTCTCCATTATTGGCGCGCATTAATGTCGTTCCCCGAGGCCAATAACAATCAGTAATAATAATAATAATAATCGGGGATAGGATAGTGTCCAGTGGTGCTCTGCGGCTGGCTTGAAAGAGCAGCAGCTGACACACGGAAGCGGCTCGCCGAGTTACTTTCTGCTCACCCCCCCCCTCATACTCCCATTCTTCTTTTGTTTTTGAATAGTTTTGACCCGGACATGATTGACATGCTTCGATATTCGTCAATTGGTCCCCCCCCTCCACTCCACACTCCAACAACATTTTGTTTCATTTTCAAGTTTTCTAAGTGCTCTACTGAAATTCTAGAAGATGAATTAGTTTTAGAAAAAATATTTTTAATGTGATTCATACGTTTTTGAATTTTTTCTTTTAAAAAATTTCTCAACCCGAGGTTTTTCGCTGAAAACCTAATTTCCAACTTAAATCATAAAGTTTTATTTTTTTTTTTTTGAAAAAAAATTTATAGCCTGGCAATTATAGGGAATTTCAATAATTGAGATCAACACATTCATGCGCCTTTAATGCATACTGTAGTTTTTTAGTTGTTATCGTAAATTGCTGCGAGACCAATTTTTGCACCGCTCATGTTTATCTAAAACACATGTCCGGACACTCTTGCGGGCCGCAGTTTGCTGTTTTTACTTGTTTTGAAGAATAATCTTCGTAATCGAGAGATAACGTTTCGCAAAAAAAAAAACAACGATTAGAAAAAAGCTTTAAAATTATTTTTCTACGTTTTTTTTAAGATACAATTGAAAAAATTTCATAAATTGCTAATTTTTTCACATAAAAACCAAAAAAAAAAAACAATTGTGTGTTTATTCGAATTTCGTAGCAAAAAAACTCGACTCAATTTCAAATCAATAATGTCATCTGCGGACACCGATTCGGGTTTCGCTCATAACAAAAATGTGAACAAAATATATTTTTTTAATGAAATCTTGTGTACTTTCGAGATTATTGCAATATTCATTATTTTTCATTGATCACTCTCACAACTGGTTTGTTTTTCCTCGAAAAACTCCCGACGAATAATTTTGATTCAATCCGCTTCTTTTTCGAATCTTGTGCATTTTGTCGCCGCGGTGTTTACACCCCACCGTACTCATTTTTATTTAATTCGAATATTTCAATGAATTCTTCTCCCATTTTTTCGCCAAAAGCTTTCACGAAAATGGATAATAAAAGTGCAAGTTGTTCAAATAAAATTCGAGCATTTGAAATCGTTGTAAAAGCTCCCGTTTTTTTTTTTCAAAAAAAAAAACGCTATGCGCCTTTAAATCTCGATACACCTTTAAAGACACTGGGAGAAGATTTGTGGAATTTTCAGAAGTGATTTGAAATTTAAAACATTTCCAGCATCTATTACAGGTAGATCAAAAACGCCAAAAATAGATCATATCATTAATTCCACCATGAGTCGACATCGATGTGTGTGTGTGTTCAAAAATGTCGTCGTCGTCATCATCGACCTCAAATCGCAAATGGAAGCCTTCCGGAGTCGTGAGGCACTCGTACCTGGCCAGACCCACAAAATCGCTTGTTTCCTTTTGTGTTGCCTTTTTTGGGTGGCGAGACTTGCTCGCCGCCCGCAATTTCCTCCATTCATTCTCTCTCTCTCTCTCTCTCTCTCTCTCTCTCTCTCTTTTCTTGAGATTCCTCAAATTTCATTGACATGATTTCCTTGAAGGAAACCCCTCAAAATTTTTGACGAAAAAAATCGGAAGAAGACGTTTTCCAAAAAAAAACGCGATTATTTTTTTTGCAGACATTCCCAAATTTTTTTTCTCAAATCAAATTAATCCATTTCTTTTAAATGTCGTTAGACGCGTTGCGGCTCGCGTGCGCCTATATCGATGCACTAAATGCGTGACCGCACGCGAACCGCAACGCGTCAAACGACATCGATTAATTCTTCGTTTTTCTGAGAAAAGGCACAACTATTAGAGGAAGCTTTAAACTAGCATAAATTGTCGAAACAAATTGGCTAAATGCCTCGAGACGCGCTTTGTGTACTCCACACGGACAACGTGGTGAAACCGCCCGCGCGCGTAAATCTACACTAATGTGTTGCTAGACATTTCGGCCGACTGATCCAACTTAAAATATTCGGCTTGAATAAAATTCCAGACTATCAGAGGCCCTCAAAGGCATCGTGTTGGTAGTTGAAGAATGTCTCTCAATTTTTCGATATTGGATTTTGATATTTCTTTTTTTTTTCGATAAAAATTTCGAGGTTTGAAAAAGCCAACAAAAGAAATTTTTTTTTGATAAAGATTATATTAATAATTCGAATAGTATTTTTGTGTCCAAAAAAATGATGGTTAAATTAAGCGGAATGCGTTAGATGGAATAAAATAAGAAAATCCAACAAAATAAATTGGGTGGAAACACCGCGACGCGAAATCACGTACCCAGATTATTTTGAATGCTTTTTTTTCGGCAACTTCCCTTCATACTAAATTTTTGACCAATTTTTTTTATGTCAGCCAAAATTGAATATACTATAATTGAAAGACTAGATAGAATTTGGCGTGCCACCTGAGAGCCATGGCTTCTTCTCATCGGCTGAAATTGAGTGTCACGAATTGTCGGGGGGGATGTCATTCGAAAGTGACACATCGCCACTAGTACATCCTCAATGCATCATTTATTTCCTGATGGACCTTTTTTTTCGACCCCCGAAAAAGGTGGAATTCTTCAAGTGGCGAAATAATTGATCTCTATTTAATTATAATTAGGAATCACAATGGGGCTTGTCAGAAATTTCAAGAAATTCTATTAGAATTCCGATTCTTTAAAAAATTGTCCCGAGCTTCATCCTATTCGTACATGACCTGATACCCTGGACCTCTTCGGGCGCCTCGCTTCCAAACCGAGGACCCACGAGGGCAATTCAATTCGAGTCATAATGCGCTCTGTCGTGTCAGCGACGGACAAAACGAAATTCGCAATTTCATGAAACCCTGCTGCCGACAATCCTCCGGCTCATTGCGTCATTGCTGCAAAAAAAGAAGAGGAGGGGTTTATGCGTTTCGCGTGCAGATGGGACCACTCGCCGATACCGGTCATTCGGCTCCTTCAATTCTCACATCTGCCGACATCGTTCCGGGTTTCCACTATTGTTGTTTTCTTTTTTACATTCGGAAACATTCGAATTTTAAGCAGCAAATTCGTATAGCACATTTTGATAGTCGGTTTGGCATTGAGCCAAAGAAGAAATAAATGGAGGCTTAAAGGAGAAGCCCCCCCCCACAGCTCTCAAACAAAAAAAACAATTCTAAGCGCTTTCCCATTTATCATTGTTTCGAACGAGCGTATTTAAAATTTATGTGCGCGTCGTTCCGATTTATGCATGTTTTGTCATTTTCGAGCAAAAATCGCGACGCGTGGTATGCGCCTTTAAAATGACCTCCATTCGTCTGTCTCCAAAAGAAGCAGCAATTACGATAGTTTGATTAAAGGAGCATTAATTGTTTTTCGAACAATCAAGAGGTAGATCAGAGAAAAATTGCCTTGCAATTGTCCGCAGATCGCACATCAAATAAGAATTTCTCATCCATTTGTAAAACATTTTTGAACGATTTGTGATCTTCTTTAATAAAGTGCAAATTGCTGGGGCTTTTTTTCTATTTAGGGAGGTCCATTTTGATTTTTAAAGGACCATTCAAAGCATTTAGATTTGCCTCACAGTCGACTATGGTAATTGTCGCGAGATGTGTGCAAACACGGCGACGCAATGAAACCCAATTGTTGGCATTGGGCCAAATTTAAAGGCGCATGATTCACGCGCCGCTGTTTCAGCTTTTCCGTCCGTCGGCAAAGGTCGCGTGAACTTGGAGAGAGAGAAAAAATTAATATATTCTTTTTTTGCGCACTTTCAAATCTTTTTGCAAAAAACCATCTGCGGACAATTGAAGGGAATAGACTCGCGAGACCCAAAGAATTTGACGCACAATAGTATCAATTTAATGGGCGGGCTCCCGTGGTCCGTTGAATGATGTGCGGCTCGCGTGGGACCCCCCCATCGTAAAACTCATTGATGAGATCCGCTGCCTCTCCGTTTTCGCTCTTCCTGTTCACCCCAAATATTCGTTCGCCGTCAACCTATGTAATTATACCCAAATATTGTTGTTCATTTTGAAATCCTCCATCACCATTCTCTTTTTTTCTTCGCTTCTTCTCATTTCCTTTTCGAGAAGCGCTGGACTAAGAAGGCAATTTCGGGTCGTACCAAACTTGATACAACCGCGCATTTATTTATTTTCCATCCTCTGATTTATTTTCAATTGTTCGCCGTTTGTTTTACTTTGCATTTTTTTTTCACGTGAATCGCTTCAAACAAAAGACGAATGTGTGTCCTTTCCATAGTTACTCGAATTTGCTTTCGATTTGAGACTTGAAATGGTTTGTTTGATTCAAATTTCGCTGTCAAAATTGGATGTGTGCAATGGAGCGCATTTGCAACTAGGCGCGTTTAATTGAGTCTACCCCATTAATTGTCAGCAGCAGAAAACCCACCAAATAGTTTTTCGGTGTAAACTCGAATTCGTTTACAATGATAAATATAAATTAGACAACAATCTACGACGATGGTGAGAATCGATTAGCTAACAATATCACTCCTAATGGAAATTCGTGCCAGAGGAGCAAAAAATAGGATAATAAAGGTAGCAACAAAACACAGAGGTTTTATTTTTGAGCTTAAAACAATCAACTGGTCAACTTGGTGTAAATGCGCGTCAACTCCAGTGTTTGTGTGTATGCACCGTGATTTATACCGTAACCGTAGAATTTAAACGGCTATCCATTTTGCAACACATTTACATGAATGCCGCACGCTTAGAGACGACAAATTGAAAATAAATGAATAGAACGGGCGGTCTTAAAAAAAAAACAAAGAAGCTTTGAACGAAACATGTAATTTTTTTGTTTCAAAATTTTTTTTAAATAATTTTTTGCGTTTAAATTTTTTTCTGTTTCAAATTTTTTCAAAATAATTTTTTGTTTCAAAATTTTTTCAAAATAATTTTTTGCGCTTCAAAATTTTTTCAAAATAATTTTTTGCGCTTCAAAATTTCTTCAAAATAATTTTTGTTTCAAGTATTTTTTTATCAAACAAAATGAAATACTGTAGTGTGTGCAATCACCGCGACGCAAAATCACGACCCCCATTCCCCATTTATTTCGAATATTCAAAATTTGTTTTCGTCGCATCAAAATTTGAATTTTTCTCGAGATAAGTTGCGCACTATTATTGGCCATATAATTAATGCCGCATAAATATTTTTCAGGCGAGTTTTTGAGACGCTGCCACACAGTTAATTGGTGCTCCTCATCAAATAATATCGCCTATTTTTGAATTATTCACAAAATGAAATTATGATTTTATTATTATTATTTTCCATTCGAGACCCAAGGCGCCAAATTCAAATCATAGCATTCGTTGCCACCGTACTCTGGTAAATGATTCCGAGTCGTATACAAAGAAAGCTCAATCGTATACGCTGATATCGCTCTTCAAACGCGGCCAAATACGATTGGGATTTCTTAATATACGATTGGCATTTCTTCGTATACGATTATAATTCTTCGTATATGATTGTGATTTCTTCGTATACGACTATAATTCTTCATATACGGTAACGATTTCTTCGTATTCGATTGGGATTTTTTCGTATTCGACTGGGATTTTTTCGTATTCGATTGAGATTTTTTCGTATTCGATTGAGATTTTTTTTCGTATACCATTTCACTTTACACTACTCGTTTGGCATTTTAACGTTTTTATATGATGTAAAGATTTCTATACCTGTTTATTAAAAAAAAATATGAAAGACAAAAAAATGAAAAAGAAAAAAGAATAAATAAATTAATTTTGGTTGGCGCATCAACCATTTTTTTCCACTGCTCGCGCTTTCGATCGTGAATTGTTTCTGAATTAAGTTCATTTGAATGATTAATCATGAGGCAGTCTTCAGCATGTGCAGATTTTGGAGAAAAACGCAAAAAATCTGATTAAGACTAGTTTAGCCGAATCTTTATAATGTTGTTGAGTTTCTTTAAAAGGTTTTTACTGCGTTTCTTTTCAAAATCTGCATAGGCCCACTAAAAAAGTGAAAACTCACAGGAGATAGGTCATATGACCGTGTACCAAATAGGAGATTGTAGAATTCGCCGTTTCGTCAGCCATTCCAGCGATGGTAACCGTCTTTTGTAAAACAGCTGAAATTAATTTAAACATATTTTAAACATTTTTCGCGCTATTTGAGCATACCAATCGCTGTGTTGACAAACCGAACTGGAAGCGTTGCGTGCGGCGGCGTTGGCTTAAACGATGTTGAATAATTCACACGATCGTTATTCGGAATTGTCTGAAGGTATTTTTTTGCAACTTTAAATAATTGTAAGATATCTTATCGACAAATCTGTTGACAGTAGTATTTATCACATGCTTCAGAGCTGCCTTCATGAACGGAATTTCCAAAAATATTTGGGCCACGTTGATGTCTCCTGTTAAAAGATTTAATACAAATTCAAAGCTTTCGAAACACAAAAAACCCACCATTTCCATCCAGTGATCGAATAATTATTTCTGCGTCTTTAAGAGCTTCAGGGTTGTATACGGCGATCACGTCGATCTAAATTTAGAGAATAGCAAAATTTAAAAAAATACTCACATTGTTTTTGTTTGGCTTTGCCGCGAATTTTTGGGATAAAGTTTCTATCTGGAAGAATAGGGTTTCTATAGTATCTATTGTGGTACTATGCAGATTTCGCAAAAAACTCAAACAGCGGTAACCATAATTATAATGGTTTTTGCCGGTTTTGACGAGTTCTGATATTTTTTTACGGCTTTTGATGATTTTACTGCTTTTTTTTGCGAAATCTGGTACCATTACATTTGGAATGATTGAACAATAAATAAAACATACCGTGAACATGATTCCTTTCATGGCAAAGGCAATTGTCCTCAAATGATCATCGGACGAAGAACATAATTGATCCACGTTCGTATGATCGAACTGAAACGTTCCAGAGAGATTGGTATGTACAGTCTTCTGTAAATTTGCGTTAAAGTGGAATGTTAAAATTTGAATTACTTTCAAGTCGATCAATTCCTCCGGAGTCGAATGATACAGATCCTCGCCAAGTTCTAATGGGCATAAACCATTCTTTAAAAATAATGAAGATTCGAAAACAGGAAAAAGATGTAAAATCCCACCACAATTTTACGCTTCCTTGCTGGTTGGTCGTTTGGCATATCGTCAACCTGAATGCCTTCGATGCTTCCAAAATCCAGCTCGTTTTGACGATAGTCTTCGAAGTACAGCTCATTTTCATCGACTTCTTTCTCGATGAGCTCTCCGTCAACGACAGCCTTAATATGAACACTATTTTTTTTAACCATTCAAGCATTTTTACCGTTTGCAATCCAGTTTGTCGTAAAACCAAATTGCGTTTGGTATTGGTATGCGATGTTGCTTTGGATTTTGGACGAGTTTCTTTAATTTCTCTTCTTGAGGCGTTCGCTTCAATTATTTGCTTTACAAATGACTGCGTGCGCTTTGACATCCTTAACAAAATTATAATCGGAAAAAAGTGTGTATTAACTGAAATTAGATAAGTTAACCGTGACTAACGGATAAACTCTAATATATCACTGAATGATCAATAAATACTTTATTCAAGATAGCATAGGTCTGAATGAAAATGGTAAAACAGTCGTGATTCCATTGTCAGGAACTGTGATGGCGTAGCCAATAAGGTTAGAAATTGGCAAGCAAAATAGAGAACCTTTATTTCTCACCACAGCACCATATCTGCATGAACCGATTGTCGAAATGCATTGCTTAATTTCTTCTTTTTGAAAATTTTGATGGAGTGAGTTTGCTAATTGCAATAGGTTGTCTGTATTTAGAATGTATGGTTGTAGAATAACCCGGTCACCGAACTTCTCATTGAGGAGAAATCCCAATACATCGCCATATTGCAGTGAATTTCGCCAACGAAACATCACGACGCTATTATCCGAAGCAATATTTCTTTGTATTGAGTAGTGTGAGCCTTGATAGCTGTATTTCTCAGTAAACAAATCGCCTTTTTGAGCCAGCATTGAGTACTTCAGTGGGACATCTGTCGTTTTTTCGATATCATCATTCTCCGAATATCGAAATAGCAGTTTTCTCAGTTTCACGATAGACACATCATGTTGTTTTGTCGTTGGGTCCGAATGAAGTCTTGCACGAACTTCGGTCGTCAAATCTTGCAAAATTGCAGCACTAAAATTTTTCTACGGTGTACAATTTTATAATAAAGCATACTTCCGCAACATTCTTTGCCCAATTCCCTTTGTGATTTCTGACGATAATAGTCGTTTCAAACTGTGATATACGTGCTCGGAGGATTGGGTACTGAACGGATACGGGCTCCCATACATTCGAACGTTTTCGGATAAGTGGAATACAATCTGCTGAAAAAAAAACACTTAGAATGCTTTCAATTTTAAACTGATTTACATGTACTTTCGCGCCGCGATAAAATTCGGGACATACTCGGTTTAGCGTTATTTTTATACATTTGCAAATATTGGATACCTAAATATAAAGCCGACTGTAATGAAACTAACTCCTCACTCACCGTATCGTATAAGTTCTTGTCACCGATTGACATCGGAGATACTATTGTTCGATATAAACAATGGAATAGGAGGATTATCAGTGAAGCATCAGCAGGTAGCCTTCCAATTAATGCAGCGGATACCAGCGATGATTCGAAGATCTAAACTTATTATTTTTGCGAAATGATATAGCTTTTGTTACCACAGTCCTTTCGCAACCTGTAATTTCATGAATCCGTCCAGAAATTGAACGAAAGTTTGAGGGTGTTCGAATGCTCGTGTTTAACATCAAGCGACAACCTTCGAATACTTTATAACGGCGTTCATTTCCGAATACTTCTGAAAAGAACATATAAAAACAGAAAGTTAACTATAAATACCTTCAATTATTTTTTTGAATATACCTTCTTCAAAACAGTGAAATGAATCAATTGGCGACTCCCACATTGGAATAATCGAATTAAAAAAAGTGTGTTTTCCTTTTTGCATTAATCCGTCTTCCAAATTAAGAGGTACTCGGACCCCATACTCGTGACGGTCTACATTTAGTTGTTTTAGAATCATAAAAGTAACAGACCTTTGACGCTCTCATCATTGATTTTCACGAAAGTTGATTGGTTTAAACAGAATACACAGGCCCCCTTTGACGAATGACCCTTTAAGCCATATACCTTTCTTCTAGCCTACAAATGGGAATTTTTAAAGGAAAAAAAAATCAACTCACGGGATCGTCATGCGAGCCAGCAACAAGAGCTCCTTGATACCAAATCCCATTATGATGGTACGGCGTCGAAAAGCTGTTGATCACCCACTTTACGATTCGATCGTGAATGTATGAAGACGGGTCCACCTTACTTAGATAAATAGACGATACTATAATCGAGCTAGTTCGGGCACGATCGTTATCTTCGAAATCCAAACATTGAATAGAAAAAGGCCAGCACTTTCGACTAAAACTACATTCTTTTAAAATAAATTTATCGAAATGGTTTGCCTTTCATTTCTCCTCAGCTTTACGCCATCAAATGTACACATGAAATGTACAATGACTCTTTGGTTATCGTTTTCGATTTCTTTTAGAAGTCGTTTCTTTAGAATCCCTTCAGCCATTGGAGACGAGCATGGCTCATCTTGAAAAATTTTATTTCGAGTTTGCAATATTTTCTTAGAATTCAATTGTATAAATGATTGAAATCTTTCCGTTAAATCGGAAAAACATAATTCGGCATTTACATAACCAATCGCGCAAGTACATCTGAATATCATGTTATTTGCTATTGAATTTCTCCAAAAACAATTTAAAAAATATCAACACACGTAAATTACTTTTCATTGTCATTTCCACAGTTTCCACACACATTGATAATTGTCTGCTTGGCATTTTCCAGCAAAATTTTCTTTATTTCAACTTCATTTCGATTTTCTTCCATTTCAAAATAACGAATGATCGCTGAAAATTATGATAATGGTTAAAAACTCTTCAACCAACCTGTTTTTGAGCTAGTATAAGTCAAAAAAAAGTGAATCAACAGTAAATCTCGCGAAGATAATGCTTCCCATTGGCCTAAAGCGAAATAATTTCAAAAATATGCAAAAACGGTAACAACCTCTCGACGTAATGACTGTCTGCAAGTTGTCACAGCTCGACATTGACACAAAATCTTCTTTCGCGCAAGTGAGTTCATCTTCAGACGATTCTACAGAATCTATAGAAATTAAATCTTGCTCTGTTTTTACTTTTAGTTATACCTGATGTTAAGGTTGAAGTATCTCTATTTTCTGAAAATAGTTATTTTCTTCATTTTTTCTGTTGTTATCACCTGTTTCCGTCTCGTTCCGATATTCCCTATATATGTTTTCCATGATTTCTCGTGTGGTGTAACGATATCGCTTTCGATATGCAAATAATTTTGAATTTTGCGACATATCTACAAAGGAAATAAGGATTTCTTAGAGCGGGGGCAGTAAAATGCACGATTTTTTTGGAAAGTATATATATTAAAACACAATATACGCATAAAAATCGAATATGAAAAAATTCGAAAATTTTCGAAAATTGTTTTTCGAATTTAGACGTCAATTTTAATGCATGTCCGCAGTGTATCATTGTGGTGGTTACACTACTGTGATAAAATCCAAATCGTATACGATCCTTGCAATAACGTATACGACGAGGAAATGCGGATGTTTCGTATACGATTACAAACCATTCATCAGAATCGTATACGATCCTATACGATTCACATTAACTTATACGATTACCATTAACGTATACGATTTTAATTTTATCTTATACGATGAAGAAATTCGCTTTTTTCGTATACGACTAGGAATCATTTACCAGAGTATTTACCATTCCCATCCATCCCGACAATTATTAATGCATTGCAAATATTAAATGAGGCTGAAGGTTGTTCATTCTCGCAAAGAAATATGTTTTTTTCTTGTATATACTCGCTTATGCTCGCTAATTGCTCATTTTGCTCATTGTGCAGACTTCAAACCTCGAGTATCGATGTTAAAATCGCGTCGGGCTTCTTCAAAAAAGCCCAACAGGTTCGTCGGGGTGTGTGACAGAGCATCACAGAATTCCGACTTCTGTGCTCCCCAAAAATTGAATTTCAGTAAAAAAAACGAGAAAGATTGAGAAAAAATGTTTAAATTAATTTTTGCGGGTTACGGTAGCGAAGTCCGCAATCGTCATTACGCAAAAATGAACTTTTTTTTTAATTTTCGAAATTCGATACTTGCTTTCCATTTTCTATTTTTTTTTAGAAAATTTAAGTTGCGTGCAGCTCTGGTATGATAGGGGGTCAAACTTTTTTGGACTGCGCGGATACGGACCAACGGACCCTCATAAAAATCCGCGTGTATAGGTTTTCAATGGCTCTGAATTCGAAAATGAAATTGTCTTGTCGCCAATTTATATGGTTTTCTCAAAACTGAAAGGGGTGACGCGCACTGTATGAGAGACGCCGAGAAAAAGATTGGGATCTGTGAGAGGCGCAGAGAAAAGAGAAACATCGAGGGAGAGTGAGAGGGTGCTATACAGCGAGACGTTTCGATAGGGCACGTTTGTCGACTCGCAAATTGGAATTGATCGCTGCGAGACTCCAAAGCGAATCGCAAAAATAAGGTATTCTCAATATTCGAATGAATTTTGAAGAATCTCAATAACACTTATATATTGATTAAAGGCGCATACGGCGCAAAATTTTTAAATTTTAATCTTGGGCCAATTCAATCTGCGGGCATTCTACGAGGCCTGCTATTATCTCGAATGTATTTAGCAATGCACACACACACAGAGACTCTTCCCAGAAATTCAATTCACACAATACCAACCAGTGTATTGTTCTTGCTTATAAAAATTGATCGTGCGGAGGCACTCTCGAATTATTCATGCAATTTTTGGTAGTCGTCGTCAAAAAAAAATTTTTTTGGATTCGTCTTCTCATTGAATTATCACCTTCATGGTTTGGGTCTCGCCGCGATTGCTGTACTCATTTAAAATTGGGGTATTGGCGCAAAATTAAGCCTGTGAAAGTCGCACCGAGACCTCTTTCTTAACTTTTTTTTTGGCAAAATTTCAAACGTCTATCAGTCTTGAACTGCGGACTTGATTCCCAACAAAATGAATTTATTGAAAATTTCGAAATTGGGGCACGTTGTGTCTCAAAACGCTTTTCGCATTGGCAACGCCGACGTGACTGACGAAAAAATTGAATCGGCGATCAACGATTCGTCCGAATCGACGGCGCGAGCTAGCGAATCGAAGATGAGCCACGCTGAAAATAGAATTCAATTTGTCGCCGGCCCCCCTCCCCCCGATTCGAATCTTCTTAATTGTCTTCCTCCCTTCGCCTTCAGCTTCTTCTCGTCCTTCTCGCCCACCTGCAAGCCCCGCCCACTATCCGTCGACCAAATGCTTCCATCTCAATGCGTTCATGTTTCGCTTTTTGTGTGTGTGTGTGTTTTTTTTGGGTGCGTACCCATTATTCTAGCCAATAAAATTTTGAAGCTCAATGGCATTTGTGCCCGCATAAATAAATAAATAAATCTCCTTTTTTGAAGGTCCCGTTAAACAAAAAAAAATTTTGGGCGGGCCTTCGTGTGCTTCTATAAAAGGTCCCGCATTTCGGATTTCCTATATACCTATTTCAATTAGAATTGTTTGTCGGAGAAAAAAAAACCGGACTTTTAAAGCCGCACTTGTTTTTCTAGAATTTTTGATTTGATCTACCCTATGCTCCTTTAAACGATGTCTTAATGCGCGCGATGAGCCTTGAAAATGATGCTCTTCACCAGTTTTTTTAAACTTGAAGTATTGAATACATTTTTTTAAATACCGTAACCCATGTCCCTTTAAATTTTTTGGGCCATTTCTATTAATAGTCAAAAAGTCGTATTGCGAGAGAATTTCAAAATAAAAACCTCCAATCATTATAGAAGCGTGATGCGCCTTTAAATAGATTACTCGAATATCTGAATGCGCCTTTAAAAGCCGTATCAAATCCGATTTGAAATGATGAAAAAATCGGATTTCTTATGGTGGAGATATTGAATACAATTAGCATCACTCAAAAAACAGAAAATAGCTTGAAATACGGTAGCGATTAAATTTAAAGGCGCATCGGGTTGCTTCAACGAAAAAAATACGACGTCGAGCGAAACCAATTAATTGTGTTGCTATTCAAATTCGACAACCAACATGCCATCGTCCTCGAAATGCTCATTAATCAAACAATTCGGTTATGATGACCTATTCAGATGAGGCCGCCAAACGTCAGCGGCGAATGGACCGAAATCGAGTGCGATTGGTTCGAGACAATCCAAGAGTATCAGGTGGGCGCCGACGAGCTCAAAAGAGCCCCCCCCCCCCTCTCGGCTCATTAATCTCGATCTCTTTTTCATTCCACCGCACGGCGCACACGAGGGGGGGGGGGGAGAAGATCATTCCATTTATTTATTTACAACTTTCGGCACCCATTCATAATTCATTCGACCGCCTGAATTTCCTGGTCCCTTCCAGAACGGCCTCTACAAAATCAATTTCGACGGCTCGCCCATCGTTCCCTTGTACGGACTCGTGTGCACGTTCGGCGCCGTCGCCAACTTCATTGTTCTATTCGCGTTCGTGCGAACGTCGAATTTGCGAAATCTGCGGAATAGGTTGGCGTCGAGGCGCACACACATTCCGATTCGACTCCTTCATTTTCAGCTTCATCGTCAATCTCGCCTTCTCCGACCTTCTGCTCTGCGTCGTCACCGCTCCCGTCACCCTCTACACCAGCTTGAACCTCTTCTGGCCGTTTGGATACTGGTCGTGCAAGCTGGTAATCCTTCGCAATCCACTGCATTCCACAACATTGCCTTTTAAGGTGTCTGGGGTCCAAGCCGTCAACACCTTCGTCTCATCCCTGACGCTAGCGTTTATTGCAATGGATCGCGTCCTGTTGACGTTATGCCCCGTCAAATGGTAGGCCCTAATAATGGTCCCACCGATCCAATCGTCTTTCAGGCGTCTCGCCGCCACCGCGCCGATCCTCTGCTACATTTTCGTGTGGATCATCTCAATCTGCGTCGCGCTTCCCTACTCGCTTGCGGTCAGCTCAAAAATGGCGCCGTTCGATCCGTGGAACGATCGAGCCACACCGAAAATGGTGGCGTATTGCCACAAAAAGATTCCGGAGATTTGCGCCGAAATGCATGAAGCGTGGGACAACGCGATCGTCTCGAAGACGACGTACACGTTCGTCGTGCTCGCCATCCAATACATATTGCCGTTGGTGGCGCTCGCCTACGCCTACTTCCAAATCGGCTCGACAATTCAGAGGCGCTCGAAAGCGTCGACGTCGCGCACTGTGGATACCGCGAGACGGATGCACTTGCAGAATCGCAACAGGTAGGCCTCTCGTCAATTCTGATTGACCCATCGATCGCAGACGCGCTCTACTCCTGTTGTTCCTTCTCGTGCTGACCTACGCCGTTTGCTGGGCGCCAATGAACATCTACCATGTGCTGAATGGCCTTGATATCATCAATTACTCGCAGACAATGTGAGGGACCCTCTAGAATCCATCGAAAAAAAGTCTCTTCAGGTACATCTTCTGCCATCTCGTCGGAATCTCATCGGCGTGCGTCAATCCGATCGTCTACGCCCTTGTGAACGAATCATTCCGGAACGCCCTTCATTCAATGGTCCGTTATTCCTAAATCAAATAAGAAGCATTCCTTGCTTTCAGGTCATCTCGTTCCGGCCATGCTATGTCACCACGGCGAGCACGGCCCCAACAAATATGTACGCGTATTCAGGCACAACCAAAGCGGACCATGTCACTCTAGTAAGCGTTCGAAATGGGGTATTAGCCGAGAATTAGAATTCGTTTCAGATGCGCGACCAATTCTCAACGCGAGAACGCTCTGAAAATGTCTAGCCTAGCAGCATTGTTTAATTTATTGAATTACGGGTGCACTTATGCCTACATTTTGATTATTTATGTGCCGAATTCTGTCATTTATTGTTCTTGTTATTTATTATACAGGTTTGGGAAATAAATTTGCAATTTTAAAACTTGACAAGTTCAATGTGATAGGGCAGTGATGACAAAATTAAAAATAGTATTTATGAATATTTTTTTGAATTTTGAATTGCCGCATAGAATGGAAAGAATCACCCAAATTTGGTTTTGAGGATTTCTTTTGAACATCTCAGCCAGTGGATTTCAAATCTTAAAATTCATTCATTCGCAATAATATTCTTCGCATTTTTTTAAATTGCATCTAATTAATTTAATTATCTTTTCATATTGCCGAAGAAATTGGGCAAATTTGAATGATCAAGCCATTTTTGGTCTTAATAAACCAATTTTCGCACGCGCCTTTAATATATACTGTAATTTTCAATGTAGATCAAATTGAAAAATGATTAAAATACCATGGCGCCGAAATTTGAATAATAAGCAACGCCCATCGAAATTCATTCGAATCTTGACGATATATTAATATGTGTGTTATAAAGAAAATCGGCGAAACACTCGAAAAACCTATGAGTTTCTTTATTTCTAATCGGACTCCTCCAAATTATCGGCGATCTTCTGAAAGATCTTCCATTTGATAGATTTGTGTGCGAAATCTATTTGAAAAGAAAACCCAAAATTCAATTTTTTGCATTGCGATTCTCTTCCAATCGATTGATAATTTCTAGTTGTCTAGAAATGACCCTTCAAAATTTTAGTCACTTACTTACTTAGCCACTTAGTCGGTTCGTCCTTCGCCTGTTGAGGCGCTAACCACAGCTTTCCAAGCTTTTCGGTCCTTGGCTTGGGTGGACCAGGGGGTGATAACGGCTCCTTCAGCTGTTCTTGTAGTGATCTCCTTCCGAAGCGAGTCAGACCATCTCATGGGAGGCCTTCCCATGAGATGGTCTGAGCGGGTCCAATTCCACGGCCGCCACTACGTTAGAAGAGAAGTCCATCTTCCATCTGTTCTTCTAGCAACGTGTCCAGCCCAGGTCATCTTCCTCTTCGTGATGTGGTGTAGGGGGTCCCGAACTTTAGACATGATGCGGATGTCCTCTCGATGAAGATCTTGTTCACGTTGTTGTGATAACGTGAGGCCAACCAATCTTCGCTCAAGCGCAGCGTGACTAATTCGGACTCTTTCGGCAAGAGCTTTGGTGAAGGTCCAAGTCTCTGATCCGTAAGTCAGCGCTGGGAGAACGATGGAATCGAAGAGCTGTGCGCGGGTTTTGTTACAGGAAATCAAATCGGTGGTGTTCTTGATTCCATTAAACGCTGCCCAAGCTGCTCTTCTCCTTCGGAAGATCTCCTTGACTAGCTCGTTTTTGGGGGTGAGTAGTCTTCCAAGGTACACGTATTCGTCAACGTCGTCAATGATACTGACCGAATTCTGGTGACATTTTGCATATCAGTAATATATTGGGTCTGTGGGGGCGTCGTCCACTTTTTCAAAATCAAGGATTGAAGCAAATTTTCTTGTTAATAATACAAAATTTATTTAAAAAAAAACAACACTTTTTGAATTGTAAGAGGGCTGACCTCAAAAAAGACACCAGGGTAACGAGACCCAGAGGGCTGCTACATTTTTACTTTTTTTGACTTTTTCACTTTAAAAATGCATTATTTCTTGTAATTTTTAACTTTTTTTTATTGCAGCCCACTTTTCGACACACACAAAGATAAAAAATTAGAAACCATAAGGAACAGTAGTAGTATTGTTGAAAAATGACAAATGTATTCAGGTGTCGTAGGATCCTGCGTTTTGTACGCAATGCTAAGAGACAGTTACCGTAATCCTCGCAGCGATTTACGGGGACTTTTTTTTTAAATTTCGCATACTCATTTTTTTATTTTTCGCTCAACTTCCGTATTTCCCTTTGAAATTTTGTTATTTATATTTTGCAGAAACCGAGTTTAATAATTTATTTAGCAGAATAAGCACTTTTAAACGATATTTTTTTGGCAAAAACAGCAGAGATTTTAAAGAAAACATTTTTGTCATTAATCGTGTTTTGCTTTTTGTATGCGTTTCTATTATCTTGTTGTTGTATTTTTCATTTTCAAAATAATTTTTAGAGCGTCCAAATCTTAACAATTATTCCCAAATCAACTGGACAAATGGAAAAGTGCATATTTTGAAAATTAAATAATTAAACTCGGTTTCTACAGGTTTTAAATATAAGATTTCTAAAAAAAAAATAAGAAAATTCAGCAAAAAAATTGAAAGAAAATTTAAAAAAATCTCCGTAAATCGCTGCGAGGATTACGGTAACTGTCTCTTAGCATTGCGTACAAAACGCAGGATCCTACGACACCTGGATACATTTGTCATTTATCAACAATATGTATTAAAATCGCTGCGTTCTTCTCATGATTTCTAATCTTTCAATTATCATCTAAAATATACAATTGTCGATCCAAATGCGTCCAAAATTGTAGTAAGCCTATGGGAAAAGTGTGCCCTTTCCGTTATCGCACAACTCGTTGCTTATCAACTACAACTCCCTTCTCTCCGAGATTCATTTACTTGTTGTGGTCCGTACGCCATGAGCCTGCTCGTCGTTCTTCTATTCCTACCATTTTTGTCATTCAATTCAGAATGTCGAATATTGCGAATCGATAAAGGAAAAATCGAAGGTGCCGAGAGGGTATTCGAAGGCAATCGATATTATCTATTCAAGGTTTTGTTATCTTTTTTAATTTTCAAAAAAATACGATTATTTTAAGAGAATCCCATTCGCTGCACCACCGCTCGGCAAATTGAGATTCCAGAAAGCGGCAGATGTGAAAAACTGGAAAAATGTGTGGAATTCGACCGGTAACAACTACTATCATTAAATCATTGCAATTTTGCAACACTTAGAATATGGTCCGGCTTGTATGTCAAACTCATCGGTGACGAAAAGCCCCCAAAAATGGGTCGACGAGGATTGCCTTCATACGAATGTGTTCACCTCACAAGCGTGTTTGGTAAGACAACCAGCAGAGACGTCCGCAGATGTGAACGTTTAGGAGACGAAGAAGAACTGCCCGGTCGCATTCTACATTCATGGCGGCGGAATGAATTATGATTCGGCGGTGATGTTCAATGACACAATGCTTCTCAAAACGTTTGTATCCAAGGGTAATTCGTCGCAGGGATGCTGCAATTTTGAATATCTCGAATTTTTATAGACATTGTTCTTGTGATCAGCGCATTCCGTTTGGGAATCTTCTCCCATTTCATTGTTAATGATCAATCGGTGGCACCACACAATATTGGAGTATTTGGTTTGTAGATTTACGTTAATTACTTAAAATAGAACCAAAAAACATAATATTTGAGAGCACGCAAATATTTTATTACTTTATTTTTTTTATCTTAATTATTTTTAAGTAAAATTTATGGTAGCGCGCGAAAATGTGTGCAAACATCGCAACGCAAAATCACAGACCTCTATTGAATTTTTTTTTAGATTTTCACCAGCGCATCCACATTTTTTTGTTTTTTTTCAGATATTTTAAAGGGTCTTCATTTTGTCCATGACAATATCAAACATTTCGGTGGGGATCCCAACCGTGTTACCCTATTTGGCCACTCATTTGGCGCTTCGGTGGCTGGATTAATGGGATTCAGTCCAGCAGTGGATCCGCAAAACAAGTGAGAATTTTATGAATAAACCGAATTATTATTTTTTATACTCCTTAATTCAGATTGTTCCATCAGATAGTGTGCATGTCGCCTGCCATCTCATTCTACCCACTTCGGACAGCTATTCAGAACACCTACGAGTTCGCCAAGCAGATAAATGTACTCGTTTTTTTTTGTTGTTTTCTTATCTAAAATACTTTTTGCGTAATTTTCAGTGTTCACCTCCAAAAAAATTGAGCCAAAAGAGCGGAGAGCAGTTCATGTTGGAATGTCTCCAATCAAAGGATCAAATGGAATTGCTACAGTAAGACGGAATCATTATTATTCTGATATTATTATGGTCCCGATTCAGAATGCAACACAAGTTGGATGACAGTGGAGCAGCTAAGTTCCTCGGATTGATTCAAACTCTACCATTGTTTGAAGGAAATATTGCGTATGAGGCATTCAAAAAACCAAAGGTCCGTCATCCTCCACCAATATTTTTTCTTAGAAATCCAATCTTTTATAGAAATTGGCATTGCTTACTGGAACCACTCGACAAGAATTCGAGCGATCACTCCATCAATTGCCGGTTGGCAATCTCATTGATTTCAAAAATCAGGTTGAGGTTGATTCGAAGTATCGCAAAGATCTCAAAAATGGAAATACCAGTAAGAGCTCTCCTCATTGAATGGTCCCGAAACAGATTTCTTGTAGAGTTTAATTATACTGATGACACCTTGGAGGTCATGATTACCTCGAGGGTTATCGCTAACAAATTTAGTGAGCCTGGATCAAAGGTTTGTCAGTTTTCTTGCAAAAAAAAATTTCAAATTATTATTGAAGGCTTTTATGTATCAATATCTTTACCCAAAGCATAATCATCACACCGATGATCTCGCTTTTATCATGGGAGTTCATGCATTCGAGCAGGATGAAAACGAGCAAGTGCTCGCCGAGCTCTATCCGAAATATTTCACAAATTTCGTCAAATATGGCAATCCCGATAAAGGTTGAATATTTATAAGAGTAACTCCGTTTTTTTTTTCTAGTAATTGATAAAATTTAGATTGGAAACCGACGAATCAATTGACGAGGAATTACTTTGCGATCGACTGGAATTCAACATCGGGTCTTAGACCACATATGGAA
Source organism: Caenorhabditis bovis (assembly GCA_902829315.1). Taxonomy (NCBI): domain Eukaryota; kingdom Metazoa; phylum Nematoda; class Chromadorea; order Rhabditida; family Rhabditidae; genus Caenorhabditis; species Caenorhabditis bovis. The sequence goes on from CADEPM010000008.1 coordinate 1,840,141, forward strand.
GATTATTATGAGAAGGAGGTTGATTAAATGATATTCACGATCATAAAAAGACTATTTTAGGTTTCGAAATACTGGCTGGATGATATGAAGGTGTATGATAAGTACATAACCGCAAAGAAGGTTGAGAATCGAATCAACATTTTCGAAATTCACAAAAAAATTCAGAAAGTCAGCGTGCGATCTCTCGAAACATATCATCAAACTTCGAATTTCTATAATTATTGGATATTAGTTGGCCTCATTTTCGTTTTGGGAATCATTGTCGGAAGATACACGTGTAGATCAAAACGCAATGTCTACATTCGATTGAACGGCTATGATTATCAGGAAGTTGTGAAGCCGTTTTGAATTGCATATCATCGGGATTTTTAATTGGCTTAAAGGTTTTTAATTATGCGCCTTTAAAAAAGAGACCAAAACATCACAGCTTTTCCAATTTCTCATTGGCCAGTTTTCCGAATAGACTCGATACCGAAAAAATTGAAACCCAATAAAATATTTTCGAATTTCGAAAACTCTTCAAATACTTTCAAAAACCACTAATGTCGGGCTTAATATGTTCAATTTTTAATTTCAAAATTTTAAAAATTCAAATAAATTAACACTGATGAATTTTTTTAGTAAACTGAATTCAATAGCTAAATTTAAAAATAAAACTTAATTAAAGAAAAAAATTAGCCGGGTCTCGCGGCGACCAACCAGACACCAGAAAATACGATGAGAGAGGGCGAGAAGTCGTCGAATATTGTTTTATGGATTCACGCCAGTCAAGGATTTCAATCGGAATCTCACGATGAATAAATACACGAGAGATTCGGATTCTGAATCGAAATCAGCACAAAGTCTTCGTCATTTTCGGTGGTAAAGCTCTGTTTTTTTTTTCAAAATTATTCTCACACAACAATTAAAATAATTGTATTATGCTTCGTTCAAATAGCGATCCTCAAACACAATCGTTTTTCCGACCGTCGGCGGATCAAAGTACATATTCTCCCATTTGATCGATTTCGACGAATCAAACTGTGTGATGAAGAAGCCGTGATCAAAGATGAGCGTTTGTGAGTCGATCGGCTCCGTGCATTTCGACGTCATTTCGCTGGAAAAAGAATGAAACATGATGATGGCGACATTTTAGACAAATCGCTCACCGATCACCATTATCATCAATTATTCGCACTCGGTTGACGTAGAGCTGCGATTCATAGGGCATCAGGAAATAGCCGGCTCCGTGCTTTTTACGAAGCTGAAATAATCACCGTCATCTTCATCTCGTCGAGACCTCAACCAACCTCCATCAATCCAAACAGTTTATCATCGTATTGATAATCGACGTCGTCGGTGTACAACGACTTGTGAAGTGGTTTCACCGCGATTGACACATAGACATTTTTCGATTGTTGGCCGACCATCGGACAACTCGACGATTCCGCTTTGCACACGGCGTTTCCAATAATCTAAACCGATTCAATTCGTCGCCTCGCGCCCACAATTCCGCCGCTCACTTTTCCCTTATCATTCGTGTAGAGGATGCGAGCGCGAAGCACCTTGAAGTGCGTTGCCGATTCTCTTGAATATTTTGGACATTTCAAACCATTGAAATCGATTTCGAACTGAAAATGTCGCGTTTTTTTTTCTCAAAGGCACCGCGACGGACTTTTTATTCACATCAGAGGTGAGCAGAAGAAAAAAATGTCTTCATTTCTATTTGATTTTAATTTTTTTTCAAAAAAAAAAGATATGACGAAAAGACCTTTAGCCAACACAATTCGATCATTAAGAAATTTTTCAATTTTTTTTCTACTTGAGCCTTTAAACGTCGACAGCAGGATTGTGTGGAAAAGTCCAAAAAGCCTTAGGAAAAGCACATCGTCCAATAAAAAAATCGATTTTATTCAAATAAAACACCACCAAAATAAAATTGAACGAGACCCCGCCATTAATTTTCGCTGCTAGATATATTTTAATGTGTTCCCATATGCGCCTTTAAACATAGACACTAATCTTTTCTTGGAGTTTTTTCGTGACATTTCCTCCCCCCCTCGCCTGATGCTTGTTTCATTCTTACATGAATTGCTCCCGCGTTGATTGTGGTGATGCTCACGACGAGAGCAATTAGAGACAAAATGAATCGCATTGAAGAAGCGCTAAATATCTGAAAAACCGCACATCATCCGCATCAATTCCAATCGCAACGACTCACGTTCAGAATTTACAGGCTATCACCAATTTGTTGAACTGATTGCGATGATGAATCGAGATGATGCGATGTGTCGAATTCCGGCCATCACGTTCAACAATATCGTTTCAATAATTTTTACTATCCAAATAAGGCGCAAATATTCTTCTATAGCATTTTCTTTTTCTCATCTTCCCAAAATCTACGGTATTTGATAATCGAATATTTTACACTAATGAGTTCTATCCGAAAATCCCACTCATTACGATTCTACTAAAAACGGTGAATTGTAATTATAATCATTCGATTAATCCGAACTCATAAGATTGCATTGTACAGATATCTTTATGATCACGATGAGTTCAAAAAAGAAAAATAAAAGACAAGGCTAGATGAAAACAAAAACTGTAGAGATTTTACGTCGAGAAAAAAACATACCGGTGTCAAAATTCAGCGAAATTGGCTTCAAAGCACTAAAAAGAGGAGAAAACACGAAGAGTAACAATGAAGGAAAGAAAGATTATAAAGAAGAGATGAAAAGAGAAGACGTTTTAGTTCAAAATCAACAAAATCAAAGTAAAATGTTAAAAATTAGAATTAAGACAACAAAAAATTATGCCACCACAGTGAAAAAAGAAACCTGAACAACTTATTTCCGAAAAAAAATAACAAACCAAACCCCTAATGAGGAGGCGGCGGATAATTCATATTATATATCGGTGGCGGTTGTATCGACGACGGCGGCTGCGGATACATCATTAGATTCGTCGGCGGCATACCCGGCAACGAAGGAGGTGGAAGTGAAAAGTTGGGCGGCGGAGCCGTCTAAAAATCGAAATAATAGCAAAAATAAGGTATTGGGTTGATCAAACCCAAAAAAAAAACAATCGAAACGAAAATCACACTACGAAAATTAAAATCAATCTTTGTTTTCACGAAATCATACAACGTCTAAACATAATGCATATGCAAATAATTCGAAACTTACAACATCGCACGGGAAAGGCACAATCGGCGGCGGCATTATTTGATTCACTGGCACCGGGGACGTCATCGACGGCGGCGGCTGCGTTAGTGGCGGCATGATTCGCGTCGGAACAATCGGCGGCGGTGGGATACTCGTATTCGGTGTCAGTATCACTTTCGGCACTTGGTTCACAATCAGCGGGCTGTTCATCGCAGGCGAGTGTTGAACGGATTCCGACGAAACTGCGCCAGCCACTCCACGCTGACCGTTCATTGTCACCACAAGGGGTTTCTGAAAATAATGAGGGTAACTTGAAAAAAAAACGGTTAAAGGCAATCTACTCACAGTGAAGTCTCTAGTTTGAGGTCCAGAAGGAATTTGATGAGTTGATGGTGGTGGCATATCATTCCGTTTAACCAAATCTAAAAAATTCAAATAAAAATGAGAAAACTAAAAATTGACTTACTAATGGTTGTGGTGGTGCTAACTGGCGTTGTCGAATTCAACACCGGCGACACTTTGACCGAATTCGTTCGCTCTTCAGTCACCGTCAATTGAACATTGCTAAATGTCGATGGGAACGTGGTGTGCGTAATATTCATCTGAAGTTCGCCATTTTTCAAAATTAATTTCGATATTTTACCGGTCGATTGTTCGAGTTGTCATTGATTGCGGCATGCGTCGTATTCGACAGCGGCGCCGCATTTGAGCCGCTCAAATTCGAACTATTCTGATTATAGTTGTTTGTCGGATTGTAATTCGTCGAAACCGACAAATTATTTTGGTGCATTCCACCACCGCCTCCGCGACGTCTATTTCCATTCGTCACAAGCCAAGATCGACAATCCATATTCATTCTAATAAGAAAAATTGTAAATTAGTTGTAAATCAATTAAAAACTTACTTTTGGACCCGCTCAAACGCCAAATGCTCAAAAGGCGGAGCTGGATCAATGAAGATCACTTCTTCGCAAGGATCATTCTCCAATGTCGGAATCGACATCGACGCCTTATGCGTCATCAGCGCATCCGTGTCAAGCTTCTCATTCTCCTCATGCTCCTGCTGAATGAGCCTCTTCAGATGGCAATCCTCGTCGGGCACAAAAATCATGCATTTGCGGTTGAACTCCTCGAACGCCATCAGTTTTCGTTTCCTCTTGTCATGAATACAGTTCGTCATGTCCAACATATAGTTTTTCCGTCGTCTCGGCGCCAAATTGACCAATCGCGCCATTGATTTTCCAATGATTCCCCGCAAAAAGTCGGGTCGTTTCAGCGACGGCAGGCGATTTCGCGGCACACCGTTGACACGCATCGCGTCCATCACCATATCGGCGTTGATAACAGTCCAATTCTCGTGCGGGTGCTCGGCGAGATACCGTCTGACCCATGTCGTTTTTCCAACACCCGGCAAACCGACCTGAATGCGATGAATTTAATAAAAAGCTTAAATAAAAGAAAAAAATAAAAGTCTCGTATAGACAAAACAACGGTTTCCAAAAAAACGTTTTTTTTTTTGTTTTTTTTTTGTCATAATAGAAAGACGAAATATCATATTTTTAACGATTTTTAAGTTGATTGTTAACAAAATCGGTTTGTTCCAATTAGCACAATCCCGCGTAAATTAAAATATTTTCCATTCGGAAAAAAAGCTAACCGTCATTAGAACAGTGCAATCCGCTTTGGACGCCGGAGCCCCTCGACTCTGAACCAAATGCTCTTTATCAATCTCACTGATCATCATCCAATCTCGTTCTTTCGGCCTACAAATCTCAAGAGAATTCAAATTCTCGCCGGCAAAACATACACATTCCATTTCTCATCGGTCGACAATCCCATGTTCACGTTGACATTAGTATTTTTAACGCAAATCGTCGGATAGATCACATCGTCATCACGAAGCACAATATTCTCATAAGCAGTTCCCATCGGCTCATTGTTCTTCAGATAAGAGATGCTCTTCTTTTCAAGATCCTGCAACAAGAAAAATTCCAATCAATTGATATCCTAAATTCGGCTGAAAACGTACCAAAATGCATGTGACAATGTCACCGATATCAAATTTGCTTCCAAAATCATAAAAATGATTGTTGGTGGCCTTTTTGCCGGAAGCCGAAACACACCACGTTCCCGAATATTCTCCAAGCTGCAATAGAGCAACACATTTAAGACCATGATATTCGAACAAATAATTACCACAAGCGGAGCTGTCGCTAATGAAAATCCAACGCGAACATCACCAGTCTCAGAGATGAATTCCGTTGGAAGATGTTGAATCGATTGGAATAATTCGATTTGAATTTGGAATCCGATTCTCGCCATCGTTTCGCCTTCCTTCTTTCTACAAAAAAAAACAAATAAAATAAGAACTTTTCAAAAACTGGGCATAAAATATCGATTATTTAAGAAATTCTACATGATAAATTCAGAAAAATCTTACACAAATGGAATTTTGATGCCGAAATTTGATCGTACACCTCCCCACATCAACGCGAGACCATCTTGCGAGAATGGCTCAATCATCCAAATATCTTTTTCAGCACTTTTAATGTGAATATTCGCATTATCTGAAAATGTGCAAATTGTGCAAAAACAAATTTATAGATTAGGAAACATACAGAAATCAAGCTCGAGCTCATCATTCGATGTAACTCGCTCCTCCTCAGGAATCTGCACCAAATTTTTCTTTTCCTTTTTCTTTGCTGGCTTGATTCCGGCAGCGATCTGAAAAAAAAAACAATTTCATTAAAACATTGAGAATCATATAAGAAACCTCGAATAACTCATTCTCATCAACTTCCGGCACCGGATCTCCATGATAATAAACTTCTTCGGCATTTTTCTCATCGTCCTTCGATTTTGCCGCCGCTGCAGCTTCCTCCTCTGTCGTCTCATCGACCATCTGCGCATACTTATCCTTCGGCGCACTTTCTTCATTTTCAGCGTTCGTTAGCGATTGAAGGACAGGAAGAGCGAGATTCAAAAGCTCTCTAGGGTTCGATCTGAACAAAAAAATAAATTATCAATAAAACCCCGAGAAAACGCCTACATTTTGGTCAAATCAGTAATTTCTTCGATATCTTTTTCGCCTTGCTTCTCACCGATTATTTCAATATCGTCATCATCATTCTCATCATCGTCGTCGATGTCGATACATTCAATTTCTTCCTCAACCTCATTTTCAATCTGAAAAATGGGAATGAAAATAATTGTTCAAAAAAATTAGATTTCTACCAAGGTCGTCGATGGGACATATTCATAAACCGTAGTTTCCTCCTCAACCGTATTCTCACAAGGATCATATTCACCCTAGAAACAGAAAATAAGCTAATTAAAGCCCCACATGATTTTTACCTCATCATCATCTATCATTATTATTTTCCGTTGTTTTGATTCAGGCTCTTCTTTTTCTTCTTCTTTCTTCATACTCTTTATTGGAGGTTCCACAGCTACTACAGTATCCCGAATGACGAAACACGAATCATTTTCTTCGACAGTTTCTTTCGTCTCACCAATTTTAGTTTCGTCACTTGGTTTTGGTTTACTAGAACGAAAATGATCATCATAAACAAATTTCAATTTCAAAAACCTTTCAACCAGAGGTTCATCGGGTAATCGGACTTCCGCGAGAACTTCCTCATCTCGGATAACTTCAACCTTAACCTAAAAGAAAAAACCTAGTCAAAATTTTCCTCAATAATTACGAACATTTCGTGGTATGGTTTTGATTGGCGGAGGTGGCGGTGGCGGAGGTGGTATAACCTCAATTTTTGCCTCTTTTTTCACAATCTTCGGAGGTGGTGGCGGAATTTTCGGCGGAGGTGGTGGCGGAGAGTCTTTTCGCGGAATCTTCACAAGTGACGGGTGCTCTTTCTGTAATTATTTTCGAATATTTAAAAGACCAAATCTTATTTACTCAAAACCTTCAAATATGGCGCGTACAGTTTCTGATTCGCAAGTTCCGGCGGTGGCTGATCGAATCGCGATTTTCGTCGAACTCCTTGAATCGGCATCGGCGGCATAACCAACATCGGTCCCGTGGGCGGAATAGAAGGAATCGCCAGAGGAGCAACCATCGGAGGAATCATTGGGGGTGCTAAAGGTCTAGACTTCGAAATCGCCGGTGGTGGTGGCGGCGGTGGCGGCGGCGGTGGTGGTGGAGGTGGCGGCGGAGGAGGAGCACACAGGACAACCGTCGACGGCGAAGATTTCGCATACGGCGAGAATGTCGTGTGCGGTGACATTTTTGCAATTGGCTTAATATCTATCGACACTAAAAAATAACAAAAAAGTAACAAAAATCGAATTCTCGAAAATCTTACATCGCTTAGTAGCTTCCGATCCACCTCGTACTCTAGCACTTTCGACGCTATCCCTTCGTTCCCCTACAATATGCGATATATTCAATTATTTTATTTAGATTAAGCTAACTTGTTGATTTCTCCTCTTTTGGCTTGGACAAAGTTGACGACATCAAAGCAGCAATCTTGTCAATCTAAAAAAAACAATTAAAGAGAAAACATTCAAAAATCTATTTACCTTTTCCAGATCAGAGTCATCCTTCTTCTGAACGGGCTCCTTCTTCTTAACAGTCGTTGATGGCCCAGCTGAAGCCGGCGCTTTCCCATTACTAGCTGGCGGAGTTGAATTATTCGTAGTCGTCGTGCTTTTCGACTATAGTCCAAATTCAAATTCAATTTTGTAAAATAAACCAAATTACCTCCGCCAATTTCTCCGCCCATTTCGCCCTCCAGTCATTCGGTTTGATTTTCGGAGGAAATGAGTGAACCGACGTTTTCTTTTTAACAGGAGGCTCAGAGGAATTCGAATTCTGTATAAGTTTTTAGTATCGAAATTGTTTAGTGTGAGGCTCACTTCATTCAGACTATCCCTGGGTCGTTTAAGCACTGGTTTTGGATCATCACTAGTTGAAGATTCAGGAGAGCCAGATCCATTAATGCGATTTGCAAACTCCTAAATTCTTATACATCACCAGATTAATAAATGACATCATTATGCCTTTATTCGGTCGGGCTCCAGCTCATCATCAGAATCAATTTTGATTCGATGTATCACCGCTTGTCGTTTAGCGCGTTTTGGCACCTTTCCATCACCAACCGTTTTTTGCTCCACGCTTTCCGGAACATAGTCAACATCATCATTTTTTAATATTTTCTCCTTTACAATGAATGACACGTTAAATTCTAAAAATTTCAAAAATTGTGTACCTTTTTCTTTTTCAATTCCGATGACTTTCGTGGCTTCTTATTTGGTTCAATTTTCTGAAATTACATATTAGAATTTTTAAAAAATAATCCAATACCTCATTTTTTGGGGCTAGCTTTTCCAAATGAGGTATCATATCATCATCGTCGTCTTCCGTCGAATTAGCACCTGTCGATTCCGTATTTTCATCAACAACCGTGGATATCTCCACTTCTGGTTGTTTTTGTTGTTTCGACAGTTCTAATTGTTTTTGCTCGTCTTCCTCAACTGGCTCTTGTTTTATCCGAACTTCATCTTTCACCCTTTTCGGTGTCGACTTTTTTGCAGGCGCCTTTTTCGGCGTCGTCGGCTGCTTGACTTCAGGCTCCTCAACCGTTGATGTCTCCGGAGTTTCGTCATTCGGTTCGTCTTCAACTTCAGTTTTAATCTCTTTCTTAATTGACCTTCGTCCTCTGGGCTGTGGAGTCTTTTTAGGCGTTTTAGTCTAAAAAAAATTAAAACTTAAAATGCCTAATAAGTATTTAACTTACAGCTGAACTAGCTGGCGTCGAAGGTGCCGATTCGGTTACACCATTCACTAGAAAATCATATAATCGATCAGATAGAGCCGATTTGGTTCCACTTGTATCCAACCCCCTTTCTGATAATTCCTAAAATTCAAAAAAAAAACGTAGATATAAATTATTTCACATTTTCAAAACTCTACCTTAACTAATCGATTTTTATCCAAAAGAGAAATTGTGGCAATATTTAGTGAATTCGTGGCGTTTGCGCCACTTCGTCGTGACGATCGTGACGCCATGATCACGTGGTTTACTGAATAAAACTAGGTTTAAAATGTGAAAAATGAATAATCAAAAAATCGAGCCCTTTGTTTAGAAAAATACGGAAGCGTTAAAACATGCCAAAGCTCGAAAACATTGAATCGATTTAAATTTGAAACTAAATGTCCCAAATATTCCTATTAGTGCTAATGAGAAAATTAATGACGTAATTAAATCAATTTCACAAATTTTTGACTTTCTAAACGGCTCACTCAACTTGTAGAACGTTTTAATAGCCTAAAACAATCAGAATGGCAAAAAATTGAAAGATACAAAGGATTTTGAAAAACTCGAATTGCACTCATGATTTACGCATGCTACATTTAACTGGCGCACTTTTTGCGCGCTGGCGCATTTTCGGTGCAAATGCGCGCGCGTTCAAAAAGTGTCAGTCCAACGTTGCTGTGACGCGTTTTCTAGAACATTTCGCAACTGCCGCCAAATTAACGGAAGCCAATCATTCTTTGATTGATCAATCCTTACCTAGCGTCACGCAGCGCAGACGAGACGGTTCTCATAATTTCACGCATCCCCCTTAAAAATCGGTTGAGTAAATACGTTGAATGCCGCTGAGATATTTATTGCGATGAGAACTTGTTGTGACGAAGCAAACTGATGCAATATTAGTTAAATATTCATTTATCAGAAACAATTCAACAATGAAGATGTTATTTTGGCTCCTAGATTTTGTTGAAGGCGACGATGTCGACAGATTGAACGTGCGATTCGAAATCTTCGGTGATCTTGTCGATGAGATCGTCAACTGAAACTTTAGCGTCCTCGATGACGCAAATGATTTGTAGCTTCTTGATTCCATATCCAATTGCAATGAGCTTGCCACCTCCCCAGACGAGTCCGTCCATTTCAATTCCGCGTACCAACTTCTCCATCTCGGCCAAATCGGTCTCATCGTCCCACGGCTTCACGTCAAGAATGACCGAGGACTTGGCGATCGGTCCTGGCTGAAAAACGAAAATTATGCAAATGAATGATGTTTTAAATATATTTTGAACCTTCTTCGACTTTTTCTCAGCGTAAGCCTTCAGTCTCTCTTCGGTGAGCTTCTTCTTCTCCTCATCATCTTCTTCTTCATCGGATCCGAACAAGTCGAAATCATCATCTTTATCATCTTCCTTCTTGGCTTCCTCCTTAGCTGGAGCAGCTTTGGCAGCTGGAGCTCCCGTCTGAAGTTTGATATAATTATTTTTTTCTAATAATTTCAAAACCTTCAAATCAGCAAGTTCTTTTTGAAGTTGGCTAATAAGAGCGGTCAATTGATCAACCTTGCTAGCGAGAGCAGCATGATCCTTGCGCAACGATTCAATATCTAAAATCACATATTTCAGCCTCAATTGATCAAAAACATTTATACCGCCATTTGAAGCAGAGCTTTCTCCCTTCAAAGCCTTATTGGCAATCTTCTTGGCGTTTTGAATAGCGTGATCGAGTTCGTTCTTCTTTCCTCCTAAACAATCAAGTTTACAACGATTTAATTTCAAGTATCATACCCTTCTTGTGATCAGAAGTAGATGGTGTAGCGTGGAAATCGGAGTAAACGTGCTTTCCACCATAGAAAACCTGCTCGCCTTGAGCAACTTCCAAGTGGTGAGCGTTGAAGCGGCTAACCTCACTAAGAAGACCGTCGAGAGACATTTTACCCTAAAAATCGATTAATTAATATGATGAAAACAATTTTCAGTATTTCGTCAAATTGATATGAAATTAATTTTTGACGAAAATCATTAATCGATAACGCTTTATTATCAAAAAACTGCAAAAAATGAACGTTTAGGAAAAATGAGGAAATGAATTTTGGCAAAATCGCGGCGAGAGTCGGCGCGAGAAAAGCGACGTGCGCCTTATGCGCCACTGTGTACTCCCCACGGACATCGTTCAAATATATTTCCCAAATTGTGGAAAATGCAAATTCTTTGGTAATTCGGCAATAAAATTTTCAATTATTTGTAGAAAATATTATAATTAAATAATCTAAACTACTTTTTGAAAATATTAAAAAGAAAACCAAGAAATCGACAGACTTCCAAATCAAATTAATCAATATTTTTACGCGATAAAAATTAAAATTTATTTTCAATAACACAAAAATGAAACAGATAATTTATTTACACATTCAATACTCTTCGCTTTCAAGTTCTTCCCGATCATCATTAATTATTTCACCGTCGATATTTCTGCTGCGCAGCAAACCCACCGTAAAAGCTTCCAAGCATTTATTTTTAACCTTAATTCAATTTTTAAAAATAATTTGATTATTTCAAGTGCCAAACCATTGCAGAACGAATAACTCGCAAACAATTCTCATTCTCAGCGCGAAGTTCTGGGAACTTTTTGAGCAAATTCACACTTTTATGCTCCTAAATTTTCAATTTAATTAAACAATTTTTTGAAATAATTTTTTTAAAACCTTAGCATAAGTTCCAATCGACTGCAATACGCGATTTCCCTGCTGAACCGTCGAAATCGTCTTCTCAATCTTCTTGCAAATCACATTAAAATTCGAATTCTTCGAGATATTGTCAACAATGTGAATAAACGAACTGAAAATAGAAAATTCAACAAAAAAGGTAACTCCGCTTTTAAACCACAAAATACCTTTTCCTGGAAACATTCACAAGAAACTGTCGCCCTTCCTTAATCCCACTTGCCAATACAGCATTCGAACGAATCTCATTTACCCGTAAAAGGAGACAAAGTATGAGGAAGCAGGAAGACGCGTTCTCCCAATGTGTCATCGTCTTGAAAAAATACTAGTATTTTGCAAAATTTGAATGACATCATTAATCAAATAATTATCTTTGCATATTTTCAATTTTTTCTTTACAATTAAATCAATTACTATCGATTTCTCGGTTTGCGAAATTTTTTTGAAGGCGCATACGGGAACTCTTAACAAAATAATCTGAAAAATTTAAAGATTTCAATTTTGCCAAGGACCTAATTGGTTTTTATCTAATTTCTGGCAAAATTGCCCATATTCGGATCGCTACCTCTTCTTCCGTGATTTGTCCATTTTTAATCGCCGACTCTTGCATATAATATTTGCAAGTACACGCATTGAGCATCGCGAACAACGTCTTGAACACGTTCGCAAATGTCTGCTTGTTGATGCAATGGAAGATCGCTTCATCCTCATTCCTCTCAACAAGATCATCGTCGGATTGTTGGGAGAACATCACCGATTTTCGTTTCTTGTCATCAGGAACCTGAACAAATCAATGATGAGGGCTTTTTATTGTGAATAAAACGCTCACCAATTTAACGACCTTATTCGTCAAAATCCACTGAATCGCCATGATCTGCTCCTTCTCCTTTCGCAAACTCACATAGCTTTTGAGGATATCGCGAACGCACGTATTGAATTTCGCACCTTTTTCGACATTCCTCCAATCTTTTTTCAAATAAGCAAGCGCGAATTTCGCTGAAAATTTGCATGCAATTCGGTTTTTTTTTTCAAATTTGAATCGGCAAACCCATCGATTTTCTCATATCGGCATCTTCAATTTTCAACGTATTGAACAACTCCAAAATCAGGACCGCAATGATTGGCGTCGGTGCAAATTCGGCATTTGCGAGAATATACTTTCCAATTTCGATTTTCGCTGTCTCGGTTTCCAATGAAATTTGATTCTGACAAAATCAGCAGTGCTCCCGAAAAATTTCCAACATTCTCACCGTTTTCAACAAACATTTCTCAATAATTCGCAATAAAATCGAGCGTTTCTCGTTCTTCTCAGCGCTCGTCAGCTTTTCCTCGCTTCCGTACAGCTCTCCTTTCAGAATGAGATTGATCAACTGCAAGCTTCTCTGTCCAAGCTCTTCCATGTCCGCCTGCATTTTCGGTTGAATTTCCTCCGACGAATCTGCCAACGTGGTGAAGAATTCGTTCGAATTCTCGACTATCTTCCAAACTTCTTCAGTCGCCTACAAATATTTGTTAAAAATTTTGGAAAAAAAACAAAAATTCACCTTTTTTAAGCAACCCCAAACCGTCGCAAAATCTCCATGATAAAATTTTTCAGCTTTTGGCTTCGAAACTGTTCGCCCAAAATGCGATGTCTGAATTGGATGCGTAATGAGAAAAGTCCCAAACTTAAGGCCTCGACTTACTGTTTTATTTTTATTCCGAATAAGGTCTTGAAGGATATTCTGCAACTCACCGCATAGATAAATCAAGCAACTTCTTTTGCTTATCGTTAACTGAATGATCGAAATAATCAATTATACATAATTTGAAGAATTTTTTCGCTTTTCCTTACCGAAATTAGATGAACTACAGGTCTCAGCATGAATTGAGTCACATGTTGCGCTAACTGAGTTGCCAGATCTTCGCTTCCCAAGGCATCCTCTTCTTCCTCAATAGCTTCATTCTAAATTTCTTTTGACCTCAACACCTATTAAAAAAAAGAGAGAGATACATCGAAATATGAGCTCTCATCGCTTTTCCTTTTCCTCGCTTTTCGCTTTTTCAGCTGTTTAGCCGATACTATTGTCAACAGTTCAGATTTGAAGCACAATGTTGGGACATTCCATTCACCAAGCTCTACAAAATAGCATAATATTCACAAATTCATCAATTTTTCAAACTTTTGATCGATTCGATGAGCTTCTTCTCGCATTTCAACATCACATAGAAGATTCTGATTGAATTACGCGATATTGCCTCAGTGGAGAGAAAATCAATCTTATTCTGACTGAGGAAGGCGTTCAAAATCTGAAATTGTTATTCGAAATGGATATCGCAAAACTTTGATTTGTCATACCGTTCGACACCATTGAATTGTGAAGAACAACTGTCTCGAAATTTGAATTCTGTCATCATATTCTTCAAGAAGTGGGATGTCAGCTTCTGAATGATGAATTAATGAGAGAATTGGAAAAAAATTGCGATACCGAAGACAAACGTGAGATCCTTCAATGAACATGTCGACACTGCTGATCTCACCGATTCTTCTTCAACATCCTCATTCCATTTCTGACAAATCGCTCGCAATTCCTTGATCAAATTGAACATTGGCGCAACTTCGGCCATTCTCAATTGATCGGGCTTCCAAATATACCGAATCTCTCCGAATTGCACATTTTCACTTTCCTCGCGATTCTCTTCGAAAAACTCTTCTTTGAACTTCGATAGGAGCTTGTCTGCCCATTCGCTCTAAAAAAAGTAATAATTTTAATAGGAAATTTCGGTTTTTTTTCCTTACAATAAATCGAATTTCATCGGTCTTTTTATGATTTTTGATAACACTAGCCATTTGCTCATAGAATGCTCCACGAAGATTACTCGAATCACCAAAAGCTTCCTCGATTCTCGCGATATTATCACGAATTGAACGCTCTTGAGCCTCGCTTCTCCTTGAATTCCAGATCATTTAATTTTTCAACATTTCTTCTTTACCGCTTCTGCATATCCCATTGAATTTTAATCAATAGTGCAAGAATGCCCAAAAATCGCTCTTTCTCGTTGACAGCGAGAAGAAAACGATTAATGAGATCATCAATTTCGAACTGAAAATTCTTAAGTTTTAAGTGAATTTCAACAATTTCCCCACTTTCACTCCTCCATTCACATTTTTTTGCTCCGACAACATCACAATCACTTGAAACAATTTCTTTATATTCGAGATATTCAATTTTTGAATCGATTCGACGCATTGCTGGAAAAAAAACGGAACGTTCCGAACATTTGGTATACGGTGCACAATATTATGTCTGCGGTTCACCGAGTGTGCAAACACCATAAACACGACGTGTTACAACATTTTTGGATTGCACGTGCCTGCCATTCTCATCGATTTCTCGCTTTCAAAAGCGCTACTAAACACAATCATGGTATATGTAGATAAAAGTAAGTTTTTTAATTTCAGTTCTTCGAAAATAATTGTATTTTAGGTGGCAACATTACCGATAAAAAGCAGAAAGGAATCATTGAGATGATTACCGGCTTTTTCATGTTCATTTGGCTTTTGTAAGTTATCATTTCAATGTTTTCAATAAGTTGTATGTTAAAATAAAAATAGAGTGGAATTTTATTAATAGAAGTATTTTATAACTGGATTTTTGTTGAAATTTTCATTGGGAATATTCTATTCCTTTTACCCATGCAAACAATCTAAAATATCACAGAAGCTTTTCGATAAAATTCCGCGACTCAATAATATTGTCGACTTCAATTAATAAACTTTAGAAAGCAATTCCATTAAAATTTTTATACTTTTGTTTAAAAATTCCAATTTTTAAGAATGAATTTTCAGCATCCAATCGTTCCTGGGCCTCAGCACAAGACCTAATGGCTACACACCAACAGCAATCGATCACAGACAAGCATTGAGACACCGTGGAGGTGGCGGCGGCGGAGGCATCGGCTATCGTCCAGGAGACAATCAAGGCTTCCGCAGGAACATCGGCCGCCTTCCGGACTCCTCCGGCATCGCCCCTCCACCAATGGGTGGCGGTTGCTGCGGCGGTGGCGGATGCGGATAATCCAGTATTCGGGGATGAGCTAGACCAAATAAAAAAAAAACCCACAATCATACGGATATGTGCATAACTTTTGTTTTAAACAAATTATTCCGGGAATAAATAGTATCGGCTAGAAAATTACCTCAATATTCGTCGAAAATTTGAGAATAATGTCGGCATTCGATTTGGCGACTTTTAAGAGAACATCAAGAAACGCTTCACATTGAGAATCATCTCGATCAAAGTTTCTCATCATTTCATTGAAAGTTTTCTAAAAAAATGTTTAACTTTGAGGGGGAAAATGGTGCATACAGCTCTCGTATTTTCCATTCCAGCAAACAATTTTCGATAAATATTAACGCCAAGGTCCCGAACATTTTGATCAGGGGTCCATATGCATTGGCGAGCGATCAGATGAAGCGAGTCAAGATAAGTTTCGGAAAACTATAAGAAGCTCAAAATCCAACTTCTACAAAATCATACCTTTCTAAATGTTATGATAGTGTCGATAAGCTTCACGAACTTCGATGTCGCCGATGCGGCGATCGATGGAAGCCCGGTGATTTTTGAATTCACCGCAGTGATTAACGATTTTGGGCAGCAGTGCGACGAAATCAATGAGATTACAAGCATCGTTTCGAATGAATTCATCCAGTCAGTCTGAAATTTTAATTCGATGTCAAATATTAAAAAAATGGTGCTCACTTCGCCGGGATCATCTTCCTCCTTCACATCGCCATTTTTGAAGCGATTGAAAAATGATAGAACATATTTCCAGCCTTTCTTCTCCAATTGAAGATATCGAATGAATTCGGAGAATATCTCGCACACAATCGCCTCAATTGTGTATTTTCTGCAATCATTTGAAGCCATTTCAACTTGGAATTGGTTACTTGGAGCTCAATGCACTTTTGCGAATCGACTCCACCTTCAAATGTTTCGTCAAATCGGCCATAAGCTCATGAAAATAGAGCTCTTCGTCCTCATTCTTCACATTCGCCAATAGGGTCCCCAAGCAGAATGCCATAAGAGGCGGTAGGGCGCCGGAATCGATTTTCAAGCAAATTCCGCATAAATCGCGACGAATCTTCAAAATTTTTCAATTGAATGAAATTTATTAAAAAATTATGCTACCTGTCTTGCTACGGACGATTCCATTCGGAGAAGATTCAAAGTTTCAATAACGGCTAATTGAAAAGTCTCTGCATTTTGAATTGGGTCCTGAAGTGAAAATTTGTCAAAATGATTCAATTGTCCATTTTTTTTTTCGTCACATTGCTCTGGAGAGCTTCATTGAGTCGTAGAGCCGCATTTCGTTGAAGACTGGTTTCAGTGAAAATCTGAAAATTCGAGCATAATCAAAAAATGACGGCAATTCGAACCTCTGGCAACGCCGCAACAAGTTCATCCCGAATTTTCGGATTCCAATGGATAAACGGCATTTCAAAAACCAGATTAAATACGGGATTCGGCTCGAAAAGTCTTTCAAGATATCTCATATGTCCAATACAGATACTCGCCATTCTAAAATCTTCCTCATCGGTGCTGAAAACGTGTTGAAAGGTTCCCATAATTTTCATTATAAATTGGTTCACCTTTTCGCGAGTTTATTGAGGTTCTCGAGAAGAAGCTCAAACGATTTGGTTTGGCATGCTTCTGATAGCAAAAATGATCGAAATATAGTGTCTTGCTGGCCAAACTTTCTGAATTTTAAGACATTTTAAAACGAAATAAATTTTTTTTCAACTAAACTTACGATTGAGTTGGCGATAAATACAAGAATAAGAGCTCTTTGGTGAGGCATGCCGATGAAAATTGATCGAAAAGCGGATTTGAGCCGTGATAATTCGACATTTTTTCTTGAATTCTTCTTGTAAATCCTGCATGCGTCATATTATTCGCTGAAATCTCACTAATAGAGTGCAGTAAAAAAAATATGTATAGAGAAAATTTCAATGCAGAAAAATGATTATTGAAATTTTCTACACTGGCCGTTTAATTTAGACATGAATAATTCGAAAATCCTACTAAAACAAATTAAATGCGTTTGGGAATCCTTGTCGAATGTTAGAATTGCATTTTCGTCGCGAATCATTTCCTCAAACTTGTTTCTTGGACTTATAGCTGATTTTTGAATGTTATCATCATTGCTGGAAATGAGAGTAAAATGCAAATGATGAGCATTTTCTTACTTTACTGCTGATTGCGATCCAAATAATTTCTGGGTTAAGACAATCGACTTCGGTCCCATTTCCTTTCTTTGATTTTCCATTTCAAAATCATTTTCTTTAAATCAATCATGGAAATTTTATGGAAAAAATTATAGAAACCATTATCTGAAGCTTGGAAATTAGTTGATTCTGCTTCATTACCAACGTCCAAATCATCGAATTCATCGTCAGACATGGCAAACCGGAAAAAAATAGGCAATGTTATTGGTAATAGAATATTTTAAATTCTTGAAAATGAAAATAATTGGATTTTAGAATCTCGGCAAACTCATCGGACGAAACACGATTTTTCCCCATTTTCGAATTTTTGGAGAACCAGCAGCAGTAAATTAAACCAAGAAATGTGGGTGATTCGACCGATGAATTTGACATTTGAGAAAATCAACATTTTCGAATTTCGCGCAAAATTTCAGCGCGCACGGCCGCGAAAAACTAGTCCCTCAAGAAGGCCTTTGAAATATAGAAAATATAATTGAATGAGACGATTCCATTGAAAAAATTAAAAAAAAAACGATTCTGAAAAAAATAACGTAATTCGACGCATGATTTAGAATTTTGATACTGTCCGCGTCAAGTCTATTCCGTAAATTTATGGCATGCTTCGTAGGATACAGTATTAGAGTTTGCGCAGGCTTTCAGCCGACTCTTATGAGAAACTGTCTATTAAATGTCAATTAAAAGTTCGAAATTTCCGGGATGTTGTCGAAGACAGGCTACAGTCTGAAACAGGTATAATCCATAAAAGTTTTCGAAAATTTTTTTCTCAAACAAAATTTTAAAAAATGTGAAAAATTGCATATTCGTCTAATGTTGACCAATCTCTACAAACTTCGACGCTTTCACACAAATCCTTTGTAGTTCTATAGATGACGTGCATAAACTGATTTTTTCTTTTTTTTTTTCCTCCCATCGGCCTACAATATAATAATATAATTCGTCTGGAGAGAGCGGAATATCATTGATCGGTCTCTACTAGCAATTTTTCATAACAATACGACAAACGAATTAGAATCGTTCACAAATGTGTGCCTCGTTGCACCCTGAAAACTCTCCACCCATGTTCATCCCTATATGCATATGCATAGTTAACACTACGATGTCTGGTATAACTAATTAAATGCCATTTCCTTTTTATTGATTTGTACATTTAAAGCGTTTTAATTATTATTTCCAGAATCTAAAAAGCCAATCGCGTATTTTTTTTTGGATAATATCGCAATAATATAATTTGTTCAAATGGAAAATGACTTCAACTGCAGTTTGAGCTATTTCATTTTCAATTCATTCAAACCCCACGAATTCTATTACAATTGCACATCCAATGACAATGTGGGGGAAATTCAGAAGCCGTTGGGCATTTATTTCATATCCAGCGGTCTATTCATCCTCATTCTCTACACGCTGTGTCTCATTGCGATGGCCAAAAGCGATCTGATGAGAAGCTCGTGCTACAAGATTATGATGCTTCTCGGCATTCTCGATATCATCTGCACATTCACTAATTCGTTGGCCACTGGATTCTTGGGATACGAGGGTGCAACGTTCTGCTCTTACCCAAGATTCATCTTCGTTATGGGATCCATTGGATGCGGCTGTTGGATCGGATCGTGCCTAATCTGTGTGATCCTCGGGATCAACCGCTGCTGCGATATGAACCCCAATTTAAAAATTCGATTCATTTTCCAAGGAAGCCGCACCTACATAGTTATAGGTGTGATATCAATTCTAACCTTATGCGAAACATTTTTCACAAAGCCGTTTTTATTCAACTCAAACTATATGTGTTGGTTTTTCGACCCCAAACTTGGTTTAAAAGTGTGCCTCTTCCAACGACAGATCAAATATTATATTACCCACTTTCAGCACAGTTATTATATAAATAAAATTCATACAATTGTCAATTGTTGCACCTCAATCTTAATCACCACAATTTATCTTTATTTGTGCATTTTCCTCAAGAAAAAAGGCAAAATATCACCGTCAGGAGTCGTTTCAAAAGTGCAAAGACAAGTGCAATCTCATCAATTAAAAAAAAATGAATATCGATATATTTGTTGAGGTGTTCATTCAATCCATCCTAATCTGCTCGTTCAATGCCATTGCTTCCTACATTTACGTCTACATGCAATTATTTTACTCTCCACCATTTTTGGTGCTAATCGGCCAGATCTCATGGCAATGGAGTCACGGCAAGTGTTTCCGAGCGTCGAACAATTCATTCGTGCGTGAGCGCCTAAATTGTTCTTTCTGCTTCGGAAAGATTTGAATGAATCAGCGGTTCGTCTCGAACTCGGTGCTTCATTCTATATTTAAATTGCATTAGGAAATTAGAAAAAGTGCACAAATGGATATTATTGATGATGTTTTGAATAAATTAAAAACCAGTGAAGAAAATCTCATCGAGAAATTCATATTGCAGGTTCGGTTTGTGTCGTCTATCTGATAATCAATCGGACGATTCGAAAACGCGTCATAAATCTTCTGATTTCCGAAGGAATCCAAAAAAGAATCCATATCGGCACACTTCAATCGTCTTCTCTGAATGCCGCCAGATCATAATGATAAGGCATAAACATAATCATTTTTTAATTCTGAAAATTGGCTAACTCAACAACTTTAGCTCATACAAGTATTTTCAACATTCGCGTAGTATTTTTTTTTTCATTAAACTCGTTCAATTCGAGATTTCTAATTCGAATTTTTGATCTACCATTGCCAGATCAACTCGAACATAAATATGATAACGTATCGACGTCGCACGACGGACGGTCTAGCATTGCAACTCAAAAATGGTTCTAACTATTTTCCGCAATTTTTTCCCATTTCCACAAATACAATAGTAGTGGTGGTAGTTCATGCTTGGCGATTTTCAAGCTTGTAAAAATGAAAAAATTTGTATTGTCTTATCTATTATTAGAAAAAATGTATGTTCCAGATAAAACGCGACCTGAGTTTTCTTGGGATTGCTTTGAAGTCCATTCGACCACAGATATATGTATATCATAAATAATATAATAGTTCTTTCAATTTTCACGGTAGGTTAAAATATTTCCGGACTAATTGGAATGACCCCGCTGTATATTAGTGATACTATGTTTAAGTACTTCGTTCGTTTTCTAACCTCGGTTTTTTCGTTTTGTTCAGCATTGCGCTATTGGTGGTAATTTCAGGTCCATTATTCGATGAACCCCCAAATATAAGGCTACTGTCTTTTCGCTTCTTAATTCACGACTTTTGTAATGGGCCTAGGCAGCAAATCTTTGAGAATATTCAATCTCTGATCAGCCGGGCAATAAATAAAAAGTTCAGCCTTGATTCATTCAGAGATCACCTCATCTGGAAAATGCACGCAAAACATCATCAGCGAATTCATTTATTTGTCTTTTTTCTGCAAATACAAATGTATATGTTCGATTTAAAATGATTATTTCAAGCTTCAACGTTGACGTCTTTTTGACTTTGGATAGCATCACAATAGTTTCATTTGTTCAAATGGAAAATGACTTCAACTGCAGTTTGAGCTATTTCATTTTCAATTCATTCAAACCCCACGAATTCTATTACAATTGCACATCCAATGACAATGTGGGGGAAATTCAGAAGCCGTTGGGCATTTATTTCATATCCAGCGGTCTATTCATCCTCATTCTCTACACGCTGTGTCTCATTGCGATGGCCAAAAGCGATCTGATGAGAAGCTCGTGCTACAAGATTATGATGCTTCTCGGCATTCTCGATATCATCTGCACATTCACTAATTCGTTGGCCACTGGATTCTTGGGATACGAGGGTGCAACGTTCTGCTCTTACCCAAGATTCATCTTCGTTATGGGATCCATTGGATGCGGCTGTTGGATCGGATCGTGCCTAATCTGTGTGATCCTCGGGATCAACCGCTGCTGCGATATGAACCCCAATTTAAAAATTCGATTCATTTTCCAAGGAAGCCGCACCTACATAGTTATAGGTGTGATATCAATTCTAACCTTATGCGAAACATTTTTCACAAAACCATTATTGTTCGATTCCACCTACATGACCTGGTTCTTCGATCCAAGTGTTCATTTACCGGCAAGCGAGAAATTCCACGAAGCCTTGTATGATATCTAGAATTTCAGCATAGCTATTATATGAATAGGATTCATACAATTGCGAATTGTTCATCCTCAACCCTAACCACCACAATTTATATTTATTTATGCATTTTTCTCTGGAAAAATAATAAAATATTCCAATCTGGAGTCATTTCGAAAGTGCAAAAACAAGTTTTTCCCATAATTTCACTGAAATGATTGTAGAATAATATATTTGTTGAGGTGTTCGTCCAATCCATTCTAATCTGCTCGGTCAATTCCGTCGCTTCTTTCATAAATGCCTATATTCAACTAATTTTTCACCCGCACTTTTGATTCTAATCGGACAACTTGCCTGGCAATGGAGCAGCGGTTTGATATTTGATTAGTATCATTTTTGAGAAATTCTTTCATGCATTTGATTTGACCACTTAAATTATGACATGTGTATCAAAACTAATCGCATTTGAGTCAAAAATGGAACCAAAAAAAGGGAGAAAAATATATTAAAGGATTAGCTTCTTTTTTTTTCAGATTCTCATCGAGAAATTCATATTGCAGGTTCGGTTTGTGTCGTCTATCTGATAATCAATCGGACGATTCGAAAACGCGTCATAAATCTTCTGATTTCCGAAGGAATCCAAAAAAGAATCCATATCGGCACACTTCAATCGTCTTCTCTGAATGCTGCTAGAAGTAGATCAGGTGCGACATTGGCCTGGCAGATCTAATGATGGATGTAATGAATGCTCAGCTTCATCTGCAAGTATTCGTACCATCAAAAATTAGTATCAAAATCTCTCATTTACAGGCATAAATCGCACTGATGAAGAATCGATATGCGAGAAGTTACGGGGTTAATTTTCCACAAATATTTTTGAGGATCTCTTTTTTTCAAATAGAAAATCGCTATTCTGATAGCACAACAAATTTTTAATCCGTTTTTTTTTTCGAAATCTGCATAGCATTGGGTGTGTTGATCGAGTACCACAGATCTTTTTTTTTAGAAGATCGATCTTCGTCTCGAGATGGAATTTTCAAAAACTATACATTATTGAAAAATTAGATGTGCTCGCAAGAGAGACCGAAATTTCCAAAACTACATCATATCTAATACATAAAAACGTGCAACGCGTTACAAGAGGAGTCCTAAAAGGGAGGAGGGTGTCCAAATTCGGAATTTTCAGATAATCACCCCTGGGTTTTCCGAATTTGAAATTTTCTGAAATTTTCAGAAAATCGGCCCCTGGGTTGACAATAAGTGACCCTAATGATATGTTATTTCAGAGAATTTTACAAAAACGTGTCCAAATTGTTAAAGGGTGGTCCGAATTAAAATTTCAGAATACGATTTTAGCGACATGACGTCTCAGAAATTGATACTACTATACTCCCATCAAGGACAGAAAATGCATTACAACGTCTTATAAAATCCTCTGTTGCTAATTGATAATTTTCAAAAATTTGAGATTTTGACACTTTTTGGTAACAATTTATAAGAAATTAATTTAAAATTAAGCAATTTTGGCTTTTAAAAAGTCTTCATTGACTATTTTCAATTAAATCCTCATTTGAAGATCGACGCCGCTCGAAAATCTCTTGACACACTGATCGTACCATTGGATCAAAAACTAATAAAATGTTGAATTAATCATAGTAGAAAAATGCGTGTACGGATTAATCCCCTCTCATTTCTACGAAAAAAATCCTCATTTCTTTTTTCTTCGACCTACTACATGTAGCTATTTCGATTGTGCCATAATCATATTAATAATCCTCATTATGATAGAGATCACGTCAGATTGGGTTGACTGAAATTGCGAAATGAACCGCAAATATCGGGATTAGTATTCAATGTACGGTATCGGCGAACAATGCGGATTACTACGATGACATTCACAATTCGATTCGTATTTAAATGCTCGGCGAGCTCTTCATCGAATACTGGAGGTCTCATATGTTCTACGAAACCGCGCACTTAATGCAGAATGACTATAATTGCAGTCTTAATTACCTATTCCGAAATAATTTCGAATTGGATCACCAATTCTATAGCTGCGATCATATTGTCGATTCCTATGCGATCGGCATGCGGCGCCCAATTTTGGGAATTTATTTCATTTTGGTCGGAGCGATTGTTGTGGTACGTTACATGCTCCGCAATCATCCCTAATTATCCTTAGATAATTTACGTGCCATGCTTAATTGTTATCGCCGGAAGCAGCGATCTGATGAGAAGCTCGTGCTACAAGATCATGATGCTTCTCGGCATTCTCGACATCTTCTGCATTTGTACCAACTCATTGGCCACTGGATTCTTGGGATACGTCGGCGCGACCTTCTGCTCCTACCCAAGATTCATATTCGTAATGGGAGCTGTTGGATGTGGTATGAGTTGGCATTGGATCATCTCCTCCGCATTAGGATTCTTTAGGATGCTGGATGGGAACCTGCGCGACATGCATCATTCTAGCGATCAATCGATGCTGCGACATCAACCACAATTTGAAAATCCGCGCGATTTTCAAGGATCGCAACATCTATCTGGTTCTCGCGATTCCAATCATTTACACAATCTACTCTGTCTTTTTCACCAAGCCGCTACTCTTCGATTCGAACTACATGAGCTGGTTCTTCTATCCAGGCACCGGATTAGATGTAGCCTGCTAGAAATTGCAAATTTGTCTGCAACTTCAGCAATTTTCAGCTAAATTATTATCGCAACATCGCGCACACGGTGAATAATTGCGTCGTTTCGGTGACAACCACATCGATCTATGCCTATCTATGCCTTCTGATTCGTCATAAGAGCCGACACTCGCAATCAGACGCATTGTCGAAGACGCAGAAGCAGGTAGTCGTTGCGTCAAAATTCGAAGCATCGCTTCTTCCGCAGGTGTTCGTCCAATCCATTCTAATCTGCTCGTTTAATGCCATCGCCGCCTACATTTACGTCTACATGCAATTCTTCTACTCCCCGCCGTTGTTGATTCTGATCGGCCAAATCGCATGGCAATATAGTCATGGTAATAGTCAAGAAAATGAAGGTACTCTGGAGTTAAACAAGTCGGAATTGAATTCTCAATAGAGCGCACTTGCATTGCTTTTGTTTTTTTTTTCTTAAGAATATGCAAAAAAAAATTCATCGACTTCTAAAACGGTCTATATGGCATATTTATAAAAAATAACATTAAAATAGATTTTATAGTTTATTGTTTTATCGAAAAAATATACGACTACTCAAGTAGATGCTCCAAAAATTGGGGAAAAATGTTAGAGGTTGCAAGTGCGCTCTATTGCGAGTTCTACTACGGTGAGTTCAACTCCAATGGACCAACAAGAAAATTGCTGACTTTGCGAATTACCAACTATTCAGCGAAGCTTTAAAATTGGAGTTTTAGAATATCTGAAACAAAAAAGAGATTGGTAGAAATGAAGCATCTGAAACTGCTCGAATTTTATAATATTTTTTTTGAATTTTTTTTCCATTTCCACATTTAATCCTCTTCTACAGTAATTTGAAAAAGAGCAAATTTGAAGGCTCCGTCTGCATTGTGTACATCACCATGAATCGAACAATTCGCCGGAAGGTCATCAATCTTCTGGTGCCGCGAATCATCCGCAATCGAATTCGCATCGGCACATTCGAATCGTCACTGCGAACGACCGTCAGCTTCATCGGTGGACCGAATAAAATCACGGCGACTAGTGGATCGTCGAATTTCTAGACATTCATAAATATTGTCACATGTGTTCTTTTGAAGAATGCCACAACAAAAAAAACGAGAGTCAGAGAAGAGCTGATCTAATTGATTCGCCCGATTGCCCTCAAATTGTTGTCGTCTTTTTTTTTTTGGCGAGACATCTCCATTTGTGTGATTCGCTGAATTCGCCGCTCGCACGCCATCATTGTTTTAATTATATCGGCATAGCTGCCAAATATTCGGCATATATCACATTTTGAGCAACAAAATTGCCAACTTCCGTTATCCGACACAAAAAAACAAAAAACGAATATTTATTTTTATTATTTTTGATGCTAGACACATTTCAATTCTTTTCAAATATGTGCAAATTTGAAAATTTTCCATTTAATTGGTCCCGTTGAACACATTTTAAAACCAAAAAGCTTAAACCCATAAGCTCTTTCAGTTTATGATAGTCTTTAGAGACCTTCAAATGATACCCAACCACATTGACTGTGGTTGAATGAATGCTGGATGAAACGAGTAATACGATTTGGTTTGATTGGAAGGCTGCCAATCTTGCCAAAAATAGCATCACGTTTGATTTTTTTAAAGCCGATGGCTTTAAAAAATGAAAATTTCTCAGAGAAATCAAGCAAATTTTCATAGTTTATTTCAGTATAATTCCAAATTGGATTAAAACTACTGAAAAAATCTATTTTGAAATTAAAATTTCCTTATTTTCGGTTACACGATTTCTGTGGTACCTAACCAGCTTTCTGTAATCGCCTAGTTTCATAGCCACTTTATCGGCCCGGTCGAACCACAGCTTTCCAAGCTTTTCGGTCCTTAGCTTGAGTGGCTACGGTATGATTAGTGCTCCATTACAGGGCTGTGCGGCAATCGGAAATTTCGGCAATTCGGCAATTTGCCGAAAATCAAAATTTCGGCTATTAAATGTTTTCAACGATAATTCGAAATATAAATACCGAATTTTCACGATATCCCAAATTATTCAATGGACATTGATTTTTGTTTCGCCGATTTTTTTTTTTTGATATCAAATTGCCGAAAATCAAAATTTCGGCAATCCGGCAATTCGGCAATTTGCCGATCGAACGTTCTCTTCGGCAATTTGAAAAATCGGCAATTTCGGCAATTTCGGCAATCGGCAATTCCATTGCCGCACAGCCCTGCTCCATCAGTTGTTCTTGTGGTGATCTCCTTCCGAAGCGAATCCGACCATTTCTTGAGAGGCCTTCCTCCTGGCCGTGTCCAATTCCACGGCCGTCACTCTGTTAGTCCAGCGAGCTTTCCGTAATAGTGATAATTATAAAAATAATTTAGTAATAATAATAGGTAAATTAGTTTTAGTAAGATTGAAGAAAATTGGTCTCTTGATTGCATATCAAGCACTAGCAAAAAAACTACAGTAAACCAGGGGCATGTAATTATTAGTCAAATTGAATCTGATCTATTACAGGCGCCAATATACCCAGCGGTAGATTTAATGTGAGTTTGATTCTCAGATTGTCCGAATTTTCTGAAAAAACATTCATTGAAATTTGAATTGCCGCCTCGAAAAAATGCGATGGTCCACAAATACTTAGGGTGCTCGTGTTTTTTTTGCGATTTTAATATTTTGTTCAAATTTTCGACACTTTCCTGTCTTCAACAATTAATGTAGCGAGTTTCGTTAAAAAAGAAACGATTCCAAAAAAAAGTAAAAATAAAGTTTTCTTCATTTTTTTTCACAAAGGAATTGAATATTCTTCGATGTTCTTTTTTCTCCTTTTTTTCTACAACGAAACATGCCCATTATTCTTTTCGTAGCGGGACCCATCGAACCTTGAGAACGGTTTTCGATTTAATACGATCATCTTGATTATTGGAGCAACAAAAATTTGTTGAAAAATGGCTTTTTCAATATTTTAAAGGTGCATTTTCGAATTAATAAACTGGTTTAAATTGTCCGCAGCAAAATATTTATATGGCTGAGAAATTTTAAATAGATTCAATAACGAGTTTAAACTGGTTTGAATTTCGTTGGTCCCCTGGAAAATAGTGGACGCTGACTAATATGCATATAAAATCTACATATAATAAATAATATTCCTTCCAGCTCATTAGGATAATTAGAAAATGCAAAACTCGCTTCTAAGAGATTTTCCATACGAGACCCGACACGTCAATTTGAATTATTACTTCAGTCATTTACAACAACAAAATCAAGTGCATTGAGAAAACCAATCAAAGAAGGAACAAAAAAATTGTGGAAAAAGGCTAAAAAAAAAATAAATTCATTTCATTATTCCCACCCGTCGGCGGAAAGCAGGCGACAAAAAATAAATCCGCGACAACAAAATCGAGTGAATGAAAAGAAGGCAAAAAAGATTTCGCCAATGCTTCTTCTTTTTTTTTCTTCGGGTCGAATCTCGAGCATAAAATTATCCAAGATCTCCTGACGCCATCCCCGAAATGATTGAGTGATTTCGATGCGCCAATTGTCTCGCCAATAATTCCTTCTCATCATTATGCGTTCTCCTCGACATTCTCTCAATTATTATTTATAAGCGACCATTCATGAATTAAACATTTCCTTGTTACACAATCTTCCATTTCATTTTTTTTCAACTGATATTTGTCGGCGTGCCAAAAATTGGCATAATTCCAAAAAAATCTAAGAGGTCCTAGTGCACCTTTAACCTATTCTTATAGTTAGGTCGTAAATCTACACATATAGTTTTGCTCCTGGTACTTTTTCACACAACTTCGACAATTTTTATTTAGAAAGAATCGAATGCGCCTTTAAAGTGTGGCCTCAAAATTCAAACATTTGTCGAATTCCATCAACCTTCTTTTATTGTTCTTTTTTGGAATTTAGCCAATTGACTTTGACAATATGTTTCATTATTCCGAATTCGATTTGTGATTGATCCGACGTGGGCGGGATCTCGAATATTTCCAGAAGAATTTCGCCCGATTTTCCCAAACAACTTTTTTCTCATGATATTTTTTATTTTCTTTAAAAGATCAAATAACTATAAATACATTTGCGTGGGAATTCTCCCAAAAAAATGTTATGTTAATCGAGTTACTCGAAATTTATTAACTTTTTACTTCTTTCAACGGAGAAATGCTTCTTAAAGCGATAATCATTTAGCCACTTTTATAGGATGACCGGCAAAATTACGCGGCCACCAAAACTAGTCCCCCAATCGGTTTGTCTCAAAAATTTCAATTCCACCACTTCAAAACTATTAATAAACTGCATATTTTGGAATTTGATGACTATTTTCAATAATAATTCCGACTACAAATATTTTGCGCAAAAATTTTTCATTTTTTTAATGCCTCTCTTTATAGGCATTTTACATAATTAAAGAAGTCGGATCGAGAAAACAAGAGCGAATCGTTTATTTAAAAGCTTCTTCTTTATCTTCTCCTTCATTTTGAGATGCTCGTAAAAATCAATGCGAGTATTTTCGAGTTCTCAAGTCGAGCCTCGTCCCCCCCCCCCTTCAGTGTCACTCTATCAGTCAATCATCGGCACACATTTCACACCGCAATATGATTATTATTCCTATTTAAAGCGTCTCCGTTTCAACTGTCAACCCGAATTTCAGGATGATCTCATCAACTGGACGAGGCTTCGTCAATCTTGATGGTTCGAACGGCACGAGTTCGCGTCGAAATCCGTTCGTTGCTGTCAAAACAGGTGAGACCAATACTTCTCAATTCGTTCGAAAAAAATGTTCAAAATGATTTTAACTCGAGAAGATACATTTAAAAAAAATGTTCGAAAATACCAAAATTAAAATGCAAAACATTTATTCAGCTTGGGAAAAAAGTGATGGAAAAAAAATCAAATGTGGATAAAAAAATTTGGACGAATAATACCGCCAAATTTGACCAATTTTTCGCCAAAAATGCTATTGTTTTTTTTTTAATCTGATTGTAGAATTATCAGGAATCAAAATCAGGTATAAATTCATGAAGAAAATTCGGAAAAACCGGCTCTAAAAGACAGCGGCCGCCTTTTTTTTAGGCCGTGTTTGCTGGCGGCCGCGGCCTTGTTTTGAATTGCCTCAGCGAGATTTTCGGTAACTTTGAGATTTAAAAAATATTTTGCTCAATCAAGGAGCCGATTCTGGAATATGCAGAGGATTCTGGAAAAATGCTTGTGCAGCCATGACAGTTTCGTTTTTGCTTGAAATGTACTTCAAGTTTGAATTGCCGCCAAACACGGCTGGCCGCGGCCGAAATTTAAGCGGCCTCGCTTTGTTTTTTACAAGCCTGCAGGAGGCGAATTAATATGTGGAATATCAAAAATCGGAAAAATCAAAATTTTCTCGTTGGCTTATTTTAAGCTCCATTTCGTTTTAATATTTTCAAATGCACGTAAGAGCTGTCTGCAATGCCAAATTCTCATCGTTGCTCGATTTTGAGATTTCCGAAATTTTGGAAAGCCTGAAAATAGTCAACTGAAAAAAAAAACAATTGAAATATTTTCGTAAAATTCAAACTGGTTTGTGTGTTTTTCGATTGTGGCATTTTTTTGAAAATCCAAAAATTTTCCAATCTTAACATGAAAAATTTCATTTTACACATCTGCGGACATTTTTCCGGGTATGTGCCCGATTGCGGCAAGTTTGCTGTGGCGGGCATTCAAACAAGGGACCTACAAGGACCGTGGGGTCCTGCTTTTTTGACAACCCGCTTTATTTAAACCACCAAAAATTGATTGTTAAGCAGTTTAATCAAATAATAAGTATTTTCGACAATCTAAAATTATTTAAATAATTTCGATCAAATTGATTTCAATTTTGAGCGCGAAATAAGCAAAATTGGGAGTTTTTATTTAATTTTTGAAACTCATCCAAAATTTCAAATTTTTTGGTGGACAAAAATTAGTTTCGATTTGATCTACTCGATATGCTTGAAAATTACAGTAAAGGCATTAAACGCCTAGTTTTTTTTCAAATATCAATCAGATATTTGTCCGCAGATGGAAATTATTAAAACAATTAAAAATTTTTTGGTTCAACTAAACGAGAAAATTTGAAATTATAACCAGCGGTTATATACTACATATTTAAAAATTCAATCTAGGGGTAAAAATTATTTCTTTTCGCGTCAGGACCAACTAGAAATTCAATTCGATTCTAAAAATATCCAAAATTCTGCGGCACGTGTAAATTCTCAATTTTTTATTGTATTGCCTTCAAAATTCATGAATAGGCTCATTATTGAGATCAACATTGTTCAGAAGGGTCTCATTTCCCCTAAAAAAAAATTCGTCACTTCTTTTTATTGTTTAAAGCGATTTCTCATATTGTGCATCAATTTTTGGCTCAATGAGCTTGTTGAAAAAAATGGGAAAAAGGCCAACGCATTATTAATTGCAACAACTCATGAAGATGAAGAAGAACAACTTGAGAAGCACCAATCAAATGGTGAATAATTGCAGGCGGCTCGCCACCATTAATATCGACACCAATTTCGTCGAGAGTTCGTGGCGAGAAGCTGGTGAACTATATGGAAGGCTCGCCGCCGTCATCATCAGCCTCGTTGCCGCCGACACCGTGAGTTTCATCAATTCGAATTGCCGCCTGTGGGTCTCGTGTGGAATGGAAAAAAAGATCAACGCGACGAGCAAAACGTGCCAATGAGCCCCAGTTTGCTCAGAAGGGACCAATCAAAACGAAATTGAGAAGAAATATGTATGAGAGCGACGATCATAATGTTGCCGCCTCCCTCATCCCTTTTCCGTTTCATCGTCATCATTTATTTCTTTCTTTCTTTCTTCCTTTTTTTGGTCATCATTGATCTCGAAGCGACTCGTCATTTCATCCCGCAACACTTTAAAGGCGCATCGCTCAATTTGTCCTATCCATGAAATGTACATTCGCCGATTTCGGCGCGAACAAAATGTGTTCTAATCCCGATTTCCTGATACCCATTTTTTGAAACTACTATGACTCGTTTAATTTTAATCGCATTTGGCTGCCTAAAAAGGAATTCCGACATAGTTGATAGTTTAAAGGCGCATTGGTTTCGAAATAGTTTAAAGGTTGATAGTTTAAAAGCGTATTGGTTTCGAAATGCTTCACAGAAAGAAAAATGAAAAAATACCATAATTAAAAAAAAATTTTTGGAAATTTCGTGATGAATGCTTCTTAGAAGACCCCCCACCCTTAATGCAGCAAAAATCTTTCAAAATGCTTATACGACATTAATTATACGTATATACCTAATAGTAGTAGGCAATTATAGAAAATTCTTGGAAAAAATTGCAAGCAAGAAAACCCCAGCCATTTGTTTTTTGGGTCCGTGATAGTTGCGTCGCGGTGTTTGCACACTGCTTTTGCGCATTACAGTTGTTGAATTCAAAATTCAAAATTGCGTCAAATATGGCTAGTCCGCAAACACCGCATCGCAAATTTCAGAGATTGGACCCCTCGATTGGATGTTTGATCTTCTATATAAATAGGCACCCACCTCACACCAGCCCTATTTTTTTTTCAATACGGCGATGTGACATGCTCGATTTCCTGAGAGGGCGGTCGTCGGCGGCCTGCGCGTCGCATTGATTATGCAGCGCATAATATCAATAAGTATGTGTTTTATTCAGCGGATTAGATTGGCGAAACGCGGCCGCGGCGAGCAACAACGTCAAAACCAAAAAATGACTAGAACATTCCTCTTCAATCTCTTCCCTTCCCTTCCCCCCCCCCTCTCCCATCTCATTTGCCTTTTTCGACTTTGTAGATCACGCCCGATTGATCTGATGTCATTCTTCTATGGATTTGACAAATCATTTCGAGATGCTTAAAATTGATCTTCGCATTGCTTTTTCTCACTGCGGACACATTTCCGGGTTTCAACAATATCCGAAGATGGAAATGTCGAAAGTGCATTTCTCAATTAACTCAATTGCCTTAATTGAATCCATCTGCGGACAATTTAGAAGGTTTATTTAACAAAAATTGGCGCGATTAATTCAATTTTATTCGTTTGAGGTGAACCTATGAAGAATTCGAGGATAAGATTATCTTTTGAAAAAAAATGTCGAACTTATTTTTGAGCAAATCAGTCATACTCAATATCAAACATTTTCAACTCTCAATTTAATTCTCGCATGAATTAGATATAAGTAGATCAAGCTCAACGAGCTTGAGAGGCTTGAACAGTCAATTGTCTAGCTCATCGTTGAACAAACTTGATATGTCTCCTAAAATTGAAAATTAAGCTTAACCTTTTCAAAAGCCTAACTAAGGTGGTCCAGCTCATTGAGCAGATCCAAATAAAATTGCAATTTTTAAAGTCTATAGGACAAGAGGATTAGCATTTGCAAAAAGATTAAAGACGAACTTAGGTGGTCCAGCTCATTGAGCAACAACTAATTCAAGCCCGCTTATTTATAGCAAAGGAAGCCCCCAATCATTTAAGTGATGCCAATTAGGGTATTGTGTATTACCATCAGACCCCCCCCCTATTTTCTCATCTCACCAAATGATAGGCAACAAGTCTCGATAATTCACGGCTTCGTGTATTTCTCCCTCTCTCTCAATTCGAACACAATTAATCAGGTTTTTTGTCTCGTTCTGACCCCCCCCCAACACCCAAATCATACATATTTTGTCGTCTCGTCGAAACAGTTGTCTCGGGGGTCCCCGGAGGTTATCTATCTCATCCGAGTTGCCATGGACATCAATTTCCGGTGTGCACCGAATTTCGGGCAGCGAGCAGAAGGACCGAAAAAAAGTGAATCCCAAACATGGTGAATGGATTAGGAATTTTGTAAACAATGCATGCGGGTCCACAATTTTTTTTTTGAGGGGCTCCACAGATCGAGGTGGATTTGGAATGTGCCAATCAAAAATTATTATTTCTCATATTTTTTTTATAGATTTTTTATTAGTGTGCTTTGCTCTGCTGCTCCGCGGCGAGAGCAATTACGGATCAAAACGGGATTCCGAGAATGTGACACATTTTCGGGTGGGGGTTGGAATATTGCGAATAAAAATTTATATGAAAATACTATATATCGTTGAATACCGACGAATTTCAATAAGCGTTGCTTATTATTTAAATTTTCTTATAATTATTTTTGATCTACATTGAAAATTACAGTAGACATTAAAGGCGCATGCGAAAATTTGCGATCAAAAAATGGCCCATTCAAATTTGTCCAATTTGCGTGAATACCGCAACGTTGTCCGCAGCACGATAACTCTCTGAGCACCTCAAATTTGTTGTCTTGAAATTCGAATGAGAACCATCAATTATTTTTCCGTTTATTTTCGTTGTCGAGCCGCCGTCTCGCCGTCGCGCGCCTCTCGCCTCTCCACACTATTTCGCGCAATCGAATTGCAGTCAAAACGGTTAGTCGAGTCATTGAGCTGGGCGGAGTCTCGCCGTACAGGCGGACTCCCGGCGGCGATCGCCGTCCTCCGACGCGTCTCGTCTCATCGCAATCATCGTTGTCGCTCACCTCGCGATCATCCTATAGCTCGCATCGAACAATGATACAGTAAGTTGATTTTGATTCATTCCATTTGTTTTTTGTTGTTCAAAGGAAAAACTCGTCGGAATTGTCATTTCTCAAATTTTACAAGTCCATTTAAAGGAGCACACAATGTAATGAAAATCGGGATCGATTTTGGTCAAATTTCCGGACCACTCAAAAATCCAACCAATAAATTGAGAAAGAATTGAATTAGATTCAAACCATATCGAGAAACGAATTAATCATTTTCCATCTGCGGACATGTCAGGTGGAAAATTCCAAAAGCGAATCTCTCCCCAAAAAAAAAAAATTCAGCGAATTCTTGTTTTTCAGTGGCCAACGCCAAAAAATTGTATTATTTAAACGTCAAATTTGGACGTATGAAATTGACATAAAATAAATGAATCGGATGAGCTGAAAATGAAATGAAATTCGGCATTCTGTGATGAATGCCATGTCAAAAAATCATGTCATCGATCATGTCCATCATTATCTCAAATTTCGCCTCTCATCCACTCGGTTTTTTTGTGTTGCTATTTCTGATTGCATATGATTATTATTTTCTTTTCTTTTCGCATTTTTTTTGCTCGTGCTCTCGACTCACCATTTTTCAAATAATTCACGCTTCACTTCATCGGACTATGTTTATTTGAAACAATTGTCTCACCAAAAATATACTGCTCTTGTTGCTTCTCGCGTTTGCCTAAGGGACCATCGAATGTTTGATTTTGGACTGCGCGATTTTGCCGATTGCGATCATTTCGATGCTCGTCACTTTTTTGTTTTTGGTTGAACCCCGAAGCATGTCCGCAGCAAGCAAACATAAAGCGGCTCCATTCGGGCGGAAAATTTCAAAGCCAAAATTCGGAGTTCCTTGAAAATTTGAAAAAAAAATAGCATTATTGACAAGTGTTTTTACGAAACAGTTGTCTCGAGACCCATTTAGATTTTTAATGGCTCACAAGCACAAATATCTATATATTTTCACTAGACAAAAGGTAGAAGCTGACACGAGTTGGGGTGGTAATAAAAATGGGGCGAGGCCCGTTAGATAAATGAGTGTGCCAAGTGATGCCGTCGCCGCTTTTTTTCCGGCGATCAAACACCGAGCACGGAATTCCAAATGAGGAACGCCTCGTCATTCATGTTTCATTTAAATATGTCGCATTTTGTCTCGCGAAAAAAAATGCGCTTCTTCAATTTTTTTTTGTTCACGTTTCACATGAAAAAAATGATTTTGCAAAAAAAATTGGCGACCTTTTTATTTTTAATAAATATTCATGTCTCATTTCTAGCATCACGTCATGAATATTCAGGCTGAATTTCGGAAAAGATTTCCCTGGAATTGAAAAAAACGCATTACAGCCAGAAATTGAAACGTGGAATTAATATCATTCTTATATATTTTCGTTACAAGTTTTTGGAAAGTTTGCAATGAAAAAAAAAACGCATTGCAGCCAGAAATTGAAAAAATGAAATGATTTCACTCATACAAATATGTATTTTCAATAAAAATTATTAGTTTTTAATTTCAAAAAGAAAACGCATTACAGCCAGAAATTGAAAAAGTGAATTTTTTTTTTATAATTTGTACAATGTATTTTCACACTTTTTTTTCATATTTTGCGGAAATTCTGGTAGTCAATTCAAATGTCAGTAGCCAGGTTTTTTTCACTGAATTGTGATTCCTCGAAAATCCGAAATTGCTCCAGTTTCTAGTAACTTCTTCCAACTAAAAAAACAGTGACATCGCGATAAAAATTAATGAATTCATCGTCAGTGGTTTGAAGTAGTAGCAGCTGAAAATTGCAGTCCCCTCTTCTCATTCATAGTGCTCTTGAATCGCTTAAAAGATCCAACAATCATAAAACGAGATTTTATGAGCACATAGTAGTATTCTTGCCGATTGGGCGTGGCCATCTCGTCAAGTAACACACAAATACACGAATTCTCTATCTGTGCGTGTGTGTGCTTCTTTATTTTCATCGAGGATTACGGTGGCTGGTTGAAATGGCACTGCTGATTGCGCCGACGGTCGCTGCGTGAGTTGATCAACTATCAAACATCATTCCACCAACAACAAAAAAATGCGATTGGTGAGATTCGCGAAATTGTCGCAATTTCAGACAAATCGCCTCGGGAAGCACCTCAATGGCGGCCGCTTTTGAGCGGGAGACGTCGGTGGAGAATGGAGCCGGACAGCCGGATCGCGCCAGCATCGACGATCGCACCAGCCAGAAGTGGGTTTGAGTTTTGGGCGCGTCGACACCGATTCGTGATTGTAGGGCGCCCGATGAGGATGTCGAGAGTCGAATGATACCAATGGATCGTGGAAGCCATAAATCAAGCATTCGAGATTGCACCAATGATTCGATGCTTCGCTTGAATATTGGTGGAAGTAGCTATCGGATCCGAACGCGATCCATTCTCAAATTTGGCCCGAAAACCTTGTTAGGTATGTCAAACGCGATATCGAGCGCAATTTTTGATGGAAGTGCCCATAAAACCAAACATGAATTGTCAATTCGCGTTAGCATTTGAAAATTGCTTGAAAGACGTAAAATGGCAAAGATTCTTGATCTACTACATGTTTTTGGTTAAAGCGAATCTGTAAAATTGTTTGCCAAAAACAGCAGAGGACCCGTGTTTGAATCGCCAGTAACAACAAATAGGCGATGGTGGCGTATCCCGAAAAATGTCCGCAGATGTTTACAATGAATTTTCGATTGTTAACATTTGAAAAAAAAGGGTCGAATTTTTGACATACCTGAAATTTTTGAATCTGAAATAGTGAGGAAAGAAAGTGCGCTCTACCGCACACTTTTTAAAATATTGCTTTTCTTGCGGAAATTCCAAATTTTTTAAATTTTTCGATAAACTTTCAAATGTGAATTTAATTATTCTTGTTTGACCGAATCTCCAATATGGTTTTTTTGTTGCAGGCAGATTTTGTCGCATGAACCATGAGCACCGTCGCCAATGGGCCGATTGGTACTTTGAGGATCAGGACGAATATTTCTTCGAGCGTGTGCCAAGGTAGAGTTCGGTTTTTTTTAATCGCCGACACAACTGTTGCTTGCTCAACGAACTGGTAGCTCATTAATTTTCGATCCGTTCTTTGCCCTTTACACACGAAACTATTTGGTACACCAACGGAAAATGAATGGGTTGTGAGCCTGAAAATTGAACACAAGTGTCTATGTGCTTGTGTGTAAAAATAGAATTTTTTTTGATGGCGAGAAACAAACTGAACATGACGGATAGACATGATCGCGATTTCAGGTACTTTGACCCGATCTACGATTTCTATGCGACCGGCAAATTGCACGTACCAAAGGATCTATGCTTCGACAAATTTATGGCCGAATTACGGTTTTGGGCGGTGAGCAAATCGAGAATGGATGAGTGCTGCTCGCCGTTTGCTCAATACTGTGTCACCATGGGCGATCCCAGGTGTACGGTGCGTTCTTTTCTATAATGGTCTTGACGCGAACATATAAAATTTGATTAAAACATAAAACTCGCTTGAAAATTTTAGGACGAGGAAGATGAAGTTGCCAAGGTATAATAGACATATAACTCATCAACATTTGTTTTTTTTTTCTCCAAACATTTACTAAATTCGTCTCCCATTCTTTTTAACTCTAGTAACCAACATCTTATCGAGATGACGCGATTCACGATGAAAAATTGCCCAATTTCCAGGAAAAGGACCATTTCATCGGCGTGCGTTTCGCGAACATTCGACGACGGCTTTGGTTGATTCTTGAAGGACACACGCAATCGAAATGGTGGAAGGTAATTAGAAGAGAGATTAATTATTTAATTACCGTTGTGGGAATGGTCCTTTGATACCACAAAGATGTGAAAAATTGTCTAACGCATTTTTTTGTTGCAGGCGTTTGAGATCATTTCGACGGCGTTCGTGGTCCTTTCAATTTCGGCGCTCATTCTCGGCTCGATTCCCGAATTTCAAGTTCCGCAAAAGACCGAAGATGGCCATCTTGTGTACGCCACCGCCATCTATCCAACATATCCGAACGGCGGCGGAATGACGGT
The DNA here is from genome assembly GCA_902829315.1 of Caenorhabditis bovis. NCBI lineage: Eukaryota > Metazoa > Nematoda > Chromadorea > Rhabditida > Rhabditidae > Caenorhabditis > Caenorhabditis bovis. The sequence goes on from CADEPM010000008.1 coordinate 1,878,374, forward strand.
GGAGAGTCGAACGGTGATACGAGAAGGAGCCGATAATTCGGTACGATATTATTCTGTTGTTCATTCATTTTTCGTCTGGCTTATGCGCTTTTCAGATTACCGCTGACGCTGGAAATTCTAATAAAAAAGAAAAGGTTTTTTTTTGGTTGTAGTTTTTTTCGACAACAACTAACACACCATTTCTGAGTGATTTAATTTCGAAGCTATCCTCATTGCGATGAAACATTCATGGATTCCAGGTGGAAATGACCGAGCATCCGGTGTTCACATGGGTCGAAAACGTGTGCGTGATCTACTTCTCCATCGAATACGCGCTTCGATTCATTGTGTCGCCGCGAAAGTTGGCGTTTGCTCGCCAGATTCTCAACGTCATCGATCTTTTATCGATTGCCCCATTCTATTGTGAGCTTCTTCTCTGGCTGGTAACGTTTCACATCGATGTCGACCAATGGCTGATCGAAATCGTTTTTAGTGCGGAATCAGCGGCGAGAATGTGCGAAATGTGACCTGGGCGTTTCTGACGGTTCGCCTCCTTCGCGTCCTTCGCGTCATCCGAATCGCGAAGCTCGGCCGATTCTCGCCGGGTCTCGCCAATTTCGCGTTGACGATTCGAAAATCCAAGAAGCAAATGCAAATGGTTGGTGTCGTCATGCTCACCGTTGTCATCTTCTTCTCAACATTGATCTACTTCCTGGAACGGGATGAGCCCAACACGAAATTCACCAGCATCCCAGCGACATTCTGGTGGTACGCAAAAAAAAGAAAAAAAATGAATTCATTATTTTTTAATTATCAGGTGCGTTGTGACAATGGCAACGGTTGGCTATGGTGACCTTGTGCCGGTGACACTCGCCGGAAAACTAGTCGGAAGTGGGGCGATCGTTTGCGGTGTAATGGTGCTCGCCCTACCGATTACTATAATGGTAAACTACATATAATGGCATAGTTAACTATAATTGCGCAATAATTGTGTTAAAGGTCAACAACTTCATGCAAGTCGTCAAATTGCGCGAAGAGCAAATCGTGAAAAAGTACGCGCAACAACACGGCGATCATGTCTAATCACTATTATCATTATTATCATTTTGTAACGGCTTTCGGTGAATTGCATTAGTCTAATCGATCTCCAGGCCCCCTCTTTATGGTGTTATTCAGATTTCGCAAAAAAAACTATTCAGATTCGGCCACGTCCAGAATTTTTGAAGCCTACAATACCACAGTTTTTTTTTTAAATCGCTGCAAGAATCATAAAATGATATTATATACGCCTTTAATCATAATTGACAAAATAGGAAAATTTGAATGAAATAAAAAGCTGTGGAACTATAGGTTTCGAGAAATCTGGCCGTGGCCGAGGTTTTTTTTTGGATTTTTTTCTGCATTGCCTTTTTTTGCGAAATGTGCATAGCAACATTACACATAATTGTTATTCGAATAGACGCGACACCATATTGGGTATGTATAGAAGTTACCAATTTATGTTTGCTGCTAATCAAACCCAAACAAATAAAGTATTTTCTGCGAATGATGAAATAGGCGAGGAAGGCACGTAATGCAAATGTCCAATTCTTGGTTTCTGATTGCACTAATTACCATAATAGGGAGTAGTTGGGCATGATAAGAAGGGGAACCGATGGACTTGGGCCTTTTTAATCCAAATCCGGTTCGATCCGCCGGCTCAATTCTTCTTATCATTGATGGATAACGAATCATAGGTTCTCGTCTTGTTTATTTGTTTTTTGCCCTCCGACACACGTCATGTGGTCATTTCCTCATTATCCATAATAATAAAAATAATGGGCAATGTTGTATATGTATTATCAGCATTGATAAAGCGCAGTGTATATTATTAGTATTATTAGTATTAGTATTATACAGGTCATTGGCGCATATATAATTAATGCATTTCGGCTATTATATCGGAGACAAAATTCGACGCTCGATGGCCGCCTTCTTTGGCAATCTCGAGCACTTCTTCGTGCGACACTTCCACGGAATTGTCGGCGTCGAGATTCGCGCTGGAAATTAATTTCGAATTTCATTAATAATCTCCCATTTTTTTTGGCATTACATATTAGTGATCAATGAGATTCCGAGCACTTTGATGCCGAGCTGCCTGGCGACGGTGACCTCGTGACACGTCGACATACCGAGCGCGTCGGCGCCGACGGTTTTGAATAGTTGCACCTCGGCGGGACTCTCGTATTGCGGACCGCCGGACATCACATAGACGCCCTCGAATAGACGCATATTGTTGCGTTGAGCGATGCTGGTGGCGAGCACCCTTGAATTTGATGGGTTGTGTTGATTGAACCGATCGGGACTCACCTCAACGATTTGTCGTAAGCGTCATGGACGGAGACGAATCTCGGCCCGAATCGCGGATCGTTCATTCCGACGAGCGGCGAGAAGCCGGCAAGCGCCGGCAGAAAGATGTGGTCCTTGATGAGCATCAAATCGCCGTAGCGGAACTTCTCGCTGATGCCGCCGGCCGCGTTCGACACAATTATCGTTTTGACGCCGAGCTGATGCATGACGCGAACCGGAAGTGTGCACTAAATTTGAGCATTCATCGCGAATCGATTATTGATCATGACGCTACCAATGCTAGATCCATTTTGTGCTCGTACGGATGAAATCGGCCTTGAAGGCAAATGACGCGCTTGCCGCGAATCGTTCCAAATATCATGTTTCCTTTGTGGCCGACGACTGAAAACGACACAATTGATAAATATGGAAGGAAAAAAAAAAAGCGGTGTCACCATGCGTCGTCGGGAATCCGGGAATTTTCGAGTAGGGCAGAATTGTGGCGTTTTCGACGGCGTCGCCGATCGGGCCGAGACCCGAACCGCAAATGATTCCGATCTCACCATGAGCGGCATCGCCGATTTGCTCGCGAATCGACGCCACCACCGCCAGCAAATCGTCATAGTTTCGCGGGCTGAAATGAATCGAGAGTCAAAAAAAAAGGGAAAAAACGGAAGTGAATGCTGATTCGGAACTCACTCAATCGTGGCCGTCGGCTCGACACCACCAACCGGCGCGTTATTATTGTTCATCGACATTTCGAATGGGAAAAACCGTGGCGATCTGTAAAATTGGCAATGTATCAATTTGACGAGATAAGGGCTTGAGAAGGGTGAGGCTAGGGGGGGGAAGGGATGTCAGCGACAAAAAACAAATTGGCATGGTCGGGGCCCAAGAGGAAGCGAGGTCAGCTGAATGGACCACGTTTGGCGGTGGGAATGAGCGAAATGATAATCATTGATAACTCATCGAATCGGTTATCATTTGACGACGAAAAAGGCGGTCCTCTCACTATGTCGTATGTCTGTGTTTTTTTGGCGTGCCATTCACCAGAGAGCACGCTCTCGCAATCGCTGATTCCAGGAATCCGATAAGGTGTTTGTACACATATCGGAGAATCGTTAAAATTTTTTGCCCAGTGCGCGCTATTAAAATGTCAATCAGTCATTGAGAATTGTCCGCAGATGGTTTCACATATCATAAGGCGAATTAATCCATTTGAAGTTAGCAAAGAGGGCACACGTGACTATTCAAGAAGCCACGCCCCACAGAATGGCGATTGTGTGACAAAATCATCCAAACAGAACCATTCTCTCTCTCTCTTTCCTTTGGTGTGAAATTGACATTAGCGATAAGGGACGAGAAAAAAAAACCGAATTATTTGGCGCGTCGCTTATCAGGGGGCACGGAAATTTGTAGTGTGTGACACGAGGTGGCGAGCGAGTAGTTTCAAGAGATCATCATCAACTCGACTGTTCGCGTGGGAAAAAAAAAACATAATAATTGGGCCGTCATCATTTTGTTTTTCGGATTCAACAAAATGCTAGAAAATTACTGGAAAAAAAAGAGACAAATGGGTAGTGTCGTCAAATCAAATGCACGAGTCCGTAGAATTATTATTATTTTCGAAGTGGAATTTGTCAAAATGTCTTGAAGAAAATCGCACTTTGAAGAGGGCATTTGAAAAAAAAATGGTTTGTTTCGAATAATTCGGTGGTTGATTTGAATCGGACAAATTTGGACTGACTTGATTGACCTTGAAATATGTCGAATATTAACCGAAATAAAAACATTGTATGGGTTCTAGTTGGTTGGGGGTTTTTTTTTCATTTTTGCGACCGCCTTCCTTTTTAAATACGTGCCCGAAATTGAAAGTGAGAGAAGCGATTATTGGAAAGTTCAAACGATTATTCGCAAATTGAACTCTCTACGCTATTCCAAATATGGGAGACCTATCTGTCGCCAAAATTTGACCATTTTTTCCAGATCACATCAATCAAACAATCGGCATTTTTGTGATGATTACTGATAGTTCTCTCTTTTTTTTTTTCAATCGGATTTTTGCTATTGAAATCGAACCTTTTAAGGTTATCACTGCGCCAAAGACAATTCTGAAACGTTTCTCTTCTTGGCAAGTCTAGCCATGGGTCTCGAATGGAATCGCCTTGGAATCAAAAGATCAAAATGAATGTCATCAAATCATTCCAACTACGATTTCGATTTTCCGCTTTTCGCATATACATATATATATTTTTTTGAAAAATGATAAACCCATAGATTTTCGTTGAATCAAACCGAACAACACTAGCAGGTCAATGAAAAAAACAATTGCTGGTCGAAAATTTGGTAAATCAAATAAAAATAAGACAACAAAAACGAAATCGGGAATATTTTCGCTTGCAATTCAATTTTTTAAAATCATTCAAAATTCTTATTTGAGAATGACAGCAAAAATTTGGGGGTTGTTCTGTTCAGAAAGATACACGCGATTGATATTGTCGGATTCGAACGAACTCGAAAAAAAAAACATATTGGCTATGTGCCAATGGGTTTCGAAATGTACACGATAATGCGTACTTTGCATTTTAACCTACGCGCATTTAATACTCAGCCAATGCCGAATTTATCCTCTGATTTGAACCCTATACTGTATGAAAGGCTTTTTCAATAAATTTACCTCAATGTGTTCGAATCATCACGAAAAATTAAGGCAATCTATAGAGTGATATAATAGAATTTTTTTGAAATCTTGAAATCGATTCTGAAATTTTTGAAACTGTTTCGAAATAGCGGTTTTTATCAAATTTTTGGTTACAAAATCCTGATTTTCTAATATTTACACTGTTTTGCATAATTTCAGCCGGAAGACAGCTCAATTCTAAATTTTCGCAATATTAGGGACCATAATTCTTGGCGAGGAAATTTGAACAGATTCCATGAAATTTCTAACATAAATTTGTGTGGTGCTTCTCCCATTTGTATATTTTTCACATTTAAATTCACCTCTTGAAGATTGAGCGATTCTTTTTTCCTAGAATTTTAATATGTAGAACTGAGGGAAGACTAGTTTTGATAGAGTAGAAAAATTAATTTTCAAAATTCAATTAATTATTTTTTTCCGATTTTTTTCTTCTTCATTACTCCAATAAATTGCCTTGGTCCAATCAAGTTAAAGATCGGCTTAAAAAAATTTTTTTTTATGTTGGCTTAACAAATGACGATTCAACTATGTACATAAGTATGAATTCATTTTTAATTATTTATATAATTTGTCTCAATTTGAAATTTGAATTTAAATTTTTAAGCTTACAATTTCAAACCTTTGTGGCGATGATATTGGCTATCGTCGAAATATTTCGGCAGGTTTTTACCGAAAAAAATCGTCCATTAAATATCTCATCACACAATAAAATCAAGCGGACACAAAATGGAATAATCTATTCCATCTAGGGGGTAACATTATTAATGAAATTTGCTACCATCTAAAATTCACGCGAAACCCCATGGAGGAGTTCATATTCAAAAAAAAAAGCTATCGGCGGAACCCCCACCGTGGGACCACAAATATATTTCATTCATACGAAGCCACGAAGCTGAGCATATGCCCAATGTCACACAATTGGTAAATTATGTGTCCGCTGCATTTTATCTGTTCCCAATGTTATAATTTAAATGATAATTAATTCTAAAATTTTTTATTTAATTCAAAAAAATTCTTCGGAATAAAACAGTTGGAATTCGATGAGATAAGATATGAAAACCGTTTTGGTATTGTCGATGTCAAAAACGAGGCGGGACCATCAAAATTAGGGCCGACTAAAGTGAATCGTTGACTGAAAATGAAATGCGCGTAAGCTTTAACGACTTACAATTAAATTCACATCGCAGTTTTGGGGAGTGGTGCATTTTGGCGGAAGATGTATGCACACAGTTTACTGCACATTTCAATCCATGGGATCAATTAATTTCGCCAGTATGAAAGCGAAATTGTGTAGTTTTTTTTTGGAGAATTTTTATACACCAATAATTCTTTCCTACGTAGCCGCGAAAATTCGGTATTTCTATATGTCGAATTATCGTTGAAAAAATTTAATAGCCGAAATTTTTATTTTCGGCAACTTGCCGAAATTGCCGAAATTAAAAATCACTTTAAAAACTGATAAAATTGGACGTTATAAAACCTCAAACTTTTTCTTTAATGCTGTCTACCAGTTTTCACATTAATTGGTTAATTAATTAATTTTCAGTTGTGTACTGAGTACGCTGAAATAATCTGTAATAACAGCCACGCAATTATTCGTTTTAGGAAGGAAGCTTTAGAATTTCTTATAATATTTTAGAGTTTATTATTGAAAATTTGATTCTCAAAATAATTTATTTGATTTTCCTGGCTTACAATTAAATCCACACCGCAGTTTTGGGAATGGTGCATTTTTGCGTGACAGTGTATGCACAACTTTCAAATTTTTGGATGACATGCAAAATCCATCTAATATTATATTGAGTTGATGAATAATATGAACAGAGAAATGTTTGACGATATTTCTTCGATATGGAAAATTGTTCCCTCAAACGCTTCTGCATTTATAGCAGCTCGACAAACTCATCGGGCGAAACACGCAGGTTTCGCAATTTCGCCGCCAGGAAATCAGCCAATTTCTTTTATTCTTACTATTTTTTTTTCTCTTAAAAGTTGTCATTGTTTCAGCGAACACGAAAAAAAAAACTCTTATTTCTCTAACTAGGCTTTCCGAAAATTTGATACTCAGGTAAATCGAATAAAATATTTTGAGATTCATTGAGAAACTAACGTCTCTCTATAATATTTTAAATTTTTCTCAATCAATTTTAGAAATTATTATTAAAAGATTTTAGAATTTATTGAGATAACATAGAATTTGCTCAATAAATTTTAGAAAATCTTATTCTCAAAATATTTTATTTGATTCACCTGAGTAGTTGTGCATACACTGTCACGCAAAAATGCACCAACGCTCAAAACTGCGGTATGGCATTGCAATGTACGCAATTTCGCGTACTTCTCGCTGCCTCGTGACGCATTGGCACCTAGCCAATATATATTTTTTAAATTCCGTTCAGTCGTTTCGATTTCGAGCCAGCCGCGTCGCGTATGCGTCGCGGTCGGCTTCGGTTTTCAGTTGGAAAAAAAAAGAATGCGTCGAAATTGAGAGCAAGTCGGTGTTTTTCGGTATAGCTATTCATCATTGGGGGTTCTTTTTAATAATTTGGAGAATTTTAAAAATTTTATATTTCCATTTAATTGCCGATTGCCGCACAATTGTGTAGAAGAAAATTCAAAGATTTTAGGGACCATCATTTTTGCCACTGATATATATATATTTTTGGTAATATGGTCCAGATTCAGCTGCCAAACTCGATTAGGCTTCTCGACGGTAGGAAAACTTGAATAATTTAGGCCAGACGCACTATTTTACCTTGTGCGCCTTTAATGCCTACTGTAATTGATTCAGTTGCCCCTGACATACCGTCGTGAAACGGATTCACTTGGAGGTGATCGAATCGGCTCATCCGCATTGCTCGTTCTTTCACTCTGAACTAGTCATTCGATAAAATGTCCGCAGATGGAAACATACAATTCTTTTCGACGATTTACAGCACATCTGAAAACTCAAGCCAATGCCCATCACTAATCTTCAACAAACCAATTATGTTAATTAGTTGGAGTTAAATCAAGTATCGAAAATTCTCGAAATGTTTCCGAATCGCACGTAAATAATCGAAAAATCAAATTGTTGACGTTCGCTTTCGAATTTTTACAATTTGCGGAATTTTCAGCCCCTCAAAAAAGAAAAGAAATATTAATGAAATTCCTCGGTGTAAAATGATATCGAAAATCGACACAAAAACATACTATAGCGAATAGTTTAGCAAACTAAAAATAATAAGAAACAACATCAACAAAAACCAGTTGAACTGACTAGTACGTTCGAAAAAAAAACCACTCAAAAAATTGGTATGATTAATTGGGGCTATCAATTTTCACCAAATGATATCATAGGACAAAAATTGTTTCAATTTATTTTTTTTTCATCTGCGGACAATTGCCTTGGTCAAGACTACATCTGCCTTCAAATATTTGGGTTTGGACTGTCAAGAAATTGTCCGCAGCTTGTTGCTCATAATAAATATTCCAATGAATAGTCGATGTGGGTGTATTCAATAAAGATCGAGCAAGAATATAGCGAACAGTCCGATTTCATCGTTCTCTTTCTCTCTCGCATTTTTTGTACAAATGGCTTGGTATTTGGATGGAATGAAATGGTTAAGAACATGTTTCTTCTTCTTCTTTTTTTTCTCGCGACGTCGTCGGAGATAAATGACCGAGGTGGAGATTCGACGATCGAGATGTTCTCTCATTTGATCATCGAAACTGAACCGAATGATTTTCAACTTGGCAATTCTTTAAGAAAAACACCGAATTGATTCCTGTCTTGTTTGATTGTGCTGTTCGGCCTCGAACGATGTACGCAGGTTGAATCATTGTTGCCTTCTATGAGGAATACACTCTCGCTGTCCCTATAAAAAATAAACAATCTGCGGACACCTATCGGGTCCTGCTCATCAAAAAAATGTATTGTCGGCGGAAAATTGGCAAAATGCCGAAAAAAAAAAAACAAAGAGTGTGGTCTTGGAGCAAAAACAAAAGTGTAGATTTACGGGCCTATAGGTTAAAGGCGCACCGGAACCTCTTTTTCAATTTTTTGGCATTTAGCCAATTTATCGCGACGTCGACAATATACTATAGAGGTGCGTCGATTGGATAGTCCGTGCGGAGTACACAAAGCGCGTGTCGAGCGGTCCCCGGAGAGGGGTGAGGTGAGGCCTGAAAGATGTCCGCAGATTGAATCCAAGAGCCTGGCTAGCTAGTATCGTGTATCCTTGACATGACAGATAAGCGAAAGACCCAGTTTGATGACGAGCGACACAGATAAACGGCGGCATAGGCACAATGGAAGCATAGTGGAACGGCTGTGGATATCATAGGAATCTTATATGCAAGTTATATGGAAGCATAATGGAAGCATTTTTTTGCGGAACCGCGTGTTTCGTATATGGAATGAGCCGTATGCCTTCCATATGGGAAAATAAGAAAACAATTTGATTGCTGTATTCAAAATTTATTTCATATTAACACATTTATTTAATTTAAAATAAAAAAAACAACAATGAAATGAATTTCAATTAAGATATAATCAAACCATTAGTTACTGGCAACTGCCGAACTATTCGAATCATTGTCAGTACTGACATCGAGCGGGACGCTGTAATAAGTAGATTATAATGGGCCTATTAATTTGAAAAACTTGTAAACCATTGTTACGTAAACTAAATTTTTCGAGAAAATACAATCAGTTTTTTTACATCAATAATTTTCTTAAAAATAAAAATAATTTATTTTTATTGCATTTTTGGAAACCCTTTAGTGCACAAAATAAAAAGTGAATTGGCGGAAGAAAGAACAACTCCAAAATTTGAAGCAAAAAGGCATTTTGGTTAAAATTTCAAAGACATATGAATACTCACATCTGAGGGTTGCTGGTAGAATCAAGCAGCTTCCTTAATTGCGCCGCGAGCGCTTCCGGCGCTACACCAAATTTCCTTTGAAGTCGTTGGCGCATTCTATCGCTTAATCAAATAAATAAATTAATAGTCATAGTTCAAAATCTTACAGAAGATTATCCATGACTTCTCGAACCATGCGTAATGCTTTCGCTTTGAAGTCATTTGTCGGTTGTTGCCCAAAGCCATGGATAAGAGCATCTGTAATATAGATATTTGCAATAAAGTATAGGATCGTTATATAGTCGGCGTCTGGCGACTTCTGTACTAGAGCCCCACTTAAAAAGATAAATGCCACTGAATGATATTGGTACGAAGGCTGTACGGCAATCGGAAATTTCGGCGATTCGGCTAATGGCAAATTACCGATCGAAATTTTCTTCGGCAATTTGAAAAACCGGCAATTTCGGCAATCGGCAATTCCATTGCCGCACAGCCCTGATTGGAACCAAATAATCAACAAGCTTTAAACTTAGGAAGTACTTTATAAAGACTTCATTGCGCATATTTTTCTAATTGAAACCATTTCTGGAGTCGAACAGGCCAATTTTTGATGATAACAACTTACAAATTGGGCGTACGAAGGTTTAGGAATTGGCGTTGATTTTGTTGTTTGTGAGGACTGTGGAGAAAAATTTTTTTGCTGAGTTGGCGAGTAAATTGGACTATCTGGATCTGAAGTGTCGAGCGAATTTGGTTCCATGTTAGGGACTTCTGGTTCTTTGTTATTGACTTCTAGAGCAGTTTCAGTTATATCTGACAACACTCTCGATCTTGTCTTCATCTGTAAAAATTTCAAAACATTATGTTTTATTAAAAGAAAAAAGCGAGCGATAATAAAAAATATGTTAAAGTAAATAAAAATAAAACGGATTCGATGAGAAATTAAACACAATTCGATTGAGAAAATATTTAAATTCGATTTTAAAAGTGTCGGAAACGATTTGAAAACATCGTATCGATTTTAAAATTTTCGAATGCTATCAATTTATTTTTGGTTTCGATTTTGATGATAAATATGAAAATTTTTCCTTTATTTTTTAAAAACATTTTTCCTTTAATTTTGAAAAAAATTCTTTAATTTTTGACAAAAAAAAAAAACACAAAATCTTGAAAATTCATTGAGAAAAAGCAAAAGGACAAAAATTTTGAAAACGAATTTCGAAAATGTGAGGCGTGGCCGCATTGTGCAAAGCGGCGCACGGTTTTGCAATGCTGCGGCACGCCTCTTCTACGCACGTCTGCTACCAGTTTGGAGCAAATTGTGAGTAGTTTGCGATGCCAATTTCGGAAAAACCGGCAAAAATATATTAATACGACTAAATTGTAGTTGGCAATCTTTAAACAAAGTGAGGAACAGTTGACTGAATTAACATAAATCTGAGTAACATAAGTCATTAAATGGTAGAAGCTAAATTTCGTCCGTTGTGTATCATGTAATTTTCAAATTTTCATTGTTTATATGATAGCATAAGTTTTTTGTATTGATTTTTCTAGAAATTGTCTTGGTCTGCCGTCCAGACGCCAATTGTATAATGTTTATTGACATATGATTATTTTATCCATATTCCATCCATATTTGTTCCACGGCTCGCAAACACCGGAAGCATATTCATCCCGTTTTCATTCCATCCATATTCGTCCCATAATTCTTCCACAGCCACTAAGAATTACATTATGCTTCCTATATGGAAGCATTATGCTTCCGTTCCACAGATTTCCCACAATGCTTCCATTATGCTTGCGTCGCGCTTAATCAGTGCAGCGCGGCGATGGGGGGGGGGGCGGAGCCTGGAATCCCACCTCCTGTCAGCCAGCATTTTCACGTGAACGACTCTCTCTCTCTCTCTCTTGTGTGTTCGGCAAACTGCAAAGAAAAGATCATGCAAACATTTTTCGATCGACTCGTTCCTGACGAGGGGGGGAGAGGGTCGTGCTTCAAATTCCACCAAATCATCCTTCCAGAATCTCTCTTATTTTTTTCTGTGGTCTTCTCATTGAAAAGACCCCCCGGGTTCTCGTTTTTTTCGAAATGCCCGATTGTTTTGTTTTTCGACTCGATCGTGTGGAAACGAATCGAACGCAATTATGCACTTTTTGACATTCGATAATAATAATAATAATGCAATTATAGTGTTGGCTTTTGTCCCCTATCTTGCCATTTTAATGAATTTTTCAAAACGAAATAAGGTGGGTCTCGCGGCGAAGACATTCATTTTGTCACTCTGCGCCTTTAAATCCAAATTTTTAAGCTTCTACTTTTTTTATTTGACCCATTTCTCTTTGCATTTTTGCTTTTTATTCTCGGAAATCTTTTTTTTTTGATTTTCAAATCCACGTGGAATATTCGCGATGTTCACAACACAATTCCAAAAAATTGTGAAAATATCGCCAAAATTGGGTCTCGTTTGGAATTGAATTTTTCATAAATTATTTGATGAAGAATTTTGGTAGATCAAATTTTGTTGAAGAATGCGCCTTTAAACGTGCTTCTGAAGCTTATTCATTTTATTAATTGCATGTCTTAATATCGCAAAAAACCGAGCACCTTGTGTTCTAGTGGACCATCAAAAATGCCTTCAGCAGTTCAGAATTAAAGGACCATGCTATGGAGGGCCGTTGAATCAAACCTACAGGACCGATTGACTAGTTTTTTTCCGAATGAGTTTGCTTTACAATTACTTTGCCAGTTTGTCGCAGGCTGGTTTTCAATATGACAACTCGCTGCTGCGGACATTTCCAAACTTGGAATTGAGAGGTTTTCTGAGGAATTCTTGCAATTCAACCGGATTGTCTGCAATTTTTGGTGTTGACGTGTCCATCGAATCAACTATCATTCTGTTTGTTTATTTTTTGGGGTTCTCGAAAGAAAAGGTATCAAAAAAAAAGAGAAAAGTAAGCGATCGGGTTCAAGATCGCCGTCGGATGATGAGCACAAATATTTGCGCAGAAAATTTTTCGATTTTTTGCTATTATCACATTCTAATGAATTTTTTTTTGAAAGACAGTGTCTCGCACTTTCTTATCACCTTATTTTTCTTCTTCTTTCAAAGATTACAAACTTTAAAACATCATCGTTCGACCTGTCTCGTTTCTTCCATATTTGGGTCGGCGCCGCCCATATTACTAATAAGTGTAGTTTCATTCAACTTTTTTTTTTAATTTGACGGCATTCTCACCTCTATATTCATGTATTTCCATCATTTTTCGTGGTGTGACAATTGGCTGAAATTTTGTGCGCCTTTAAAAGTCGCATCGAATGGCACGTGATGTTCTCGTGACTCCTAGGAAAACGCGAATCGCTCGAATTGGAACCTCGATCGGGTGGATCAAAACGAAATGGAATATTATATCGAAATCGTGCTGCGGACAATTTTCGCCTCAAAAACACACCGCCTAAATTGCGCGATTTTTTCCGGAAAACTTTTTGTAAACAAAATAGTTATTATTATTATTATGATACGGTAGCCATAGATAATTGTCACATGAGCACATGCATGAGCATTTATGGAAATTGTAGGCAATTTTCGAGTCGAGCACGACAAATGTTTAAATAGCATCGAATTCGAGACGTTTCTAAACGGGTCTCGTTTACAAATAGCCACCCCCACATTGTCCGCAGATGTCATTTCCTATAAATTTTCATTGTGGTTGGATTTTTTTGAAGCAAACAGCCAGAATCGGACCCAACCTATTTTGAACCTTTCATCAATTTTCTGAATTATTGAATTTCACAATTTTCATTTAAAAAATTCTATAATGGAATATCGAAAAATTGAAATTGAAAATTGTGCCCAGAAACGCCAAATTAATCGGAATAAAAAATTTGAAGATTTTCAATTTCAAAAATTGTTTTGGATACTTTAATCAAATGCACATTTGGGTCTCACAGCGATCGATTTTTTTTCTGCAAGACCGACTAGATAATGCCTTGATTTCTTCGTATATTTTCAAATTCGGTCTAATTCGATCAATTTAAATTTGCATTCGATTTTAGCTTCTCAAATTTTTTTTCAGTGCGCTTTTGACGTTGCAAAATCAAACAACAATTTTAATAATGCCCATAAAATGTTTTTTTGTTGCGTTCTTCGTCTCATTTTCAGCGACATTTTCTGAAAATTTGACATGGACTAGTTTTCTTGCCACGGCCACGGCCATTCGCTAGACGTTCAAAAAATATTTTTCACGAAAACAAATTAATTCGATTTTGCCAACGTGGCCACGTCAACAAAACAAAACATCAAAACTTTCTGGAAGCTTTTAGAAGAAGCTGAGTAGCAAAAAATAGAGAGAGAGAGAGAGAGAGAGAGAGAGAGAGAAGAACAAGGTTACAATTGAAACAGATAGCTGACTGCTCTCCATCGTCGTCCCGCCCATTCGCGCTTCTCTTAAAAGCGCAGCGGCCTCGAACTCGGCGCCGTCCCCATTTCTTATTGCTCTCGGCGATTCGGCACACTATCTCGCCTCCGCGCCCCGTGTTTTTGTGCTGCTTCATAGCCCCCCTCGCGCCAATAGAAAAAAAAATATTCGGACTAGAATATTCTAGGGCGTCCTCTCGCGCGCGCGCTCGCCTCGCTCATCACAATCACTCTCGCTGATTTAAGCTTCTCGCCAATTTCAGATCATCAATGATTCTCGACGTTCACTTGATTCTCCAGGCGCTGTCGTTTTCCGCCATCACCACCACCATCGCATTGTTCTTCTGCGGAATGTAAGAATCGTCAAATAAGGGGTGGCCAAAAAAAAAAGAATTTTCAGCCCGATATGCTTGACGATTCACCGACAAGGCGGCATTGGTGAGATATCAGATGTCCCATTCCTAATGGGTCTCGTTGGGTAATTAAAAAAATAGCAATTGAAACCGCTTTTCTTCAATTTTCAGAGGCTCATTCTGGCTTCGCTATGGCCTTCTGAAACTCGACTACACTATGATCATTGTGAATCTGGTTGGAGTCGCATGCTTCGCTATCTACTGCCTATTCTACCTTTACTATTCTTGGCCGACGGTGAGTGCCCACACACAGCTTCGCCTTTTTCTCAATTCGATGTTCAGAAGTCGTTCGCCATTAAGCTAGGTCTCGTTTACGCGACGATCATCGCGATGATCGTCTGGATCGCGATTCATCCGAATCTCAGCCTCCTCGGCGTCGTCTGCATGACATTCAACATTTTGAATTTCGGCGCGCCGCTCGCCGGACTTGTACGCTGACTCATAATTCACCAGCCAATGACGTCACACATTTTCAGGGTGTCGTGTTGAAGAATCGCGAGGTCTCGACGCTGCCGTTCCCGATGTGCGTCGCCAATTTCCTCGTGTCGAGCCAATGGTGCTTTTATGGATATCTTGTCAACGACATCTTCATTGTGGTACGTGTCCTTTTTGGGAGAGAGGGGGAACTTTCGAGACTCCGGAAAATCATGTCTGCATGCTTATAAAAGCCCAACGAAGCATTTCCGCATTGCCAGAAGCCTGAAAGTTTCTCTTTTTTTTCGAAAAATTCATAAGGAGAAGCTTCTCAGATCCAATCCCCCCCCATCCTTAGGTAAGAAGAATTCCAACAAGAAATTCTGGAATTACTTAGAAACCCAAAAATTAGCAAATTTCAAGTTTTGTCAAAAATTCGAAATTCCCTATTTGGATTTGGGACGTTTGAAAAAAAAATCAGTTCTAATCCATTAATAAAATTGACTTTTTAGAAATTGTTTATTCTCTGCGGGTGGATTTACGAGGATCTTTCTCATGGTCCAACGCCGACTTTTTGGCCATTTTAAGTCGATTCGATAATTATTTTCAATCGAATGAAGCCAACAATTCAAGGAAATTCCAAATTCATAAAGGCATCAAGACAAAAATAAACAGTTTTATGTGAAAATTTCAACATAATAATTCGCGTGTGACGAGACCATTTCGAAAGGAGCACCCCGTAAATCTACCCCAGAAATCGCCGAACGCCGAATTTAAAATTTTCATCGGTTGAATTTTAGATCTTCATAGAGAACTCTCTCTTGATGTTATGAGCCATACCCAAATAGGGAAATCACTGAAACCTCTACCAAGCTTAAGATAGCATTCTAATAGGATAGGCAACTTTGTATTGATTTTTAATTTATTTTTCAAAGGGACCATTGTATACAGGTAAGGCATTTTGGATCAAATTAAGATTAGATCCAAATATCTTCGGATCCATTCTCTTTGACAGAGGTGCCTTCGAAGAAGAGCTAGTCTATCAAAAAATAGAAAATGCATCAAAAGGATCAGAGTTGTGATGCCATGAAATTCCAAATTCATAATTTTCGGGCTCTTTAAATATCAAGCAGGCATGATTGAGCATTTCAAAAAAAACACACGCTTGTTTTCTATTTTTGCGTACTTTTGTTTATATTTTCCAACAATTTTTGTGCTCGAGACAGACGCCAATAGATCAAATTGCAGGCCATCCAATGTGTTTGCAACCATTTTGCACATAGAATTGAATTTGAATTTCGCGCGCAAGGAGCATTGAATTATTATTTTTATTTTTATTACTGAATAAGTACAGTGCATTTCATATTTATAAGGGTCCCTCTTGCAAATGGCTGTAAAAAATTTCAGATTTTAAAACTGAATTCATGGCTTAAAAATCGATAAACCTAGGTATACCACTTTCTAGCCTGTCGAATCATGATTTTAAAAAAAAAACTCTGAAAATTGGTTTTTTGAAACCGTTTAAGGGAGAAACAAGTTATTAAAAGTAATAGTTAACATCTGAGACTGTTTGAATGTTGTCAGTGGCTTCCATTAATTGGGATGACCTTATAAAGGGCCCTCAAGATATTTGAAACACTCTTGCAGATTCCAAACGGCATTGGTGTCCTTCTGGCGGTGCTCCAACTCTCGTTGTTCATTGTGTTCCCGGCGAATGAGACGGAAAGAAGTCCACTGGAGAAGGTGGCCGCCTGGTTCGCTGGCCGCGAGCTCGACATGATCGACAGCGGCGACATCGAGTTCGGCAAGCATGCCAAGTCGATCGAGAAGATGACAATGTTCCCAAGGTTCGTCGAACTCGTGCTCAATGAGCCAACGCCATCATTTCAGTGTCAGCCAGTTGAACAGTGTCAACAATCTGATCAGTCGGCCGCCGTCCTACAAGAGTCGTTCGAGCAGCGTTCCGGACATCTCGTCGCTCAATTCCGAATGATTTCTTTCTCAGCTTTTCCCCCATCCATATACATACATGTACTTTCCCCATCCAATACCACTTTTTTTTTCATTTTTTTGGTGTGCCTACTTTTCTTGTAAACCCGGTACGAGTATCTTGTACGAGAGAGCCTTAAAACCACACTGTAAATACGAACATGCCCATAAGTGGTCCATAGGAGGGCGTCATTTCTGTGTACCTCCGCTCCCTTCCTAATCCAATTCGATTGCTTGTTGTGATCTCTACAGGTAGCTCAAACATTTCCTTGTATTTGGCTCATTGGGGTTATGTGCAAATGGTTGTTTTGCTTTACTATATATTATATATTTTATATGTATATGTCTGAATGTATTAGTAAGTGAAATTGATTGACTACGAATAAATAGCACGAAAACGATATTGATGGGCTCGAATTGATGTTGGCAGTTTTTCGACTATGCAGTATCAATATTAGGCGCGAAACCTTCAAAATTTCAAAGCAAAATCAGCAAATCCACATTTTTTTTTTACTAAATTAAAATTTTTTTTAAACTACACCACCTGCTGTATTTGGTACCAAAATCGTAGGACCCCACGACCGAAAAATATAGTTTGTCGTTAATCTTCGGATTCGCCATGAGAGAAGCACATGGGAATTGAAATCTCCTTCAGGCGGACGAATTATCGCCGCGGCCGCGAAATATTCGGCCATGCCACATTTCTCGTCCGCCATTATTTCGAAGTTTTGAATTTTTTTTTTGTAATAAGATTTCTTTTAAAATCCCTTCAAATATATGAAAAAATAATTAAATTAATTAAATTTTAGATGAAATCTGAAGAAGCAATTTAATAGATCGCCTACGCCTACACTCCTACTACACCATTTGAAACATTTGCTACCGACCAAGGCACAAAATCGAATTATTGAGCAAAAATCTCGAGGCAATCAATAATCGTCGAAGACAACCGATTTCCAGTAATCGGCGAACAGCTGAAGGTGTCAAATTTAGACGAGATTTTTTCAAAAAAAAAAAAAAACGTCTCGGTTGTCGAAAAACGCGAGCACGCTGCGATAAATCATCGGATTGTCTCATTCGAGAGACAAAATAATGCCAACAGTTGTTGCTATTGGTTGAGCCGCGGCATTTTTTTTTCAACTTGATTATTGGTCAAACACCTTCGTCTTTTGTATGTGTGTGTGCCTTGATTTTACTCGTTTGTCGTCTCGAAAAATGCAAATCCCAAATCTCCCCCCTCACTTCCCTTTTTCCCAGAAGCTTGTTAATTTTATGCCCATTTTCTTTAGTATATTAATTAGGCGACGAGTGGAATTCAATGTGATGTCAATCGAACGCAAAAATTTTCTAGATTTTGTCACGTGCGGTTGGAATTTCAGCAACTAGCGAATTCTGTAATATTTCAGGCCTCGAACCATTTTGCTTCAAATTTGTTCAAATGCACCAAAAAACAGTGTGCGCCTTGAATTACCGTATAAGAAATAAAAATTTTCAACATTATTATAGTCGTTAAAAAACGGGAACCATGAGCTTCGGCACTCGAATTCCACACAGTTTAATTTGAAATTCGAATCGCCGCCACGAAAACATTCAATGGTCCATTATTACTCAAAACCCTCGTTTTTTTAAAAATACATAGAAAACACTTGAAATTACTTAAAAACCACTGGTTCGCCTCCAATTTGTGAGGTCCAGTAAAAATTTTTGAAAAATATTGTTCTTCCCATTTTAAAATATATTTTTTCTGTTTCATATTCGAATATTTAAGAATTTTAATTAAAAAAAAAACGCAGTTCCTTGCCGAAATTTAAGAAAAATGAGATAATTGATTAAAGGCTCATAAAGCGGAAAATGAATTGCGACTTTTTCTATGCCGAAACAGAGTATATTTAAAATTGGCTGCTGAAAAGAGCCCCCCAAATGTCGAGTTTTTCAACATCGTCACCTCACGATCTTATTTAAAATTTCATAACACCGAACTCAACTTTTTCAAATGTTTGCCTATCGTGTTCGTAATGTTTCTGAAAATGTTGAAAATTTTCGAAAAAATTTATTCGCGGTTGTGAAAAAAATATAGTGCGATGGAGCGCGTTTGCCCCTGCCTCACTAAAAATTGTCGAATTTCATACTGTCGAATTCGTGCGCCTTTAAGCGCCTTCGTAAATCTACACAAATAGTTTTGCGCCAAGACCCTACTATTTTTTTGGCACTTAGCCAATTTTCACGCAACTTCGACAATATTAGTTAGAAAGAATCGAATGCGCCTTTAAAGTGTGGCCTGAAAAATTCAAACATTCCATTTCTTGCCAACCTTCTTTTGTTGTTCTTTTTTTGTTTACCTTCTCCTTTTCGCGCGGTGTTAGTTTCCTTTTTAGTGTTCCAAAAAAACAAATAATTTCGGCGACATTCGAATTCCAATATATTTCACAATACTGTTGTCTTGCGACGAAAATATTGAAAAAAAAAACATGATTTTGTAACATTCTTCGCTTCGCTTCGCCTATCTCAAATTACCAGATAAGTGTTCTTTGCCGTATGTCATATACGAGATATACGTACCTGAAGCCGAAATGGCCAGCCATTTTCGATAAATGCCATTTTGTGGTGCGGGTTTCCACCCCTTTCCCTTCATTCTGCCTTCTTCTAAATGTCCGGAAATCACGTTGACAAGGGTTAGGCCACTATTTGGATTTGCTGGCCAATATCTTTGAAAAGTCCGCCGAAAAAAAATGCTTTTTGTTTCGTATTACTTTTTTCTTGACGATCATCAGAAATATTCAGAAAAAATTTTTTTCTTTTTTCAACTTCAACTTTTCCATCTGCGGACATTTTTCGCTCAATTTTCAGCGCGCGCTTTGATCGTTCGGCGCTTTTTTTATTGGCTCAATAAACGGGAATTTTTTGGGGGGATATAAACCAACTGCAGCGGGACCCGATTATTCATTTCATTTTTTCCCTCGGACCACACTCAGAAATTCATAAAATCGAACGTTTCGTGCCAAACAATGGTCCCAAAATCGCTCCAATTTTGGGACAACCTTCGAGCGGCTCGTTTTCGGATTCTGCAAACCGAAAAGCTCGTGCAAATCGAAAATGTTTATTTCAAAAAATCGAGATTTTGTTTTTTTTTTGGAGCCCTCCAAAATCTCACATGTGCTTCTATTGAGCCCTCGTGATCTACTCATAAGCTTTTTGGTGTTCGTTGCTGCGGACAATCAACCACTCATTATTTCCTAAAAAAGGTTACTGTCACCAACTATAAATAATTTGAAGGAGTGCTCTGCGCCTTTAAAAAATCGTTCTCTATAATAGGCTAGGAAAATAAACGAGCACCCTGGGAATTTGTAGACCATCTAATTCAAATTTAAATGTTTTTTTTTTTTGACATTGGGACCATCTTATTTTGTTGTGAGACCTCATCTATTATTTGGGGCACTTAAAAAAAGTCAGTCAATGAAATATCTAAAATAGGAAAAACCAAAAAGAAAATGTGAACATTGCTGCGGACAATTTTACGGTTTTAGAACCCCCCTTATTGCTCATGCTGCGGACATTGTTAGTGGCCAACATTGGTATTTGAACAACATTTTCTTGATGTATGAATAATCATTTCTGGTTTTTTTTCTAAATACATCATTCTCATCCCTCCCACTCCCATAAAAGGATGCGAGAAGGGGCGAGTGCGACAGCTCAAGTTGTTGCTCTTGAGTGTAGTCTTTTTTTTTCGCGTCTCGCCCACTCAGAATACCTTGTCGCCAACAATTTTTCATTTTACAATTGAGCACGAGTCAATGAAATTTCACAAATTTCGTATAGTTTGTGTTGTGACGCATCGTTGTAGTCGGAAATGGGCGGCGCCGGAGGATTCAGCGTCAAGAATCTCGAAACAATCACACTCAAATTGTCCGCAGATGGATTCGCACAAAATTAAAACAATTGTTTATAATTGTTGAACCTTTTTGTGTAAACACAAGAGTGTTTCCCTTTTTTGGACAACCCCCCCCAGATGCTCGGAAAGAACGGACCCTAATTGATATTCTTATATATACATATGTATATGTCATATGTATAAAGAACCTCTCAGTTTCGCTCTCGCTTCTTCCTTCTTTTGCACAAACTCCGCCCACTCATCATGCCTTCTAGAAGAAATAAAAAAGACCCCAAATTTGTTTCGCCTTTTTTTTCTTGAGATTTCTGTGTTTTGAAATGACGAATGCTTTCTGAAGGATGGCATGCGTGATAGAAATAACGTACATGTTTCACTAGGAGGGGGGCTTGTTGGCATGATTCAAAATTTATGAGCCGTCCTAGGAGGAAGTCAATTTATGGTCCCAAGTTGGCGTTCCGACATTGCACTTGATGACCGCATCATTGCTCTTATGTTTTCAACTATTTTCTAATACGATTTACGCGATGCGCTTTTCGCTAGGGTCTCGCCACGCGTGCTGCTGTAATTTTTAAAATAGTCAACTTGAACGCGGCTTCAAACTATTGGCTATGTGCCAATGGTCTCGAAACGATGAGAAGTTGTTTGAATTCTTCTACAATGATTGTGTGAGACCTCCATTTCTTGAAGACGTATTTTCAATGTGCGCCTTTAAATGTGGTCTCGAAACTATCCAAATCGCGAATCAATCCTTTCGAGACCATCGCTACATTTTAAAGGAGCAGAAGAGTGCTGGAATTTGAATTTTCATCAACGATGAAAAAAATTCCAAGTGATTTTTAACATTCGCCAAGCAATTCCAACTTTCCCATTAAAATTTTTTTTTGAATTTCCCAATTAATCTCGTCGGTTTTATGTGAATTTCGATCGATTTTTTTTCGTATTGTCCCTCCGAGCTTAACCCGACAAATTGTCAAAGCTCCCATTGTTCTTCGCCGGCTTTTGATCTACCGCCCGATTAGATCTCGCCCAAAATTCGAGACCCTAGAGAGATGGGAAAAAAAGAAGAAAGAAAAAAACTTGACCTCATCCAGACGGTGAGAAGACCAAATAACGCATTGTTTTGGCTGTAAATTGAAGCCGCCAGAATGGAAATATGCATAAATGAATAATTGCCAACTTTCGGATTCTTTCGCTTATTCTCTCCCCCACCATTTCTTTTTTCGTCGTCGAACAAGAAGAAGAAGAAGAAGCGAATTCCATTTTTTTTTTGGGATGGCCGGATATCAGCGAGAAATTCCCTTTCCTTTCCAATTGTTGATCACAAAAGGAGGCGCGCGAGTTCTTTGAAGCGTCGCCTATTTTTTTTTGCTCGGTTCCATGCATAGATAAAATCGGGTAGAAAAATATGCATTTTGTGTCATCGAGGGTCCCCATTTTTCTAGCCAAATATGGACCAACTTAATTTTTATTCTGGATTTTTTCAACATGAAAATTATTGTATACTATGATTGTCGGCGGGAAGCGCCTTTAAAAAAATGGTCTCGTCACGTGTGTATTCTTATTTTTAGTTTTTATTTCGGCATTTCTTTGAATATTTAATATTATTGAAATTAAAAATTAACGGAATGAGCTCAATAAAAAGTTGGTCCGTACAGCAATCTACTATGTATAGCAGAAAACGAGCATCTTGAGTAATTGTGGACCATTGCACTTTTTAACGAAGCGGATATTCAACTGTGAATTGAAACAGTGGGAATTTGGATACCGTAGTCTGGATAACCTGCGAATCAAACTTCACAGGGTATTCGTTTCTTTGCGAATGAAATTTTCTGTTTCTCGAAAAACGGCGTCCACCGGAATTAATCGTCACAAGACCCAACTAATTCTCCGCGTTATGTGCCTTTAACTAACCATTTTATTTTATAGGAACTTCACGATTCTATTGAGTTTTTTTTCCATAGTTTTCAATTTCTTGATTTTCCGAATATAAAAAATTAAAATTAAAGTTGAAAAGCAAACGCTTAAAATCGAGTGCTTTTAAGAATATATGTGGAATTTTCCAATTTTAAAATTATTGTTATTTGCTTACGATAATTAAAGGCGCACATCGTCTTTTTTTGCATTGGGTCTCGCAACGGCCGATTCTGGTAGCCACTATTTCTAACATTTTAAATTCCGATTTTTTTTTTCAAATTTTCAAAACAAATTCTTTTTCCCCTCAAATGACCTCAATTTTATGACCATTGTCTCAGTTCGGCATCGAATTTGAATTTTTGTTGTGTTTTCCACGCGAGACCCCAAACACACTGAATTTGGCGCTCATAAAGATTTCATGGTCCCTTGGCTTCCAACTTGTTTACCATCAAACGATTCAAAGGCAAAGTGCAAACAATCGCTCCCTTCGAAACTCAGAAGCTTGTTGTGACTTGCAAAATTTTCTGGGGACCATTATAATGATCGGAAATAAGTTGCAATTATTTGCGGATCTCAACCACATGATTGAAATGCTCTCATTCAAGGGCAGAAAAAAATGATTTGACCTTTCAAATATATATTTTTTGAATTTTTTCACTTTTACCAAAAACAAAAAAGGAAGAGTCGTGGGCTTCAACAAACCTTTCATTTGAATGACGTTCCTTAAAAATATATTATTCATCAAAATCCCTTCATATTTAAGTATCGGGTTCGCGATAGAATACTGTAAAATGAGAAATGGCTTTATTTAATGATGGGTTCATGAAGAATGGGCGTCGTCTTTTATATATATTTCCAACAATTTTTGACCTCCTCCTCATCGCCGCTGCAATCGAACAATCATCGATTTTGTTCGCGTCCTCCTCGTCTTCTTTTTTTTTGAATGATCCTCGATCATTTTGCCGCATTTCTTCATCGTATCCTTTCTTTGATTCAATTTACTTCTAGATTCTTTTTGGTCGTGTTCGCTTCGTGCAATGCTCGTCGCCTAGTTCGAACATTCCAAATGACCATATCGTACACTTTGGATGTGTCGCAGACCAATCTCAAAAGCTTCTTCAGCTTGCTGTTGAGATGGAGAGGAAGTGTTTGGAAGGTGAGCAATGTTTTTTAAAATTTCTTTTAGTTTTGCAATAAGACGCTCAAAAAAAATGAAAAAAAATCATAGAATTTAATCTTACACTTTAAAGGCGCACTGGTTAAAAATTCGCAAATATCTCGTCATGAAATTCCCTTGTAGAAATATTTTAGAATTTTTCTTACAAAATCTTCAATTATTGGCTTAAAAGCAACGTTTTCATTCATTATTTATTAGAAACGTTTAAACTTTGAAAAAAGAAACAGTTTTCGAGTTCAAATAGTTCGTTGAACCGGTTTTTTTTTCTATTGTGTCACCGAAGTTTCTTTTTTTAATTGCAACTAAGCGTGACCAATTTGTCTCTTGAAACGAATAATCTTAGAAGAAGAATTATTTCGTTTCGAAATTAATTTTATATTTATTATTTCTCTGGAAGACCTAATATTTGAGTGTATTCAAATTAGCAAATTGCCATTTAATTTTTCCGATGAATGCTTAAATTTTGCGTTTTATGAATCAAAAACTTTGCAGATATACTTAAATTTTACTCAGTTTTAAATAGTTTTTTCTTGAATTAAGCTTTATTGCATCAAAGTTCACCCAGCATTTTCTTTATATTATGCCAAAATGCTTGTTAAGAGCACCCAAGAAAAAAACCCTTCATTTTTATATTGTATCTCTTTTCATACATAATAGAGGCTCAAGTGAGTGCTCCCCCCTATGGCATTTTTGTTGTCATCTCGCGCGCGACCTGATCTTTAATGCTTTGTTGATTGAAGATTTGTATCGAAATCGACAGCTAGCTGGATTTTTTGATGAATTGTGCTTTTTGCAGGCGGTTTTCGGCCAACTTTTGGTATGGACGTCGGCGTTCCTGATTGTCAGCTGCGTTTACAGATATGCCCTATCACCGCAACAACAAACGTAAGATTTGGGACATATTTGGATTTATATATGTACTAGGAGATACCGATGAAGCATTGATTGAATACTTCAATATTAAAGGTGCATGCAGAAATGTGTTCAATTCGCGTTAATATCTGAATTTTTCAATTATTTTAATCGTTTAAATTTTTCAAAAGGACCAACTTGAAAGAAACGGTCTCGAGGCGAAAAAAAGTTGATTCTAAACGTACTAGAGATAATAAGTTATTTAGAATTTAATTTTAACTAATTACAGTACTGGCCATAATGATGTTCGCCTAGTGTTTTTTGAGCATAACTTGGCTCAAACGCAGCCGATTTGGCTGAAATTTTTACTGTAAACGCTAAACACAGTTGCGCAACCTTGGAAACATTAAAACTGCCTCATGTTGAAAAATTAATTTTTTTTTTAATTTTTTTTGTTTTTTTCGATTTTACCAATTTTTCATTTTTTTCAAACTTTGTCCATAAATTTTTTTTATTTGAAATTTGGACCTGAAACAAGTTTTTAGTAATTTTTCAACCTTCTGGAAACAAAAATTTCACGGCGGACGTTCAAAAAGCCATCGTTAATGGTCATAAGACTGGGTCGTCCAGAAGCCTTCTGGCTCAGCAGTTCCTGTGCTCCCGAAGAGGAATCCAAAAAGTTTTGCAACGATTAAGACAAAATGTACGATCTTTTAATCATTCTGGACTATTTCTAATCTATTGGGCTGCATTTTTGTTAAGAAATCACATGGTAGACCTTACAAAACAACTAGGCTCCAAGATCGGAACATCTGTCGTGCTTCAAGAGAAGATCCTAGACGGACTTCAGCAGATATCCAGATGCTTGTGGCAACGCCAAATTCTTCCATTCCATCCAGAAGAACAATTAGACGTCGTTTGTTGGAGAATGGACTTCATGGAAGACTCCCGGTGAAGAAACCATTGATCAGTGAGAAGAACCAAAAGACGAGAGTGGCATGGTGCAAGGATCATCTGAACTGGGGACGATGTGAATGGGTCAAACACATTTATAGCGATGAATCGAGGTTCGACTTGTTCGGAAGTGATGAAATCAAGTGGATTCGTCGACCTATCGGAGCCAGTTTCATGCCAAAGTACCACCTCCGAACGGTGAAGCATCTTGCAGGGTCTGGAGCTGCTTCTCCGACACCGCCATGGGACCGCTCCGACGTGTAAATGGAATCATGGATCGGTACCAGTACAAGGATATCCTGGAAACCACAATGAGACCTTGGGCATTAGCAAACGTCGGACGTGCATTCGTTTTCCAGCAAGACAACGACCCTGAGCGCATGTCTGGACATGTAAAGAATTGGTTCCAACGTCGCCGAGTTGATGTTCTTGCGTGGCCATCACAGATTTCTGACCATAATTCGATCGAACATCTCTGGGAAGAACTAGTACGCATGGTTAGAGGGCTCCGAGCATCAATCGCCGACGAGAAGTTCGCTCAACTCGAAGCCGCATGGAGTGCCATTCCGATGCAGTGATCCGCACCCTCTTGGACTCGATGCCTCGCAGATGCCAAGCGGTTATTGATGCCAATGGATTCGCAACAAAGTATTGATAAATTTAAAACCGGTTTTCTACACATTTGTAATGTTTTCGTGTTCCTGAGACTTTCAAATCACATTGTGTCATTTTTTCCATTTTCTGCATTTTTATGAAATTTGTGATTTTTCGAAAAAAAACTTTTCTGCAGTATGCGATATCATTCAAACGCATTTTCAACGCGTTTTAAAGATATGGTAAAAATTTCAGCCCGATCGGCTGCGTTTGAGCCAAGTTATGCTCAAAAAACACTAGGCGAACATCATTATGGCCAGTACTTTATATATGTTTAGGCTTATTCACGTTGATCTTTGCTATATGTCAAGACGACGTGCAAATTCAAATATTCATCCCATATTTATTATTTAACACATTTTTTTCGTTATCTTAAAAAAGAATTCAAGATGCATTAAAATTCTGGAGAAGTGTTGGCACGCGTATAAATTAATATCTGCGAACATTTGCAGGGTATTCGAGCAGCTCGTCCATTATTTCAATGACAAACTCGATGCCAATATTCCTCTCACATTTCTACTTGGTTTTTTTGTATCGTTCGTCGTTGCCCGCTGGGGGTCGATACTTAACGGAATCGGATGGATTGACGAGTAATTATTTTTATATATTAAAAAAAAAACACGAATTCATTTCAAATTTTCAGCGCCTCGCTGCTATTCGCCACTTACATTCGAGGTTCGGATGAGGAGACGAGAATCATTCGAAGGAATCTGGTATTGATTTTTTTAAATTCTCAACCTACTAAATCAAACCTGCTGTAGGTAAGATATCTCGTGTTATCCCAAGCGTTGGTCCTCCGAGATATTTCCATGCAAGTGCGGAAACGATTCCCCACCATGGACACGCTGGCGGCTTCGGGATTCATGACCCACGAGGAAATGGATATTCTGGATCACATCAAGGATCCATACAGCAGGTAATCAAAACGTCATTGAATTGCAATGATTGTGAACATTCCAGATATTGGACATCGATTCAATGGAGCCTAAATTTGATCTACGATTGCCAGCAAAAGGGAAAAATCGAGAGCTACTATTTAATGAATAAAATAGTCGATGTAACTTGACTAGAATACTTACCTTCTGGAAAATAACTCTGATTAAGGAGATTGGCAAATTTCGGCATGGGCTCGCTTCGCTGCTCAAATACGATTGGGTTCCAGTGCCGCTCGTTTACCCACAGGTCATATTTCTGGCGGTTCGAATTTATTTCCTAATCTGCCTTATCGGACGCCAATTTATTGTCACCGGCACAAATCCGTCTGGGGTAATTGGCGATTCCAAAAAAAGTAGTTAATTAAGCAATTAATTATCCAGATTGATTTGTGGCTTCCAATCACGACGATGGTGCAATTTATTGTTTATATGGGTTGGATGAAAGTGGCCGAAGCGCTTCTGAATCCGCTCGGCGAAGATGATGACGATCTCGAGTGCAATTATATCATCGACAAAAATCTAATTGTGAGTGTTTCAATGTATCCATATTTTGATTATCGAACTCCCATCCCCATTTGCATGAGGTAGATCAATGTTGTCAACCTATTGTAATGCTAAATATGTAGAGAATAGGTGAAGCCGGAAAAATATGGGTATTTCCAAGAAGTTTCTCCTTATTTGGTTTTTGAGTGGCTTCTGTAGAAATATTTTAGTCCTTGTATTTCAAAAACACTATGTTTATCAATATTTTAAGTTAATTGTGTTGTGAATGTTTTGTTTTAGACTGGTCTGTCGCTTGTGGACGAAATGTGGAAACATCAAAATGTGAGTTTCATTCATTCATCTGTTTTTCTCTCGCGACTTTTGGCACGATGAATGCGTTTTCTTTTGATTGATTCAACGTTTTTTTTTCCCCGAATACCATTTTTTGCGCGATTTTCTGCTTATTCTGAAAGTGGTATTTTCTTTAATGGAAAATTCTAGACGGGCTACTCGATGGTCGAAGAGCATATGGCGAAGGTGCCGAGCCTTAAAAAGGACGAGTTTTGGGGAATCGACAAAATCGCGCCGCTGTACTCCATTGAGTCCGCTGAGCGTTCGGTGCATCCACTAGTTGGAAGCGCCAGCAAAATCAAGTAATTTTTTTTGGCGCGAGTTTGAGAAATTTTTGGTTGGTTTTCAGTCTTGTCAAGAACCGAAAAGAGATTGTGATGACACCGCATAAAAATAAACTCAGCGAGTTGGACCCTTCAGAGCAGGTAGATTTTTTCTATTTCTAAAGGTTCTCTCTGCTTTACGGTATCTTTTCCAGAAGGCGTACCTTCGACGGGTCAATGTTATCGATCATAATGTGAAGCATGAACAACAACGGAATATGGAGCGAGCGAATTCTCCAAACAAATGTCTTAATAAAGTGCGGAGTAGATCAAAGTGAGATTTTTTCAAGTTTACATAAATATATATATTTTTTTTGAATATCGTGAAATCGATTTTTCCTAATTGTAGTCGAATTAACCCATCCATGATTTGTGGTATTCAGGTCTGAGCTGCAATTCATACAATTTTATGAGAAGTAAGTTGAAGCCTGTTGTGATAGTAGTTGTCTCAGCATGAAACAACCAATTTCAAGATCAACTAATTGCATGAGAAAAGAAACGTCGGCAGAAGTGAATTTCTAATAGCCTGTTTTAGAATGATCGTTTTGTTGATAATTATAGTTTGGAAATTTTCAAAAATTTTGAATTACGCAGTTAGGCCAGCTTGGGTCTTGGCGCGAAAGAGGCTATATGTGATTTATTGGATTCCTCTTGGCTAGAATGTTATGTAAATTTGCAGCCAACGAAGGTCATACATAAATGTATGAATACGTTAGAAAAAATTGAATAAATTTTCGCAATTGCGGTGATTTTTTGGACGTCCTATAAAAAATAAATAGGCGAGTAGAATGGGGCATGAGTAAATCGTGCCAGATGTTGAGAATTTCCAATTTCAGTTTTCTGGAAAAAAAATCGGTTATTGGAAAGGATAATCGTGGAACCCAAATTGATAAGCTGTTTCTGTGCTCCTTTAGTTATAATACATTCAAAAAATCGAAATTAATGGCTAATTTTTTGTATATTTTTCACAACCCGTTCCGATAGTCGATTTTTCATTGGGAATAATTGGAAATTGAAAAAAAAATCATAGTTTCGTTGAATTTCAGCGGGAAATTTCATTCGACGGCAACAAATGGCGCTCAAAATGGTGTCGAATTGTGGACGAGAGCAGGTAATTTGAAAGAACTTTCCTCCACCCCAAAAAATTGTCACCACCTATTTTTTGATTCCAACTGATTTCTTTTTATGAAAAATGAGATGATTCTCTTTTTAGGCTCAATTATCTAGAATACGTGGTAAGTGATTTGTGAAACTATTAAGGATACCCCTTCACCTTCTTCTTATTTCGTTTTCTATCCCTCAATTGTCAGGTTTTTCGTTGGTGTGCCTTTCCTCCCACTGTAGTGCGACTTCTAATCTGTCCTGCTTGCTCTAATCCTTCTGATTTATCGATAAAGAAGTTGGATGGAAGTATTCGTCCATTTCAAACAGAAACGCTCCAAAAAATGTGGCGCACGTTCATTTATTGTTTGAAAAAAACTGAATTTTGCGAGATTTTAATTGCAGAAAATTTCGAAAAAAAAATTTCATTGAAATTTCGAGAAATAGACATTATTGATGTGGTCAAATTGGAAAAATGTCCAAAAATTATTTAACTGATTTGATTTTTTCACCAGGCGACATCGAAATGAGCCATCCGACGCCGAACACGAATCAAGTTCATCCGCATTCTATTCGTATTGTACCACCCGGTAATGATGAAACCAATGGAAAAGCTCAAATAAATTTACAGACGATTTCCCGCCGCCCGAGAATCGCTATTAATCATGCTTAAAACAATTCCATCAACTGTGATGCACCCCCTAATTGAATACGGTAATCAATGTAAATAATAAACGAAAATCGCTACAAGACATTGTGTTTCTTCAGTTTTTATTCGCGTTTCATTTCTGAAACCAACTGAATCACCAGAAAACGAAAAAAAGACAAAAACAAAGAAGATAAAGGAAGGGGGTTTTTGGAAGAGAAAAGACGACAAAAAACAGCAGTGTGAAACAAAATAAGCAGAAAGTGCATAGCTATTATTATATCATATAATAATCCCGCAGAAAACTGTTCTTTTCGTTATAGGTCAAAAGAGAGGGACAAAGAAAAAAAAAGAAGAATAGTAATATAGAATAATGAATAATAATAGGAATACAGAGGAGACAAAGAAAAAATACTTCAATTTTTCCACAATAATATAATGAATGATAAGCGGCGTTTCTTCGAACCCAACACAAATTATGGACAATTCTATGTATACATATATGTATAAGCTGCTAAATATGATATAATGTGCGGGGATTGCTTTTTTGCGGGATGATGAAGCTCAAAAAAGAAGGGAAAAAACAAAATGAACGATTATAGTTTTGAATATTTACACAAATGCGGTTCGCAACTACTATTAAAACAAAATGATCCCTAAACTATACAACGCACAAAAAGAAAAAAAAACGAAGAAAAGTCCAAGTTTCAGGTGTTGGTTTCAGGGGGTTGGGTAGAAAAGAGACAAAACTCGTAGGAGAATTAAAAAGATCGTTAAAAATGAAAAAATCAGTGTTTTTTTTGTGTTGAGAAATACCGTTTCTTATCGCTTTTGTTATATATTTTAAAAATTTGTTGTATCACAATTAGAATGGGATGGGAAAGGGGTGGGCGAGTTCGAAGGGGAAAAGAGAGAGAGAGAGGATAGGAATCAAATGTTGTACATTTCAAGACAGGTGAAGGAAAAATAAGACGAAGAAAAAGCAAGAAATGAGGTATGATTCATATATGGATTGTGTTCGAGAAAAAAAAAGAAGGAGAAAAAACGCGATGAAAAACGATTCGTGTTCGAATAATGTGCGAGAAGCTCCGACGACGCCCGGTGCCCGCCAGACGTCGGCAGCAAGATTACATTTCAAACATATCTCAGTTACAAGAAACAAAAATGACTAAAGAAAAAAAAACGGACGACGGCGACGAATATGCGGCTTCATCATCTGAGGAACGACGACGAATGTGTTGATGGTTGCGGATAACCGCCGCCGATTACGCCAACCGACGGCTGATGCGGCGGCGGCGGTTGGCGTTGATGCGACACCGGTATGATCGCATAATGAGCCATTATTGGAATGTGATCGGATGGCACATGCGGATGCGGGAAGCCTACAAATTGAACAGTATTCGAATTAAACCAGAATTTTCGATCTAAAATAGAATTAAAAATGTTTTCTGTAAGACCTCAAAAAACATTCTCGAATTGGACCCCTATTTATAAAATCCAACATTTGGAATTTTTTATTGTGTATGAATAGGTTCAGAAATCGCATTGTTTCCACTCGGGACCATTGTGATCATCGTCTTAACTCACCAAGAATCTTGTTATTTATCACCCAATTCTGATCAAACGAGCCGAGAATTCCAAGCCGCGCCAACGATTGCGGCGTCGAGAAGATGTAGTCAATCATTCCTCGAAAATCCAGCCTGCAAAAACGTCGGACTCATTCGATTCCGAATCTCCACCATCACTTACGTATAATTGGTGAACGGAATCGCCGATATGTCAACAGCCGAGTCGAGCCTCAACGGATGAGTGATGAAATTCTTGTCGGTCGAATTGGTGAATTTCTCAAGGCACGCGTCATCGCGGAACGACTTCAAATCCGAATGTCGCCTCGAGATTTTGCCGCGCGACAGAAATTCGAACACACCTACAAAACGAAATCCGAATAAGCGAATTCGACAACGCCATCGCGATTCTCTCACCGGATTCGGGAAGCGAATTCAAATCGCCGCAAATCAACACCGGCACCTGTTGTGTGGTCATGTTGAACTTCTTGGCGACCTCCTCATTGAGACGCGAGACCTCATGCGCGAGCATCATTGTTTGCACAAGTTTGACATCGCAAAATTCGGGATCCCAATGGATGTGCGCGGTGCACACGACGAGCGGACTTCCGACAACGTTATCATCGTGCGGGATGCTCATTCGCGATGGCACTGTAAAATTCAACAAATTTCGACGAAGCATTCCCGATGAATCGCCATAAATCATTGACACATCATCATGCGCATTAGCGATTCCATTATACTTTGTGACGACGCAGCGATTTCAAAAAAAAAAAAAATAGAAAACACCATTAGCGCAAATGAGCTCATGAATTTCCGACTAGAATTCTCGTCATTCATCCACCTCCCCGCTTACCATTCGTATAAACGCTCTCCTTGACTTTGAGCACCGCACAAAGGGCGATATTGTCTCTCGGCATCACACGATTCAGCATGTTCTCACTCGTCGAAGCGCGCTTCATCGCCAACGACGTGAACTCAATGGCGTGTTGCCGCTCGAGCTCAAACCTGACAAAAAAAAAATAGAATGAGCATAATTTAAATGATTTTCAACGAGTCCTACTTTTCAGTCTTCCAGAAAATCGCGCATCCATCAACATACTTCCGTTCCTCTTCCGACATGGTTTTCGCGCGCGATTTCGGTGTAAAAATGCCAACGTAGCCAAGAGATTTGAGCTCGGGTTGGAATAATGTTCGGAATTGCTCGGTTTCAACTTCCTACAAATTTCCGGTCAGGAGAACCTCGAAATTCAAACGAAACACTTCATTCGGAATACCTGCAACGTGATAATATCCGCCTCGTAGGTGCGAATCTCTTTGAGTATTAAAGTCTTCCGATATTCCCAATTCAACGCCCAAGACGGACAATACGAATATTGATTGACCGTCGCGTACTTATCGCAAAGCACATTATAGCACAAGGCGGTGAAAGTGGCTATAAACAATTCGATTTAAAGGAGCCAACTACAAAATTGTTACCTATTGGCCTCTCGGATACCGTATTCCTTATCATCACCCAACTTCTCTCCGGTGGTGGCACAGTGTTGACTGAAAAAATTACGAAAATTGAAATATCCGTGTATTAAGCACATATCCAAAATCCCTGGGAACTTTCACTTGTCTAATATCCACGAAAAGCATCCTACTACCTTGATCTACTGCACCCTTTCAAATATTTACCCCCAAAAAAAGCGAAACCTCAACTTGACCTAGAGCGTGTCGAGACGCATCGCGTAAATCGACATACATGTTCCACAAAAAAGGAAGGAAGTATGCGAAATGTGAATAAAAAGCGTCTTAATCATTTCCGAATTGATTTCACCATCTCGAAATGACGTCTTCAGCATTAGACACAATGCGTTGAGCTTGAAATTATGTCAAGCGCACGCACTTGGTGAGAAAAAAAAATAGAGAACCGAAAATTCTTTGATCTTCCATGAATTCAATTGTTCGACACACACAATTTTCATGATGATCTTGTCGGTTTCGTCGCGAATTCGCGCAAGAACCCAGTGCAAACATCTCGTGTCGATGGTTAGATTTCAATGGATGTGAACGAGGCCGCACAAATAAATAAACACATCAAAAATCGGTTTGTCAAGAAAGCCCCCTGACCCAAACGCGCCATTGAGTTATTGTGGATCGTAAAATTATTTTTTTTTTGGCGCGATAATTCATATTTCAACTTGATCAGTGGGAATGCGTGTACCATTCTGCGGATAATCAAACTCACGAACATTTCTGGATTACAGTAACCGAAGTTTCTCGTCATTTTTTGCAAAGACTTTGCCACACATGAAAATTTCCAGTTTTCCGAAATTTTCTCACCTTCCCCGCCCAATTCACTTCTAGATGTTGTCGACGACGATAAATTCGATATTCTCACGTTTCAGAAAACTCTCGCCCAAATTCCCAAAAGCCAACAAACGTGTTCGGTCTCAAAGCAGGCAGGCAGGCAGGCAGGCAGCAGAAAAAAATAATGAGAAGAAGCAAAAAAAAACTACGGCTTGCGATCGAAATCCGCGATTAGAAACGAATAAGCGATCTGGTGCATTTGGCTGAGAGAGACACCGCCGCCGCAAACAAACAATAAATAATAAAAACAAAATTTTCAGAAATTTTTATGGGTCCGACGGGAAGACCGCTTTGAGATTTGAAAAATGTTCTCAGTTTGAATGTTTCATTTATTCCCATGACGAACACCATCAGAGTTAATCAGGCAGTTCACTTTTGGAAGCAAAATGCACTTTCGATTTTCTCCAACACACTCGCACTCGCCTCCCTCATATCCCCCTTTTAGATCGACATACGTAACACACAGGCAAGTCACCTTGAAGATGGCAAAAACTTGTTAACAAGCCAACATTATGCCATAATACAAAATCTCTTCCTCGGAATGAGAGTGGCGATCGAACAGAAAAAAAAAGAAAACAGGGCGACCGGGTTCACGAACTGAACCGCTCCCCAAATAGCCCTCACTAATATTTACGCATCAGCACACACACACACACACTTCGTACTAAATATACATGTATATGGCGCGAATCGAAAGCAAGTGCATGGCGCAATCAGTGTCGCCGATTCACCGCCGCCGCTGCCTCTGTTCGGTGGCTTTCATGCCCCCTGCCTGTCAATTAGCTAATCGCGCAATTCGAGGATGAATAGATAGATAGAGATACCTTGATGATGAACACTCGAATCGATGAGAAGATACATGGAGATGAGAGAAGAAAAAGTAACATTAGCGTTTGCAAGGACATTCGCGCGGGTTAAAAAAAAAGAATTATTCAAAATTTCCTCATCAGTGTATTTTTTCGCGCTTCTTGACAAAACGTGACCTTTTATGGCATAGTTTTTGATAAACAATAATTTCTAGCAGATTTCTGATCTCTGGCATTTCGAAGAAGCTCAAGGTATCTATTAAAGCACCGGCAATCACGAGTATATCAAGTCATGTTTTAAACTTTTGAACTCTGGCTCGTTGCCGTCTGGAATACCGCCTAGACAACATTGTTGATTCAGGCGGTTGAGTGGTGGAAAAAAAATGGCGAAAAAAAAGAAGCACTAAACTCACCCAAAAAGTCTGGAGGAATGTAGAGCGGCTTCGAGATGATCAACTTTTTCGGCTTTTGCGATGTCGCCGAGTCGCGTTTGGCGAACGGCGGCGCCGCGCGTTTCGCCGGCAATTGAGACGAACTCAGAAACTCGTAATAGTAATCATCCTGCTCGCTGGATGACGACGATGAGTTGGGAGAATGAATGCTCGTCGTCGAGAGATCATTGGTGATCAGCGACAGCATACTATCCGACGATGAAGACGGCGAGTTCTGACGTAGTGCGCGCGGCAAGCCGCCGGTTTGCCACAACGAGATGTACGGCACTCCATGTTCATTGACGCATTCCGAATAGTAGAATATTGGCACATCCGAGGCGCTGCGATAGCAAGGCGCGTGTCGTGTCGCGTAAAACATCGGCTGCCGTCGCGGGTGCAACGGAAACGATTGTCGGTGGCCCAAGCTCGTCTTCGGCGTCGTCGTCGCCGATATGCCATCGTCGCCGCCGGTGGCGACCTCCACATAATCATAGACGTTCGGTGGTTCGGGAACGCCCGTGTGCGGCGTCTCATCCCTCTTCATCTGCCGTCGATGCTGAAGTTCGGCCCAGCGACGCGCGCGTCTCACGAATCGCTTGCCGTTCGAATTGCGGCGCTCATTATTGCTGTTGGCGATTGTTCGTTGTTGGTGCGTCGCAGAGCCCGATGAGTCCGATTCAGGCATCATACATCATGCCCCTAATAGTGTCGCCGCGATCTTGAGACACAATATGAATCAAAAACAAAAGAAGAAATCGGTTTGAGTATTAGGTTGATGGAAGTGTTGGCGAGGAATGCGAATATGATGAACAATTTGAAATGGGACAGCAGCAGTCGATGGAAAACGACCGAAAATGGAATGGAATGAAAGGTGTGCAACAAGCGCTCCTCGAACACTGGCACACAACACACACACAACACTCCAAGAGAGGGGGCGGGGCGTTCGGCGGCGAGGCAATCGCGGAGACCGAGAGAAAAACCGCTGCCTCACTGGATTCAGCTTCTTCGTCTACGGCAATACGCCAGTTTGCGGCGGCAAGACGACGAAAGGCCTTCGGCGCGAAATTCAAAACTGGGCGGGGCCATTGATATCCGAAAACAACGACTTCCTTTTTTTTTCTTCTTCTTCTTTGACCGCCCTATTCGAAAAGTGTGATCGCAAACCATATGATCATCATTGATAATCAGAATCCGGTCGAGAGTGTGAAAAATAGCGGATTACGGTAGCCCACCTCAGACATTCAAAAAAAAAAAAGAATAACCCATTTATGGTCCCATTTAATTGTCGACTCGTACAACCCGCCAATTATGGAATTTTTCCTAGTAGAAGACGACGAAGAAAAAAATCTCCTTGAGCTCGGCATTCATCCGGTTATGGGATGTTGTTGAATATTCAATGCGACATCGTCTTCATCGAATGTTTCGATGAATTGCGAGGGAGGTGAAGCCGGCCGCTTTGAGTTTGGAACACCGCGAGTCCTCAATCATACTAGAAATGCCCAAATTCGATCGTTTCTCGTGTCACTCAAAAATTGTTCAATTTCTCATTCGCCAGACATAACAAAAAAATGTCAACATTGGAGTGGGTGAACGAGGCGCCGTAAATCTTTCAAATTTCTGACGAACATACATACACACACACACACACACTTCGTCTTCTTCTAGTTCGAACAAACTTTTACGCCACCATCGCCATTCGACGACGACGATGATGATGATGATGATGATGACAACCATTATTACTACGCACTAATTTCAGACTGATGGCATTGCAACAAACGACCCGATTTCTGACAACAAGAATGAACGAATCAAACTGGTATTTGGGACGATTTGTCAATATTTGGCCAAATATTGACATTAAAAAATAATTTAGTGTTTTAAAATTTTTTTTTTTTCGTAATGAATTGGACTGAATGGAACAAAAAATGAATTCCCATCATTTTTTGTGATTTTTAAATCTATTAAACAGGTTTTTTTCAATTCCCATCTGCGGACCTTTCCCAATGGCGATTTCGAGATCATAATTATAGTAAAATCAATAAAAATTGGAAGTTAATGTTTTGTGTTCTGAACACACCCATTATTATTGTATTCAAATTTTTCAATTCGACACCACAATTTCCAATTTCTACGGATTTCTTTGCAATCCCACGAATAATGTGAAACCCATATGTCAAACTAGCCAAATATACATATATATTTTTTTAACCCAAAATTAAATAATTTCTCGAAAACTCCAGCTTTTTTTCTTAACAGCGCACGCGCGTGATTATCATGAACATTGTTTTCGATACAATTTTTAAACATATTCTAAAAACTCTAATAAATGTAGTTGTTTTGCCTACAAACAATCAATTCGTGACTGGTTAATCATGTGATGAGCGCGGTTTTTTTTTTGCTCGTCCAAAATGAAAATCAACAATTCCCAGGGATTTCGAGAAAAGAGATACTACTCGAAAATGAAACTAACTTGTTAAGTGATCCAACAGAAACTGCAATATTTTCAGCGAGCCGTTCGACTCGTGATATATTTTGCTTATTTCCGGTGATAGCGGATTGCCTTGAAGACCTGAAAACTCGAAAAAAAAATGAATTATTCTCGATTTCTTTTCTTTTTCATTACAAAACAAGTTATACCTAATGTTTGAATTCGAAACAATTTTCCGAGCTCATAAGGTAGAACACGAAGTTGGTTATGATTGAGATAAAGATGACAGAGAGTGATCATATCACCGAGTTCCGTCGGAAGCGAGCGAAGCTTGTTGTGGGACAAGTCGAGCATTGTTAGATTAGTCAGCTGCAAAAATATTCATTTTTTTTCGGTTTCAACCCTTTTTTTAATGTGCCAATTCACAGGAATTCTTAATTTTACGGATAACGATGATTTCTGGTAAATATTTAGATAAGTCTTGGCGCAAAACTGAAGGTGTAGATTTACGAGCAAAGGCGAACACTGCTCTTTTTTTTTGTGACGCCGGCAATACTTTAAACAAAAAAATAATTCAAGAAACATTTTCCTTTTTAATAGTAGTTAATAGCCAAATAGGCCCGTTTTATTGTGTTCTCAGAATTTTCAAAAAAGTTTTTTTTTTTCAGTATTGCACCCACAAGACCTAACATTTAATTTAAATTTTTGAATTCAAATCGTGTTTTTTTTTCGTTGAGTCTCTCATGAAAAAAAAACTAGATGACTTTTCAAAAATTTTGGCGATGCCTCGCGAAACATGATTTATCTGTTCAATACATCTTAAATTCAAAACGTGCACACAAATGGTAATTCATAAAAGAGGGCTCATATCATTCTACGAGCAATCTGCTCAAAATTTGTCAAGCTCATACGCCAAAAATTAATGAGTTGTGATTTGTTGGCTATTCGAAACGAAAAAAAAGACCATGACAACACCATTCCGAAATGTTTACCAGTAATTGATGGTCATTTGCATTCAAATCCGCGCAATTAACCATCGAACACTTTAAGATTTACGATGGATTATCTTCTTCGGGTT
Organism: Caenorhabditis bovis; assembly: GCA_902829315.1. Taxonomy (NCBI): domain Eukaryota; kingdom Metazoa; phylum Nematoda; class Chromadorea; order Rhabditida; family Rhabditidae; genus Caenorhabditis; species Caenorhabditis bovis. Next base: position 1,917,402 of record CADEPM010000008.1, read on the forward strand.
TCTCGTTCACTTGTTTACGTCATATTCACTAATTATTAAAAAAAAGGAAACAGATAGAGATGAAGTTCCATAATTTTCCACCTCCTACTCTCACAAGGGACCACCAACCTGCGCTATCTCCGGCGGCACTCTCGTCAATTGGTTGCCGTTGAGGAAAAGCGCCGACAAATGCGAATTCTGCCAAAGTGCCGGCGACAAATTTCGAACGCGTCCTGAACCGAAGAAAAAAAATTGGGTCGCATTAATCAACACAAGAAAAAAAACATGAGGAACGAAACAAATACCATGAATCTCAAGCTCCGTCCATCGTGTATTCCGGCCTTGCGCCAATTCTTCATCGGTGTAAACGCGATGAACGCGACTCATTCCGTTCGAAAGCGTCTTTTTGCCTGAAATAAAAACTTTTTTTGAAGAATTAGCCAACCTTCGGCGGAGTCTTCCGAAGGTTTATCAGTAGTTTTGAATGCTTATCGCCCAAAAAATTGTTTTTCATCACAAAACTCGAAGCGTTATCAATTTTTAGACATATTCAAGACAAGACAATTTTAATATAATAAAAGAGAAACGTTATAAAATATGAATGTAATGACTTTGGGACGCGACGTAGGAAAAACCACGGCCTATCCGGCATGGCCGGCCGCGGCCAGGCTCGCACCCGGCTAGAACTGTTAAGATTAGACACGAAAATTCGCCGGTTGAGAGCTTTTTTTTCGGTTTGGACAAGAAAAAGCCGCCTCGATGTCTGTTTGATTACAAGGAGAAGAACATTTTTGAATGGTGCAGGTGTTTGGCAGCTGTTCGAACTGAATATAAAAGGTTCTATAGAAAGAGGATTTGAATAAATTGGATTTTTTAAATGAAAAAAAAAACAAGGAAAAAATTTATGGCCGTATTTCGAAGAATGGGGACCGAATAAAATTGTTTTAGTGTGTTGGTAAACCATTATTTTTTTTGGAAAATTTCGTATTACTGCGATACCAACATTTGAATGGCAAAAAAATACCAGTTTTTTTCTAAAAAATTTTCTTGTTAAAAATTTTTTTTCAAAAGATGTTTAACAAAACCAAAATAATTATTTTTTGAAATTTTTGTTGGAAAAATGAATTAAATGTCCGTCGCGTGTGTACGAGAAGGTTCGTAGTCAATATATTTATTTACGAAAGGTTTCGAAATAATTAGTTGCGAGACCCAACACCATAAGATGAACGCTCGTTTAATTGGCGTTTAGGCAATAATATGGAATTTTGCGGAATTTAAACAAAAATATCGAACTTGGTGCTTTTGAAAAGGGGTTTGCACGTAATTCAAGTTACAATTGTGAAAACGTTATAAAAACAACTTCCAGGAAACCCTTTAAAACCAATAAACTGCAAGAATTTAAGTACTAGGAAATATTTGGAATTAAGAACTAACAATTTAAATTTTTTGATCAACCGACATAATAGTTATTGAAAAGACTTAACCATCATTTTTTTGTAAAATAATACGCGTTTATTAATTTCGACAAAGATATTTTATAACAAAAACGAAACAGTTAACGAAAAATAAATAAAATTTGAAACTTCAGACTCACAATTTTGGGATTTTTTGAAATAAACATACACAATAAGGAATTTCGCGATCTATTTCTATGCGAAATTAGAAAACCCCTATGTTCCTTTGTTAAATGTTGGGTTTCTTCCTATTTATTCATTAAATATCTCCGTTATACCCCAAATGCCAAAATTATGAATCCAGTCCTATCTTACGAAGCTTTGGTGAAACTTTGCTAACTTTTTTGGAGAGTTTGCCTTCAATTATAATATTTTAAATCGCACTTTCATTAAAAACCGGAAAAATCACATACGTGGCCTATTTTCCAGATTTTCATGCCTAAAATTTATAATTAAATTCCATGTTTTCTTTATTTTTGCACACTTTAGAAACCTAAATCCATATTAAACAACATCATCATCTTCCTATGGATTACTGTATAGATTTAAAACAATTTCTCGAAATGGGTGTTTTAATGGATTTATTTTATGATGATGTTTTTCTTACAAACAGCTCTACGCGTTTAATTCAAGAATCATCGAAACAAAACAAAAACGAATTCCAAAAATAGAAAGTGCAGCGAACTTTTGCCCAGAAGAAGCGCACGACAACAAAAAAAATACTAATTCATTTTCATGATTTTTTTTTGGAAAACCAACATACTTTTTGAGAAATAATCTCCAAAAAGATCTAATTCTTAGTTTTTGCGCAATCTGGCGTATCACGTGACCTAAAAGTTCTCACGTTTAAAAGAAAATATCATGTTTCTAGTCGAAAAGTGAGACAAATGTCTGTTTTTTTTTTCGTGAAAATATCCAGAATATTGTTTCCAAGCTTTTCCCAATTTTTTTTTTGAAAAATAGAAAATTTTAGTTCAAACCATCGCTGTTTTCACTTTTCGTCAATGGGAGACCAGCTCCACTGCCTTGTTTGTCTTTATATTCACCGTTTGAAGACATGTCGTTAGAATGATGAGCATCACTGCAAAATCGCGTTCGCGATTTCAAATTTCCAACCGAAACACTTACCTTTTTGGTATTCTGACCATTTAAATGAAGTTCATTAGCTCGAGAATCGCCTTCTGCAAGAATCGGTAGTTATCAAATGGGAAAATGTGAACGTTGAATGACGAAAAACGCGCAAGGAATCGCTTATTTAGCGTCGAGAATGGTGCACCAGGCCAGTGAACGTTCAAAATATGTGAGAGAGAGAGAGAGACGGCCGAACGAGAGACGAGGCCGCAACGCGCCTGCGAATCTTACTACGGTATCGAGTGGTGGTGGGGGGTTTCATGCCAACTGCACTTATTCATGCCATTTGTTCACTATTACACACACTGAACTGTTCACACTTCAAGCCTAATTCGATTCATTGTTCAACTTAATTGAGGAACGCTAATTTGTCTAGTTTCGGTGTAAAAATTTGAGTGGTTTTGTTAGTGTCGAAAAAAAGAAATTTTTATTAAACTTTTACGCAAACCGGTGCGCTTTTTGTATTTTATTTGAACGTGTTCTTGAGAACAGGTTTGTTTATTTTTAGTTCTTTTCTTGGAATTTATTTCTTCGTGGATTTTATGAAGATGTTAGCGAAATGAATAGAGTTATATTAAGAAAAAAGTCGGAAAAAGCGTAAATTTGAAGAATGATGAGAATTAAGGGAAATTTGATGAGAAATTTTCATTTCAAAATCGCCATGAAATTAATTTTTGAAGAAATGTGCGTTTTGCGCGACGCACAATTACACAATATTACTGTAGAGCGCAATTCCCTATTTTTTGCCTTTTTGCTACTTACGCAATCATTATCTATTTTGTAATTTTCGTATTATTTCAGCGGGTTACACAATATCGTCGGATGTCAGTAAACCCGACAAAGCCACAAAATGCCGGTTTTCCACAGGCATACAGCCAGCAACCTTATCAACCGGTATCGCAGTTCAATCAATATGCTTCACCACAGCCGCAACCTTCAACAATAAATAATGGGTAATATTTCGTTTTTGTTGATGGTGAATATTTAAAAATTAATTTCTGTTATTTTAGGCATAGTACGTATACAGCAAATCCTTTTCCTTTCCCACAACCAAACAATAATTTCCCGGTGAGTTCTTACTATTTTTAAATTACGGTTTTTTTAAATCATCTTTCCTGTAGGTAAAACCTCCAGTGACAGCTTACAACCAAACTAGTACTGCAAATCATCAATTCAACAATATGCAAATTCCGGTGAGTGTTTCGAATAAGTGAAAAATTGGAATTAAAATCAAACGATTTCTAGGCGCCTCAAATTCCGGCGACGATTCCGCCACCGTCACACCAACCGCCATCATTTCCACAAGCTGCACCAGCTCCAATTGTAAACGGGTACCCTGCTGCTCCAGCACCATCAGCATTTCCAAATGCTCGACCAGCTCCAATGCCATCGTCATTCCCAAATGCGGCGGCACCACCGCCATTTCCAACGCCGGCGGCGACTGCACCTGCCCCATCGATGCCACAGCCAAACGGATTGCAATACCCGGCAGCACCTGCTCCAGCTCCCAGTTTTCAAGCACCTCCAACTCCTGGCGCTCAATATCCAATTCAACCAAATCCAGTCAATCAAATGAATCAGCAATTTGGGCAAATGGTAACATTTTCGTTTTTTTATTCTTGACAAAACATTTTTCTTCTAGAATATGAATCCAATGGCGGCTAATTCTCAATATCGAAGTGATGTGATTGATCTGATGACGGAACGCAATATCCAACAATACGGATTTGATGACATCGATGTTCAATTACCAACACAAGTTGCAAATCCAGAAGCTCATGTTGATCCAAAGTACGCTTTTTTGAGAGAAAACAAAATATATAATTAGTTTTGTTCAGCATCTTCCGATCTACGCTCGAAGTTGTTCCAAATTCTGAAGAATTGTTGAAAAAGAGTAGGCTGCCGTTAGCAATTACACTCCATCCATTTAGGGATGTTAAGGTACGATTTTAATTGGTTGAACAGTGTGAATCAAGCTTGTCTTTATTACTTGTATGAATTTCGTATTTTTAGCCCAAATTACTATCGGTGGGAGAATTTTTAAGGCATATTTTCTACATAGTTTCTTTTTGACAATCGATTTTCAAAGAACCTTCATTTTTCGCAATGTATTTGCAGAATCTCAACATAATTCAAACCACAAATATCGTGCGTTGTCGATACTGTCGGACCTATATCAATCCATATGTTTACTTACCGGATCATCGCCACTGGAAATGCAATTTGTGTAATCGCAATAACGATCGTAAGATTTCCAATTTTTCAATCCAATCGAATTGAATTCCCTTCAGTTCCCGATGATTTTTGCTGGGATCCCGTATCAAAATCGTTCGGTGATCCAAGAAATCGGCCGGAGATTCAGAACGCGACAGTGGAATTCATTGCGCCATCCGAATATATGGTTAGTAAAAATTGTTTTTAGCGAATCGAATTTTGCTTTTTCAGCTTCGACCGCCTCAACCCGCCGTTTACGTGTTCGTTCTTGACGTGAGCGCGAACGCGATTCAATCCGGCTATCTGCGGACATTCTCCGAACAGCTTTTGATCAATATCGATCAAATGCCTGGAGATGAGCGTGCGCAAATCGCGTTCATCGCCGTTGATAGCTGTTTGCACTTTTTCTCGTTCAACTCTCAAAAACGAGGGCCTTGCGAAATGATTGTTGATGATGTCGAAGGTGAGAAGCTTGATTTTCATCGGAAATGCTGATTTTTTTCTAAAAATTTCGATTTTCAGATGCTTTTTTGCCAGCGGTGACCTCTCTTCTTGTTCCAATCAAAAAATTTGGGGATGTCATTCGAACGTTCATCAAGAATCTTCCAACTTTGTATTCAATTGGTCCCACTTCTAATGGGAATTGCCTTGGTTCGGCCCTTCGGATAGTACATCAGTTAATTGTAATTATTCAAAAAAAAGTGTGTTTCCCATATTTCTCATTTTTAATATTTCTAGTCTGAAATTGGCGGTCGAATTTCGATATTCCAAGCGACACTCCCAAATTTGGGTCTTGGAGCATTGCAATCGAGAGATGATGGAAAGAGCTCGGACGGTGGACAGAATTTGGGTCCCGCCACGGATTTCTACAAGGCGCTTTCATTGGACTGCACCGGAAACCAAGTGTGCCTTGACTTGTTCATGTTCAACACGCAGTATGCGGATTTGGCGACGATTTGTAAGCAAATGAGAACGGTAAAAAAAAATTCACAATTTTCGTTGAATTTCAGCTGAAGTCGCGAAATTCTCAACTGGATGCATTTATTATTTCCCGAATTATAATGTGAACCAGAATGGAATTCAGGTAGAATTTTTTTTTAATTGATATGTCAATTTTGAGGTTGGTTTTTTGCAGGTGAAACGATTTGAGAAGACTTTTACAAGATATTTGACAAGGAAGATTGGATTTGAAGCAGTTTTAAGGATTAGAACCACCAGAGGTAAGAATTTGTTGAAAACTTGAAAGGCTTTAGCGCAAATTTAAAAAAAGAAGAGAAAATTTTAAAGTTATCTTTAAAAGAAATTAATTTTAAAAAATTTAAATTTTCTTTTTAAACATAGTGTTTTTTTTTAATTATAATTCGAGTTATTGACTGTTTTTTTTCTTCAAATATCACCATCTAAAAAATGCGTGCACCTTGAATAATTGTGGGCCATCACATATTTTCGAGACAGTAATTCAACTTTTTTCAGGTCTTGCTCTCACCGGCTTCTATGGAAACTTCTTCGTTCGGTCACCCGACCTCCTCGCGCTCGCCAATGTCAATCCTGATTCGGCGCTTGCTGTCCAAGTGACGATTGAAGAGAAATTGTCGCAATATGTCTGCTTCCAATCAGCACTTTTATACACTTCAAGTAAAGGTAGACATTTCTCGATGGTTTCCTCATAATTTGTTTTTTCCAACAATACCGATTTAGGTGATCGACGGATTCGCGTTCATACGATGTGTCTACCAACGACGGGTGATCTCCTACAGCTTTACAACAATTTTGACCTGAAAGCGACTGTCTCGTATTTATCCAAAATTGGTAAGATTTAGATATATTGAACAATTTTATTTGAATAATTGAATCAGGAATTGAACGATCAATGTGCGGCGCGGCGATTGCTGATTCGAGAGAAGCGCTGGTGAACGCTGTCGTTGATAGCGTCGGAGCTTATCAGAAGGCGGTCTCGCGAGGCGGCGGAATGCTTGTACCGAGAACTGGCCATTTGCGGCTCTTCCCGAGCTATGTTTTGGCACTCCTAAAGCATGTGAGTTCAATCATATTTTTTTTTGGAATTTCGAATGGTTTTTTTTAACTCAAATCGAATAGATTGGTAAATTTGAAATTTTGATCGTTCATCAGTTTTTTTGCTCCAACGTATTCAATAAATTCTATCTTTGAAATGTTTCTTTTTTTCAGCCAGCGTTCACGTCAGCTCGCGGAATTCGATTAGACGATCGTGTTGCCTCGATGTTGATGCTTCGATTCAGTCCGCTTGAGCAGATATTGTCGGATATTTATCCGAAATTGTATCGATTGAATGAGCTTATGGTAGTGGCGTCTTTTTCTTCTTCGTTTATTTTTTTAAAAAATGTCATTTAGAATTCCGCTGATGATGACAAAAAGAATTGGCCGAAACCGCTTCCGTTGTCGTTTGAGCAAGTTCAACGTGATGGAATTTATGCGATGGAAGCGGGCTCGGCGTTTTATGTTTATGTTTCGGCGGCGTCGGACCACACAATGGTTCAGAGTTTGTTCGAATGTCCATATAATGAGATTCAAGAGGTTTTCCCTTTTTTTTTTGAACATTTTTTTTACAATTTTCCTTTGCAGAACTCATTAGTTGAGAAGGAAAATGAGATATCGAAGAGGGTCTTCGCGTTCTTCAAGCATATTACATTGTTCCGATTTTATTTGGGACCTATCATAACGATTACGTGAGTTCTGTTTGTAGTGGCCCGTTGAAAATTGCGTTTTTAATTGGAATTCTGCAATTGGGAAATTAAGAGGACGTCTTTTTGAACATCTAATATATCTTACGTTTTTTTTAAATTTTGGAATCGTCTTGGTTTTTTGAAGAATTTTTTTCCTATCAGGGCGTGAAAAAAATTTGTTCATCTTCAAAAACGGAATTCCGTGCCACCATGTCCGGTGGATCTGATGAGAATGACATGTGATAAATACAAAAAAATCAAAAATTGCAGTTTTTTCCAACAACCTAATAGAAATAATTTTCGCAACTGAAGCTATGCGAATTTCAAGGGAAAAAAATGCGTTTAAAACCAGTTTTCCTGGAAAAAAAACGAATTTTTAGTGTTTTCCTTCAAGATATCCATAAAATAATTTCATAATTTGTCCATTGGGACCCACTCTGCGCTTTTAATTTATTATTCAAATTTCAGTGAGCATTCTCCGCTTCGCGAGCAATTCGTTCGAAGACTCGTCGATGATCGTTCGGAATCCACACATTCTTATATCGAATTCCTTCAACATTTGAAACGAGAAATCGGCAATTGAAAAGCATTCAGTATATTCTAATCTCGTCAAAAATGGTTCTTATATTATTTCTTGCCTTTTTTTTTGTTTTTTTTTTTGCTGTTGTTTTTCTAAGAAAAAAGAAAAGATGACTAATTTGTATTAGCGAGCCATATCATTGTAGAATTCACTCATTTTCTGCAATTTTTGCTTTTTTCTCGACGACGATTGTTCTGATATCTGGTTTGCTCGAAATAATATTTATGGGTGCTTGCAATTTCGTTGTGTGTTTTTTTTTTTTTTAATTGAAATGTGTGTTTCCCTTTCTTTCACCTATTTTTTTCCCGAACCAAAATATGAATTCGCATCATTTCTTTTTATTCGCCCAAATGAGTTCACAATTATGTCCATGTGCCAGACGATATTTTTTTGTTTGATTTCTTTCTAGCGATTTTACTCGACGTGCTTCGATTTTCCGTGCAATAGGTGATTCGACTGTGATTGAAATTATAATGTTTATTGAATGAAAATAAAAAAATTCAGTTTTAAAAATCTTGTCAAATATGAAATTTTATTGTCAAAAACAAGCAACTTTCCTTCGCGAGGCTTTCAATTTTATTTTTTCTATAACTTATGTTCTTAAAAAATTTTAAAATCTCCGACCTTACTCCATTTTTGACAGAAGATTGAAAAGAAAAATGAAAAAAGGTAAAAATTGAGAATTTTGAATTATTAAATTTAAAATGTTTACGGTGTGCAGTTGGCAGGGGTCATGTCCGCAAACACGGTGTGCATAACATACCGTAATACACTGCTGAAATATTTTTTCTTCAAAGTTTCTGTTTCTTTTTTCATTTTTTTCGTTTTCACGTTGTTTTTTTAATATTAAACTAAAAAAGATATATTTAGTAATTATGGCACCACCAAGTCGCAAGAAATCGGAGAAAACTGAGCGAGTGACGCTTAAATCTTCCGATGTCACACATTCTGGAGGTAAATTATTTATTTTTGATCGAGATTGAATTTTAATTTGATTCAGGAGCAGAAGCTAAGTTAAGTTGGAAGGAGTACAAAAAGATGAAGCAGAAATTGAGTGGCAGTAAGAAAAAATCGAAAACGTTCTTAAGCAAAAATAGTGAAAATGGCGAAGAAGAGGAGAAACCTTTCCAATTAACCAAAGAGCAAGAGAAAAGGCACAACACTGGTAGGATATTGAAATAGAGTTTTGAATATAATTAAAAATTGTTAAGGAGCTTCAAAAATCGACCCAAATGCGATGAGGTCGAAATTACAACAAGAAAAATTCCGGATTGTCAAAGAAAAATTCGAAAAACGTATCGAATTAACAGCAAAAGCTGAAAAGCGGCTGGAAGAGGAGGTAATAATCAAGAAAGGATGATGAAATTAATAAAATGTCCATTCAAGACCGGTTTTATTGCTCCAGAAGTTGAAGAAAACGACAATTTGTCATATTCAATCCGACAAAAAGAAATCGCGCAAAGTGTCGATTTAGCAGCGGCGACAAAGGTTTGAGAAGTTAATTTTATAACAAAGAAACTAGAATTGTTCTTTTCCAGCACTTTGAGCTCAATTTACCCAAATTTGGGCCGTATCGCATCGATTACACGGATAACGGACGGCATTTGGTGATTGGCGGAAGAAAAGGGCATGTTGCTTCAATTGATTGGCAAACTAAATATCTGCACAGCGAGCAGAACGTCATGGAGAAGGTCTCAGATGTCAAGTAACGATTCTCGAATCAAGTCCAGAATTTATAGCACTTCTTTTCAGATTCCTGCACACTGAAAATTATATCGCAGTTGCACAGAAGAATTATACGTACATTTATGATAATATCGGAACCGAATTGCATTGCCTTAAAACGATGTACGATGTGGCCAGATTGGAGTTCCTGCCGAGACATTTCTTGCTAGTTGGAGGGGTATTTTTAATTTTTTTTTTGAGATTTTCAATAAATTTTTATATTTTAGTCGAGAAACTCATTTCTTAACTATATCGATGTATCGGTTGGTAAAGAGATTCTCTCGTTCGCCACAAAATCTGGAAGTCTTGATGTTATGTGCCAGAATCCGGCGAATGCTATCATCCACACTGGTCACACCAATGGAACCGTCTCTCTGTGGTATTGAAATTTTGAAATTAAAAAACAATGTCCGTTTTCGCATATGTTCAGGTCTCCAAACTCGAAAGAGCCACTCGTGAAAATTCTTGCTCATTTGAGCAGCGTTAAAGGAGTCGCTGTCGACAATCAGGGCACTTATATGGCAACGACGGGTCTCGACAGGAAATGCCGAATTTGGGATGTTCGAATGTTTCGCCAACTTCATTCGTATTCTCTTCCATTTGGTGTTAGCGAAGTGGCGATTTCGCAGAAGCTTCATGTAGCATGCGCGGTGGGAAATTATGTCCAAGTAAGGCGTTTTTTTTTTGGTTTCCATCGCAAACAAAAAATTCCTCAGGTATTCCAAGATATGCACACCGGAAAATGCTCCGAGCCATACTTGGTGCATAATTGTGGCGGAATGGTGAATGATTTGAGATTTGTTCCGTGGGAAGACGTGTTGGGTGTTGGGCATTCGCGCGGATTCACCAGTATGCTGGTTCCAGGTACTCTAACCTTCCAATATATCTCATAATGACCCCGATATAGGTTCTGGTGATCCAAATGTGGATACTCTTCGATCCAATCCGTATGAGACCAAAAGTCAGCGTAAAGAACGTGAAATTAAGCAGCTTCTTGATAAGGTATTCCAGTTTTCTTTCTGTAAAATGAGCAATGATTTGATTTCAGCTTCAACCGGAACTTATTACTCTTGATCCAGATGATATTAATAAGGTTAATGAAGGTAATTTCAATTTTTTGACATTTTCCCCCAACGAGTATTTTTTTTATTTGTTAGGACTTCTTGAAATGGAGGAAGAGGAGAGAAAGAAGATTCTGTATATTAGGCCGTTCAAGGTGGAATACACTCCACGACATAGGATGAAGAAGAAGAAGAGCGGATACAAAATGGTAGATTTTTGAAATGTTTTGATAGATGAAAAGCTAGCTGTAGAAGTGTTTTTTGTGTGTCACAAAAATTACTATGAAAAAAATGAAAATTCAGATGCGAATTTCACGCAAACGGACTATTTGTGAGATTTTTACAGTCATTTCATATAAGGATCTAGAATGTTTGTTTAAAATTTGAAAAATTTGAGGCGGACAGCAACATTTTTGCGGTTTTAAAGACTTGCGAAAGACTTTTTAAATATGATTTTATTATTTTTCCAACTTTATAGAAAAGTTAAAGAAGCCAAACATTTCTTAGAAATTTTAATTGACTAAACATTCTTTCGAAAACAATCTTTAACTATTTTAATTTTCCTCGAATGAGCATAAAAAAGGATTTGTAAAATCTATTAATACGTATTTTTAGAAATTTGTGTCAGATTTTTGCTAATTTATAATTTTAAAATATTCTCTACTGAATTTTGCAAATCAAACATGCGAAGCTTAGAATTTTTCTATCAATAATTCAAATATCGCCTCCAGACCGCAATCGAACGCTTTATTAAATAAAAATTCATTTAAAATTGTTGAATTCGTGAGTTTTTTTCAGGAAGCTCGCAAGAATACGGTTAAAGGACAAATTCGACTGGAAAGGAATTTGGAGCGGAACGCTGTTGAGAAGGAAGTGTTCGGAGGGGATAAGACTGACGAGCCGCCGAAGAAGAAGCACATTCTTGATCGATTGAAGGCGTGATCTTGGATTCGATGGTCCTTTATTGTTGTTAATATTCATTTTTTTCTGTTGTTATTGTTGTTGCGTACCTCATGAAACGTTTTTTTTTTGTCGGCGAAAATTTTAATTATCGAAACAAACACTCATTTTCTGGAACAATGGGTGCGTTTTAACGACTTTGCCGGAAAAGTGCGCCCACCGAGTTGGTATTTCAATTTTTTTAACACTTTGGATGTCGCATGGAAGATGACATTGCCAAATTTCGAGGAGGATGAGAATATATCATTTTTATGAAACACATTTTGTACTTTTAGATCGGCTACTCCTATGTTCGATCTTCCGTCGTGTATCATTCTCTTATGGAAGATCGAACATTATGTGCCGCTTGTTGAGTAAAAAAAGTCCAATATTGTGTCAGCTTAATTTATATCAACGACAGACGAAATTTGGGTGGGTTTTGAATTGCCGCCTTGGGTCTCGTATGGAAAAATCTTTAGGAGCGATTTTTACATTTTCAAACTATAATAATATGAATTTTCAAATTCGTCCGCCTACGACAATATGTATTATAAAGTTCCTATAGGTTTACAGAAGGTTAAAAAAAATGAAAAATTTGACTGGTACATATTGGAATTTTTGAATTGCGCGCCAATTTTCAGATTTCTCACAGATTATCGATTTTCATGGATTGAAAATTTTACGTTAGAAATTACGAAATTCAATTTTTTTTCAAGAAATTCTCGAAGATATTCGTTTCAAAAAGAATTATCAAATGATTTCAATTTTTCACTTTTAAGGAAGAGAGAAATCAAACACGATGTCCACAAATACCCATTATTATTTTGCGGTGTTAATATATAAATTCTAATTTAAGATTGATTGTTTGGCTGGAAGGATTAATCGCAACGAGACCCAAAAATGGCAGTGATCGATAAGTTTAAGACACCCCCGCACCCCCAGTTTTTGGGTTTTTTTTCGGAAACCAAAAACGTTTTCAAAAATCTGTGATATGTTCAAATAAGAATTTAAAAAAATAACAGCTATTTTTCGGAGGGTCTTCAACTTTTTGACCTGACATTTCGACAGAGGAGTAGCTATTTTTAGATCACCAAAAAATGGGGGTTTCGCGGATTTTTTATTGCCGTTGACAGATTTTTGATACAATTTTTTGGTTTGCGAAAAATCCCGAAAAACAGAGGATGTCTTAAACTTATTGAGAGCAGTGTAAATATATCAAAGCTAGATAACCTTCAAGCAAAAAAAGCGTATCTTAATTGTAAATTTATTTCTAAATTCAAAAATAAAATAAAATGAAACTTGTAGAAATATTACTTGAAGACGCAATCCCGAATGTGCAGCATTTCAGCGATATCACTTAAACATTAGTTGAGATGTTTCCAAAAAATTTCTTGGGTCCTCGTTTTTTCCCAAAAAACTCGAGTACGGCTAGCCAATCGCCGCGAGGCAAATGGGCGTGGTCAAGAATAAAAAGTGGGCGTGGCGATGGGGGGTCGTGCGCGCTGTGCATCCAAGGGCATTGGCGTGCAGCCAAACGGTTGACTGATCTTGCAGCGACGAATATATCCGAGCCGATAGCATGGACCAACTCTGGCGAGGTTACTACCCATACCCGCATCCCGGTCTCGCCGGCGTTCCCACACATTCGCACGCGGTTTTCCCAATCGGTTTGTCGCCTTTTCATTCTTCGGCTTTCACAATTCCTCATTATATTTTCTATATAAATATACCGCTTCCGACACCTTCCGGGGTTTCGGCATATTGACGGCTGACGTGTTTTTTTTTAAACTTTTTTTTTCATAAAAAATTTTTTCCTTAGTCCTTCGAAATACATCGTCCATTCTATTAGAATCCCCAAAAAAAAATTCGAGAACCCTGTGAGTTTGATTCGCAGGTTATCAGTAGTACGATACCCGAATTTCAAATTACGATGGTCCACAATTGTTCAAGGTTCTCCTTTTTTTTATGATGATAGACCACTTTAAACATTCATCAAATTTTGAATTCTCATTTTTTGCCTACACAAATATTTGGCCCGAATTTGACTCATTCAATTTTTGGGAATTTTTGAACGAATTTTCGCGCACTCTATTTTTTTTTTATCAAGCCGTGATACAAAAAAACAAAGACCTACTGAAATTTCTCCTATTTCAACAATGCTTGAAATTGTAAATCGCAATTTCTTAGAAGGTTTCGATTTAAATTGGGTTGCTAGTCGAATTTTTCATGGAAAATCGAAAACAGCGAAATTGAAGCTCCCAAATTTTCATCTAGAATATTCAGTAGTTGGCATCGGCTGAAAACGGCTATATTTACGAGCATGCGCCTTTCGCTAGGGTCTCATGCGGAAGCACTAGTTATTTTTGATTCCAGGACCCATTTTGACAATATTAAAATTTCAATGAGGTTTCAAATTTGAAATGACAATCTCTACAAAAAAAAATTGCATGTGAAAATGACAAAATAAACATCGTGACGAGACCATTTCAAAGACGCATCTCGTAAATCGACAGCAGTCGCCCAACGCCGATTTGACATATCAACAAATTCCCTCAATCCTGACAATTTTCAGACAACAGTCATACCGGTGTAAATCAGCTCGGCGGCGTGTTCGTCAATGGTCGCCCACTACCCGATCATATTCGATCGCGAATCGTCGACATGGCTCATCAGGGAGTCCGACCATGCGATATTTCGAGGCAGCTAAGGTGAGAAGCGCGAATTTCAGCTCAACGCAATATTCCGTTTTTTTCTGTTCAGAGTCAGCCATGGGTGTGTTTCGAAGATTCTCGGCCGCTACTACGAGACGGGATCGGTGCGACCCGGTGAGTTTTTCCACCGGATATCCCTCTTTCGCTTCGCTCGCCCACATTTATACCGTAATCCTGTTTACAGGTGTCATCGGCGGATCGAAACCAAAAGTGGCGACGCCGAGAGTCGTCGGATGCATTGCCGCTTATAAGCGAGCGAATCCCACAATGTTCGCATGGGAGATTAGGGAGAAGCTTCTACAGGTCAGCGCGATTTTCAAATTAGCCACGAGTTGGTCTCGACGCGCACACACCTCACTCATTGTTACCGTACTACGCGCATTCATATTAAATGTTTAGGATCGTGTCTGCGATCCGGACAATGTCCCATCGGTTTCCTCGATTAATAGGATCGTCAGGAATAAGGTAAGCTTCTCACTTCTCTCCCGGCTTCATCCTTCACTCATTTTCAGGCTTTCATGGCTCAAACGGGGACTGGAAGTGGCGGACCAATGAAATCATCATCAAATCCGCAGAACTCTAGCATGCAGGCCTCGTCTGCTCAAGGATTCGCCGCCAACACTCGTAGGGAGCATTTTTCAAAATAGAGCCAACTCATTTTTTTTACAGCCTACTCGATCAACGACCTTCTCGGCTTCGAAGCCAAACTCCAAAAAGAATGGTCCCATATGCCGGGAGCCTCATCCTCATCGAGCTCGAGCTCAACACCGTCCGAAGACAAAATGCCGTCACACGTGACGTCCGCCGACATGTCGCTGGTTTATCCAGCGAATCCCGATGATTGGATAATGCGGACGCCGCTCGGCATTCTGCCGCAACCCTACACCGGCCAACTGTGATCCATCGGGTCCCGAAACGAATCAACTCAACCTCCTCAAACCACAAAAATCAATTCGCTCGCTGTGATTCAGTATAATAATATTTATTTCATTTCGATTCTCATATTTCATCCCCCATCGGAAAAAAATATGTCACATTTGGTGCTCATTCAATAAATGAAGACCATTAAAATGAAAAATCCTATTTCGCTAAAAGCCGCCGCAAAATTGCTCAACCTCTCCGGGGACACACACCACACACCTGCAATGAGGAAAAGAAAATGCTCAAAAAAAAAACACAGCCCTTTTATGGCATATAACGTCAACAACAAAACATAACACAACAAATTGAATTAAAATTATAGTCCTTCTGATGACGAAAGGTCAAAGTCCACCGAGAGACCGGCGATTTGCGGCTTCACCAACTGCATCTCAACTCTCGGCCGTTGCTGATTCTGCTCATTAACGCTGATTCTCACCGTAACCGGCTCTGCAATAACAAATACGTGCACCAATTCGATGGCCGCCAACCCACCCAATTCTTTGATAACAATTTCGCCATTCGATTTGACGCACATCTCATCAATATCCACTACCGTATCCTCCGAATTCGTTTGAAGCACAATGATCGATTCAAGACCGTATTTGGGCACGAAGACCTAGGCGACGATTTCCGGTTATTGGGAACGACCTCGGAATTCAAAAACAAATATGGCAAAAAAAAATCTATCGCGCGGAGTTGGCATCGTTTGCGCAGGTTGAACGCCTAATGACGCGGAACAAAAACCATATAAATTTATGCAAACTGTTCGGGAAGCTCACTGACGAAAAGGTCACCTGGATTCCATTCGTTCGAACACCCATCACGAATCCTTCGCAAGTTTCGACTTTCCCTCTAAAATATCGCACCACATTGAGTTGAACCGACGCGCGGCCGGCATATTGCGCCTGTTTGTGCCTGAACAACATAAGCATTCGAATCCGATTTGCGAGCACGATCTACCTATAATTGATATTCGCGCAAATTTTCTGCGTTTTCGCCTGCGATAGCAAGCCCGATTGGATGTCATCAGCACCGATCGCCGCCGCGAGAAGCCGATGAACAATGACATCCGCATATCTTCGAATCGGCGATGTGAAGTGCGTGTAGATCGAGCACGCCAATCCGAAATGCTGGTATTGCGGCACGGGTACGGTGCCTGCAAACACAATCCTACCGTAGTTGCCCAACAAAATACCGTATCCGTCTTATTGTGTCGCAAATCGCATAAAGTCGACCGCCGACGACGCAATTCGCGTTTTTTTTTCTTTTTCGATTTCCACATTTCGTCTTCACCGCCATCGTTACAAAATATCAATAGGCATGACGGACGGCGACGGGTTACGGTGGAATGACACAGAAATCGAATTTCGTGATTCACAAAAGGAGTTTTTGTCAAGCTGTTTTGAATGTTTCGAAAAATAATGCTCGAAATATGCGTCTCACAGCGATGATAAAATTGCGAGTCGAACGGATTCGATAAATCGATTGGATTCAACAAAACTCCGCTTCTAAGATTTGTCTTCCTTACGAGACCCAAGGTGGCAATTCAAATTCGAATAGGCACCCAGGAATTCGTGAAAAAAATTTCACAAACAAAAAAAACTTCGAAACCAAATCCCTCTGATTTGTTGAGATGCGCCTTTGAAAAATAGCGTCAAAACGCATTTTTTTAAACGTTTTCTCGGTTTTCATTCCAATAATGACAAACCTGCCGAAAAATAAACGGCTTGCGTCATACATCTCGTCGCCAGCATTCGCAGAAGCCGATTGAGCATCGGATTCCTCTCATCGACACACCGATTCAAGCTGTCCGCCAATCCTTTTCCGCTCTCCACAACAATTTCGAATCCACGCTGACGAGCCGCCTGTAATAATAATAATAATAATAATTTGCTCTTCGCAATTCATTCATCGCTACCGTATGACACATTCGCAACAACACGATTGTCAATTAATAGCGCGGGAAATTGTGGTCCCTCTCACCATATTTCACACTATTTCCATATTAGGGAAGCAGGAGAGAGATGGAGAGCGCGCGCGGGCACCCAACAATTATCATCATCATCATCATCATTTTCAACTTGTCATGTCAAGCGTCGAGTGAATTGAAAACACGATGGATGAGAGGCGAAATTGATCATATTTTTGACATATTCAATTTTCGCGCATCGGACCCTCGATTAATCCGGAAACAAATTTTGAGGTAATTTCCGAAAAATGGGTGAAACGGTTGGAAAATTTTCAGACAAATATTATGGCGCAAAAAATAAATGAAAAATCTTGAAATACTTTTTTCTTTGCTATTTCGTTCAAATCGATTTTCAACCAAATGGTCCGAATCCCAATTGGGATTCCTCCTCTCCTTCCGGTTAACCTTGAGAAACACCTTTACAGCTACTCAACATTTACAATCGTCGATTATTATTTGTTGAATACCAAATATGGGAAAAACTGCGATCGCCGCCGCCATCGCAATGGCTAATCCTATTTATGGCGCATATCCGGGCCAGACTTGAAACGAAACCTCACACAAACACAAGGATGGAGTCATTTCGGGTCGGGTCGAATTTGAAATTACCGCCAAATACACGAATTTGAGGTGTCTCGTTTTTGGAATTTTGTCGAAAAAATATACAAAATTGAGATAAATTGTGAAAATAAGGCCTATACGAGTGGCGAAACCTCAATTTTTGCCAAATTCGGTCCAGGACCCGCGCCATCCAAAACCATGGTCATTCAACCTTGAATTAGCCTAGGCATTCGGCCCAAAATCGCCTCTAATTTCCAAATTAGGCACATCTATCATAATTCATGTCGTACGGATCGCTCGGCCCGTTAGTGTGGTTGTTTTGCAAATGTTGCACTCTCGCTGCTATCATCATCCGCCAAAAACAATGCGCTAATTGCAGGTCGCTCTCATCGCCCAAACAAGGCCAATCGCCGTCCGGCACACACCACATACACGAGGATTACGGTAGATTTGCAAGCCGTGTAATTAAATATAAAACGAGTGTGGCGAGAAGATGTGAGGGGGCCGGGGTCCGTAATTGACAGTCGTCGGGCTCTTGGGACCCACCACTTGGGTGCTACCCCCCCCCCTCTTATTTTTTTCTTGAGGAGCCACAATTCGATTAAGCGACTGACTCACTTTGCGATTCACCGGTGCGGAAATCATTCTGACGCCGCCAATCTTCGGGGCGGCTTACTTACAAAAAACGCGCGATTTTGTCAACACCGGAAACCATATTTGTCACCTCTATTTGTAAGCGCGCAACTCTTTTTTTACGCCTTCCTCTTCAATACGAACCCATTTGCATAAGCGCCGCAAAATATGTATGGATGACCTCGATTAGCAACATTGGGCAACAAGATTTCAATTTCCGGCGGACCTGTACGCCGAGAGAAATGTGGGAATGGATCGCAACCGATTTATCAAAGAGGGACCGCTTACCTCGATGAGCAATTTGTAGCTTTCTTTTAGTGGAACCGGATGGCGGCGAAGAAGTGCACAATCTGGATATTCAGCGAGAATCTGAAATTATTTTTTAAAACGAACAAACATATTTTTCAGACAGAACATTTTTGGAGCATGAAAAAATGGAATTTTGTAGTTACTTGCGTAATATTCTTATGAGAACAGTTAGAAAGGAAAAACTCAGATTTTGTTTAAAAACATCGCAAAAAAACAAATAAACAACTTTGAACTTTTGAATTCGATTCTTTTTTTATCGAATCTTTTCCTTTTTGATATGGTAGCGCAATTTTATAAATTTCCATAAAATTCGCTTGCAATTCATTTTTTTTTGCCAAATTTTTCGATATTTGGTTTTGCGAAATTTCCCAATCTAGTCTGTTATACAAAAAGAAACTAAAATTTTAGATTTACGGGCCAAAGTTTACAGATGGTTAAAGGCGCAACGAGCCTTTTAACCTAAATTTTTCTGGCATTTTGGCATTTTTTTCCGCAATTCCGTCAATAAAAACATTAAATCAAATTTGAAACCACTTAAAAAATGCTTAAAAGTTTCATCATTGGACAATCATCGATGAATCAATTTCAAACCTTTTCGGCAACTGAAATATTCGCCAATAACATGAATTCTTCAACCATCGAATGCGTATCCAAATGCTTCTTCTCCATCACTTTCTGAATACGAATAAACGAAATCATCAATCACATCGCGTTACCTTCGGTGTTTTCGATTCCCAATCCATATCAAATCTGACTTCCGAAGACGCTAATGTCAAAGCGCCGTTGCCAATTCGCCTCGCGTTTAGCACTTTCGACAATTTCATCAAACCACGAAGGCCTTGAGCAACATCATCCGTCTGCTTCGGATCATCAATAATCTCTTGCGCTCGCTCATAAGTCAACGCTGCTTTCGATCGAATCAGAGATTTGTGGAATTTGACCGACTGAATGTCAGCGCTGGACGTCATTGTCCAAATGCATGAGAACGCGTATCTGAAATGTCTCGAAATCAATCATCGATCATTCGCGAAATTCAACCGTTCTTCCTCTCCTCTCAACGAGCACAAATTGCTGCTCAACAACGCCGGTAGCATATCAATTCGCCTATCGCAAAGATATACCGTCGTTCCGCGAAGGGCAGCTTCATCATCGATTGCGGTATTCGGTCGCACAAAGTGGGTAACATCAGCGATATGAACTCCAACTTCGAACAGGTCATCGCCGATCTGTCTGCAGTGCAAAGCGTCGTCAATATCAGTACATCCGAGAGGATCCACCTAGAATTAAGAGGGATTGAAGACGTAGTGGGTCTCAAGACTTACTGAGCAAATCGTAAGGTGTCTCAAATCCACCCTTGGGGTCTTTTCATTGAGATCGGGTTTCCAGTCCTCTTTCGGCAGACAATCCATGACAGCTTCAGAGAATGGCGCGTGCGGGATGTCGTGCTCCAAGAGCAGCACCTCATTCTCAGTTTCAGCGTCTCCCATATTTCCAATACTTCGCACATAGTGTCCGAGCGGGTATTTCGAGTCTCTCGGCCAATGATCGATGGCGACGATGATTCGTTGCTGAGCGAGAACGTCGGCCTGTTCGGACTCGATTCGAATTCGCGGGATTAGACGCTCAGCGGGACAGAACAAATGGCGTCGCGCGCCTTTCATCGAGCTCGGCAGAAGCATTCCGCAATATTGGCGCCAATTTCGTTTAATTACTCCAACAACCTGAAAATTGAAATTTTGGATAAATTTTTAGAAATATTATTTTCTTTATTGAAATGATTTATGTCATTGTTAGCTGGTTATTATTAGAGAGTTACTAGTACTAATTAAACTTTTTTTTTAGATTTTGAGGAAACAAAGGGAATTTTAACGAATTCCGGCTTCGAATTTTGATTTTATAGAAGATTGTTCAAAAATAACGATTTATGCCTATCATAATACGGTAATTTAAACGTTTTTTTTTGTTTAGATTAAAAGTAATAAACATTATTTCTGTTAAAAGGGGCTTAACGTTGATAGCCGCTGGATTTTTTAAAAATGCTTTGAAATCTCTTCTTACAACTTAAACTTTGAATTCTAAATTTTGGTCCATTTTTTGCAGAGCATGGCATCGTATAATCGATAGGGAACTATTTATGTGCAAAATTAGAACCCTTAGGCAAACAATTATAATAAAATAAAAATTTTGTTCAAAAAATCATTTGTGATACCTTTGCAGTCGGCACAACATTCTTTCGAGATTTCTTGACCTTCGGCTCATCGTCCTCGTCATCCGGCTCTTCATCATCCTCAGCGCCCATATCATCAGCAGTTTTCACATATTCCTCAACATCACGAAGGCGTATTTTCTAGAAATTTCAATTAACATTTCGTTGCCAACACTTTCGAGCTTCCAACCCTTTCCGGCGCTATCCATTCAGATTCGGGTAGCAATTGAACCGCCACAACATCACCATTCACCGCTCGATTGCAATTGAGGCCCGATATGAGCCAGCTCGTCAGATTCTCATCAATGATCACGTTCGCTTCGCGATAGTTCTCACGCGAAACATTAAATGTTCCGCGTTTGATGGTCCCTTCGGCAATTCCTTCCATGATCTTGTCGTGTGGAAGGTATTCCTCATAAATGTGATGCTCCGCGGATGCTGATGAATGCTCATAAGCGGCCATTTGATCCAAAAGCCCTTGTTTTTCCTTATCCTCCATTCCTTGGATGTAATCTTTAAGGGTTGTCACGTGCTCGTAGTGTTTTCCCATTCTCGTCGCCGATTCCTCATCGGAGCACACAATCACTGGCGCCACACCGTAGTTCTCCCAATGTGCAGTAAGATAGTGTGCCGATGTCATCAAGAGCTCTTCGCCCCTTAAAACCCAACATGAATAGGTCATTTTGTTTCGAAAGCCTGCCTGCTCAAATCTTCAAATTTTGATTCTTCCACAAATGTTTCGAAGTGAAATTCGTTCATGAAGACGTGAAAACGCTCAATTGCTTCATCGTAGCATAATGCGTGCATCCTTTTATAGGCGACGATAGATTTCTGTTTGACACCTTCCCAAACAGTTTGAGTGATCATCACATTTCTGTGAATCTTGCTGATTTTAATTAAAGCAATGTTAAAAATACCTTAAAAGTGAAGAATTGAACAGATCATAAAAGCGAATGAATGATGTTGAATCGATTATCAGCGCATGTTTTCCAAACTTGGAATGTTTAACAGGATTCTCGACTTTCAAAAGCTATAATCATTTATTTAAATGTTACTGTTAAAATGTTTTTTTTTACCTTGTTATCCCCAAACGATTTACATTTTTCACACTCGTAAAGACCGCAGGAAATATCTGTGCGAAGATAGCGTTCGGCAGCCCTCTGAAATTTCAAATTACAATAGTACAACTTTCATTTTCTACCTTATACACTTTTCCTGATCGATTTTTAAAATACGATGTATGCAAAATGCATGAATGAATTCCGCTTTGTTTGATATTGAGGTCCATTACCTTTAATTAAACCACATTTTAATATTTTTAGGTAAAATATTGGCAATCGGTTTCTGGTGTAAGATAGCTGACTAGTTTGGAACACATTATTAGTGCTAAAAATTTTAATTAGTTTTAAATAAAATTGAATTTATTTTTTAAAACAAAACTGAATATTTTACATGAAAAATGAGAAAACGAATTTTGAAAAAATGACTGAGAATAAAATACGATATTTCGAGGTCTTTATGTCCCAGCGGAATGTCGTTCGATTGGAGAGCTCTTCGCAATGGTTTTAATTTTGTTGAATTTCGATATTCCTAGGCAATATTTCAGCTGTGCTCATCTCGGAATCTCTGACAATCTCGAATCTGAGATCTCGAAACACCCAAAATGGGTAATCTCATAAAACTTCCACATTTAAAAATAATCCTCAAATAAAGTGCATTAGGTTTTTAACACGCGACATGATCATTTATCGAAATTCGTAACTCAATTACTGATTTTTTCTCAAATACATATTCAGTTCTTTTAAGTAAGGAATGAAGCACAAAGAAGACGTTAAATTTTGAATTGATGCTGAAAAGTACTCTGCGGACTTGTGCATTTTATTTGCCGAAAATTTACGTATTCTTCATTTCGCGATTGTTTTTCTCAGCAACGAGTCTTATTTTTTCATTTTAAAAATATTTAAAAAACGATATTAAATTAACGTCTACCATATTTTTCATAAATATCTAACGATAGTCTTACTCTACGAAATAAGGGGCCTACGCAGATTTCCGGAAATCCATATTGCAAATCGGGCGATCATGAAGATGAGGTCCCCATATTAATATAGGTCCACACATTTACAATACAAAGGCCAACACTTACACTTTCTGAAAGTGGGGACTTAAATTTCATCGTGAGAGCCTATATTGATGATACCTGTCCTGGGCCTAAAATACAATTTTCCAGCGGGGATGTATAATGCATCCTGTTGGGACCTCGTCTGCACATTCAACCTGAAAATCGTTCCAATTGCGAAAATTGATAAAAATTCGTAATAAAATTTCCAGATTCGCCTAGAATGGTAAGCGGGGCAATCTTTACACCAAAGCAGAGTATCGCACTTCTCCAATTATACGAAGGCGAGATCTCGCGAGCGTTTGCCCATTTGTTTTTGGATCCGAATAAGGTTTTGAAAATTTGCCAATGAAAAAAGTGTGAATTGAAATTTTAAGGCGGGAAGTTTCGAGGAACTCTTGCCGGTCGGAACAATCAGCGAAATGTGCACAGAGTTTCAGAATCCAAGCGAATTTGGGAAGGAATTATTCAAACGGTTGAGTGATTCGAGTTTAAATGCGTGCCTTTATTATGCCGTCCTCGAATACATGGCCAAACGTTTAAAAAATTGAAAATGTCTTTCAAAAAAATCTATTTAGAAAACCCAAATGTCCATAAATTGCTATCATGCACTAATGATAACGTCCGCAGGAGCCATTTTCGAGTGGTTTTGAATAATTTAGATGATTTTATGAAATATATTGATGCTAAGCAAACATTAGAATATCTCGAATCATTTCCGAGATATTTTAATATTGTCAAAATTTTGAAAAGGGAAATCAACGGTGAGTTCAATTGCAAATTTCATCGCAACGATTAATTATTTTTTTTAGGAGATGAGCAAATTGTCAAAAAACTTATCCTCCGCTACATTCCCCAATTGGGTCCTGCCACAATTTATCATTTGCTAATGTCGATTTATAAATTTCCTACTGAAGGCAATTTCGCCGAGGCTAGAAAATTTGTGGAGAGAATTGTGCCAAATTTCGAAAGAAAATTTGGTAAGTCGAAGACTATCGATTTTTTTAAGTGCTTTAGGTTGTTAGCAAAATTGATTGGAAAATTACGTAATTTATAAGATATTTATATTTTAAATACCCGTAAATCTCTTTATGTAACCCATAGTGTTTTTTTGGCTTTTAAGCAATTTTCCGCAATCATTGATAATATTAGCATGGCAAAAAAAAACGAGCGTCATGCTTAATTGTGGACAATCGCACCTTTTTCGCGGCGGTAATTTAAATTTTAATTTTAACAGTGGGAATTCGGATACCGTATCCTCGATAACATGCGAAGCTAACTCGCTGTAAATCGGTGCAGGGTGCTCGTTTTTTTTGTTGCAAATGTATAATAAATATTTATAATTTGTGTTATTTCAGAACTTATTACCGAGGATTTGCTTCATCCCAACGGTCGAATATACGTTTGCCCGCTGACTTCATCAGCAACCGAATTTATGAGCCAGATCGGGACGCCGGCAATTAACGCAAATTCAAGATTCCGGTATCAGAACTATATATCATTGTTTTTTTATTGATATTATTTTAAGAACTATTGACATTTCTTGGGATCCACTTCCAGAATCAAACTTCGAGAGAATGATTGTCCATTCTGCGCAAAGACGCCTACACGCGGGTATCTTTTATGGGGGGCTCGTCATGTAGATCGTGAGAATTGCAGAAAACCCGATTTGTTTGCGATCCTACCAGAAAGAATTGTGTCGAAATGCTCTAGAAGGTAAAAACACCATCATCGCTGCACCAACGGGCTCTGGAAAAACAGTGATTGCGGCGAATATCTTGAAAAATCATTTTCTCGATTTGGAAAGGCAGGGAAAAAAGGGAAAGGTACAAGTCCGCCTGCTTCCCTTTTCTCAATTGTTCAATATTTCGCGCAGGCTTTATTCATGACTCCGACAAATGTGCTCCTCGAGCAGCAAGCCAACAGCTTATCATCATTTCTAAATCATCTCTATCAAGTCTCGATTGTTCAGGGAAGCGATGATACACCGGTTCGTGGTCGAATCATGTCAACGGATTTGGTGGTGGCGACTCCACAGATGATTGTGTAGCTGATTCCAAATTAACGGAGCATTCAAAAACGTAGATTTGTAGGAATCTGTGCAATGAGCACAATGATACACTCAGCGATGATATCGTATTAGAGCCGTTCTACCTCTCAACATTCACGATCATCGTGTTCGATGAATGCCATTCAGCGCAGAAGAACTCGCCGTATTCAAGTGAATCGGATTCATCGCTAAATTTGCAATTACTTTTTTTCCAGATATTATGAAGATTTATCATCGTTTGAAGAATACTAAACAAATGCCGGAAGGTCATCGACTTCCGCAAGTCTTCTGAAATGTCGGCTTCCGAAAAATATCGTCACACATTTTCAGATTATCGGCTTGACGGCTTCTCTTGGAGTTGGAGGCGCGAAAAACAAAATTTCGGCTTGCGAGCATATCATCGATATTTGTGCCAATATGGATTGCCCGGTTCGGATTTCTTCATTCTTTTTATATTCAATTTTTTTCCTTTAAAATTTTCTAGACTATAAGTGTTGTCCACGAGAATAAGGACGAGCTTTTGCGATTTTCGCCACTGGTGCCGGATGGTGACAATTTTATAGTGATATTATTTAAAGTAGAATCATTTTCAGAAGCGATTTCGTGCCCACGAACCAGCGACAATAAATTGTCGCTTTTTGCCGACAAACTTGTCGAAATGATGAAAAAATTTGAGAATAGCATGCTCGACACAATACGTAAATGATATTTGTTTAAAAATTAAAATGAATATATTATTTTTAGGAATGGATAATTCGTTTGATGTTGATAGTGCCCTTCAAACCGATCAGCAGAACTCGCAGGCGACATCGTTTGCATTGCCACCGTCTGATAAAGAAAGTTGCGGTTAGTTTGTGAAATCACGTTTGATTTTTGTTAAAGTGAAAATTGACTAGTTAAAGGCGCATAAGTCTTGAAACGAAAATATTGGGATCTGTCTACCAAGATTATCAACAAAAATATATAAGACAATTGATCAAGTTTAGGGTATCAAACATGGGTGATAAAAAATAAAAAGTTTGTGGTTGAGAGAAGTTTCGAAAGCAACGAAACGAAGATCAGAATTGTCGAAATTTTGGATATTCTTAACGTGAGTCTTTAAATTAAACAATTTAAAGCGAATCATATAATTATGATTATGTAGGCGTGCCATCTTGCAATTGTCCACAATTATAATTTGAACTCTCAAATTGGCTACAACTACTTGAATCAGATGTTCGAGGAAAATAAATGTTCAATGACGCAAAGCACGATTCGTATTTGGGAAGGTGGTTTGTTGATTGAATCAAACATGATATTTGTTATTCTAGAGTACCAACATCGATTGATTCCTTATTTGACGACGGAGAATGAGATAATTACAAAAATCGAGGAATTGCTCAAAGAGCAGCATGAGAGGAACCCCGACTTTCGCGCGATCATTTTCGTCAAAACGCGATACAGTGCGAGACAGCTGTCGGAGGTGTTGAATTCGATGAATTCGTTGACGGAGAAGGAGATCAAGTCCGCGTTTATATCAGGTAATCCCCCCCCATGAATGCATTGCTATAAATAATTAACTAATTAGGAATTAACAAAACTGGAGATGACCACTCGATAACACAAACCAGTCAACGAGACAAATTAACACAGTATGAGGCCTTTATCGGTTTACACATATTGGAAAATGATTTGCGGAATTTCAGATTTGCTGATGGAACTCTTCGCGTGCTTGTTGCCACGTCGGTTGCCGAAGAAGGACTTGATGTCGCCAAATGTAATTTGGTTATTAAGTACAATTATGCGACGAATGAGATTGCTCATGTGCAGAGAAGAGGTTTGTCAAGACGCGCTTTTCACTCCACAACTTCATATTGAATTCCGATAGGTCGTGGACGTGCTGCTGGCTCGCGGTGCATTTTAATCACTAACAACATGAAATTGATCGAGCAGGAGCATTCGAATCGAAGCAAGGAAGCGCTGATGAATGAAGCGATCGACATGATATTGTCATCATCGGAGTTTGGAAAGAAGGTGACGCAAAAAACGGCGCAAGTGTGGCGAGACATTCAGAAGGAGCAGTTGGAGAATGAAAAGGTGGTCCAGATGCAGAAAAACTCGAATGTTCAATATTCGATTCTGTGCCGGTGATACAAATTATATCTATCGAGTTGAAAATCAATTGAACACATTTGTAGGAAGTGCGATGTGAAATTGGCGTCGAGTCAGGATATTAAATCGAGACGAACTCAGTATTTTGTGTGTGATCCCGAGATTTGGAAGAAGGTTGGTATGGACTTGAAGGGGGGAAACATTGAAAAATGAAGATATGCGATCACGCAATCAATAAATTCGTAAAATTCCAATATTGTTTGATTCAAACAGTTCAAAAATTAAAGCTGGCTTCTAAATTTACACAATTATGTACATAGTTTTGTGTTTTTTTTCGGCATTCAACCAACGGATATAATATTTTAATGACTAATATTCTGCACCCAAATATCTCGAGATGTGCGCTAAGCATAAGGTAGAATATTTATTTTCCTACGAAAATCTACAATCTTTACGAGACCCGAAAGTATTTCCGAAAGATATTTTTCCCACAATTTTCTGGTACCCAAATTTTTAACTCAATTTGAACAGCAGAAATTTGGAAAAAAATTTTTTTAAATAAAATTTGGCAATTTTCTAACGAAAAGTGTTATAGATTCAATGCCGCGCTTTCAGTGGTGAAGAATTAAAGTTGGCCTCGAAGTATCACGGTAAAGGGAAGGTAAATTTGCGTATTTTCGAGTTTTTCTGTGAGAAGTTCATTTTTTTTTTCAGATTTACTGTAATAGCTCGAATTGTGGAGCACTTCTTGGGAGATTGATTGAAGTGAACTCGATCAATTTGCCATGCCTTGCAGCGGATTGTGAGAAACTCATAATTCTTTTAAAATTTCATTTCTCTGATTTTCAGCGATCCTTCTTCAGTATGGAGAATTAGGAAACCTGACGAAGAGAATTGCCAAGAAATGGAAAGATGTAATTAATATTTTAAAATAATTAAAATAGTGTTTTTTTTTTCTTTTTTTTACAGATTATTGAGAAGTATTTCATGCCTGTTGAGATGCGTGCCTTGGATTTGCAAAACATGCGAATAGCGGCGATTAATGCACGATATGACGTGCAAATGCCTGAATAGACTTTAAAGGCACATTGTTCGCTTAGCAAAATTTTGAAATTTGCTATTTTTCTTTAGGAGAAAGAGAAAAGAAATGATAATAGATTATCTTTCTTTTTTTTTCTTCATTATTTTCTCTGCAATGTCCCATTTGCAATTTTTAAGTCTGCAATTTTGCGTGCTAGTGTTTGAACGTTTTCGAACGTGACGCGAAACCCGTCGTTTTTTGGTCATCAGGTTTCCTAAAAACGAACCTTCCGCGGATTGTTTGCGTCTTACTGTTTTGCGCCGCCCCTTGAGGCGAGCCAACGGACCTATGGACAGATATCTGTCCAAAGCCCCGTCGTCTCGCCTCAGGGTGTGGCGCAAAATATTCAGATGCAAATTTTCCTCTTGAATAGTTATCTTTCTTTTTTTACGGTTGTCTTCTACGTTTTGCAACATTCAAAATAATGAGAAATAGGCGGACAATAGAAGAAATTGTGAATTTTGGTAGTATCTTTAAAATTTTCAAACTTGAAAATTGACCAATTAATTTATTTCATCATTTGATCTAGTCATTTAGCTCAAAATTAGACAATCGCCATGAGAGATCATTTAGAATGTTGCAGAAGATGTGGAGAGGTCCCAATGTCGTTATCAATAGCAATTGAACTTTGATAAGGTCCTCCTTTGATAGTAATATTTATTTTTCTTGTTTCCGTTGAACGAATGCCCTGTGTTTGAAATTCCGTGATTGCCCACTCTTGTCTTGTTGAATATTAAAAAAAATCACTAATAAAAATGGAAAAATGTTCTCAATTTTGGCAGAAATGTATTGTTGCATCACTTTGAATACGTTTGTGTCGAATTATAGCAAAACTACAACACACACACATTTTTTATCTATTAAACCGCGGCCTCGAACTTGGGCTGATTTCGTCCTGTCTGCGTCTCTCGTCGACACTGTCCGAACGATGGCACACACATTCGCAATTCGCCGTCAGATTTTTATTAATTGCTTATTTTTTTCGATCCGAACTATTTTTCAAGTGTTTTCAGAATGTCGGCGATTGCGCCTGTCTTCGGAGTGCTCGGCAGTTGTATGGGATGCATGATATTCGTTGAAAATATCGCCAAGTGAGTGCTTAAAAAGAATAAATTATAGGGAAATGCAGAAAACGAAATGGAGAAATGTAGAAAAGCAAGAAAAGAATTATTTTTTCTCCATTAAAATTAACCTCGTTTTTTTGGCCCTTTAGAATTAATAATTTTTGGCATTTTTCATTCTATGTCAATTTTGTGCAAAAAACTGCTCAAAAGTTATTTTTCTGCAATTTCCGTGAAGTTTTTTTGAGTTGTTGTATTCCAAAATCGGCACGAAAAAGATTTAAATTCTCAAATGTTTAAAATTTTCCACTTAAAATAATCACTATTTCCCAAAATGGTTATTTCTTTGCAGACAGGAGCCGTCAGCGATGAATCTGATGACATTCTCGACGTTCTTGTTCATCGCTGCTCAAGGCCTCGTGATGACATCGAGATTTTTTACAGTTCCCAACAAAATTCCGCTTCGGTTTGTCTCCTCAAATTTTTTTAAATTTCAAATCATCAATTGGCAGAGGATATTTCAAAACCGTTGTGACATTCTTCATTGTGAACGTTGTCAATAATCAAGCATTGAATTATCATGTTCCAGTTCCATTGCACATCATTTTTCGATCGGTAATTATTCCAACAATATCCAATTTTTGTTTCGTCTATTAAAATCATGTGATTTTGAAGGGCTCGCTTCTCGCTACACTTGTGTTGTCGGTGATATGGGTCGGCAAAAAATACACGGCTAGAAAATACATTTCCGTTCTTGCCATCACTATTGGTATCATTATTTGTACATTGGCGACGAGCGGACAGGAAAAGGTGAATTTGGGAACCGGTTGAGATGGTCGAACTGTGAAGTTTGAACGCAATTAATTAGTTAATTAATTTTGACAACAATTAGCAATTTTCTGATTTGTGCCTTACATGCCTTAAAATGGTTATGAAGGCCTTGAATGTAGGATTTTGTAAAGCTCATTGCGAAGTGAATACGTTTTATAACGAAAATGAACAATTCGGGGCCAACTTTTGTTTTTTTTTTTTCAACCAATGATTTTTTTTAGGAATCTGGCCTTAGCTATGAAGAAGCTTCGAAGCATTACAAGGAATGGTCGATTGGAATCGGCATGCTTACGTTCGCGCTTCTCGCCTCTGCGTTTTTGGCGATTTGCCAAGAAGAGCTCTACAAGGTTTACGGAAAACATCCTGACGAGGCAATGTTTGTGACTGTAAGCTTGTGTCTCAATCGCTTGACAAGCATCAAACATTTTCAGCACTTTGTCTCTCTCCCGTTCTTCCTGTTTATGATGTCTGACATTAAATCGGCGGCCGAGAAATTGTCGGCGAGTGCGCCATACGCGGTTCTTCCGGGAATTCCGTCTTTGTGGATTGACTTGTTCGGAAGCTGCTTGTTACAGTAAGAATTTCCTTAAAAAAAGACGAAAACTGTTAGTTCAAAACGTTCAAGGTCGCCTACCTTCAGAAGTATATTTTTATTAGTTTTCTGAAATAGAAGTCCTGATAGCAAACAAGATGTTGATTTTTTTTTGCAATGATGCGCTTTCAAAAATTTGATTTCTTGATTTTGGTGTTTTAGTGTGATAATTTCAACATTTTAGAACAAGGCTTTGGATATTGCAAAAATTCGGAAAATTTTCTGCAAATTGTTGAAATTGGAAATCTCCATTTTAAAAATTAAAAAAATTAATGTTGCCTAATGTCAACAATGTGTAAAATTCAAAAAAAAACTATAAATATTTAAAAAAAATTGAGGGTTTCTAGAGAGTATGAGACCATATGACCCTATTATCGTGAATTTGTAGATTCCTGTGCATCAAATTCGTCTACCAGCTGAACTCCAGAGTCGATTCGTTGACTGTCACGTTGGTGGTGACTCTTCGCAAGTTCTTATCACTGATTGTCTCGATTGTCTACTTCAAGAATCCATTCACCCGTAAGCGAATTCTGAAAATTTGAAAAATTTTGTCGAAAATTAAAATGCGGGATAAAAAAGAATAAAATTGTGCAACCACACCGCATCAACTCTGCGGACTTGCACTTTAACCTACGCCAAAATTCATTACAAAGTCTGCCAGCTGGTTTCCTTTGCTGAAAATATTTTTATTGCAGTTCAACACTGGACGGGAGCGATTTTCGTGTTTGCCGGAACTCTCGCATTCGCCGACATTTGGGGAAATAATAACAATAAAAAAGAGGTGAAAAAAGGCGAGAAGAAAACCCAATAGTTGCTAGGTGTTTTTTTTTGTGATATCAATAATAAATATATTCTTGTACAAATTTTTTTGGATTTCGAGGGAAAATTTTTACTGAGATTGGTGGATTGAAGGCTTCCGTTCCGCTTACTATGATTACTATTATTATTATAGCTTTATTTATATATGTATTTTTTTTTTCTTTTTGGCTCTATGGAATTTAGCGGTCATTCGATTCGGCTGACACCTCCTCTGACCATATTTGCCAGGTTTCCGGTTGAGATTCGAGAAAAAAGGAAATTGCGTGAGCCAAACATGCCGTGCATAATCTGTGCCACTCATTTTCTTTTTTTCCAGTCGTTTTCAAAAAAAAAAATTGCGCCGCTTCTTGTTTTCGAAACTCATTCTTCTGATTTCCATACTTGGAATATCGCGAAATTTAATGAAGAAAAAGGAGGAATTCGAAAAACACGTAGTCTCGCCGATTCCGTGTCTACCAATTTCTTTCTTTTCTTTTTTCTTCTTCTTGTCATTATAATTCCGGCTGGGACGGTGTCTCGTTTGCTCTCGCGTGGGAATTTTTTTTTTCGGACAGAAATTTGAATTGAATATTCTAATAAACGACACCTTTTTTTTCGTCGCCCACCCTCACTTTGTGGTCTCGAAGCGATTGTTCGATTTTTGTAAAAATTTAAGTTTTTATGAATAGTTTGTTTCCAAAAAAAAATAACCGGCTACCGAAATTTTTTCAATGACGCCAGACGCGTTGCGGTTCGCGTACGCTACCATTTTTTTGCGAAATTTAAAAAATAAACATTAATCGAAGGTCTTGCGGCGAAAAATTCTGTTAACCGCGTATATTATTGAAAATAGTTGGTTAAAAATCGATTTCGTTTTAAGAGTCTCGAAAATTAGTTTAGTGTGCTCCTTTAAAATTGCTGAAAGAATGTTGCTCATTATATTTTTGCCACAAATGCTTATCAAATTCTTTCCCAATAAAAATAGCAAAGGCCATGCGCCTTTAATTATTGTTTTCCTGGCTATTAATTTATTTTCAAAAATTAGGGAAAAAAAATGAAAATTGCAATTTGCGGCGCAATCTTTAAGCCACGCCCACCTCTCACACGTTTCCTGATAAATCTGGTACCCCAATTAACGCTAATTTTAAAGTATCACGCAATTTTTATTGTTTATTATTAATTACCATATTCGAAACTATTTGTTTCCGGGTTCTTTCTCAATTTTTTTGTTTGCATACAAATATTTGAAAAAAAAATCTGAAATGAATTTTTTTTGAATTAAAGATTCTTTTTATACTTTCTGTTCTTTTTTGATTATTATTTTTTTTGGAATTAAAGAAAAATTCGAGCTTCATCCAAAAATTCGCGTTTTCAAAACTAGGGAATTTTGAAACGAAGCAGCATAATTCAAAATAACGGCGTCTCGCGAACATCTGTGTCATTATCAATTTTAATGGTCCCTTCTTATTTTTTTTCATACAACATTTTACACCACCGCAGCCGGCGTTTTTCGTTTTAATTGGGGGAAGGGGGTGGACGAACGCTTTCTCAGCTTTTTTTCCACAGTTCCGCAATTGAAAAACATTTCTTTTTTGTCGAGATTAATTCAAGACAAAAATACGTCATTTTTTTAAAGCGGTTTTAAATGGTCCCGAAATTTCTTTCGGCTCCCATAAAAATGAGGGTACGAATAATTGCAGTTGGCGTTGATTTATTTCATCTGCCGACAATTTACAGGCCCAGCAAAGCTTTCTTGAAATATTTATTGAATTGCGGTCGCAAAAAAACGAGCACCCTGTATAGTTTGATTCGCAGGTTATCCAGACTAAGGTATTCAAATTGAAATTGTTAAAATGCAAAAAAAATTGCGATGGTCCACAAATACTCAAGGTGCTCGTTTTTTTTTGCGATGATAATATTTAATATTGCCAAGAATGATCAAATTTGTTGTGTCATTTATTTATGTATACAGTGCGTTTCACATTTATAAAGCCACCCCTGTTTTTGGGTGTAACTTTGTCCATTGTAAACATTTTTAAATTCTGTTTTCAAAATTGAATTCAGGACTAAAAAATACGTATATCTACCAATTTTCATTATGATATCTGAAAAATTGGTCGAGTGACATTGAAAACACTGAAAATTGGTCACTTGCAACCGTTTCACATTTATAAAGCCACCAGTATTTCAAGTTGCCGCTTTGGGTCTCGTATGGAAAACAAAATTCTCTTAGCGATTTTATTTAAGTTAGCCATCATAATCTGAAAGAGCATTTAAAATAAATTTTGAATTATTTGATAGTTTGAAAAAAAAAGTCAAATGTCAGAGAATAGGAAAGTTTTATTTTAGAGGATGAATTAATCAGGAGATTCAAAAATTTTTTAATTTTAGAAGAAAGAACCCCTCGGTTACTGTAATTTATAAATGACTGTAAGCAGGTTATCTTTAGTAGAGTACCCTGGGTCCAAAAACATTTGAAAGGTTATTTAAATGGTTGCAGTGAATTTCTGTGAGGGTGGGACCATTGATTGGTGTAGATTCAGGAATCGCAAATTTTCGTCGATGCGCCTTTAATAAATTCTCGAAATTTCCGGAAAATCGTTTATAGAAGATTAATTGCAATTTTGCGATTGTTTTGAGGCAATCCACTCAAAAATCCAAAATTTGCTCTCTGTAAATCCCGTTGCTTCTAGAAAATTCCAGAACTATAGTAGATCATCAAATTTCAAAATCAGGATCTCTTCCATATCAAATAAATACCCGCTTATTCTTTTGTTTCACCCCATTATTGCACTTCGCTATCTGCGGACAATTTACGGGTCTCGGAAGTCAATAAAAAAAAGTTCAAAGCTGATTTGCCTAAAATAGATTGTTGAGAAAGAGAATCGAAAGTAATTTTCTTAAGACAATTTCGTGTCGACATGCAATTCACTCACCAATTCTTTTTTCTCAAATCATCTTCTTGCTGCGGACAATCCTTCCATAAGTTGTCCCTTAATAAATTAAAAAAAAAAATAGAAGTAAAATTCATTTCATTGAAAAAAAAAAAACTAAAATTGTTTACCGATGAAGGATGGAAAATGTTGGGGGCGAAAATATTTCATTTTTGCAGCTTCAATTTATTTATTTAATGCCCAACATCATATAAAATAAAGAATTGGCGATATTAGTTTCATATCTGATTGAATTCTCTTCTCAAA
This sequence comes from Caenorhabditis bovis, assembly GCA_902829315.1. Lineage (NCBI taxonomy): Eukaryota > Metazoa > Nematoda > Chromadorea > Rhabditida > Rhabditidae > Caenorhabditis > Caenorhabditis bovis. The sequence continues at coordinate 1,952,320 of CADEPM010000008.1, forward strand.
TACGACGGAGAAGCTTCTTCTACTAAATACCTACATATCAAACATCTCGTTTCGTTTCGTTTCCTTTTTTTTTAAGCTTTTGCCCTTGTTCTCTCGCAAAAAAACTAATGTGAAATTTCTCATTTTATTGCTTTTGAGTCTCGCCGCGAATTTCCCCTACCGTACTCTACAAAAACATGACAACCGAAATTGTCCGCAGATTGATATTTTGAAAATCGTGTCAGACAAGTTAGATTTTGGAAATTTTGCTTTTTTTATTGATGAAAAAAATTTAAAAAAAAAGGAAAAATTAATTTTTAAAAAAATCATTTAAAAATTGTGAGTTTTATTTTCAAGAAATTCATTCATTGTTTTTTCTCTTTAAATTAACTATTCAATCAAAAACGCAAAAATTTTTAATAACGTTAATATAATTCCTTTTTGAACCACCTTTTTTCGATAATATGCTATGCAAATTTTGGGACGAAATTTCGAAAAACTCAAAAAAATAAAATAGATTTTTGCGCAATCTTCATTGGATTTTCAAAGTGTTTTGATAGTTCTTCATTTTTGCGAAATCTGCATAGTACCATTAAATTTGTACTACAGGATTCTCTGGGTCCCAACTTTCTTGTGGACTTCATAAATCCGTCTTATTCTCCGCGAAGGACTCATATTTATATAATAACGGTTTTTTCTTAAATCGACACTGTCTCAAAACCAAGCCCGCGAAATTTGAATTTTTAACGTCCCCCCTGACCCCGTCTTGGGTAGATCAAGGGTTCAATGCCGCTCTGGTGCGAAGGCTTTCGCTCTCTGCGTCTCCTTTCACTCTCTCGTTGTCTTGCACTCTCTCGATTCTACAAAGTCTCAAAAAAATAAAATAAAACTTGAAAACTGATTTTTTGCAGAACAAATTAATGAGACACGTGGCAAGATTCGCTTGTTGGATCCACGATTTTTGAATTATTTCTATCAAAATTTCTTATTTTTGGTGAATTTGAAGCATGGCAATTGTTGAGATCACTAATTTCATAGAAAACCTCAACGTTTAAAACGCCTTCAAAATTATGCGTTCAAATTTATCGAATTTGATTCTTTACCAGCTTTTATATTGTTGAGAAATGACAAATGTATCAAGGTGTCGTAGGATCCTGCGTTTTGTACGCAATGCTAAGAGATAGTTACCGTAATCCTCGCAGCGATTTACGGAGATTTTTTTTTAAATTTTCTTTCAATTTTTTGCTGTATTTTATATTTTTTTTTAGAAATCTTTTATTTAAAACCTGTAGAAACCGAGTTTAATTATTTAATTTTCAGAATATGCACTTTTCCATTTGTCCAGTTGAGTTGGGAATTTTCGTGAAGATTTTGTCGCTCTAAAAATTATTTCGAAAATGAAGAATACAAAAACAAGATAATAGAAACGCATACAAAAAGCAAAACACGAATAAATAATTTTATTAACGACAAAAATGTTTTCTTTTTAATCTCTGCTGTTTTTACCAAAAAAATATCGTTTAAAAGTGCTTATTCTGCTAAATAAATTATTAAACTCGGTTTCTGCAAAATTTAAATAACAAAATTTCGAAGGAAAATACGAAAATTGAGCGAAAAATAATAAAATGAATATGCGAAATTAAAAAAAAAAAAGTCCCCGTAAATCGCTTCGAGGATTACGGTAACTGTCTCTTAGCATTGCGTACAAAACGCAGGATCCTACGACACCTGGATACATTTGTCATTTTTCAACAATACATAACTAATACCCTATAGTAATAATAATTAATGAAAACTCGTCAAATGATAGAAAAATTTCGTTCGAAATTTCAATTTTATCACAAAATATTTTGGAAATTTTCAAATTTCATATCACTGTTTCGAACTTGGAAAATAATAAAATTTTTTTTTCGATTTTTTCAAAATTTCAAAAATCGAAATTATCGCTTATATTTTAAATTTTCGATATTTTTTTTAAATATCGTCTAGACAAATTTTTTTGCCAAAAAAGGAAGCAAATAACTTTTGTTCAATTCTTTCGCCTATTTTAATAGTTGTGCCCTTTTCTATTGTTTCAAACCGACGAGAGTATTATCGAAAAAAAAAACAAATGGGATTTCCTTTTTGGCATTTTATTGTCCATTATATGTCAGCAATGTTTTCTCGTTGCCCAGCAAAAATTTATAAGCTTTTAGTAGACGCTTAGAAATTATTACACACATAAACGATTTCTACAGTAACCAATCATTCAGCAATTTGTTTTGGTTTCCTAATGATTAATTCAGACATACGGCGAATGGCCAAATTCCAGAAACCCAAATTTATGGGCGGTACGACGAATTAGTGATGATAATTGAGAGAAAACTAGAGAGGCGCCCACTCAACAAAAAACCACCCATCCGTTTTTTTTTTTGGATTTCGAGATGATGCTCAAATTCATGTTCAAAAATCATACCAAAAATTGTCGAAATAAATTTGTTTTTCTAGTTGCCATAAACAAAACACTTCAATTTTTTTGGCGTCGAATTCAACAATTTTAGCTCATTCAAATTGTCCGCAGATGAATTTCATAAAAATTGGCGTCAGCCGAATTTTTTTAACGAATCATTAGAATAAGCAACATCCTGTGCCGAAAAATTCGAATTTGAATTTCTTGCGACAGTCTCGTTTGGTCTTGTCGCGAAAATTATTGAATTTGCCTTTAATGTATATTGTAGGTTAATCAAGCAACTTTTGAGTACACTCAAATTCCAATAAATAAGCTGGTCGTTTAAAGGCGCATAATGAGTTGGGTCCTGTGGCGTCTAATTCTGGTAGCCTCTTCATTTTTTTCGGAAACATACTACATATAATTTGGTTTGCTACCTTTTGCAAAAAAGTTACAGTATACTTTAAACGCGCACGCGTTCGAAAATTTCGCTTGTCTCAAATTTTACTGCAATTATATAATGAATATCTGCAAAAAACATACACCCACATAATTTCGGCTGTTTTGAAACCTCCTGTAATAATATCTCTTTTCCACTTTTTATTGGATTAATTTATGGGGGTTGATTTGAACAACTTTTTTCCGTGATTTGCCTCTTCGCCACATGATATCGCAGAGGCGCCACCTTGTGCGCCTTTAATTCATTCACCACAAGCATAAAATTAAAAAAAAAAGCTTATTTTTTGTTCTGATACGGAGAAAAATGTCCGCAGCAGGAAATTCACGAAATTAGGTGATTACAATTTTCTTTAAAAAAAGAAATTTAATTATTGATATATTAGAAAAAAAAAGAATTTTGAACGAATTGGAAAATTGTCGGAAAAAAATAGAAGGAAAATCGATTCCTCTTGTCAAGGGCAGCCCTTTTCTGAGGAATTCCGACAGTTTGAATGCGAATCCAATATTTCGAATTTGAAAATTTTTGAATTGCCGCCTTTGGTGCACAATTGGCGCCACCAAACACCCAAACGTTTTTATATTTAGTAATTCGATTCATAAAGCATTATTTAGATAATTAGGCGACACCAGAAATGAATGACACAAACAGAATTCCGGTTGATCGGCGATTTCAAATTTTTGAGCGAGTGCGCCTAATTTAGAATGTCGCATCATTTTTTTTTGTTTCATTTTCTTGTCTTTTGAGACGGACCCAATTAAAAATGCACGTATAACGCAATTTTTCCAATTTCCGCTTGACGAAAATTTATAACCAAAATCATGTTGCTTTGAAATTTATCAATTGCCAACCGATTCGGGCATTTTTCGATTTTCGCCATATTAAAATTTTTCTAGAAAACTGTTCCAATTTCTTGGAATTCACCGACAGACAAAGAAATTTCGAATGTGCATTTTTTAAGGATTTTGAATTTTTTTCTAATATATAGAAGGTTTATACGATTTATTCTCATTTCCTAGAAAAATTCGCACGAATCTGAACATCGGAAATTGATTTTGCGAAAAAAAAACGTGCTGCCCGATTATTGAATTGACACCCTGCTAGTTTTTTCTTGCTTCCTTTTTATGTGTTTTTTTTTCGGCTAAAATTCGATAAAATGGAAAGACACACACTTGATTGAATGACGAGTGCAATTGACTTCCACAAAATTCAAACCGAATTTTATTTTTTTCTACAAATTTGACATATTTAGAAAAGTCATCAAAGAAAATATAAATTCATTAAAAATTTGCGAAATTATTTTTTTCTGCGCGATACTGTAGACAAACAAAGTCCGTAGTACACCGCGTCGCAAAAATGAACGGCAGTTTTCGAAACATTGATTTCCAAAAATTTCTAAAATCCGCAACATTTTTAAATATTAGATTAACTTATTTGCTATTTTATTTAAAATCATATTTGGAGGTAAAGAATCTCTATTGAATGAACAACACGACTAGCCGATGGCCTTAAGAAAGCCTTTGGAATTCATTTGAGTTGTTCTCTGAATACTTCTTGCGACATGCTAGATCGTAAAGAAGTTGTCTAGTTGAGGAAGAACATCCCCCGACCTGTGTGAGACGGTGCACCGATTAGCCTGATTCGACCGAGTGAGTAGATCACCATCGCCACATTGAATGCTCGGCCTTTGAAGAAGAGGCGACTCACCTCAGGCCGAAACCATTCTGGCTGAGTACCGGGTCTGCTGGTGATATGAAGGCTTCGTCATCATTGTAAGTAGGACACTATGATTCATTCTTGGGGTCCATTCTGGCCCATTCAAGGATCCAGTGGCGGCCACTCTATAGGCTCGAAAATCGTCCTTAGCTAGTAGTGGTGGAGACGATCCCTCACACTCGAGCATATTCGATCAGACGAACTCGATGAATAGTCGATGGTGACTTGAATCATCGGATCGCGACTCGGGGACATGCAAGAATGACCACCTTCCGCATTCCGTCGGTCTTTTATAGTGCCAGGTGCGAAACTTGCAATAGAGCGCATTTGTCGAAAATAACTGTCTAGCGTCCGCAGATTCTCTTATGTTAGCACACTCTCTGAACGCAGACGGTGACGCGCTTTCCCGATAGACGCCGTAGTACGCTAGAGCGCACTTGCCGCATGAAAAGAAAAAAACGGTTGTGAGGGGGGTGGTTTGGATTGCTGCAATTCAACAAATCTGGTAATTCCAAAATTCCTTAAATTCAATTCTTCGAAATTCAATGAACGAGAGGAATTCGTTGAGTTCAATACTTCATACTTGCAGCATGAGCTTCAGAATATTCAATCATCATAAAAAATTTCTAGAAAATTGGCTTCAAAATTGCAGATGTTCTACAATAACTCGAAACTAATCATAATTGGGGGTAGACGGCAATTATACATGTCGAATGATATGCTGATAGTCGATTGATTCGTAATTAATCCAATTGTCGTCATCATATGAAATTCAGGAATCCATTACCCAACCAAAAATATTCCATTAGATGAGCGGGGATCCGGTCGATCTTATTAGAAATGTGCATGTATCGTGGCACCTCATTCGCTGATCCTCATTTATTTTGGCCCAATTTCGCTTTTTTCTTTCTTCTCTTATTTTTTTCGGATAGGCGAATTGATTGTTGGAGTATCGCTCAATTGTTTGCCGCTTCTTCAAGTTTTTTTTTTCTCTTCATAATTGCCTGCTTCGATTATTCTGTCAAGGTGTGTTTTTGGAGAGGGGGTCCTATTCGAATTTGAAGGCGCATAGCCTTGGATCCCGTTGAATTGTCTATCATCGATTCCCAGCTAGTCTCAAATGTTCAATTTTTCAGAAAATGAAATTATTTTATTCAAAACTTTTGAAAAATCAAATTTTTCCAGAATTTAGTCAAAATAGAGGCAAAACTTGATTTTCGATATGAAAAAAAAAACTCGGTGTTCAAAACAGGAAATGTCTGAAATTCGAAGTATGTTGATTTTTATCGCTGCTTTTTTTGGTCTCCTCAAAACCTGAAAACACTGAAATCTGTTTTATTTTCTTCTTCTTCTTCTATTCGCTTCCCACAACTTCTTTTTGCACCTTTTACGGAAGTGATCCTCTCTTGAATAATTTGCATAATTTAATGAATACAAATAAATTTGCGATTATCAAGATTAGAAATAATAATCGTTTTTTTTCTTCAACAAATAGAAAAACATGTTTTTTGGTTTGAAAACTGGTACACATTATACGCATATTTTATTATACATATAGTTTGAAATATTTTTTTCGTGGCGATTTTTAAAATATCATTATGCGTATCCGAATATTTGAATTACATAAGCTTGCACCCAAAGTGCTTTCCCATATCTTCAGTTTTCGACAAACTCATTCAGAGAGGGGGTCTCCATTTTTTTTCCTCAATCCAAATATGGCTGGAATTGTTTTTTGTTGTTGGATAGTGAGTGTATAAAACAAACCATTTCGTGCAAATCCATTGGCAAACAAAAAAATCGATGAAAATTCATTGATTGACTTTGATTCTTTCATTTTTAGCTTTGCGATTCTTCAATTTCGTCATTTCAAAATAAAATGCTCACAACTTTTTTTTTTCTTAAATATGGAACGAATACCTTGTGTGCTTCAAAATCATTTTTTTGGCTCTTTAGTTCAAGATTTGAGAATTATGTGGGTATCGATTTACAGATAAACCCTGCGAATCAAATTTACAGACTTTTATAAATTCCATTAATAAGGTTTCGCTCTTAAAAAAAACTAATTTAGTTTAAATTCGCTTTTTGAATGCGCCTTTAACGCATACTGTATAAATAATAAATATATAATGTTGCGAGACCAATTTTTTTTAACTTCGGCTTTCAATATTTCGATTTCAGCTTTCTTTTCTAATATTGATTTTCACCTCAACATACCTTTTTTTGGGTAAAACAAATGCTTCATATCCACTATTATTCAAACCATAGCTTAATTCAGTCTGAAAATCCAATATCCTTTGGATAACGAACCCCATAGACTGAATAAATCAGCAGAAATCTATTATAATTATTGATGGACGAAATGTGTCATTCGAATTGCCGCCTTGGGTCTCGATTGGAAAAATATTTATGGACCTATCCATGCAATAAAAAAAATGCAAAAAAATGCAATAGGTACTGTAATTGAATGATGAAAAAAGCGGCGAGACCCATGAGACAATTTGTTGCCCGTGCGTCTTTTATTTCTTCAAATTTTCATTTGATTGATTCCAATTTTCACGCTCCATTTCATTTATAATTTGTTTAATATTTTTTATTAAGTCGTATTTTAATTTTACTAGTCTCTTATTCCTCAAAAATCTCAACATTTCGAATATTTACGTTTCGAATTTAGCAGAATTATCAAAAAAATGATCGCATGGATCTTTTAATTTTTTTGTTGCATAGTCCAAATGTGATCGAAATTCGAAGAAACCGAAAAGCGAAATGGACATTCTCGAGGCGGTAATTCAAATTTGAAATTTTTATTGTGGGTACCGTACTACTGATAACCTGCGAATCAAACTCACCGTAAATCTCCACAGGGTGCTCGCTTTTTTGAGAATGTAATACGGAGATTTTTTTTTGAAACTTCATTTTAAGTATATTCAGCTTCGCGCCAATTGTGCACCAAAGGCGGGAATTCAAAAATTTTCGAATTCGAAATTTTGGATTCTCATTCAAACTGTCGAAATTGAGGAAATCGATTTTCCTACTATTTTTTTTTCCGATAATTTTCCAATTCGTTCAAAATTCTCCATTTTTTATTTTTCATATGTATCAGGTCTGCGGTCAGGCAATTTCAAATTAAAGTGAGAAAGTGAAAACCGAATTTTGTGAATTTCGTGCTGCGGACATTTTGCACCGAATTAAAACAGCAAAAAAAAAAGATTTTCGACTTGACTTCTTCTGAGCTTAATTGAACCATACGACGTCATAAAGCTCAGAAAAAATACCATTTCTCGGTCAAAATAGTGGAACGGCGAGAAAAAAAAGAAAAGATAATTAAATTATTTCGATTCGAAACACCCACGTAAATTGGTCGAGATTTGGCCCATCCTTTCTCATATGCCGTGGTTTATTGTCTCTCTCTCTTTCTTTTTTTTTTTTTTGACCGTGAGAACATCAAATTTGCATTCGACAATTGTTGCTACTTTCTCCTCCCGTTTGCTCGTCTTTTTTTTTTCTTCGCTGCTCCGATTGTTCGATCAAGCATGATAATTCGATTCGGATGATCCCCCCCACCCCTCGTTCGATGTCGAACACTTCCAGCTTTTGGTTCTTTTTGTTCATTCGACAATTTGCAGGGTCCAAGGCAGCCAGGCAATACAATGCGCGCCGGCAATTTGCTCGGTCAGCGAATTGCCGAAGCCGTGCATCGGCGTGGCATCACCCGAGTCGAGGTTCGTTGCGATTCTCATCTGCCGACAATTTTCCGGTCCCGGAATTTCGCAGAAATGCGGTCATTTAAAAAGTCCTATCATTCATTTTTTTTGTCGCCAAACTCCCAGCGGGAAATCGAAAAATTGTCCGACGAGGTCGTCGTCTTTATATTTTTTCAAAGAACGGACCATCGATCTTCCAAAGACCCACATGAGCCATCATTTTTTTTGGAATTTTCAAAATTGCCCAAAATTACCATATAAAGGCGCCTGGCGCCTTCTGAAACAAAATTCAAAAATTTTCGATTTCAAGAAATAAAGTGGTCCCTTTCAACAATAAAACCGATCAAGGGACCACTGAAAAATGAATGGGTCCCCCCCCCCTTCATTGCGCTCCGATTCGTTCAATCATTTCTCGATTTTCAGCTAGACGCAATCGCTCGAAAATGCAAAAGTCTCGAGTGCGTTCTGAGGTGAGTCGGCTTCGAATTTCCAATTCCAAATATGGCACACGCTTGTGCTTCATTAGCCAACCATGTTGTCACTCATTCTGTGGGGTTCATCATCGGTCGACTAGAAAAACCGGCGCACATTATGCGGATTAAAATTGGGGTCCAATGAGGGACCACCGACGACGACGACGACGATGTCTCCTCAATATTCTTATTTGCCACAAAAAGCAATATGAGAGGATTAGGACCAGTGTACTTTCAACACTGGGGTCCCGACGCGAACACTTTCGTTTCTTTTTTGCCGTTTCATTTCGTTCTATTCAAATTCAATGAGTTTCGTTTTGTCATTCTAAACGCAAAAAAGTGCGTTCTATTTTTGGGCATTTCCCCCCAATTTAATCAATTTTTAAACAAATTCTCGTATAAAATAAACAAAAATTGGGAAAATTTTCGCCCGCCAATTATTTCTGTTTGTGCTCCTTTAAACTTAAAGGTACATATCATTTTTAATAGTTTAGAATGTTATTTTCAAGGTTATAAAATTTTTTAAAACTAAAAAAACCATTGTCATCTCAAAAAAAAAACGATCATCCTGGGTAATTGTGGACCATCGCAATTTTCAAGGCGGTAATTCAAAATCGAAATTAAGCGGTGGGAATTCGGCTACCGTAGTCTGGCTAACCTGCGAATCAAACTCACCGTAAATCGGCTCAGAGTGCTCGTTTTTTTTTTTGGAGAATCTAATGAAGAAAAATTTTTTGAAAATTAATTTTAAGCATATTCTTTTTTGTGTTATACTATGTAGATTACAGCCGATTTCAAAATTGATCGAAATTCAAAAAAAATATATCGCCAGAAATTTGGAAAACGGGAAAAATCCGCGGATCAAATTTTAAAAATCCACTTTTGATTCATTTTTTTTTCGCCCAAATTTGAACAATTTCGTCAATCCCCTTTTCATCCAATTTTTTTCAACGTGCAGTGAGCTTTTTTTTTTAAATACTAATTCTCACTGTTCAAATCCAAAATTGAACATCGGCTTTTTTTTGTTTCACAAAATTATTGTCGATTTCAAAATATCTCAGAATTTTAGTGTAAGCGCATTTGATATTTAGCCTAGATTTACAAAATTCGTCGATCTGCGTTGATTTGGCGAGATTTGAATTTCCCGCCAAATCCAAAATTGAATCCCAAATAATTGAAGACCTACACCCGATTCTTTGTAGTTTGAATTTTCCCAAAATTAGTTCAATTGAAGATTTTGGACTTTGGACTAGACTCTCATTTGTCAAAATTTGAACTTGAATGCAAATTTTTCATTTTTTCTTGCTGTTATGATAGTAGAAAAAATAAATATAATAGGCATGTGCCTTTAAAAAACTAGTCCCTTCAAATATGCTGTATTAATTTTTGTCTGTTTACACACCGACGCGATTTTGCACACATTCCATTGAACATTTATAGTAGGTTACTGGAACCACGCGTTGCGGCTCGCGTGCGGCCACGTGCATTAAAAAATTTTCACCAATTTGCGGAAATTGATTTCGGACCATTATGTTTCTCAGAAACAATGGGAATTGATTGGAAAAATATGTTTTGAAAAAAATTATCGGGTCTTACAGCGGCAGATTTTTTTTTGAAAAAAAAAATTATGAAAAGTCAAATTTTCAAACATTACCAAATAAAAAAATTTGATGAAAGACCATTTTTTTTTTCAATAAACGTTTGTACACAAATTCATTCAGACTCCAATATTCCGAAAAATCCTTTCCATTTATGGTTTGTTTGTTCTCTTTTGGGGCTCAAATCAAAACGTCATGTCGGCTCAGAAACTCCTTTCTAAATCGTGAAACATCCTTCTAACAATAGGTTAAATAGGCGTATTGAGCCTTCGAAAAAAAAAACGAATGATTAAAAACCGAACAATTTTTTTGTTAGTGCAAATCCGTGTGCTCTTTTCAATTTTTGTGTGTCATAGTAAAAAAGAACATCTTCAATTTTCGTCTGAATTTTTTTATTTTGGAGCCGATTGATGAAAAACATATTGAACCCTATTATCGTGTCGGACCTCTCTATTGTTGTGGCTCCGACCAAGCTCCGGACAATTCTGCTCTGTTGTCGCCGATTGGGCTAATTCGATCCGCTTCAAAACCGAATTTGACGCAAATTTTGCAGTCTGTTGTAGTAGTTGATTGGTATTCTTTGTACTTTCTTCCTCGAATATCTGCAAAAAAATTTTCAATGGGTGGAAATCATTATTTTTATTTTTCCGAAAAAAAAAATTAAAAATCGCATGTTTAAGATTTCAGAACTCCTAATTTGCTTAATTTTATTGCATTTCAGGTCATTTTGATATTTTAATTCTTTTTTTGACTGAAAATTAAGAAAAATCCATAAAAAACGTGAAAATAAAATATTTCGCTACAGTAACGCGATTTAAAGGCGCATGCCCCACTTTGAATATATTTTCGAGTTGAATTTTGATTCTACTGTATTTCTCAAATATTTGTTTTGTTCTCCTAAACTTTGCTTTTTTTTCTTCCTTCCGATCACCCAATTTTCTCAAAACAATATTTGTTGCTCTCTCAACTCCACATTTCCCCATGAGACCCAATTCACCGCGCTCGTAAATCGACACAAGTAAGCCCGAATGTTTTTTCGGCGATGAAAAACATATGGACCATAATTCGATTTCGCCCGTCGGATCTTTTTCCAAGTTGACGAGAAAAAAAAGTGCGAAAGAAATATTCTTTTGCAAAAAAAAAAATTCCGCACATTTTTTTATCACTGATGTAAAACGAGTCTTCTTAACAATAAAATGCGAATGCGCCTTTAAATCGGCGTTGTCGATTTACGGGAAAATTCTACTAATTGAGAAATTTTTTGTTTTTGCTGTCTTTTTCAAAAAAAAAAGTGCTCTGAACAGTTGTTAAAATAGATTTTTGATATTTGAGACGCCGCTAATTCATAAAATCACCGCGTATCATTTTTCATTCCTTCTAATCTATAACAATTTTCTTCTAATTTCCTTTTTTTCTAAATTTAAAATGGCGGAATATTCGCACTTCAAATAATGTTTTTTTTGTTGAATTAATTGAATATTGAAATTCGCGCCAAGTGCTGTCGATTTCCCGCGAAATTCAAAAGATATTTCTGACAAATCTCTAAAATTCATCCACCCCCTATTAATGAGCTCCTCTTTAACTAGTGGGCGGGGTTTCATGGTCCCGTTGGCGAGGAAAACAAACTACATTGTCGAATCGAATTTCGTCCATTCCTTCGTCGCTAATTTTTGGATTCAATTCCACGTAAGACCCATGTGGCTCGTGGCACGTGAATTATGATATTTATGTATGTTGTCGACCTATTATAATATATATATACTTTACTCGATGCTTGTCATAAGCTTTTCCTTTCAATATATTATAATCTTATGTTTCCTCAAAAAAAAAATAAACCAAGGCATTGTTGAAGCTTTTCGATTTTTTTGGCATCGTCAATAAAATCCAAATCTTTAATTTTTTAAATTTTAGATAAATTGTGGCTCATTGAGGGGGTTTAAAGGCGCATAGCCTAATAAAGCAAAATCATGCCTTAAATTTCAAATAATGAAAATTGAAATATTTGAATTTCGCGCCAAAATCTACCGTATTTCGTCCAACATCCTCAAAAATTCGAAATTTTCGCGCCAATCCATCATTTTAATACCCGGAAGTTTGATAATTTGTTTTTTCTTTCTCTCTCTTTTGCCCGAAATATTCCCAAAAATAAAATGGGCAATTTTCGATAATAAAAATACTCATAAGACGATGTTGATAATGCCAATTTGAGCGGCGCGACTCATTGCTATCTACTAGCAAAATCTGTCGCCGAGCCACCTGTTCTGATTCTCGAATTCAATTTCAATTGCGATAATAAATTGCCGTTTCGTATTTTTTTTTTCGATGTTGTTGTCTCGTTCGCCATTTTCTCATTCGTTTCGGCTCTCCTAACAAACTTTTCTTGTTTTACCGACATTCGCCGTTTTTTTTTTGTTCTGCCTGAAAATCGCATTTTCAGCCAAATCCCATATCTATAAATATATAAATATTTGCTCGAAATGCGCATTGCTCGAAATACGATTTCGTTGTCTATAATTATTCGACCTAATCGCCAAAGAATCGCTTCGAGACCAGTGATTTCGAGCACGAGACACACCTCTATTATTATAGTCTTAAGCTTTTGAAGAAGCCGAGCCAAACTCGACCTCTGATTCGCGCAGGTACGAATTTGAGGTTTTAAAATATTCAAACTGAATGCCGTGATGTCTCATGAATTCCAAATCTCTAGTCTTTAGTTGAAAATGCTCCAATTTTTTTGGGCTCGCAGTGAAATGACATCATTTCTGCACAAAAAAACGAAGTTCGAAAACCCGAAAGGAATTCGCTTCGAGACTCATTTACCGATTATGCGGGTCTCGAAATACTGCACTTTTCAATTTACCAAAAAAAGCCACACCAAATCAATTTCATTACAGTAACCCAATTAAAGGGACATGTGATGGCGAAGAAGCATCTCTGAAAATTAGAAATGCCTAATGGTTCCTAAGAAAAAGATCGCGTCGGAAATGAGATTAGAGTTCAAGCTTCAAATATTCATGATCAAATTTCCGTCGGCCATTTCTAGAATTTACTACGTCTACCTTTTTTTTTTTTGAAGAAAATTCCAGACGGGACCCGAACTTCTTTTTTTTTTGGCTGCGCCCAAATATGACCTTTAATTGATAATCCGATTGTTCGATTCGCGAAAGATGCAAGTTGTGCCCAGGCCATTTCCAAATTCGAAATGTTCCGCCCGGCGGGCCGGAAATGACCAAACTACGTCTAGTCTAGCAGAAAACAACTCGTTCAATTTCGAATCATTCCATTTTGCATCTCTTTTTTTGGGGAGCGCAAAATTTGTACCAAAAATTTTCGCCTATAAATAATTGATGGCTGACTAGCAGCAGAGAAAGCGACATTTTCGAAAAGCATACGGTGGGTAGATCAAGTGATTTCGACAAGCCGATCTGGTCGGCTTTCAGCAAATTGCACATTTCTGGAAGAAAAATGATACGACAATTTTTTTCCGTTTTGGTCTCCAGACGAAAAGTAACATCTGTGTGTGTGTGTACTCCACACGAACAATTCAATGCTAGATAAAATTCCTTCAAACTTCCGGGTGGTCCAAAGAATGGTTCAGCGTTCAATTTTTTTGCAATTTTACTATTTTGTGAAAACACAGTAATTAAAGGCGCATTTCATTTTTTTTGACCCTCTATAATTCTATAATATCGTAGGCGTCAAATAAACTCAAAAAAAGGGGCGGGGCTTTCCATCTCAAGAAATCGGTGTAGATTTACGAAAAGCTGAATATGAAATGCATGTTTTAATGAAAAATTCTCGCGCAGGTGCACTCTGTTTCGCCTTGAGACCCATTCTCTCAAAAATACTTTTTCGTTGTAGTATTATGAACAGGTGAAAAAGTTTGCATGAGCTCAAGCTGCTGACATTTCCCTGGCCCCCCCCCCCCCGAAATATTCTCAAATTTCAATTGTTCCGGTTTAAAAGCAAAAATGAAACACGCCGAATAAAAAATACGTCAGTTTTGAACCGGGCCAAAAAAAATTTGAAAAAAAAATTGCGTCCGGAAGTAAACCGAATTTGAGAATTATAATATCGAATTACTCAAACATCATCACCCTAATGTTTTCTTTTTCATTTTCCCTTCTTTCATTTATTCTCATATGCATGTGCAGGCATGCATAGCCGAAAAATAAATTGCATAGTTAAGCGAAACATGTCGGTCAGATCATTTTCGGTGCGAAAAAAATAACATCGCGCAATCTCGACACATTCATTTTAATTTTGAATAATTCAAGCGCGACTCAAAAATTCCGCGAAGACCCGCCCAGCGGTCGGGTCTTATCACGAAATTGAATATTCTAGTTATCGCCAAGCGCATTTTGCCCTCACTTCTCGTCCCTCAATCATTTATTCATTTATTTTTTCAAAAATCCGTCCTTCCGTGATTCATTGATCATCATTCTCGTTTCAGGGCAATTATGCAGACCGACACCATGGAGAATCTCGATAATTGCTCTTATCGCTATCCGGAAACCGATCCGGTCACCCCGTACGCCTTATGGATCGATGTGAGTAGCATGACGAGGTTTCCCAACAAAAAAAATGTTTGAGCTTTTCGAACTCGGCCTACTGTAGGCGCGTGGTGTCGCTTAATCACGCGTTGGCGCTAATTGATAGTTTGCGCGAGAAGAAAAAAAAGAAACTGGCAATTTGGTTCCGTTGATCATTTCGAATTTCTAGGGACCATGCACGTGTGTTGCCGCACTTCTTTCGCTCGTCGGCGCACGCTACGCAATCAAATTTTTGTGTCGAGCCGGCCTCAACAAAGAGCTCACTGCAGGTAGGCAGGCGTTGATAGATCATATCAGGGGTAGATCAGAAAACTTGAAATTTTTCAGCGCTTTTCTCGCTCTGCGCCATCGACTCATTGCTAATGATATGCGTGTTTCTGTTCTATGGAATCGAAGCCAGCTCAATTCTGATTCTCGACAAGAATATCATGCAGGACTTTCAAACGTTCACCTACAATCTTCATGGGGTCGCGAGCTCGCTGACAACATCGTCGACAATCCTCGTCGTCTATATCACGTTCCTCCGATTCATGGTGGTGATGAGGCCGCTGAGATACGCCAATGGAATGAATCAGCATCATAAGAGAGCCGTAAGCTTCCGCATTATTATTTAATTGAGCCTATACGCGATTCAGGAAAGCGGCAACCGGAAGCGGAAGTCGATCAATTCGGCGATCGATGAGCCATTGCCACGTGGCGTTTTCAATAAATCATCGCTTAAACGCAACTTCAACACCAAAGAATTCATTCGTCCATTTTATATACCATGTTGGGGCGGCGAATTTTTCAATAGAAACGAAAAAAATTGTGTTGTTTCAGTCCTTTTAATTGCCATCAGCTTTGCGATTCACATTCCGACCTATTTTGAATTCGTGTTAGCCGAATGCATGAATTTCGAATCAAGTGGAAACTCGAAATATATCATCTCGACGGCTTTTCGTGAAAATACCACGGTATTTTCGAATTCCGTTTTTTCGAATCATTCGTTTTTTTTTTCAGTATAAAACGATCAAGGCGATTCAAATGACGTTGACGCAGACGATAGGACCCGTCTCGATTATATTGATCTTGTCGCTTCTCACCGAATATCGTGTTCATATGAGTTTGAAGGCAAGAAGAAAGTGAGCGCATCATTTTCGATGAAGTCGATTCCAAAAATTGGCGTGTTTAAGACTATTTGAGAGCCAACAACGAAGTCGGGAAGTTGTGATGAGCGAGGAGATCAAAGAGCGCGTCTCGAGAACGCTTGCGATTTTCATTGCCATCAAATTTTTGATATTCAGGTGCTCAAATAGAAATAATTAATAATGCGCGAGATTGTCGAAAATTTGACATTTCCAGAACCGGACCAATCTTCTTCGACGTTTATGAGAGCATCTATGGAATTGAGAATTGGTCGGTGACGATGTCGGTGATGGTGCGCGTGTCGGACTTTGGAATTGTCTTGAACACCGCCACCAATTGTTTGGCCTATTTCGGGAAAAAGAGGTTGGTCAATGACGGCGGCCGAAATTCGGAATTTGAGTTTAGATGGATCGAGAAGCGATTGAGATTGAGATTGTTGAAGAAGGAGGAGAAGCGCACGGCGAAGGCAGCTTCAACAACAGCTTCAACTCGATCGGTAGCTCTTTTTGAAAATTTTAGATATATTGAATGTATCAATTTTTAGTGCTCTGTTCGAAAAACACTCAGCGATAATGGGCTTCCGCATCCATTGAAAGCTGAGCAAACGCCGCTCGTCGATAAGGAGCTCATCCAAATCGTTTAGGAATTTATTTATGGAATAATTGCGGACGAACGGGTTAAATTGATCTCATTGATAATTATCGTTTTTTTTTATCACAATTTTTCTTTTTTGATAAGAGAATTATCGGACTTTGAAGTTTTATGGAAGCAATGAAACTTGCAATTTGGCAACTATCAAATTGCATTATTTGGGAGAAAGATTGAGCTGCGATTGATGGCATTAAATCAACGATTATTTACCAAAAAAATTTTAAAAAAAAGCGCGGCTGTTGGTTAAGGTGTGCGCACACGCGCACGCAAAATTGCACACAATTGATCATTGTCAACGGATACTCGTTTTAAAATGAATTTTCTCCATTTTTCCTCGAAAAATTACTTTTAATTTTAAATTCAATTAGCTTATAGTTTAATTGTGAAAATTTTGAATTTTTGCGCGCAAGTCGAAATCTAAAAATGATCGAATTCGAAACCAATTTATTTTTTACTCGTAATTGAATATAAATGAATCCGTTTCGTAGCACATGAGAATTTTAATCAATTTCGAATAATTTTGCATTGAAACCATCGAATTTGACCCTTTCTCAAACGAATTAGCTTAATTTTTGATGCCGTATGAAGCACAAATTTGCAAATATCTTTATTCACAATTCATTTTCCGAAACGATAAATCGGCGCGACGGCGGCGGTTGCCTTCGCGCCGCACAATCCGCAATAATTTCCGCATCCCACGCGCTTCTGGTAGTCGGATACACCGTTCGACGTACAGTAGTCCCCGCGATTCGCGCAGCTGAACAAATCGGGGGTTTGCTCAATTTAGAATGTAATGACTCACTCGGTGAGCAAATCGCTACATGTCGGCAGCTTTGTTGGCGGACTCGCGAGGCACAATGTGCAAGTCCTTGGGCAGAACAGCGCCATCATGTCGACAAAATCAATGTCCTGACACAGTTTGGTCCGATTCTGGCAGTCGGGAAGAAGATCAGTGCAAGCATATTCTAGAAGTAGCAATTTTCAGAGAAGCGAACATTCTGGAATGATATTACTGGGGCTCACAGGTCCTGTGGCGTAGCACATGTTGCAGGTTCGCGCGCAATTGGCTCTAGCGAACTCCTGAAACGATTTGGAATCAATTTCAACAATTCAAAAAAAAAACTACCTGCAAGGAAATGCTATGGCAATCAATTGTTTCGCAATTGTCGACGAAATCTTTGCAATCGCCGCCTAAAATGATCTTTAATTAGAGCTAATTTTCAGATTTTCTTTTCTGAATTCGTTTCACCTGGCTGCACAACGTCTCTTTCGTTGCAACAACGATCTGCGACACACTCGAAGCCCGCTGGACATTTTCCAAGAAAGCATGCTGCAATTTCAAGTTATCCAGAAAAATAAGAAACAAATCGATTCTTGTTACCACTTCTCGATTCGGTTCGGCACGTTCTCGGCGGTCTCGTCGAATTTTGCGACGCTGTCATCGCCACGAAACTGGCGAGAATCAACAATTTCGAATTGAACGCCATCATAATCGCGGAAATCGCAATCGAATGCGATCGGGTTTGTGCTCGACGATGGCTCCGCGTAGCTGAGCAAACAATTGATTGGCCTTTGGATTCTAAAATTGGTTACACCGCTGAAAACACGCCGCACTTACAATCGGTCAGCGCCCAGCAAAAAATCGATCTCGCTCGAAATTTTAAGCCATGGCAACTCGAAACCATTCGGATCCGACAATTCAAGCCGATCCAATTGAAAATAAAAAATCAAAACGAATCGGATTTAAGATGCCCGAAAACGATAGAATCAGACAATTTTCCAATCGGATCGAGTTGATTTCGTTTCCGAATTTTGACGGATCCGTTTGGTATTGAATTTCGAGAGAAAATTTACCGAACCTGGGATCAATGGTCAAGGAAAATTTTTTTAATATCCAAAATTCTCCAATTTTTTAATTAGTGGCCTTTGCGCAAAACTAAATGTAGATTTTCGGGCATATTCATAAGGATAATTGACCTCTTCTTTCAATTGTTTGAAAAATATTCGAATTTGTTTAAAAATTGAAAATCTGTTAGAATCATGATTCAAATGGTCTGAAATTTTAGAAAACGATAGACGCATCAATTTTTAAAACGTTGAATATTTCATTTTAAGAATAATTCGGTCGTACTCGATCAAGCGGCAATCGGATTCGTCGAAAGTCATCTCCGGAATCGCCCAGACGCGAATTTTTTTCGGATATATAATTTGTTCGCCTGGGCCGAGTTATACAGAGATAAAGCCATTCATTATTCGATTTTTAACAGTTTGAATAATTTCTGTTCGCTGTTTGCGGCAAATACAACTACATAGAAGCACATTAAACTCCCAAAATCGTTGTTATAACTTGTTATAATTGATCCCTTTGAGGATAAATTTAATTTGGTGAAAAGAAGAACGCACAAATTCCGGCGAAATGTGTCCTTACAATGAAAGCGTTTTTACGGTCTGCGATTTTTTTAACAATTTGGCACACACGTTCTAATACCAAAAATATGATATGTTTATGCCAATATTTCTTCCGTCCGCGACCGCGAATTAATCGGCCATGTCACATTTCACGTCCGTCATTTCTTCGAAAAATTTTTTTATTATGTGAATTTTTATGAGAATTTTAGAAAGTTTCTCCGTTTTTTTAACTAATTAAAATTTTAGATGAAGTTTTATAAAATGCGAAGAATATTGTTGCTATTTGAAGATTTTAAATGCACGGGCTGCAATTTAATCAATACGCTCCTACTCCATCATTTTGAACTTTTGCTAATGACCAAAGCTCTTCAAACTCGCTATAACATTATGCTTTTTCATGCTATGGCTTCGAGAAATTGCAAAAACCAATTTTGAGACTTTTCCGTACGAGACTCAAGGTGGCAATTCAAGCATTTCTTTGCCGCTTAAATGGAAGCCCTATAGTCACGAGTAAAATGGGTGGGGCGAACTCCAATCTGGTCGTTCTGCGGATGTGAAACATTTTTAGCAGCGAAAAATAATCAAAAGAAAAATCGAAATAGCGTACAATTTATTTTTTTGTGGTTTTAAAATCTCCGATTCCTCAACGGATTCAATTTCGCTATTCGATTTACAAATTCAGAAGATACGCCTAAAACGACGGTATGTTAATACAATTAAACTCAGCATAATGTCATTCTCATTTTTCTTTTCATATCCATGAATCTAGTAGGTGGACTACCCTTTGGGGTCAAATTCCTTTTTGTCCTTCATAGTTGACATCCACTTGTAGCGAGACTGGGTGTAAAACGACTATATCAGAGAACCCAACTCAAGCTTATTATGTTCCCATGGCTCCGCCCCCTCCCTTCTTCATTTCCCTCAACAATTTCCCCTTTATTCTTTAATAATTTCCTTTCTCCCCAGACGCCATTTTTTTGAATTGTAAGGGAATACAGTACCTTCTGATACGGTATGCAGCTATTTAATTGTATATATTAGATCCGGAACATTTTTTTTTGAAATATGTTTTTGTTTGATGTTTTTATTATGCTGATGATAGAAAATGTTCACTGAAATTTGTTTTTCTATAAGTTTTTTTTTAGACATCTACCGTAATCGTTGGCTGAAATTTCTGAAAAAAAGAAGAATCCGCTGTGTTGGGGAATATTAGCTCCAGGAAACTCCGAAAAGAATTGAATCCACCGGTGTAACGAGTTGAGAATAAGTGTGAAAGACAAAACGACTCGAAATTTCTCACAATTTGAGTGTTTGACGAGCTCTTCCGGATTAAACTCTGACCAACTCGGTTGGCGAAAAGATGGGATTGGTGCAATTGGTGCACAAGGCCTATTCCGAAATATTTTTTGGCATTTTTCCAATTTTTCACATCTAACGAAAATCAATAATAAAATGCTCAAATTTTCGCAGTTTTGCGAAAATTAAAAGAATTGATAACAAGGAATATTTATTTTCCAATTCAGGAGGGACCATTAATAACCTATACATACATATAAATGAGGGTCCCCAAAAAAAGGTGGATTTTCAAGCGCTTTTTAATGATACGCCACCCACATAGTTTTTCTCCACTTGTTTCCATAAATAATTTTCTCACGCGAAAAAAAAATTCAAGTTAGATCCTATGATTAAAAATAATACTTTTATGACTAATACTACAAATATAAATATTCTTTTTTTTTGAATAATATACATATTAGCCTTCAATAAATTATATTAATATAGTTAAAAATACAAAAATTGAATTGAGTGGATTCAATTGAGGGAAACCTCGAGAGCCAATTCACAAATACATTTTCAGAGCTCAAATCATTTTCATCGAAATCTGACGGTCGGAGCTCAACTCCGACAATATCAAATACCAATTTTTGCACTTTTTCCTCTTTTTTTTACTGAATCGATTTCTGCCATCCGCTTCTCCGCCTAGGAACTAAGAATCCTGCACCCATAAATTTTTAATTCTCTCCTTCCATTGTTCAAAAAGTTGAACCAAGATTTCTTCTACAAAAAAAATGTGAACTTTCTCATTTTTTGCTCATTTTTTTTGATAAACGAAAAAGTGAGAAGGATCCTAAAAAAGAAGTGGAATCGAATTTATGTCGCCTCTCGCATCCAACACTTTCATTTTTTTTTTCAGACGGGTCGTTAACTCGTTTCCCCAAGCTCGACTCTCACAGAGAAACTCGAGCTTTTTCTAATTCATATTCAACACGATTTGATCTTTTCTCTTTGAATTGCAAAAAATTAGTCCGAGCAATACTTCCTCATCATTCAATTTCGGTAGCGAACTTCCTCGAAATTGTCCGCAGCACCAAATTTTTATATTCCGCTTTTTTCCATCGAATACATTGCATTCTCACACGGGCTGATTTCACAATACATATTCGTAAAAAAACCACATAATGAATTCGTTGGTGCTGAATCGCCAGACAATTTTGAGAGCTCGAATTTCAGCCAGTGAATGAATTCGTTGAAATATCCTAAAGAAATTCACCAAACATTTTCTCGGAATGGTCTCGACGAATTTTGAACGATGCCAACGAGAAACCAAAAAACGAAATCGAAATATAAGACAATTCGATAAATATTTGAAGAATTCTTGAAATTTAAAATTAATCTTCGAGATTTATGAAGATTTCTTTTAAGACATTCGAACCAAATGAAAAGTTTGGTCAATCGGCGTTTAGGCGTGAAATTGTTTCGAATTGCGCGCCAATTTTCAAATTTTTCACAAATGATCGAATTTCAAATAAAAACTTACGTCATCCACTTCTAAATTTGATATTTTACTTCGTGAAAAAATTGAGCAAATTGGTTTTATAAGTGAATTAATTTAAAACAAAAGTCAATTGTGTGCATTTTTGCGTGCGCGTGTATGACTTCTCGACTACGTCCGGCTGTCTCGGTAAATGTCGCCTGGGTGTCTCATCATACGTCTTGCATGAGTTCCATCTGCACCGGCTTTAGATTTGCGAAATCAGTGTCGATTTAAATTTATCGTTGACTGAAAATTAAATGCGCGTACGTTATAATGCAATGTACGCAATCTAGCGTATTTTTCGATGTCTTGGCATCTAGCCAATTGTGTTTTTTTTGTACGCCGACCTCTGTAAAACCGATCGGTAGCCGAGCAGACAAGAATCAGTGACCACTCAGACATCACGCAGCTTCCAATCGATGTCCAATACCTTTGAGCTTTTATTTATTTTTTCATTCAGACTCGATTGCTAGAGCGGTTCGGGGCTCTAGTAGAGCCCCGAACAGATCCCGACGTTCTGTCGAGAACCGTTTGGGTGGGGTGCGCCCGATTGGTAGATTTACGGGTGACGAGTTTCAACATGGCCAACAATTATTTTTCTTGATGAGATTTGCCATGATTCATATAAGAATTCGGCCCAATTTTGCCCATTGAACAATTCATTTTTGAAAATTTCAGATTCTTACAGTACTCGCTATAGAGTATCCATTGGTCTCATTTTGGGAAATTTGAGTACTGAAAAATAGTTTAGATTTTTATTGATACCTTAATCTCAAAAGAAAAACTATCATAGAAATATTCTAGCGCGTAAATCGACACTCATGTTGCGAGACCCAACTCTGGCGCGGGGCCAACGTAGAGACATAAAAAAAATAATAATAAAAAAAGGATATTGCGATGCAGGAAAAAATTAAAAAAAAAGATCGAAGATACGTTGAATTCGCATCGAGACCCATCGTACAAATAAACAGCATGCGTCTTAAACTACCGTACCTCTGCATGATTCGTTTTTTTTCATTTTTAGGAATTTTACCTATTTTCTGATGAAATTTTTTTTCTTTTAAGACGCACGCCGTTTATTTAAGCGATGGGTCTCGATGCGAATCGCACCACAACAGTATCGTCGTCAAATGAAATGTAAAGTCCGCAATTACGGTCATTTTCAAATGTTCATAAGAGCCTTGTCTTCTCGCGAAAAAGAATACCCGAAAACCTAATTTAGAAATGCTCTTTTTTTCGTGTTTGAGCAGTTGAAAGTCACGCAAATCTCGACAATTCAGGCGACGATGTGTTCCTAATTGTTTCATCCCAATTATTCACTTTTTTTCCACTCTTTCTTCGTCTTCATTTTTTTCTTTGTTCTGAAATAATCTATGTAGTTTGGTCGGATTGATCTAATTTTAAATCCTTTTGAAAAGCAAAAAGTTTCCAATGAAATTTGCAGCATTTTATAATTGAGTATCAGATATGCATGTAAACAGAGCTTTTTCAACCCACGTACCGCCCGCATTTTCATCTCTTAATGAAGCCGGCGATTTATTTTTTTTTATGGCTTCGCGGCTCAGAAAAATTGTGTCCTACCGTACCTCCTAGATGTTTGGTCTCGCCACGAAATTGAAAAAAGCAAACGTCACGCTAACTATATGGGGTCACATAATTAAGGAAAAGGTTAAGGTTGGGACACCTTGAAAATCGAATCAATTAGTATTCGTCTCGCCCCAGAATACCAAATTGGGCCCATTTGGGGGCTTCCGAACACGCACGCCTCATATATATCAAAAATAGAATGAAAAATAAATATTCTTGTTTAATGAAAAATCCATCCGAATGGTTTACTTCCTTATTTGTTATGTGGTGTTGGGAAATAAGCAAAAATTGTCCGCAGATGAGAAAAATTATTGTTTTCGCCAATTCGTTTTCAATCTGGATTTAAATTGTAGATTCTTCTCGCTTCGCATACAATTAGATGAGCCATTCGCTGGCCGAGCTATCACAAAACCGGAATTTTGTTAATCCGCTGAATAATTGAATGAGCTTCTTCCAATAATTTCTATTTTTTGCCATTCCTTTTAATGTGATTTTTTATTCGATTGTTGTTTATCTGAAATTAATAGCCAAAGAGCATATTTTTCTATTGAAAATGCACAATTCAAGCTATAACCTAAATTTGAAAGCGCATGTTTTCAAGCGAATTCAATGGGTCATTTTAAAGGCGCATCGCTAAGCCCCTTATCCGATACGTATTAGCACCATTCATAACGAGGAAGCTTCTTCTCTAATTGCACTTTAATTAAAGCTCACAAAATGAGGTTTTCCTTGCGATGAGTAAGAATGACGCAAAAACGAGCCATCCATTGTTTGCTGTTGGCACTTTTAATCCGTATAAGGAGAGCAGGTCAGAAATCCTCGCGCACGTCGCTCTTGACGTTTGGAACTAATAAGAATTATTAGTGAAACAACTTCCGAATTGGATTTGAGCAAATTCAACGATTTCTGTTTGTTTTAATGCGAACAACTTTTTAATGTTTGAATGAGCGAGACTGGAAAGATGTCCGCAGATGCGATTTGATTCATTCCTTTCTACAAGCTGTATTATTAACGGCAATCCAATCTCAAAATTCCACCTGCTCTGCCTAAATTGGTTCACACGTTATCCAGCTGAAATCATTTTATTGTTTTGCGCAATCATTTGGTCTTCGGGTTGTGGTTCAAAAATCTAGCACACAATTTCCTTTATCTCGCGTCATTCTCGAAATACCATGGTCCTCTAATCCTCGACTAAATATATAATTACATGACAGCTCAATTTTGTTTGGTAAATGTTTCAAAATAAAACATTCGGGCTCAAAAATTGAGCATTTAGCCTTTTTGGTCTACTTTGAGTCATAAAAGGGCGGGGTTTTGATGATAACCCAAATGCATTTTTTTAATTCCTACAAAAATAATGAACAATTGTGTGAACTCTAATGTCTCAGTTTCGCAGATTTCTGAAACTGCTCAAATTCCTC
The DNA here is from genome assembly GCA_902829315.1 of Caenorhabditis bovis. Classification (NCBI taxonomy): domain Eukaryota; kingdom Metazoa; phylum Nematoda; class Chromadorea; order Rhabditida; family Rhabditidae; genus Caenorhabditis; species Caenorhabditis bovis. Next base: position 1,977,233 of record CADEPM010000008.1, read on the forward strand.
AATGAATGCCAATGGCATATTCTATAATTGCCTATATTTTTATATTCTTTCATTAATATTCTCTCATGCAATTTTTTTTTCTCACGCAAACCAATCAAGACGAAATCGTCATTCGAAGCGACCAGTTCTTCACGATTATGCCCAAAATTGTTCTTGTAAATGTTTTCGACAAGAAAATTGAAAAACCGTGCAATCGGCATTTCGTTTCGCGGCGAGACCAAATTCTATTTTCACAAACAAGACGCACATTTTTTAATCACAGACACTAAATTATGCGCACTTTTTCAAATGCACATGTCCATTCCACAAATTTCTTGATATTTTGAATACTTTAATTACTGATAGCTTATAAATGTTACAACGCACATTTATCTATTTTTAGATGACACCTCCAGAATTATCATCTGGCGCTGAAACAGTATTGCCAACTATTGCCAGCATGAATTTGTCAATGCCAGAACGACAATGTATTTGTGAGACTTGGGAGAAGTTTGTTTTTCTACATTTTTTAAATTATCACTTGAATTCTAGCGAGAATTGAAAAATAATGTTGCATTTTGAACTGTATGTCCAAACCTTAACGATACTCCGCGTGAACGAATAAGTTTACATTTTAGTGTAAATATCTTTCGGTGTTTTTTCATCACAAAATGAAAATTTTCGTTTTTCTGAACTTTTCTAAACAAATTCATAATTTTCGCTGAAAGTCAACTATAAAATGAATTCTAACTATCTTGATTTATATTTTAAATTTTCAGAGCATCATCTCAAGCGGATATCGGTTGCGAACTTGTTGCGAGGTTACTAAACGACAACCGGACCCGATTTCGAGCACTGCTAGGTGAATATTTTAAATTTAAATTTAAAAATACTATAATTATAAGCACTTGTCAGAAAGTAAAGCAGGAAACTTTTTGGGAAGTGGCACATACACAACAGATGATGTCAACCGAATGAAGAGGGCTCGAGCGGTCGCCGACGGCGTATATTCGTTCTTTAACAAGGTTGGATGAACTTTTTAGAATCGAAGCATCATTGCTAAATAATTGTATCGGATCTGGTCTTGATGCGATTAAATAATCTGCGAATTTAAAATTATTAAAGATTTGATTAAAATTAATGCTCATCCTGATTTTTGATTTATTAATTTGCTTTTCGATATCATATAAGATTTGATTCTAGGAAATTTAGAAGATGCAGAAATTATGCTATTTTGATAATAATGCTACCGAACACAATGTTTGTATTTATAATGTAAGGAAGTAGAAAATTATATTGACATAAAAATTAGAATTTTTATCTATAAAATATAATACATATACAAATTATATAAGAAAATGACAATTTTTTTTAATTTTTGCAAATATTTACAGGCAGTTTCGAAGCTTATGGATCCAGATTTCTCGTCTGCAATTCAAGATCTTTCGCTTCAATTAGGAGCAATGCATTTCAGAATGAAAGTCTGGTTTCAAGCTGAAAATTGGCTGTGCGTTAAGAATTGCCTTCTAGATGTTGTTGTTTCATCACTATTGAAGGACACAAAAGGTAAAAAAAAAAGAAAGCATTTTTTTGCTATTCCGAATGGTTCTTTTTTGAGGGAATTATGCGATTTGCGGTGGTTCGCGGAAAATTCAAGTTGTTGAGAAAAGTGTCACCCAGGCGTGGTTCAAATTTGTCCAATTCGTTATTCAAAATATGAAAAAAGGATTTCTTGCGGTAAAAAGTTTATATAAAACTTTTAGACTTTATTTTCAATTGCAGGAAGCCCTCAGTTCGGATTCAAACCCAGCCATACCAAAAACTGAATGTCCTTCACCTTCATCAGATTCGAGTGCTCACAGTGTGTAAAACAGAAAGCAGCAAATATCAATTTTTTTGCGTTTTTCAGTATTCATTTCAATCAAAGATTCTCATTTTTACGGATTTTGGAACCAAAAAAATCAAATCGCATTCAAATCTAGAAAAAAAAAATAATAAAATGTTTTGTTTTTGCTTGTTTTTTTTTGGAAATTAAACTGCCGAAATTTGTTGAAAATAAAAAATTAACAAAATTTCCATTTTTTTGAATGTTATTTTCAATAAGAAATAGTTTTATCCCTATAGAGAATAAAATCCCCCAAAAATCCTTCGAACTAATATATTTTAAGATCAGGGCCGAAGTTTGGCGCCGATCTATGATGAGTATTTTTCCGAAAACTCTTGTGAAACACATCGGGGCCAATCGAAATAACGAGAAACGCCGACGGTTAGAAACGGCGATAGAGTGTGCGATTGTGAGAGACGCAGTCGAATAGAGGGATAGCGAGAGAGTCGGCCACTCCCACTTTCGGCGGTATAAAAGACCGGAATTTCGGTATTTGTGCCAGAGCATCATGCGCACTATTCAATTCAAGCTAATCCACTTCAACGGTGAATCTGTCGAGTTCAAACTCGAGTCTTCTGACGACGTCGTCGACAAATTGGCAGCCAAACTCGCCGAATTCGATCTTGAATTCGACAATTCGGTTTATTGGAAGAAACCGAAGAATGGAGCATTGGTGCCACTCAATGATCCGAATCACGTTAAGAGAATCCTGAACAAATTCGGAGATTCGATGATCACGCTGTACGCCTTTGGAGATCATTTGGATTCAAGCTCAGACGATTCAGATGGTGACGGAGAGAAACATCGAGGATTCGGAAGGAAGCATTACGACAAGTTCGGAGGACCGCACAAGTTCTGGGAGCACTTCGCCCATCGCCGTCATCACGGATTCCCTGGACCACATCACTTTGGGGGCCCATGGGAATTCCCAGGACATCCTCATCACGGACCACGCGGATTCGAAAGATCGTGCCGATTCCGAGGACCATGGAACTTCAGCGACTTCGAAGGACCACGTGGATTACCAGGACACCACAGACCATGGGAATTCCCCGGTCATCGCCACGGACCACGCGGCTTCGGCGGACCATGCGGAAAAGGATTCCGCGGGATTCGCGGATCGTTCGAATGCTAATTGTAAATACATACAGTACCGCTCAAAAGGTTGGAAACTTTTGGTTTTTTGGGCATAACTTTTTTGAAACCAAACTTTTTTCCATGAACTTTTTTTCCGATTGTTTCTTATGCAATTGCCGATATAATGAGCTATTAGACATGATTCGTACTTACCAAATAAGGATTTTAAGCCATTTTTTCAGAAATTCCTAAAAACACATTTTTTTGGATATGCAATTTAAAACGGTTTTTTTTTTACCGGAAAGATAGTTTATCAACACAAAATCATTGGAAACTAAAATTATAAGGTTAATACTTTATTGTAAAACCTCGGGAGTCAATAACTGCCTGGCACCTGCGAGGCATGGAGTCGATCAAGTTGTCGATGACCGAGAGTGGAATCTTTTTCCATTCTTCTTCCGATTGTCGGAACTTTTCGTTCGAATTTGTGGTGGTTCTGCTTGCCACTCTTCTATCCAACTCTTCCCACAAGTGCTCGATGGGATTCAAGTCCGGGGATTGACATTGCCAGTCCATAATCTTGATGTGCTGACTTGCGAACCAATCCTCAATTGATGAATATTTAAGAAAAAAAGCGAATTTTCTTAATTTCACAAATTTGGAAGTGTGCTTTGGGTCGTTGTCCTGTTGGTAAACACAACCACGACCCATTGGATTAAAACGCGGCAACATCTGCTTCTCCAGGATCTCCTTATAGACGAAGCGATCGATGATTGTTTTCACATGGTGAAGGGCGAATATGCCTTTTCCGGAAAAGGCACCCCAATCATGCAATTGCCTCCCCCGTGCTTTTCGGTAGGAGTTTGATACTTGGGATTGTATCGAGAACCTACAAGACGGCGGACCCATTGAATTCCGTCACTTCCAACGAGCATTCATCCGACCAAATAACACCATTCCAGTCAAATCGCGTCCAATTCAGATGTTGCTTAGCCCACTCGACCCGGCGTCGTCTATTCTTCTCCGAAATGAACGGTTTTTTCACTGGTTATCTTCCGAGCAATCCTGCCACTGATAAACGGCGTTTGATTGTTGATATCGAAACAGGCGATGGAGAATTGGCAAAAACTTCGCGCTGGATCGCAGGTGCCGCCATTCGCGGGTTGAATTTGGAGGCTCGTACAATGCTTCTATCAGTCGCACGATCTGTCACGCGTGGACGACCAATATGGGACTTCTTTGGGACCCCTCCTTGAGTTTCCCATCTTTTCAAACATTTGAAAATGCAAGATTTTGTGACATCAAACTGGGCGGCCAACATCTGCAGGGTTGCTCCTGTTTGACGCCCTGCGTAAATTGCCCGTTGTTGTTTAACAGTCAAGTTCCGCTTTTTTTCGATTGTGGACATGTCTAAAATTACAAAAATAATAACGGCATGCAAAAAGAAGCACAGAAAAATAGTAAAAAACTTTTGAAAAAAAAAGTTGAAAAAAGTGATTTTTGAAAAAAAAAATGAAAAAGTCCACAAAAACTTTAGACATAATTGCGTATGATAGGACTACCGTACCAATAATCTTCTGATTATGTTTTTCAATATATCTGAAAGTTTCACCTCGATCCATACGTTTTCGATCAAGTTATGCCCAAAAAACCAAAAGTTTCCAACCTTTTGAGCGGTACTGTACTTAATTTATTGTGTTAATCCAATAAACCTTTGTTTCAATTCGTGTTCAAAACAACAAAAATACATTCCAAAAATATGAATAATTCAAAAAGAAAAACTTGTAAGCTAAAAAAAATAAAATAAGAATTCTTCAGAAAACGTGAATAAGTTATTATCACCACTGGTAGATCAGCGAAGTTTGCGAGAAACAGCTTTTAATTAGCTCATTTTCCAGCCAAATATGCTTTAAATTTTTCTCGACATCTTGAATGAGAATCTTAAACATTGGGTTGTGTGTTGCAATAAACCATACACATAGTATATCTGACCGACTTTTGAAAATGGAAGAAAATTAATAAATTAAGGTTTCGAATTCATAAAAAATATTATCTATAAATCGACTCCGGCATAACTCGAGAATTTCTGGAGAAACACTTGAATTGATTTTCGAGCAACAACGGCTTCCTCTCGTGTTTGCAATTGAGTATTATCGAATAGGGCACAACGACAACTGAAATTCAATCGATGAGAAGCATTCTGGAATCTCAATTTCCTCACATAGAAAATGATGAGCAACAATATATTTAAAATAGAACAATTTTGTAATGGGTTGTAATTCATTAAGAAACAAGATGACTCGAAACATGATCACCAGAATACTTGTTAGCTAAAATTAAAGAGATTGGGAATTGAATTTCAAAAGCAAATTTATAAAAGAAAACCCACCGATTGGAAGCAGGCGATTGGGAACATTTGCATAGCCACTGTATGATCATTATCAAGTTTCCCAATTGTTTCAGATTTTCGAATAATCGCGAAATAGCCAAAAAATGCAAAAGTTGAGAAAAATGTTTGCGTTCCATTTTCAATGAGTTCAATAATTTTTAAAATGAACAGCACCTTTCCACCATTGAAATCTGTATACATTGAGAAGAATGAGCTCAAGCAGAGTATAGTCATCAATAATGCCAATGTCAGAAACATTGAAATTCCATTTAGACGAGAGTCAATACTCCAATTCTTCTCGAAGACTCGTGAAATCAATTGAATGCATGTTAGAAAGTTGAGAACGACAATGAGACCTCGAGCGGAAACAATCATCGGAATCGATATGATAACCACAAATATTGGGTGTATTATGTATAAAAACACGCCAAATAATGTAATTGGCGTTAGTATTAAAACGCAAGCATAGGATAAACTGACAGTCATAAGAGAGATGATTAATGGTGAATAGTTAGTCTAGAACGAAAACAAAAATTAAAAAAAAACTTTTCGCTTTTTGTTCTTCGTATAAATTATGTTATATTGTCATGACAAAAAAGGAAAGCTTTTAAATTTAAAAAAAAAATAGAACAAAAAATAGAATTATTCAATGATGACATTTCGCAAAAAAACCGGTAAAAACTCTTAAAAATCGATATGAAGATTGCAGAAAATCAATAAATTAAGTCGTTCGAGTTAAAGGCGCATAAGATAAAATTTCATGATTCTTGTAGCGATTTAATAAAAACTGTGGTACTGTGGCCGAGGTTTTTTTGAGTTTTCTGCAGTATAGCGATTTTTTAGAGTTTTCTAAACCGGTTTTTTTACAAAATCTGAATTGGATCATTAACAATGTGAAGTAGGAAATTCATTCCGCTTACAAACGAACTCACCTGCTCTTTCTCCCGCTTATATTGCTTCAAAATGTGCAATAATCGAATATTGAAATAAATTGCAAATGCATAAGAAATAACTAATGATAAGAAAAGCGAAGCATCCTCAATTCGATTGGAAAATTCAATTGGCATAGACACATTTCCGTAAACGTTCATGACGAAGAATATGAGTTACGGGCGACGTCGAATCACCTGCGCAGTGTTACGTTGATAAGTTCAAACGCTGCTGAAATATTTAAAGAATCGAAAATTATCGAAAACTACATCGCTGATTCTAAATATCGTGACAATGTCCAAAAAATGAAAAGATCGAGTGAGAATTTCGAATTGACTAGAAAAATTTCAGCTCACTTGTCAGGTAAATGAAAATCAATCGAATTCTGTTTCGAAATAACCTGTTTCGATTGAAAACGAATTGAAATTCAATTTGAAAACTTGATTTCCTCGAAGTCGATTGATTTTTTCTCATTTTGAAATCGCATTAGAGTTAAATTTTGGAATAATTTTTCGAATCCGATTAATTTTCATTTACTTGAGTTATTAATTAAAGCAATAGTATAATAATATCGGGAAGTTGTGCGCAGACTTTCAGCAGACTTTTATTAGAAACTGAGTAAAGTCTGCGGAAATAAAGAAAATTCTTTTGGTTTTTTTAGCTTTTGTCTGCTTGTCTGGTAAATGAAATTCAATCGGTTTCGAAAATAATTTCGTTTTCAATCGAAATCGAATATAAATTGAACTGTTTCGAATTATTCCAAACTTTTAATCGAATACGATTTCAAAATGAGTAAAAATCAATCAATTTCGAAGAGTTCTCTGGTAACTCAATACCAATCGGATCCGAATTAGAAAAATTTTCCAAACGGATCCGAGAAATTACCAATCGGATCTGAGAAATTACAAATCGGATCCGAAAAAATACAAATCTTACCCGATAAATTACCAATCGAATCGGGTTGATTCCGGAGCCGAATTTTGTCGGATCCGATTTGTAATATTACGGATCCGATTGGTTTTGCATTACCAGAGTTTTGAATCGAAACCAAGTTTTCAAATTGAATTTAAGCACTTTCTCAATCGAATTTCAATTCTTTTTCAATCGAATCAGGTTAATTTATTTCACTTTTTTCGAATTCGCTTGATTTTCTTTCAGAAAATTCGAAATTTTCATCTGCGTGTCGACGCAGACAACCCATTCATTCTGAAAAAATTCAGCTCTTTCCTCAAAATGGATAATTTTCTCTCCGCCAAAGAACCGTCAGCAAAAATTGTCGTATTATTACTCACAATTTTCATTTCACAACTAATCGCAATTTATGTCAATTTTTGCCTAATTATCATGATAATTCGAACAATTCGATTGGAATATAAGGTCGAATTCCAGAAAAATTGTGGTTTCAAAAAATTGAATTCTAGCGAACCTATTATCCATTGCTTTTCTTCATCATGTTCCTCGATATATTGTTCACTGTAATGACTACAATATGCGTATTTATAATATTTGTAACTAAACAATTCGCCATAATAATATCGGCTATACTTATGGTAGCCAACGCATATCCCATTCTAATATCGATTCTGGATTTTATTTTATGCGCTCATCGGACTTCTATAATGATTTGGGAGTCGGAATTCTGGAACGAGAAGATTCGATGGCGCGGACCATTGATAGTCTGCTCAGCGATTCCCGTTATTTTCTTTATAAACATAGGCTCACTGATATTCATGGGCTTGGAAAATTATCAAGCTGACATGGTGGTGATGGTTTTTGGGACATTGGGACATTATCTGGATATGACTATCAAATTTTTGTTCAGCTTTGTAACATTTCTCGGATATTTTTTCATTTTTCAAAAAATAAGAACTCAGCGAAAAAATGCGAAAAAAACTACAGATTACACAATCATCAAGCAAGCGTTTCCAATCGCCAGCTTTCAGTTGGTCAGCCACATTTCGCTTTACCCTATAAGCTAACGGTATTTTCAGGCAGCCGGCCTAACCACCATCATAGTTCAGATTTTTACAAGAAATATGGACGAGTTTGCCACTCTTTGTATGATAAAATTGATATCAGCACAGTTGTTATGTAAGATTTCAATGTTCCCCAAAAGCTGATATTATATATGATAGGCATTGTGATCCCAATCTCGATTGTCCTCGGGAATAGCACGCGACGACAAAGAATGCCATTCTGGAATTTATGTTGCAATGAAAATTCGGTTCAAGACGTGATAATTCAGCAAACATTAAATAAATAATTTTGATTTCTAGATTTAAAAAATCGGTAGTTTTCTTATTTCGAATAAAAAAATAAATTTTCTGCGGTTTTGAAATTCTGGAACGTCAAAATTTGACCAGATGCATCTTTTATGTAATTGATTCTTTTTTGCTACAAAAATGTGATTTTTCAACATTTCTCAATTTTTCTTGGTTTTATAAATAATTTATATGTTTGGTTCGCTCCACAATTTTAATGGCGGTCAGGAAACAGCAAATAATAATTTTATAGGTAAAATCATGAAATTACAGCAGTTCAGAGCAGGAAACTTGTTCAATCCGACATTCTACTTGAATTGTAGAAAATTTAAGGAAAACCTGAACCCACCGAGTATAAATAAAGTAGATAAGTCCTCGAGTTTCGATGGAAAAGTTATTATGACATACCATAATATGGAAAACCAAAAAGAACCTGTTGCTTGAAAATGGACTACCAAGTATCACTGGTAAGTCAATTTGGTACGACAGTGTGTTTCATTTTTAATTTATTAGGAATTCAATAAAAAACCAAACAAATATATCCAAACACCATATCCAAAACATGATAATTTAAACTCTTGTTTTTGGAAATTTAAAAGTTAGAAAACAAACAATTTTCATCCTACAACTTTAAAAAAATTTTTGGGCGAATAAAACAAGAAAAATATGGAACAGACCATTGAGGCATCAGACAAGGAGCGGGAAAATGGTTTCATTTGGAAGGGACGAATCGCAAACCGGACACACCGCTTTCTTCTGCTGCCATTCAGCCAAACACTGTAATCTGGTAATATTGCAAGTGGTAAATAAATTTTAAAAAACGAACATCGGAATCAAATCGTCGATGGCACACTTTGCATTTTGTCGTTTCTTCTTTTAGTTCGTCGTGACAAATAATACACATGTTATCCTGAAAATTGCTGCAATCAAGTGAAAATCTCACAAAACATGCCTCAATCTCCTTGTCTTCATTACCAGCATCTCTCAGCTCCCATCCGCTTTTATTCGGTCGCGTCTTTCGCTGGCTCATTTTTATCATCTCATCCTTCACGTCCAATTCAATCAAAGACATCAATCTCGGAGAAAGAGGTTTCGGAAGGAAAGTCTTGACGACTTTATCGTTGATCTTCTCCGCTTCCGAATTTTCCTTAAAAAAAAAACTAGAACGTTTGATATTTGGAAGAACTAAAAATACCGTAATTAAATGCACATATCTCTCAATTTTTTCGAACGCATTCTCTCGATCTGCAACAAACTTTGCCAATTCCGCAGCTGTTTCATCACTCGAACTGAATAAAATCAATAAAATGTCAAAAATTCAAAAAATTACCTTTTCAAATTAGTTAATAGTGAGACGGACCAATGCAGAGCATCCTCGATAATCTCCAGTTCATTCAATGCTGTGTTCGCCGTTTTAATTCGGGCGCGTTTATTACTGGTTATTTTAATATTCAACTGTTGTTTCGGCGGCTCGACAGGCGTCATTTGCTCAACATAATCCTTTTCCAGAAGCTTCTTCTCATCAATCAATTTCTGAACTTGATTCCACAAATCTCCAATTTTCTCACTAGATTCTTTCATATCTTCTTCGAGTTTTGCCTTCGATGCTTCCACTACTTCGATTTTTCGATTCAGTCTTGAAATTTCTTCGCGAAGTTCGTGGATCGTTTGATTCGCCTCGTTCAACTTCACATAATTCGTTTCACTTTTCGCTATTTCTATTTCTTCAGTCAACTGTTGGTTAACCAAATTTGCTTCTTTAAGTTGCGCTTCAAAACTTTTTCTCAAACTTTCGGCTTCTTTCAACTTTGGACGAAGAATTTTCAGCTCTTCTTTGCAAATATCGGTCGTATATTCAGCGACATTTCGATCTTTATCACATTTTTCCTTCTCCTTTCTCAATTCTGTTAATTCTTCAGTAATTTTGCTCGTATTTTCACGCAATTCCGCAATCGTCGCGTTCAATGAATCAGTCGTCCGATTGAAAATCGCTTCTCTTTTCGTCCATTCAATTTTATTGGTCTCCAGAAAATTCTTATAGCAAGCCTCGATGGCTTCATTTTTGTTAACAATTTTCGCGTATTCTTCATCAACTCGTCTGAAAATTTTCGAAACTGCAAGTAGTTATAACATATTATTAAATTTTTAATTCAAATTTGGTCATTTTTATTAAAAAAATGATGAAAACTTACTTTGCAGCAATATCATCTTTTGCAGATAGATAATCTTCTTTTTTTGCCGAATACTCATTTAAACTACCAATGATATTTGAGAATGTATCATTAAGCGTCGTTAGGAAAGAATCCGCAATATTATCATTGTCATCTGCCGACGTGGGATCAATCGTCTCATCAGCCACTCTTAATTTTAAATCATGCTCGAATTCAAAGTTCTTAATCAAATATACGTTTCAGATACATCATTGTCAAAACATTTTTCAGCTGGGTTGTCATTCTCATCTAATCTGAAAATAATAAAGCAATTACATTATTGCAATCATTATTCCGACTCCAGTAATTTTTCCAGGTTTTTGTGTATTGAGAAATCAGTCGCAGAAAGATAATCTTCAACACTACGTGGATTCGCTGAAATAAGTTAACATATTTTACTAACTGTTTTGGTTTGAATAATTCATTCGAATATTGAGAACGACCAATATAATGGTTAATTTTAACCGGTCCCGTCCGAAATTCTAAAATATCAACGCATTCAAAAATAAAAAAAACCAACAGCATTTTTTTTCGATCTCCTCAGCAGTTGCAAAAGCTTTGTTATTGCCTAAATCTCCATCAACAATAAGCAAAATGAAATTTGCATTTTTACATGATTTCAAGCCGATCCTTTCACATTCGTCGTAAATCATATGTAAAAAACATCCTCTTGAGTATGTACTGCGCTTGCACCAATTCAGATTATGCAATGCTTTTGCAATCTAAATTTATCATTACTACATATTATTATCGATCAAACCTTTTAACCTACCCATGGGAAAAACGATAGAATCGTGAAAAAATATGTATCATATAGAAAAACGTCTAAAGATACACTACTCTTGTAGTATGTATCATAGTACATCGCATAATTTTGAGCAAGCAGCTTTTCGAACTTATTACAATGTAGAATTGGGAACATCGATGTTCGTTCCTATAGAAATTGTTCGATAAATGGGAATTTGAGAAATTAGGAACTTGGCTTTCGGGTTGCAAATTCTGTTGAAGTCGCTTCATCATGCGGTAAATCGGGTCCATTTCAACTGCGTATTGTGTTGTCTGGATTTTCAAAAATTTTTGTGTTGTAAAATTTTGATGTCAGAAATCACTTGATCTTCTCGAAAATACTGCCGAATCTCTTTCATCCAATTCTCGATAAACTTCCCTCTATCATTTTCCATTGACGATGTATATTCTGATATGAAGAAGGTTATTTCAAATAGAGCTTCACCAGCAAGCATGCAGATTGTCTGATTTGGCGATAACCTAGGGCTTAATCGATCACACCATGATAACGGATCTTCAATGTACAGGGTGCGCTATAAATACGGAGCCGCTTTCAAAACGGTGTAAAAAGATTAGTTTCAAAGATTTTTTTGTGAGATTCAACCAAAATGTTTATTAAACTATAAGAAAAAAAGTAGCATTAACAGTTTTCGAATCTTCCCCCTTTCGCCTTGATCACAGCTCGGAGTCTCTTCGAGTAGTTGTTAATGACGGCACGCAGGTAATTGTCGTCTAAATCGTCCCATGCATTCTCAAGTGCAATCTTCAATGCTCCCAAATTAGGATAGTTTTTCGTGGGAACCTTATGGATCAAATATCCCCACACCGAGAAGTCCATAGGGTTCAAGTCCGGGCTGCTTGCTGGCCATTCCGCGGCTGTGATGAAATGGCGAAAATGAGTTGCGCACCACTGTTGAGTCGCTTTGGCACGGTGGGCAGGTGCCCCGTCTTGCTGGAACGTCCAATCTCGATTAGCAAAGTGAGATTGGGCCCACGGAAGTACTGCCGATTCGAGAATCTTTTCCATGTAGTAATTGTGATTGATTTTGGCGCCCATATCCACGAAAAGCAGTGGTGTCTTCCCATCAGAGCCGGTACCTCCAAAAACCATCACTGAATCCGGGTGGGAAGTTTTATTCAAAAATTTTCCTTTCTTGACAACAGTCTCGAAGTCCTTAGCAATGATTCTGTGGTTTTGGCCGTTCTTGTTGGCTTCCACAGCGAATATCTTCTCGTCAGTGAACAAAGTTTTCAAGTGCGTGCCTTGACGCGTGCCACGAAGAAGAGCTTGTGCTTTGGTCACACGGAGAGCTTTATTTTTCTCCGTAAGGAATGCTCCGTTTTGAAAACGATAAGGAATCATACGAAGCTTGTCTCTGACCACTCTTCTCATCGAATTTTCACTCATTCCAAGCTCCAGTGCCATCTTTCTCATGCTTCTTTCCGGATTCCTCCGAATGCGCTCCCTGATAACTTTCACCACCTTCGGAGTCGTCACAGTCACTGGGCGTACAGATCTCTGCTTGTCTTTCAAAGTACCAAGCCCTTTGAACCGATTGAGAGTTTTGTTTACCACCGATTTAGCCACACCGAGCTTCTAAACGATCACTGCCGAACGCATTCCAAACTTCGATAACTCAACGATGGTAGCCCTGAACGGGGAAGCTGCTGTTATAACCTTAAAACGAATTATATCGAGCTGGAACTTAACAAACTAGTAAAACATAAAATAAACTTCAAAAAAAAAATAATTGTGCCCAATTAAATGGGTACTGTAGGCGCCAGAGTTGACGCAAAGTTGCGGCTCCGTATTTATGGCGCACCCTGTAAATCTAAAAGAAATTAATTTAGTTGTTCTTTTTTCTAATATCCTCACGTTAATATCATCTTTTTTAAGATGTTTTCCAATTAATTCGTCAAATTCTTTTTTTGACATCACATTATGTATTCCATCTTTTCCACAATCCAAACCTAAAAGAATGTTTTGTTATTACAAAACTCAATTCGAATAACACTTTTTATCTTTTTCAAATTATTATTCTTCTTTGAGAAGTTTTTGAGTATTTCATTGACATCACTGACAAATATTAAATCTCCTCCGTTCACCTGTAGCACGCGCATTGTCATTTTTCTCGGCTTCGATGAGGCCTAAAAAGAAGGGTCTCGTATATTCACATCTTCATAATCTAAAACTAACACTAAATCTAAAACTAATCCCGTCCTTGGTATTTGTTTGAATTTTCGAATCGAACATATATCTACACCTTATACCCGTTTCATATTCGTTTTTGAGTATTTCAACAACTTGCGATTCACGGTATTCCTAGAATATAACTAGGTTTATTAAATATCAATCGACTATATTATTCACTTTCCGCAAAATTGCAACATGGTCAAGAAATAACTGTTTTCGTTTCTCATTTCCTCCGTCTTCGTCAAAAACTTCGACACAAATTTGAATCACTTCATCAATACTTTTATTATCGATAATGCTCTTCTGGTTTCGCGAATTCATCTGAATTTAAAAATATATCCGACGCATTGATTGCTTTAATTACCAATTGCGCAGTCAAACTTCTTAGGTAAGTTAATTCTTTCGGAGAAATTGTGTGAAACACTAATTTGTCACATTTTTTTTTCATAATATTCAACACGACTCTGCAGGAAAATAAAACCGCCAGGCAACTAAAGCGAATGATTAAGATTATTTCAACATTTGGCAGCATTTACAATCGAAAAAATCATATCATAAATGAAATAAAGAATTTGCCGTGAGGTCAAGTTTAGTGGTTTTCCGGGTACAACGAATGGTGGTGCGGTCTGAAAACTAATTAAAAATACTTTTTTTTAATTTCGAATTACCCAAAACGTTAAATCTTCATCCATGTCTTTGATGAAGCAATGAAAAAGAGGAGAGAGTAATGCACATAGAATTCCGGTTAAGAAGTCCTGCGAACTCAAAAAATGATCACCTAAGTTTATTGTATTGTTATTATGTCATTAAAAAGTTTTTCTCATACATAATCGGCCTTTGAAAAGTTTTGTGGAGATGAATTGTACTTGATCAACGTTGCAAAATGGGCCAATATTTATAAAAATCTCATCCATTTCCTTTTTATCCTGAAAAAAAAAAGAAAAACTCATTTTCAATTAATCTAAATGGCTACCGTCCATATAGAACAGATTTTTGAAAACAAATGTTTGATAATAGTCGTAGGCCACCTATGTTGGCCATATTTTTCAAATGGCCTTCCCAATAGCAGTTCGGGATATCCTTTAAATATTGCAGTATTCAGTTCTTCAGAGGACAACATTTTATCAATTTCCAAAGTTCGTACAGAATGATTTTTTACCTGAAAAAAAATGTCAGCAGTCACGAATAATAAACACGAATAAGACATACTATTAAAGTTGGCTTAATAAATTCCGATAGAGAATTATATAAAAAGCATTTTTAAATTTCCTCATAACTCATGTCAGCGTATTGATGGACGAACATCGCAAACGGTATGATATCCAGGGGAACATTTTGAGACGAACAGAGGGGAATACTACAGAGCGGTCTCGATATTGCACTGCACGTTTGGGATAAATTTAGAGCCGCTCCAGAGAAAAATAGAGACAACTCTAGGGTAAAATACAAAAAGTAAAGGTTTTGATTTGAGAAAAACTACGCAAACAGAGGAAAAATAAAATTACTCGAAGCAAATTCGCGCATGTTTTAATACGCTAATTTGAAGGGCGATGTGTAATTGGAGTGTCGTACTGGTAGTTTAAAAAAATTTGGACGAACAGCGGCAGATCTTTTTGGAACCCCGCGGTGTCATCTTGATTAGACCAAAACCGAACGCGGTTCGTCCTTTTTGAATAGCTGAGATGTTTTATTTGGGAAAAAAAGTAGAGATGTCGCCAAAAATTGAAATTTAAAAAATGTCGTCAAATAGTGCGTATGTTGTAAACAACATTACGCACAACTACACAAATTTATTTGAATGTATTCCACGTTGGCAACCTATGTTGGCTTATTTCTTGCCATTTTGCACATTTTTTTTACCTATTTTTATGAGTTTTCATAATGAAAATCAATTACAGATGCCTTCGGACAATTTTTTCTCAAACGGAGAACTTTGTCCATGAAAATAGAAACCATAACGGTGCGTTTTTAGTTCTTCCAATTATTTCTCTTAATAAATAGTTAGTAATATTCTCCCGCTAAATTTCATAATTTCCAAAACAGTCTGTTATTGGAATATTAGAGATGCGTATGAGAATTGAGGAGAAACCGAATGAAGTCAGGGAATTGCAAACTGCGCTAATGATGATAGTCAAGAATATTGCTGCACCTTAGTTTTGCTCTCGGCAAAATTTCAAGGAAACTTGAAGCTGTAGTGTTTGACTGCGGTAGGTTAGCGGAGCATATCCGTGCCGTACTAAGGTGTGTATGAGAGATTTGCGCAAGTTCACACACAGTAAGGGGTAATGAGCAATAAATTCGGTCCGAGTTCTATTTGTGGAATCGGTGAAGGGCACGTAAATCCTAATCAGCTCGAGAAAAATGGACAACTATTTGATTAAAAAATGAAAGAAAAGTGGTGACAACAAGGCAAAACTGCTTCCACAACACGTCTACGAGACAGGGACATCTTCAAGAAGTCGACAACCATCAACCAGTACTCGAAGCCGTCGTCACATTTTCATCTCAACTGTATTATCCGACGACATTTCCATCAACATTGCCAATACTTCAACATTCCTTCAAATGACTGGACGTTCTTCAACGACATCCAGAGGCAAATGGGACAATACGAACGACGTCTATGGCACTCAGTGGTCAAGTCAACAATACCCGTCAAGCTCGATTCTATCAATCCCGACCACTTCAGATCATGCTTAGCAAATCTTCGGGATAAACGAGCACTCAAGGAGCTGCGTTGTCACCAAAAAATGAAAAAAAAAACCATTAAAAAAAAACGAAAAAAAAACAAAAAAAAGAAAAGATCCCACCTCGAGCTGTGTCTGGTTTTTCTTGATTCTAAGCTGAGCCTGCATTAGTTCGAAGTCCGTTTTTGGAGTTCTTATTGTTTGCTGTTGTGTTCGAATTTTCGCCAATCTCTCACTGCCTTCGAATCTTGCGGGTCTGTTCGGCTTGTCTACCGTAATCTAATACTGCCAGTCTGATTGTCGAATTGGAATTTTGATGTTTGCTACACTTAGGTTTATCAAGGTTCTCAACTTGAAGCTGCGGCGCATGGAGCCAAAACCTAACGAAAGAAGGAGTCGATTCAATTCTCTCACGCTAATCTGATATTCTAGTGACATTTGTTCCTTTTCGAAATTACTTTTTAAAAAATTTTAATTCGAAAAATTCGAAAACTTGTTAGTTTTATTTATTTAATTTGTACATTTTCCATAATCAACGCCAAGATCCTGTAAACTCACAGCGAAGATTTCCAAGTGTTCAAAGGTTTGCAGAAATTCAAGGATTAATTTTATTTGAAAATGCAGATTTTTCGAAGCCCTTCGGTGTTTGTTCAGGTGAAACTTTTGAAAATCAGAATATAGGTACGTTATTATGGTACATATATAAATAATTTACGGAGAAAAATATGGAGAATTTTCAAAATCAAGAACTTTATTTAAAAAAGCCTCATTTGTTCCAACAGCGAATAAGAATACCAAATATAGCAAACTCGAAAAATGTTTTGAAATATCCTAACTTTGTTGCGAAAAAATTCCAAATTATTCAAACTTTTTGTTTTCAGTAAATTAACCATCTTCCACTTGTGAAGCTTTGACATGGAACTTGGCGAATACGAATATTTTAAAGGTATTTAATGGTCGGTGTCCGTCAAACGACTGAAAGAGGTTTTAAAAATATAATTGGCTAAGAGTCAACGATAAATTTGAATCGACACTGATTTCGCAAATTTACTAGAACCACAATATTCGAAATTTCATTTGCTTGATTCAGGCTTCTCGTGTTGCTGTCAATTTCTCTTCGGAGTTGGAATGTTTCCTTCACCAATTGTCACCGATATTTTATTTTTCTGTTATTTTGCTCAGTACAATCGAGCATTGTTGTTTAATTTTTCTCTGCGATGGTCCATGTTTTTTGTAAATCCCACCGCAGATCTGCTGGCTGCACAGGGCGTTAGTGCTGTAAGCCCATGTGTAGGTCGATTGTATTGTAGACGAGGGCCATATTCGTTATAATTTCTGCTCGACCATGTGAAATTTGGGTAGAAATTGATGGGTATAAGAAATTTAGTGGACGACGAACGGATTTGAGGTGTGATTGCTTTACTGTTTGAATTGCCGCCTTGGGTCTCGTATGGAAAAACTTAGCAGGTGCTTTGGGTATTAGCATAAGTGTATATACAGGGTGTCATTTAAGTTCCCGCACAACTTTGAAGACGTATATTTCTGAAACTAAAAGTCCAAATCAAGCGAGACTCGAATGATTTTTTTCTATAGTATAACAATAATTATCTATTAACTCTTTTCTATTCGGCCTCCTTTCGCAGCTATGACTTCACGGAGACGCTTCGGGTAGGATTCGACTGTGGGGTACGCAGGTATTCGATGGAAAGATTGTCCCATTCAGCCAGTAATGTCTTTTTCAGAGCCTCTATACTTGAGTGGGGTTTTGCGTTGACCTTCTCCTGCAAGACCCCATCACGGAGAAGTTAAGCGGGTTCGGGTCTGGGGAGCGATCAGGCCATTCGGATGACTCGATGAAGTGGGGAAAATGGGTCTGGCACCACTCCTGAGTAGTTTTGGCAGTGTGGGCGGGTGCTCCGCCCTGTTGAAAGACCTATTTCTGCCCACCAAAATGCGTTTGGGCCCAGGGCATCACATGCTTCTCCAAAATGTCCCGAACGTAGACTTCTTTGTTCACTTTCACCCCCTGATCCATAAAAACCAGGGGGCACTTCCCGGTTGAGCAGATGGCACCGAAAACCATCACACTGGCAGGATGTGAGGCTGGATGAATTGTTCTTCCTTTCTCAGAAGCTTGCTGGGATGTCTGGCCAAGTACTCAGGAAGAAGCAAGAAACTACGGTTTGCGCGAAGACTTTTGGTTTATTGTTTGAATTGCCACCGTGGGTCTCGTATGGAAAAACGTTTACTAGCGATTTTTACGTATTCTAACCATCATAATATGAAAGAGCATATATCATCAATCTCTTATCAATCCTTTTTTAATCCAAAATATTTTATTGTAAATACCAACGTACATATATAAACCCCCCACCCTCTATCAAGGTCCTTTTCCTTTCTTCCAGAGTCGCTTATGTCGGCCCTGTTTTACCAACTCTCATTCTTTTTGATCCACCGCTTTATTTATTTGTAATTTCCTCACTTCATAGAAGAAAAAACAATCAGTTGTTTTTCAAAACCTTATCAATTCCTAATGTATATGAAAGTGAGAGAAATAAGGGAAGCGCCGCCCTACCACTATTCGGTAGGACGGCAGCTCAACCCCTTTACTGTACTTTGGTTATTAGAACAAGAGGATACGCAACCGTAGAATCCCAGTTCTTGACTCGCCAGCTTATTCTCGAGGCCAATCCTATCGAAAATGTCTTCGGATTTATGGTGTAGAAAATTTTCGATGGTAACAAGTCTTTTAAGTCGATTTCGGATCTCAAAAAGGCAATCGTGGAAGCCCGGAAGCTTGTCGATCAACAGCTCTTCTTGACAACCTTTTTTCAAGTGGATTTATAGTTTTGTGGGAAAAAATGTTTCCACTTTTTCGTGAAAATGACGGAATTTTTAAAATTATTATTTTTTGTTGAATTTTGTGAATGTGGCATGAAATTAATATTAAATGCGCGTATTTTTCTAATTGAAACCATTTCTGGAGGTATTCGCGTTTTCGAGTTATTCGACAAAATTGGGGTGGGTATATAATTATGTGGAGCACTGTATTAATTTTTCCCTTTGCCATGGATAATGGAAATATGAGAGAGTGCAGGTTGCGTGAATGTGAGAACAACGGACCACCAAGCGAACACACTCGACGAGGCAGGGGACAGCGAAGGAAGGATAAAAAGAAAAGGATTAAAAATGGAATGCTTCGAAAAAAAATGGAAAAAGATTAATTAAAAAGTGAGCTAAAATGAACAAGTACGTGAACTGCACGTGTGTGATTTTCGAAAAACCCAGAAAATACCAGCATCAGTTCTTTTAATACTTCGAAAAGAAGAAAGAAACGCATTTTGTGGATTTGATAGCCACCGACTGGCAAACCGAATATGGTCGTTTCAATTACAACGACCGTGATATTTATCGCGTTTCTTGTTGGATCAGCAACAGCCGAAAACGGTAAACGAATTGGTTTTGTCATAGCTATAGATATCCTTGCAGTATGTGCTAACAAACAGCCGAATCTCAAAGAATGTCGAAATGCTACATGTCCCGATGGCGAAATTTGTTATCGTGGGGTGGGGAGCGGAAGGTACTGCTGCGGTAAGAGCAATAAAACAGCTTGATTCACTTCAATTCATTTTATTCGGCGAATTCAGGCAACTTAGAGACATACTGTAGCACCAAAATGTGGACGTTTCATTCAGCTAGTCATGGCAGTTATCTTTATGGAAAAATTGATGGAAAATGTCCAGATGGTTATACCTCCGAAAATGATATTTGCTGTCGTATGTGTTGCATTCGTCGTTTTCAAATCAAACTCCGTTTTTAAGCAATTCCCTATTCATTTCAATTTTTCCACTCGATGAAAGTTCTACCTTCCGGTAATTATTTTCAGTGGAAACGATTTCAGTGTGTTTTAAGGCACTCCAAAATCATGTAATAAGAATTCGGACTGCGATAAAAATGAGTTCTGTGACGACGCAGTCAATCCATCCTTCTATCATGCCATGCCGTATTCGGTAAAAAATGTTGACCGAAGCAATAATCATAAGTCTAGAAGATTTTGCTATAAAAGTAAGTCGAGTATAAACTCAGTTATTCCAATATTCACGTTTTCAGTTCCTGAAGAACTTTCTCACGTCCAAGTGATCTTAGACGATGATGTCGGTCTGAAATTTTGCATGGAGTCAGAGGATTGCAAAAACCCCGAATATTTCTGCTACAAACCATTCTTTGATGGTTTTCAACGGATTGTCAAAGGCAAATCTATAGAGGAGCGTGGTTTTTGCGCCAAGAAAGCAGATTTGTGTAAAGTCACGGAGCAAAATACGTTAGATGGTGATTCATCGAGTCAAGGAACAACTGCTAAATTCGATCCCGTCGGACAACTCTCGACATTTAAAACTTTCTGCGATAGAGATGAAGACTGTATAGAAGGTGGAAAGTACCTAGGACACGATAGTTTCAACAAAGTGTTAGAATTTATCATCGAACAATCTAAAACTCTATTAAATTCAGTGGAAAATGCACAAAAATGAATGAAGGTCTTGGAAAACAGGAAGTGCGACTATGCTGTTACCGTATGAAGTTATAGTCAAAAACTTGAATAAATCTCCATTTTTAAGAAGATACAACTGGGATGTGCGAACATGGATATGCTGCTATTCCATTCCGAAAATGTTCAACTTTTGATGATTGTAACAAGGGAATTAGTGGACTAACGACTTCGTGGTGCGACGAAAAAAGCGGAGTTTGTTGCGACGGTGAGTCGTCTAATTGCAATTGATAAACAATTAATACTTTCAGGAAGATCCGATGGATTTATGTGGCACTGCCCTGATTTCCAAACTGCGAAATTCAATGAGCCGAGGTGTGAAAATGTCGTCGCGAATGATCGGAATTCGGGAATTTGCAAGGCACAGCCGGCCGGAATTTGCTCTTATGGCAGATGTTGTCCGTCGTTGGTTATCATGCCGTCGTTGAAATTGGGCGAGAAACCATATATCACTGCACGGAAATGTGATCCAGCTGCGCCTCCACCGGATCATTCTAACTTTATGTTTTGCGATCCGGCCTCCGGCAATCTCACGGTCATCGGAGAAAAACAATTGGCGTCATCGAGGTCGGTAATCGTAACTGGCCACAAATGCAGCATTAATAAGTAATGTTTTCATACTCGCCAGGTTTATTCTGTCGTTGTTTCTTTTAGAGATTGCCCAAACCAAAAAGAAGTGTGTGTACGTACTACATCTGAATCAAAATGCTACTACAATCCTCTGATCGATTCTCGAGTTGCTGTCGATCACTCGTTGAAGATTATTCTAATATCCTCAATTGTGCTATCCATTGTGTTTTCTATTCTTGCCGTTGTCTCTTATATACGTTATCGATCTCGTAATGTTTGCGACAAGAAGACGGCGGGAGCTTCAAAATCTGAATTGAAACCACCAACACCAAAGTGTCAGTCAAAACCTCAATCCAAAGCATCAGCGCTAAGATCGCGAGAGAAAACATCACCGCCAACATCTGAATCGAAAGATGTAACAGCAATATCTGTAGGACATGGATTAGAGCCAAAAAAATAAATATTCGATGATATGGTAATCAATTGATTAAATGAATAAATAGTTATATTGTTGTTTATAAAGCAAATCTACATGTTAGCAGCAGAAAAATCACTGAAACAATTTGAAATTGTAGATTTTGTGCTGTAAACATCGCTATTTTCAGGCAACAATTTTAGCGACAAGAGAAATGTGTCTGAAGGAGCTCAAAATGATCAGAACTCAACAAGAAATTATTGAAAAGATCAATATGGGTTCCTCGAAGACACGACAAAATTAGAGTGAAAATGAATGAATGGACACCGATAGTTAAATCAAATCACCGCACAAAAGGAATAAGCTAGAAAAAATAAAAATGTTAACATCATGGCTTTTGGTTTAAAAAAAACGGTTTAAAGTCAGTGTAGGCTTAATGGCAAGGCGACACAATTAATGCTTTCGGAATTAAAAGGCGGAAAGAATATTGACACATTTTAAATGATAAATGTGAGGTAAACAAGAATACTCAATTGAAAATGAATATTTTACGATGTGATCGAATTAATTGATTGACTATATAGAATCTTTCAACCATTCGACTTCGGCAATCTTCCACTTCTACAAATATCGATTGTTACGAATTGTACCACTCAAGTAAATTTTACCTGACGCTCATTTGATCCATTACATGATTCAACAATCGGAGAATTAAATTCATCATCATTTCCACTAGGTCCTTTTTTGATTGACATTGCTAAGCATAGCCCACTTTTTACATGTTTCAACCTTCCAATCTAAATAATTATGATCAGTGTATGTCTTCGAAGAAATTCTCGAGAGATTTTCATCGAAAGGGTTCAAAAATTTCGAACAGTAGTGACAAAAAATGATCGAAAATCCTTGAGGATTTCTCGAGAAATTCTTTCGATTCTTTCCACCAAGGCTCCTTCGTCCAATTGCGCGGATGCTGGGATTCGTGCTGCTACGTGTTGAACCAGGGCAATAACATCCTCCGTTGACAGCAAAACTTCCCTTGCAACCGGCACTTCTTTGGCGGTTTCCTCCATCGTCGTTCGCTAGCTAACAAAGCTCGTGACATATTCAGGACGGAAGCCATCTTTCTGATGCTCTGATGAGCATTTCGTCTGATTCTGTCTCGGACGATCTTAACGTTCGAAGAAGTCGTCACCGTAGTTTTTCTTGCTCTGCCTGCAAGGTCCTGGGTTGTGCCGGGTAATTTTCAGCCACCCTGTAAATGGCAGCCCGCGAAATTCATGTTCTCAAATTCGTCCGTTCACGGCAATACTTTGTTTCATATTGTCAGCGTCAAACAACTGCGGTAAATTGGCTATAAGCCAAAAAAGTTTAAAGAGGTCTCAGTAAAAGAGCGCCTATGTGAGCCTTTCATCCACGAAAAGTATACGCCTAGTTTTACGTCAACACCACTGTCCTTCTTTTATGGCATTTTGCCAATTTTTGAATTGGAAATTCTACGGATAAACTTAAAAAATTATAGGATCCGATTGGTTTTTTGTCGTATCCAATTCTAATTGAAAGATTCTCAGAAGGGAGTTCTTTTTGCTGTCCGTCTTAAAATTTTTTTATTTTTTGCATACAGATTATTTAGAAAATTACCAATCCAATGAACCCTACCTGCGCAAACTCTAGTTATCGAGATATGGACCATCAAAGTTTTAGCCCCACCCCACGTGAATTTTGCATATAAATGTGCGGAAACTCGAAATGAAATAACGTGATGGGTTATCGCGCGGTTTTATCCTAGTTTGGCAAACAGTTGTGGTTCAGTGGTGTGTAGCAGAACTGTGCGGCAATCGGAAATTTCGGCAATTTGATATCAAAAAAAAAAATCGGCGAAACAAAAATGAATGTGCATTGAATAATTTGGAATACCGTGAAAATTCGGTATTTATATTCCGAATTATCGCCAATTCCCGGTTACTAGGAGCAGCCGATCAACGCAAAAGCTTGAGGAGAGTAGCGCGAGACATGAACGAATACAAGTCACTGATTCCATGCCTCAAATGCTCTACTACAGGCAGAACTCTCACCTCTAGAACAGAAATGGAGAATGAAGTGGAATCGTTTTACACGAAGCTCTTTGCGAGTAGAGCCCCACAAGCGCCTACGCCTACGACAACGCAAGTCAAGGATAGGCCCCTTCCATTTCTACGAGAGGAGATCGTTTCGGCACTTCGGACCTTCCCAAATGGGAAATCAGCTGGTAGTGATAAAATAAGCGCAGACTTCCTCAAATGCTGCCACGAAAACACTATCGCGCTGATAACGGACCGATTTAACCGCTACCTAGAAACCGGATCAATACCGAGACTGTGGACCATGTCAGAGACAACTATCATCTTTAAGAAAGATGATAGATACTCCCTGGAGAACTACAGGCCAATCACGGTACTCCCTGTTCTAAACAAGGCTTTCACAAAATGCATCTTGAATAGAATCAGGAGTAAACTAGAAGCCAATCAACCTGTAGAACAAGCTGGGTTCCGCAAGGGCTTCTCAACAGTGGATCACATCCACTCTGTCCAAAGACTGCTAGAAGTGGGACGAGAATATCCCCCTCACACTTATGTCCCCCTCACAATCCCAGGGGGAGAATATCCCCCTCACAATCCCACTCACACTTGTCTTCGTTGATTTCAAGAAGGCATTCGACAGTGTTGAGCATTCAGCAGTGTGGCAGAGCCTAAGAGACCAAGGCGTTGAAGAAGCGTATATCCAGTTACTCCAAAGTTGTTACTCTGACTGTTCCACAAGCATCACGCCATTCTATCGACAGGTAGAGATACCTGTTGGAAGAGGAGTAAGGCAAGGTGACTCAATCTCGCCGAACCTTTTCTCCGCGTGCCTGGAGCAAGTTTTCCGTGAATTGTCATGGAGTCAATTCAAAAACGACTCAGAAGACAATACGAACACTCCAGGATTACGAGTGAATGGCCGCAACCTCACACACCTGCGGTTTGCAGACGACGTCGTGCTCATAGCGCACAGTCCGCAAGCGGCATCCGAGATGCTAAGTGAGATGGTTGCGAGATGCGAACAAGTAGGGCTCCAGATTAACGCTGGAAAGACCAAAGTCCTACGTAACCCGTTCGCAGACTCCGCCAAGGTTACCCTAACGCACCAGAATTCGGTCAGTATCATTGACGATGTTGACGAATACGTGTACCTTGGAAGACTACTCATCCCCAAAAACGAGCTAGTCAAGGAGATCTTCCGAAGGAGAAGAGCAGCTTGGGCAGCGTTTAATGGAATCAAGAACACCACCGATTTGATTTCCTGTAACAAAACCCGCGCACAGCTCTTCGATTCCATCGTTCTCCCAGCGCTGACTTACGGATCAGAGACTTGGACCTTCACCAAAGCTCTTGCCGAGAGAGTCCGAATTAGTCACGCTGCGCTTGAGCGAAGATTGGTTGGCCTCACGTTATCACAACAACGTGAACAAGATCTTCATCGAGAGGACATCCGCATCATGTCTAAAGTTCGGGACCCCCTACACCACATCACGAAGAGGAAGATGACCTGGGCTGGACACGTTGCTAGAAGAACAGATGGAAGATGGACTTCTCTTCTAACGTAGTGGCGGCCGTGGAATTGGACCCGCTCAGACCATCTCATGGGAAGGCCTCCCATGAGATGGTCTGACTCGCTTCGGAAGGAGATCACTACAAGAACAGCTGAAGGAGCCGTTATCACCCCCTGGTCCACCCAAGCCAAGGACCGAAAAGCTTGGAAAGCTGTGGTTCGCGCCTCAACAGGCGAAGGACGAACCAACTAAGTAACTAAACCAGCCCGCTCATGACGCTGCGCCTTTAGACCGCGGTACTGTAATTAATTTTTTTTTGCAATCCGTTCCGCAAAAATTTTCTGTTTTTCCTTTCATTGCATTTCACGAAACACTCAATTTTTGCTTCACTTATTGCTTTATCTGATAGGCAAAACGCGTTTTGGGGTTGAATAACTTCGAAAGTCAGTTAAATGATATCTTCGCCGGTTCGTCGTAAGTCCGGCGGAAATCCGCTAGTAGGAAAAGGAAAGGTGATTTTGCGTGTTTTTCCGAAAAAGCCTCTCCTCTCCCCCCCAGGGACTAACAAGTTCGTCCCTGTTGGGAACCGAACGTCTTTCCTGATCCACTTCGCCCATCTCCCCTTCTCCCTTAGCAACGGGAAATAGGGCTGAGACCGCCAATCCGGCCTTCCCAGTCAATTAAACTTGAAGCTGCATTGTTTGACTGCGGTAGGTTAGCGGAGCATATCCGTGCCGTACTAAGGTGTGTATGAGAGATTTGCGCAAGTTCCCACACAGTAAGGGGTAATGAGCAATAAATTCGGTCCGAGTTCTATTTGTGGAATCGGTGAAGGGCACGTAAATCCTAATCAGCTCGAGAAAAATGGACAACTATTTGATGAAAAGAATGAAAGAAAAGTGGTGACAACCAGGCAAAACTGCTTCCACAACACGTCTACGAGACAGGGACATCTTCAAGAAGTCGACAACCATCAACCAGAACTCGAAGCCGTCGTCACATTTTCATCTCAACTGTATTATCCGACGACATTCCAATCAACATTGCCAATACTTCAACATTCCTTCAAATGACTCGACGTTCTTCAACGACATCCAGAGGCAAATGGGACAATACGAACGACGTCTATGGCACTCAGTGGTCAAGTCAACATTACGGGTCAAGCTCGATTCTATCAATCCCGACCACTTCAGATCATGCTTAGCAAATCTTCGGGATAAACGAGCACTCAAGGAGCTGCGTTGTCACCAAAAAATGAAAAAAAAAACCATTAAAAAAACGAAAAAAAAATGAAAAAAAAGAAAAGATCCCACCTCGAGCTGTGTTTGGTTTTTCTTGATTCTAAGCTGAGCCTGCATTAGTTCGAAGTCCGTTTTTGGAGTTCTTATTGTTTGCTGTTGTGTTCGAATTTTCGCCAATCTCTCACTGCCTTCGAATCTTGCGGGTCTGTTCGGCTTGTCTACCGTAATCTAATACTGCCAGTCTGATTGTCGAATTGGAATTTTGATGTTTGCTACACTTAGGTTTATCAAGGTTCTCAACTTGAAGCTGCGGCGCATGGAGCCAAAACCTAACGAAAGAAGGAGTCGATTCAATTCTCTCACGCTAATCTGATATTCTAGTGACATTTGTTCCTTTTCGAAATTACTTTTTAAAAAATTTTAATTCGAAAAATTCGAAAACTTGTTAGTTTTATTTATTTAATTTGTACATTTTCCATAATCAACGCCAAGATCCTGTAAACTCACAGCGAAGATTTCCAAGAGTTCAAAGGTTTGCAGAAATTCAAGGATTAATTTTATTTGAAAATGCAGATTTTTCGAAGCCCTTCGGTGTTTGTTCAGGTGAAACTTTTGAAAATCAGAATATAGGTACGTTATTATGGTATATAAATAATTTATGGAGAAAAATATGGAGTAAATTCAGAATCAAAGACTCAGTTAAAAAAAAGCCTCATTTGTTCCGACAGCGAATAAGAATACAAAACACAGTTTGAGGGCTACTTGCCCTCAATGGCCAAAAATAGGTTTGTGAAGTGTTTATTCTGCTTTTTAGTAATTTCCGTAATCATCTGAATCGTGTAAAAGCATAATAAAACATAACGAACGCCCCGTTGCAACATTATTGTTGCAATATTAAAACTTTATGCAAATTGTCCATAACTAAAACTAGTTTTAATTTTTTGAATTTATGCCCAATTACTATTTTTTAAAGGCATTTTGGTCAAGAATTTTGGTCTCTTTTAAAGAAAATATAATCTATTATTTCGATATTTCGAGAGAACCCCTCCAAATTCGATGTGATAGTAGAACTGCTTATACTTCACTAATTACGTGTACATAGTATTCTTTTAGTCAAATAACTGATCACTGGCGGTTAATTTCAATTATGCTAATATTAGTGTAGATTTACGAATTTGAAAATTTAGGCGCTTACTAAATATTAACTACGAGTAGACTTGTAAAATGCGGAGTACGCTGATAATTACCGTTTTATTTGTTTCTAGACACCATGACACCAGAGTTGGGCTTGCCGCATACAGTGTTCCATGCTTTCAAATTTTTCATTGTGCCCAATCTGTTTGGCACGTTGTCGATAATATTTTAAAATATCGATCAGTCGTTTGTCGCCGACAATATGAAACTCGAAAAATGTTTTGAAATATCCTAAACTTTATGTCTTCAGTAAATTAACCATCTTCCACTTGTTAAGCTTTGACATTGAACTTGATGAATACGAATCTTTTAAAAGTATTTAATGGTCGGTGTCCGTCAAACGACTGAAAGAAGTTTTAAAAATATAATTGGCTAAGAACCAATGCTCTTCTGGCAGCGAAACTGCGTATATTGCATTATAGCGAACGTGCTTATATTATTCAGTCAAGGATAAATTTAAATCGACTGATTTCGCAAATTTACTAGAACCACAATATTCGAAATTTCATTTGCTTGATTCAGGCTTCTCGTATTGCTGTCAATTTCTCTTCGGAGTTGGAATGTTTCCTTCACCAATTGTCACCGATATTTTATTTTTCTGTTATTTTGCTCAGTACAATCGAGCATTGTTGTTTAATTTTTCTCTGCGATGGTCCATGTTTTTTGTAAATCCCACCGCAGATCTGCTGGCTGCACAGGGCGTTAGTGCTGTAAGCCCATGTGTAGGTCGATTGTATTGTAGACGAGGGCCATATTCGTTATAATTTCTGCCGCAGGTCTAATGGCGGCACGATATGTTAGAACTGTGTAGTCGGGGTCCGGTGACTGCTGTACGCGGGTAGATTTGCACCTTGAAAAGGTCTCGCCACGCGTGAATGCTTATTTTGCTGTTTTCATGTGAGCTGTTTCATTTTTCTCGATTAGTTTCTCATTTCCTTGAATTTCCCATGCCATTTGAGTAAAAAATTATCGAACCGGTCCATAAAATGCAAAATAACCAGTTATTCCTTGCGAGACCATTTCGAAATACGCATTCCCGTAAATCTACCCGCGTACAGCAGTCACCGGGCGCCGACTATAAGACCCGATACTTGTAACGGGTCGGGTCAGACTGAAACATTAACCGGTCCGATCTGTGCGTTTTTTTAATAATATGAAAGCGTAATTTTTTTTATAGTATTTTGGTTATTAGCATAAGTACCGAATCACAGAGTATCGAATTGAACATTTTTAAAATAACAAGTGAATGACTTCTAAATAACATCATTTTCTATCTAAAATTCACAAAAGTTTTTTTTTTTGCTGGAAGTTATGTTGATGTTATAGTTAATGATTTCTAACCATTTCCAAGTGAGAATCGTTTCGTGCGGAATCGCCTGCAAGCAAGTTTTCTCGATGTTTCTAAGCGTTGTGGGCGGAAATATCTCACGTAGAAGATCGTAGGGCTGTACTTGGCAGGAAATCAAAATGTTGCAAAACAGATGTAAATCATCGGTTTGTGATCACTTCGTTTTCCGCGCAACAACGTATGTGAGAATAAATGAATTTCAAAAAGCATCGGGGTTTGGCAGCTACTGATTGCATTTACACACTCCCGAGTCAACCAAAAGCAATTACAAAAAATTTGGAACGAATCTCAACGAGAGATATAAATTATCCGAGTTGTGCCCAAGAAATTTAACCGAATGAACTCACAACTGACACATTTCGTTTGAGATTTTGGTGAAATTCAGGGTTTTCGCGTAGTGAAATCTCCGTTTTGAAAGTTTTCCGGTTTCTAGAAGTTCTATTCAATGCCAAAATTACGGCATCTCTCTTTTCCTTCCGTGTAAGGCCTTCAATTAAATATATATCGTTCGTAAGAGTTTTTCACATTTGTTTATACCACATTAGACCAGTTCGAGGCATCTGCCAATGCAGCAGCGCAGCTTCACCATCGGCGTTGACATCTCAAGACCGTCACGTAGGAGCGTCGAATCGCACGTCGCCGGCGCGACAGACACGTCGGCGGACCGACATTACATCGCATTGAGTGCGAGGCCTGTATAAAAGATCTGGCGAGGTTCGTCGCGCGAACTTGCGCCAACTTCCTTCATCTCTCTAATAACACGTCGCCTAAACATTTTATTTCCATCTTCGCCATTCGTTTTTTTTTTTTTTCGAATTTCTTCGTCAGAATTTGTTTGTTTTCATCAAACAGAAAATTAGGTTATAAGAGAAAGAAAATAAAATCTCAAATTTGGTTAACGGAGTTTCGTGTGGAAACAATAATATTGTTATTTCTTACTTTTCCGAAGAGTTCAAATCTCTAGGTTTTCCTGCTCTAAAAATTTTTCGAAATTTTATTTTTCCACCCCCCCAAAAAAAAAGAAACTTCCAATCGCTTCTGGAAAATTCGACATTTCTAATTATCGTCAAAAAAACCCATTCAAAATGACCCGATATGTGTTCATTTTTTATTCGCGAATACAAAATGTCAGGTTCGCACGTAGACCCAATTGAACTACGTGCATAATGTATTCATCCAGAATGACCCCGTCGCTGACGGTGTCGGACTTGGCCTATAGAAATAGCGCACGATCACGAGAGGGTGCTCCAGTTCGCCGGTTGCGGGTCTGATCGAGCGAGATTCGAGAACCGAACATCTTTCGCATTGGGTCTCCGTGCTGACCGCGATTTATTTATAAATAAAATAAAATATATAACTAAACGATTTCTTCATATACATGATAGAGTTTTGTTTATATGTTATTACAACACACACACACACACACACGTGTTCTTTCGCCCGCTGCTTCCTTCGATCGAATTGTTCCCTTTTTTCTTTTCTCGCCACCCAACGGTTCCTCGTTGTTTTCGTTCGCACTTTAGTGCAACTTCATATCTGGATTTTTTTGTGTTGCAGAAATGCGAATCGTACTGATTGGCTTGCTCCTTGCAAGCGCTGTAACTTGCGATCTGTTCACAGCGATCGCTGACCTCCAGGTAACTGGCTTCTCATTTCGCGTTGACACGACAATTTCAGCATATGCTTGGTGCTGAAAAAGATGTCACCCGAATCATCGATCAATATATTCTTGCTGAAAAAGAGCGACTTGATGATTTGAGACGGTGAGTTATCAATCTTTTGATCCGTTATCTCAAGTTGAAGTTCAATTGTGTAATAAATCGTCGAGTCGAATGATTTATGAGGTTTGCAGTTTCGCATCGGATTATGTTAATCGTAATGCACATGCTGAGGAAGTTGGACCGGAGTTTGTCACGAATCCGATCAACGCTTATCTTCTCATTAAGCGATTGACGACGGAATGGAAGAAGGTAGTGAAAATCGACAGATAACCTGTATTTTTCCGTTTTTTTTTCTAGGTCGAAAACATTATGATGAACAACAGGGCGGATACGTTCATCAAGAATATTACCGAGAATCGCGTCCGAAGTCAAGTCAAGTTCCCTGGACAGGAGGACTTGAGCGGAGCGGCTGTTGCACTTTTGAGACTACAAGACACTTACAAATTGGACACCCATGACTTGGCGAATGGTATCATTGGCGGCGAGAAGGTCTCGCATAAGCTCTCCGGCCATGACATCTTCGAGGTCGGACGTGCCGCTTATAATCAAAAGGACTACTATCACACTCTTATGTGGATGCAAGAGGCGTTGAACAAAATTGAGAATGAGAATCCGCCGACGGTTGAGGAGTCTGAAATTCTTGAATATCTCGCTTACGCGCTCTACCAGCAAGGCAACGTTCGACGAGCTTTGGCGTTGACGAAGAGACTTGCAAAGATTGCTCCAAATCATCCGAGAGCCAAGGGAAATGTGAAATGGTACGAAGATATGCTCCAAGGAAAAGACATGCAAGGAGAATTGCCACCAATCGTGAATAAGGTATTTTTCGAAGACAAATTGTGTATCATGACGTTACGGTGTTTACACTAATGCGTCACATTTTACGACACTTACATATTTTTTTCCATTAAAATTTGTTTTCAGCGCGTTGAATTCGATGGAATTGTTGAGCGCGATGCTTATGAAGCGTTGTGTCGAGGAGAAATTCCGCCAATGGAGCCAAATATGGCGCGCAAACTCAAGTGCTACTTGAAGGTTTCAATATAAATGCATTAAAACTTGGAAATTTGCAAATTTTCAGAGAGACCGCCCATTCTTGAAACTTGCGCCAATCAAGGTCGAAATTCTTCGCTACGATCCAATTGCCGTGCTTTTCAAGGATGTCATCTCCGATTCGGAAATCGAAGTTGTCAAGGAGCTCGCCTCACCAAAGGTAAAAATTGGAATTATTTTCGATATTCCCCCATTGGGAAAAAAAAATGCAATGACCCAATATACCATAGTTGGAACGAGCAACGGTGAAATCAGAAGACGGCACACTTGTTACCGTAAGCTATCGTATTGCAAAAAGGTGACTAAATTGTGCAAATTTGGTGTTGTGTGTTGATTCAACTATTGCTCTTTCCCCTCTTCCGAATTTTTTGTTGCTTCAAACCCTTGAATTGTGTTGGTTTACCTTATTTGGTGTGTGAATTGATATTCCAGTTGAAACGCGCCACCGTGCAAAACTCGAAGACCGGAGAGCTCGAGCACGCCACCTACAGAATCTCCAAGAGGTTTGTTGATATCAACTTTTTTTTTGCTGTTTGATTTCCTGCAGTTTCTCTTTAGTTCATCTACGTGATAAAGAATTAAGCATTAAAATACGATATTTTTTAGTGCTTGGCTCAAGGGAGAGGAAAGCGAGGTGGTTGCACGAATCAATAGAAGGATTGAGGATTTTACTAGCTTGAATCAAGCCACCTCCGAGGAGCTTCAGGTGAATTTTAAGCACCCATCATTATCAATAACTGAGCAATTGTTTTCTAGGTAGCAAACTACGGACTTGGTGGACACTACGATCCACACTTTGATTTTGCCCGGGTAATTTTTGCGCTTAATTCATTCTCGCCACTTTCAGATCGCCAATTATGGCATCGGCGGTCATTATGATCCGCATTATGACATGTCACTGCGCGGCGAGCCCGAACCATACGGTGGCAACGGCAATCGCATAGCGACAGTGTTATTCTATGTAAGTTATCGGGACCTGTTTAATTTTGGTTCATTCTAGAAAGAAGAGAAGAACGCGTTCAAGACGCTTAACACCGGCAATCGAATCGCCACCGTTCTGTTCTATGTGAGCATTCATTTTTGAGATATATCATCCACGCACTTTTGTGATTTTCGTGTGTTTGTGTGTGTGCGTTTGAATTTTTTTCGGTCACCCTTCGTTTGCCTTTTTTGGAGTGAAACATTTTGTTCCGAAAAGAGTACGTGGTGGGAATCTCACTAAGTAATTTAGTCACAAAAAAACTAGCGCGCATGAAAATCAGAAAATCACTGGACCTTTTTAAGCATGTGAATATTTATTTTCATTCAGATGAGCCAACCTGAGAAAGGCGGAGCGACTGTTTTCAACCATCTTGGCACTGCTGTCTTCCCAACGAAAAACGATGCTCTCTTCTGGTACAATTTGAGGGTAATTATATCATCGCTTCTAATTTGCAATTAATTATAATTTCAGAGAAGCGGAGAAGGTGACTTGAGAACTCGTCACGCTGCCTGCCCAGTTCTTCTTGGAGTCAAATGGGTATGAATCCCATTCAATTAATGAAACATTAATTATGAATTTTCAAGGTTGCTAACAAATGGATTCACGAACGCGGTCAAGAATTCACAAGACCATGCGGATTAGATGAAGATGTGCAAGAAAACTTCATCGGAGATCTTTCGCCATTCAAAAACGATCCATAAATGCAAATATTTATTTAAATCTTCTGTATACTGGTGTATGACGGTTCCTACATTTCTAATAGACAACGATTAATAATAAATAAAATATATTACTAATATTTGAAAATGTTTTAAGTTATTGGAAAGAAAAAGTCCAGAAAATCTATGGACTGTGGTACGTTTACCGCAGGCGTTCATCAGTTTGAAGACACTTGCGCATCTATAATCTATTTCAAACTTAATTTATCTAATTGAATTCGTTAAAAATTAATATGCACTAGTAGTTTGAAGGGGATTCCACTTTATCGGTTAAGAAATAGAAAAAGTCTTGTCCAATTTGAATTTTGTTATATTTATTAAAATTAATACAGTACTGTATCACTTACGATATGAGACCAACGCGATGGTTGAGCCTGTGCCTATAACAAAATTAATTACTGTAATTATTAAATTCCATTGTAAATCGATTTTTCGCTTTTTTTATTCCGAGAGACTTCTAGGGGATTTCTTCCGGTATTTCATAAATAACAAATAAATTGTTAACATTTATGTTTTTTTTCCACGAGGAATTGTCATTGTCGTCGATTTCCTTACCATTCATGAGATCTTTCTCCATTTTTCAAGACTTATGAACCAATCCATGTTATGTAATTTATTTTTTATTCTTATTGCATGAAGAGGCCTACAAATTTTCTTATCTGCTGTATTTATTGGCCTTGAGAGTGCGCAGACGCGCAGCTGCGTTGGAGGAATGTTTGCCCCACTGCGACAAGTGCGCGAACAGTTTCAAATTCAAATAATCCGCTTATTGTTTCTATTTAATTGCAGATTTATTCTCATTGTACTATGAGTAAATATGAGGTCTTACAAGGTTATTACGCAGTTCACGACGAGTTAGGAGCAGGAGGTTCGATTTATTCACTTTTTTCTTTTAAAATTATGATTTTTAGGATTCGGTAAAGTGCGATTGGCGACACATTTACTAACAAATCAAAAAGTTGCTATTAAAATAATCGATAAGAAGCATGTTGGGGTTGGAATAGTTTTTTTCAAAAATTATCGAAGATAACAACAAATGATTGCAGAATGACCTTCCTCGTGTAAAAACAGAACTCGACGCTCTCCGAAATCTTTCACATCAAAATATATGCCGGTTATATCATTATATAGAAACTGAGGAGAAGTTTTTCTTGATAATGGAGGTATAAAAATCAAATGTATTTTTTATTTTTTTAATCATGTTTTTTTAGTACTGTAGTGGTGGAGAAATGTTCGATTATATTGTGAGAAAAGAGCGTTTAGAAGAATCCGAAGCACGCCATTTTTTTCGCCAACTTGTTAGTGGAATGGCATTTGTGCACTCACAAGGATATGCTCATCGCGATTTGAAGCCGGTATCAATGAAGCTTGAAATGGAAAATAATTGAATATTTAGGAAAATCTTCTTCTCACCGAAGATTTACACTTAAAACTTATTGATTTCGGTCTCTGCGCAAAAACCGAAAAGGGCCGAATCGATAAGCATCATTTGGATACTTGCTGCGGATCTCCAGCATATGCGGCTCCTGAACTCATACAGGTTTTTTGGTTTGCGAAACTAGATTTTTGTTATATAAATATTGTCTGGAGTGCCGTTGTTTTAAAATTAAAAAAAAGAAAATTTATACTTTTGGTTTCGCGCCAAAAAACAATGGAATTGTTGCATTTAGCTCCACAGTCGCCTTCGTTGAAACTGACAAAAGAAATTAAATTAATTTTTCCCTTTACGGAATAGTGCATTTATTTTTTGTATCTAAAATTTTCAGGGTCTTCCCTATAAAGGAAATGAAGCCGATATTTGGTCGATGGGCATTCTTCTGTACACGTTGTTGGTCGGCGCACTTCCATTCGAAGATGACAATTTGCAAGTAATGTATCGAAAAATTCAGGTAAATTTAAAAATTCAAGTGATGTTTGAAGTTTGATAGTTTCAGTCTGGAAGATACTATGAACCCGATTGGCTGTCACCGCTTAGCAAACAACTCCTTCGCTCAATGATTCAAGTGAGGCCAGAAGAGCGAATCACCGTGCAAAAACTTCTGACCCATGAATGGATGAATGTGAAATACAGTCAACCGATCAAATGGAACACTATTTATGATGTGAGTCATTATTTCAACAAACCGCGTTTTTTTTGTTACCACCAACTATGCAAATTTTGGATTGAAATTTCAGAAAAATTTCATTGATCGAGATGTTGCTCGAGTTATGGCCAAATATTATAACATGGAGACAACGGATAAAATGATAGAGAAGATCAAAGAATGGAATTTTGATTATATGACCGCCACCTATTACGCTTTGCTACAGAAGAAGCGGCGAGGAAGCGAGATAATGCTGCCATTAACGCGAGCAAATGTTGCCGGTGCTCCGCAAAATATGCAGCAGATATTGTGCTCGCCGACGATTCACGCTTCCCTCGACAATAATCTCGATAAATCGGGACTTGAAGAAGACGAATCAACGTCGTCTGGTGATCATGCTTCCGGAGCGTCGGGCGATATTCTTCCCAAATTCACGCGACCATTGTCTCCGGAGAAGGACAAGGTATATCAATTATAGAAGGTTTAATAAAGTTGCGGAATTTTTTTTAGAAACTCTCTTATGTAAATGCTATGCTGAACATGCCGAGTCAATTCACCGGCCGGTCACCGATTGCCCATCGTCTCGGAATTTCGCCTATCGATACGAGTAAAACGGCGGCGTCGACGCCATTGCGAGGTTTGCTCCAGACAAGTGATACCGGCTCGAGCGACAAAGAGAATCATGGCCATCATTATCGGGTGGGAGCGGCGACTTGCAAAATTCGTGGACCACTTCGTATTCATGGTGAGAAATTGTCCGCCTTTCATGGCTATTCTAACTAATTTTGAATAGATTCAGATGATGGCACTCGTCGCAGTGTTTACACTACAACACCGAATCGTCCGACTATTCGCGGACTTTTCAGTCCAGGCGACAATGCACAGAAGCCGAAACCGCGCGCCAAGTCTTCTGATCGTAGTGGAAGTGGTCGCGGATCACCAGCTTCAATTAGCAGCGGAAATAGTGGAGGTTTATTGATTTCATCGTTTTCTCATCGTCAAATTGTTGTGAATTTTAGAACTGGTTGATGGTCGAACACCGAGAAGTCGCACGAAAACCCCACGTCTTGGCCAACGTGTGTTTACATCATTGGAGCGTAAGAAGGAGAAGCTGATTACGCTGCTAACACCGAGAAAAATGCAGAAGGATTCGCCTCAAGTTCTGAGAGACGTCAAGGTGGGATCTAATGATTCTCCATGGGTTATTCGAATATTTCAGAATATGGTTAATGTCTCGATGACGGCTTTGAAGTCACCCGATGAAGTTCGCGATGAGCTCATTAAAGTGTTCGAGCTCGAAAAACTTGCGTATGAAGTTAATGGGTTAGTTGATCATATATCTAAATTGAAAAAAAAAATGGAGAACTTATTCAGATGGAAAATCACGGCATCAAAAGAGAGCGCACATGGCTACATGACTGTCGAACTCGAGGTGGTCAAACTTCAAATTTGTGATACGGTAATAATGAAACCCAGACTATATGAATACAATGATGACATTCAGATTGGAATCCGACGAAAGCGTTTAAAAGGCGATGCGTTTTTGTACAAGAACGTGTGCGAGCGCATTTTACAAATTGGTCGATTCTAAGGGTATTTTGGCTCGTCCTCAATTATTTTTTTAGTAATTATGATTGCGCATAATTGTATTTAGTGACATCCGGTATACTCAACAACTCATTTATTTTTTTCTGAAAACATCTTATTTGATATTTTTTCTTGCTTACAAGTTTTTCTTTTTGAATTATTCATATTTTTGGAATGTATTTTTATTGTTTTGAACACGAATTGAAACAAAGGTTTATTGGATTAACACAATAAATTAAGTATGTATTTACAATTAGCATTCGAACGATCCGCGAATCCCGCGGAATCCTTTTCCGCATGGTCCGCCGAAGCCGCGTGGTCCGTGGCGATGACCGGGGAATTCCCATGGTCCGTGGTGTCCTGGGAATCCACGTGGTCCTTCGAAGTCGCTGAAGTTCCATGGTCCTCGGAATCGGCACGATCTTTCGAATCCGCGTGGTCCGTGATGAGGATGTCCTGGGAATTCCCATGGGCCCCCAAAGTGATGTGGTCCAGGGAATCCGTGATGACGGCGATGGGCGAAGTGCTTCCAGAACTTGTGTGGTCCTCCGAACTTGTCGCAATGCTTCCTTCCGAATCCTCGATGTCCCTTTCCGTGCTCTCGTTTGTTCTTGCAGCTCTTCACAACGATCTCCTCGACGTCGTCGTCGTCGTCACCATCGGAATCGTCTGAGCTTGAATCCAAATGATCTCCAAAGGCGTACAGCTTGATCATCGAATCTCCGAATTTTTTCAGGATTCTCTTAACGTGATTCGGATCATTGAGTGGCACCAATGCTCCATTCTTCGGTTTCTTCCAATAAACCGAATTGTCGAATTCAAGATCGAATTCGGCGAGTTTGGCTGCCAATTTGTCGACGACGTCTTCAGAAGACTCGAGTTTGAACTCGACAGATTCACCGTTGAAGTGGATTAGCTTGAATTGAATAGTGCGCATGATGCTCTGGCACAAATACCGAAATTCCGGTCTTTTATACCGCCGAAAGTGGGAGTGGCCGACTCTCTCGCTATCCCTCTATTCGACTGCGTCTCTCACAACCGCACACTCTATCGCCGTTTCTAACCGTCGGCGTTTCTCGTTATTTCGATTGGCCCCGATGTGTTTCACAAGAGTTTTCGGAAAAATACTCATCATAGATCGGCGCCAAACTTCGGCCCTGATCTTAAAATATATTAGTTCGAAGGATTTTTGGGGGATTTTATTCTCTATAGGGATAAAACTATATGAAAAGCTATTTGAAGCTCCGAGAAATTGGGAAAGCTTTTTTAAGTAGGTACATATGTAGCTCTTCTTCCAAGAAGACTGCGAATTTGTCTCGCGGTATCATGGAAGACTCCGAACACAGTTTTTTGCACAAAATACAAAAATCGTTGGTTATTCGGATTTCAATCAGGAAATTCGGCTAGATTTTGTAGATTTTTCTCCTATATTTCATCGATTCAATTAATTATAAATAGAGAATTTTTAAAATAAAATGTAGTCCGTGTACTCAGAAAAATTTTATCTAAAATAGAATATAAAATAAAGAAAACAACTTAACGTGAATAGTACATTTGGATGAAATCTGGAAAATTAAAGGAAGGATATGCCGTTGAATTGATTCGATTTCTACATGCGAATCCAAAAAAACTAATTCGAATGGGACTTGATGAATTGCATCCTGAAATATTTGAAATTAATAAAACATTTTACGAAAAAAAATATCAGTAACAAGTATATATTTTATGAATGAAAATGAATACAATTTGCATTCACCTGAACCAATAAATCAATTTCTTTAAATTAATAAAAATTGCGTGAAATTTCTATCGAATTAAGTATTAAGTTCACGTGAAAATTGAAATAATTAATATTTTACATAATTCATGCAGTTAAAAATGGTTCACGAACAAAAAAGAATAAATAAAGAATTAATTATTAACGGAAATTTCTTTAAAAAAAAACCATAATATTCAAAAAAAATTATTGAAACAACTATAATGAAATAAATTGCTAAAAATTATTAATCTCTGCAATTTAAAACCTATAAACTTCCTCAAAATCGAATTTTCCAATTTTTAAGACCAAAAAAATTAAAGCAAAAAAGATGAAAAAAATAATTGGAACGTGACCTAGTTAACACGTCGACACGTGAAATTTAGGTCAACTGAAATTCAGTTCAATTTTATTGACACGCGAAGAGATGCCGCTCACGAGAAGAAGCGCTATGAAGAGGAAGAGCACGGAGCACGCTGGAGAAGCGGAATCTCCGAAGCGGCTTCGCTTCAGCGAGGCCGTGAAAGAGATTCACGTCGAGATTGTGGAGGGTGCGTCATTTTTTTTTTTCAATTTTGATTTACTTTTGATTGCAAAAACCACTTTGATGAATAAGCTGAAATACTTAAAAAATAATTTCCTTATTTTATCTGAATAGAAGATTTAAAAATTCGTTCGCCGAAAAAAATTGAAATTTTCAAATATACGAGTATTTGAATTTTTGGCCTGAATTTCAATTTAAATGACGTTCATCAACTGACCCAAATTTTCAAGCAGTCTTATGTTATTCAAATTTTAATATTTATGAATTCTATTCACTTGATCTTTTCATATTTTCGATTACCGGACATTTTTTGATTTTTCAAATTGCGTTTTCTTGTTAGGCTTGGCCTACATTTGGTGACCGTAAAAATTGCCGGCCATTTCATTTACGGCCGTTTTTATTACTGGTCGAATATTCGGTTAATCAACTCAAATTAAGAAAACAAAAGCATTATCGGGAATATTTTAACTTGTAGATACATTTCAGTTCATTTTTTAAAATAATTTAAATGTCTTATTTGAGAATGACCGGAAAATTGGAAACAAAATGCCGAAAAACTATAGAAATATTTTCTTTTTCGAAATTCCAACAAATTTCAAAATTCTTTCAAATATATCCAATACTGTCATTTTTACCAATTTTGTCGTATATTTCTATTGTCGAGCACGGACGAATTTAGCAGGCGTTGCTTATTATTCAATTTTTGGCACTCTTGTATGAATATTGAAAATTTAAGTATACATTACAGGCGTATGCGAAAATTTGTTGATTTCGCTCTAAGATCAAACATTTCTAACACGTTTGATAATTCAAATTTGATAATTTTTTCGATTATTTGAAATGAGTGGATAACAGAACATGAAGTTTTATTTATTAAGTAATTTGTTTGATGAAATATTTCAAAAAAGTCAAAATTTTGAATTTTCACATTTTTTTCTTAAAAATATAAATAAATATATACGCATTAATGCAAATTACAACAAACTATACGGACAAACATTGCTATGTCATCAAAGTGGTTTTAAGAAATTTTGAGCATCCGAGAATTACAATTTGTTGACTTAAAAAAAATATATATATATATATATTGTCAACGTCGTGCGACTGCGGAAAATTAGCTAAATGCCAAAAAAATTTGAGAAAAGTTAACTTATCCTAATGTATAGGTTCGTAAATCTACACTTGATATTGCAATTTTCAAATTCAATTTTCCGATATTGCATGACTTCGATAATAATTTGTTTGAACATTTCGAGTTTTCAATATGATACCCGCTGAAAAAATTTATTTGATATAAATATATACATAAAAGAAAAACATCAAGAAACAAAAAAGGCAATTCTGTGGGGTGGATAATTGTGTTGAAAGTCTAAATTAAAATGTGTATAAGCTGCAGTAACAAGCTTAAACGGGATTTGAGCATCGCGGTAGAAAAATTTTCGAAATTAAAAGAAATTTTACAAATTTAATTTTAAAACCACTGTTTTTTTAAACGATACGAAACTTAGTTACTACCAAAAAAAATGACAGAATCGATTACTGCTACTAAAAAGCCGTTTTTCGACTTTTATGACATTATCGAGTCAAAAAAGGTAAAAAAGGTTATTCTATATTTAAAAAAAATAGAGGTCCGAAAATAAAACTAGAAATTTAGTAGTAGTATGTTTTTTTTTTAAATATTATAGCAGAAAGGTCGAAAAGTTTGAAAACAACATATATTAATGTTTAGAAAATCCAATATTTAAAAATTGAAATGACTCAACCATCCGGGACAAACCGATATCGACCCAATAACAAATTAGTTTAAAAATAAAAAATCTCTAGTTAAATTGATAATTTATTGATGAAATATTCCTTGAACACATTGAGATTTTAGAAAGATGTGGCTAAACATTGAAAAACGCAATCGAGCTAATCTCTAGCAAAAACTTTTCTTTAAAGGAACATTTTTCTGATAATAAAAATTGAAGCACATCGAGATTATAAAAGAGGAGGGTTAAAAGGTGATATCGAATCTCCTGTGAATATATAAAACGATTTAGAAGTATATGAGCAGAAATTAAACGAGAATGATGATTTTCTTTTTTTGAGACACTGCGCCTTGTTTAGGCACTAGCCATCAGTGGCTTTAAAGGTGGAGACGTAGATTGCGAAGATTAAAATTTGACGGTCTTCTTGGAAGTTGCTATCGGGTCGAACATGTTTTTTTTTTTCCGGATTCTCCGTTTTCGTCTGCGTTGTTTGCATCTATTATGTCCTGCCAATTCACCTTTAAAGCCATTAATGGATTTGAGAATAGACTTGCATCTTGATCGTCGGCTATTTATTGGGGTTTAGGGCCCGTTCTGAGAAGGAAGAGGACCCGGGCGGCGGGTGAGGTGCTGGAGGTCCGCATCGCCAAGCTCAAGGATGTGCCGAGGAGTCCGAAGGCACCCAGGATCCTCAGCCAGGAGGACATCGAGGAGGAGTTGGGGCCACTGACGGAGTCGGTGGTTGAAGAAGAATGCTCCGCAGCATTCTGCTGGAGCTTCTGCTCCGAAGCGGGATGCTCGGAGTCGTGCCCCTGCCTCCTCGATGAGGTGAAGTGCGACGGCACGTGTCCCTGCGTGCCCAGCAACTGCTCGAATCACGATTCGATGCGGCTGCTGGCGGAGTACCGCGCGCGCAGGGACAGGAAGGAGAAGCTGGCATCGGCCAACTTGGAGTGGAGCCGGATTCCCACCCCCGAAGATCGAATCCCACTGGTCGTCCAAGTGGTCGAAGAAGAGAAGGAGGAGGAGGCTGTGCCGGAAGTTTTGTTGATGGAGCAGGAGGAGGAGCCGAAGGAGATTGACGAGCCCGCGGAGGAGTTGGAGGTGGCAGTGGAAGCGGTCGTTACGAATGTGATCGACGTCGTCGAGATCGTGGATGAGATGGCTGAGAAGCTCGAGATGCAATTGGAAACGTCGGAGGACACATCTCTGTTGGCATGGATGAAAGCGGATGAAGATCGCGAAGAGATGGAGCAGCCGGAAGTGATGCAGCTGACACCAGACCACTTTCACCCTGCGATTCGAGCTGCATTGGGTGGTCTGGTGTCATTGGAGGATAGGCCAGAAGGAGACGACACATTTGTATCGTCAGGAGCCGTGCTGTCAGGTCTGCTCAACCTGGTCGAGTCGACACACGTGAAGGTCGCCGTCGTTTTGCCATCGGCCGTGAAGATGATGGTGGAAGAGAAGGAAGGGGACGATGCCGAAGAAGTCCTGAGGCGGTGCACAGTAGGCGTGCGGGAGGACTGCGTGGTGCTCTTCATGCCAGTGCATCAAGATCAGCACTGGCACCTCGCGTCCTATCGCCGAGCGAGCGGCAAGTGCAGTATCTACGACTCGCTTGCCGCACACCGCACGCCGAAGCAGAGAGCAGCCGTCTCGAAGGGTGTGAAGAGGATCCTGGCCGCATTGTACCCAACCACCATCTCCACAGTCCGCTGGGTTCCACAGCGCCATCAGGAGGCCCAGCTGGACGGGTACAATTGCGGCGTCCATGTGATCTCGAACGCGCAGAGGATCCTCGTCGCTCCCAACACCAACTTGGCGCGATTCGGACGAACCGATGTGAGGGCAGAGCGCCGTGATCTTCGATTGGTAATCGAAGACTTCATACCACAGCTTAGTGAGTATCTTTAAATTTCATTTTTCAAAAATAATGTGTAACATGTTGAAAGTTAATTCAAATTAACGTCTGAGTTAGAATTTTTGTTGAATTCTGCACATTATTTTTTCTGGCACTACAGATTTATTTCTTAATAAGCATTTCCATTTTGCAGATGGTATCGCTGAAGAAGCCATCGCCAATCCGCCACCAATGCCTCAAGTTCCACAACAGGCGCGACCGAAACGGATGGCCGCTGAACGAGCTAGGAGCAACATTCGATCAATGTATGCCAGCAACCTCTTGTAAAGAAACCGCATCACGGCCAGAAGAACTAAAAATTCATTCAACGCATGTTCAATAGAAATATGCAATTGTGCGTCGCGTGAATTTACACGATTTCAAGGTGACAGTACTCATTTAAACAATTTTTATACGTGTTTCCCTATTCAGATGTCGTCGCCAATTTTTTTGTTCCAGTTCTGTTTGTGATGGTATGAATTTCTTTTTTATTCTTCATTAATATTCTACTTTCAGATTGGTTTCGCCATTGGTTCATCGGTATTTCGTCATTCGCGAAAATTGTATCATCATGCAAGTGTTCTATAATCCGCCGAACGGAATTGATTTTCATCTGATACAACGTATTAATGGTGAGGTAATTTTTCATTTCTTTCTTGATAATCAAATAATTTAAGATTTTTAGTCTTGTTCGATTTTTATTGTTCAACGGTGTTCAAGAAAAGGAGTAATGGT
This sequence comes from Caenorhabditis bovis, assembly GCA_902829315.1. Taxonomy (NCBI): domain Eukaryota; kingdom Metazoa; phylum Nematoda; class Chromadorea; order Rhabditida; family Rhabditidae; genus Caenorhabditis; species Caenorhabditis bovis. The sequence goes on from CADEPM010000008.1 coordinate 2,021,348, forward strand.
TTTTTCTTTGTAAAAATTTATTCGAATCAATCGTTGATAATGGTAAGAGTTTTTTTTTTGAAACTTTATTTTAAATTCAATTTCAGATACTGTTTTTCTTCTCCTGTTGACATCCAGATGAGTTCTTCGAATCTTTGCCGAGACAAAATTTAAAAATTGACCGGAAAATCTTGCTTCCTGCTGAAAACGGAGCAAACTTTGTCATTTTTGTGGTAAGGAATTTCTTTTTTCAATTTTTCTAAAAAGAAACTTGTTTGACAAATTAGAATTTCTTCGAATTCTTGAATTTATATTTAATCGATTAACCTGATTGATATAGGAACGTTTCGATTTAAAAATGTAACATTGAAATTATTGAAAATCGCATTTTCCAATGAAAAAGGCAGTGGATTATGATGCTCATGTAAAAGTAAGATTTTACTTTTTTTTCATAAAACTAACTGTTTTTAGTTGAAAATGTACAATGAAGAGACTGATGCGATCGACTCGCACAAGAATTCGACTGGAAAGTGTCAAAAAATCCGAATAGGATCAAATTGTGAGTATTTAATTTACTTTTTTATTCAAATATCTGAATTTTAGTGTCAAATGAACATTTTATTGACATATTCGTCATTATGTCATTGTTTTGTTTTTTGTAAAGGCCAAAAAACAAAAAAAGAAAAAAATAACAAAATAATAATTAATAAAATACAGAAAAAAAGTTTAAAAAAAAAAAAACAAAAAAAATAATTAAAAAAAATAAAAATAATTAAAAGTTTAAAAAAAAAACAAAAAAATAAAAAATAAATGTAAAAAGTAAAAAAAAAATGCCTTAAATATATTTTTTTAAATTTGTATTGTAAAAATTTAGGTATTATAGTTGTTTTATATAGTTGTATTATATTTTAGTGTTTGTTGTTTTATACTGTTGTATTATGTTTAATTTCTACCATTTGTTTTGTGTTTTTGTGTTTTTCTATTGATATTCTATTTGTTTGTTTGTTAATTGTTAACCCTTCGTTGAAAATTTTCACCCCAACTGCAGTATTCAATCCGTCATCTAAATGTTTTGAAATGAGGACGATCAAATTGGATGCCCCGAGATTCTTGAATTCGCACAACTAATCAATATCTTAATGCTTCAATAGTCAATCCTTCTGAATTGGTTTTTTGCATTTATTGCCTTTCTTTTCTGGAACACAAAAGGTAATATTCTCAATTAATTCAGAATATATAAATCTTTTTCAGATATTCGATGGCTCTACAACGAATGTCCGAAAACAATCAACCAGAAAGTCAGATGACGCTTCTATTCTGGTCTCATTTCTTCCTATTTCCTGTTTTTCAGGTATGAAAAATTTTACAAATACCCTTTATTTGATATTTTCATAAGTTATTCTTCTTTTTCGTGTCAAGACACATTTTTTGAAGGGAAAATGATATTTATATCATTTTTTATTCAACTGGATTCATTATTTTCAAAGGAGGTCTTGTGTTGATAACAGAATGGTAATTTTTCATTAAATTTTGAAAAAAATGTTTATTATTCATTCAGATTTTATTTGTTTCGATTGTTGTTTTCCGAATATTTGAATATTGTTGGCCCATTATAAAAGAATTCATTCATGGGTCTGAAGTGTTTCTAAATCTTGTCTGAATCGCTAAGTAAGTTTGAACTTCTGTTCAAAATAGCCTATTTCCCCCATTTTCAGCAACTTCAAATGCGATCAAATACTTGAAAACTGTAAGAGATGAAAACCGGCTAGTCAAAAGGAAAAACCATCTGGAAATGCCATTTTCAACAGAACAATGGTAAGAAAATCTTCAAATTTACTCAATTAATATTTTTTAGAAAAATAATATCCAGTGTCTGTTGGCTCCTGAATTGCGATACTGGCACACAATCTATTCTGAAATATGTGACATCACCGGAAATATTGCAATGGTAACAAGAATTTATTAAATTTTTAAATTTAATTCCTTTTTTTCAGAACTTTCAACATTTCTAGAAGACGAAAATCACAAGAAAGGATTTAAAAACAGAAGCTTTCTATCAATCTCAGTTCTACGGCCGAAAGTGATTACAAAACGTGAGATTTTTGTTATTCCCTTTAAAACTGTTATGTATTCGACCTATTTTCCCCATATCTCACGTTTTGATAAAAAAAAGAAATATTGAAGAAAAAAAAAACAAATGAAAAAAGAAAAAAAAGAAAAAATAATAAAAAAAAAAGAAAATAAAAAAATAAAAGAATTTATTAGAAAATATGAAGGATGACCAAAAAAGTTAAAAACAAAAATGAAAATAAAAGTGTTCCAATCTTTAATTGTTCTGCTCAATTATTCGATTATTCTATTTTTAATATCAAATTAGATTGTTCGACTCACACCATATTGCACCAAAAATAATATTTTTAACTTCCTACCTTCAATTCATTTTAGGTCTCCTTCTTTATGAATTTTCCCCCTCATCCCTAAATCAGATAATTACTATGATAATTACTATATTCAATTTTCTTTTAAAAATATTGTTTTTTTTAATTTGTTTTTTGTTCTACTCACACTCAAATGTCGTTTGGCTCTCAACAATTTTATTCAATCTATTATATTCATTCCCTAAGAATGAGAATTGATAATCGCTATTGTATTACCCTTTTTTTTTCATCGATTCGTTTTGTTTTACTTACCCCACGAACCGAATAGGATGAATCCATCCATTCTATTCGTGTTCATCTCTTTTTCTTCTGTTTTCAAATGATGGATGGGCGGGTGGGAGGTAGGCAGAACCAATTATAACCAGTTGATTCTTGCTTGAATTTTTCAATTTAATCTCATTTTTTTACGCTAATATTTTTGAATATTTCTTGTTTTTCTATTGAATAGAGTGAATCCATCTACTCTATTTGATTAAATTCGAGATTGATGGATGGGTGGGAGAATAGGAGAAATTATGTCAGTATTTCTCTTTATCGTAAGTTTTTTCTGGCGGACAATCGATTCTGAAATATACATCACCGGAAATATCGCAATGGTAACAAGAATTTATTAAATTTTCAAATTTAATTCCTTTTTTTCAGAACTTTCAACATTTCTAGAAGGCGAAAATCACATGAAAGGATTAAAAAACAGAAGCTTTCTATCAATCTCAGTTCTACGGCCGGAAGCGATTATAAAACGTGAGATTTTTGTTATTCCCATTAAAACTGTTATGTATTCGACCTATTTTCCCCATATCTCACGCTTTGATTAAAAAAAAGAAATATTGAAGAAAAAAAAACAAATGAAAAAAATACACGATAATTAAAAAAAATAATAAGTATTAAAGCATAAAGAGAAATCTCTTATAAATGGAAAGTTCCACAATCTTTAATTGTTCAGCTCAATTTTTCGAATAATTTTATTGTTCTACTCACACCAAATTACACAAAAATTCATCTTATTTATTAAGATTAATTTAAATATTATGATTAATTTAAATTTGAAGCTTTTATTCATTTTAGTGTTCTTTCTTTATGAATTTTTCCGTATTGTTACATTCAATTGTCAAACTCTAGTGTGATTTGGCTTACTATCGATTCCTTTCATTCTCTGAAAATGAGAAAGATTATCGCTATTGTATTACCATTTTTGTCGTCTTTATATTGACCCTTCCATTTTTTTCATCTATTTGTTTTTCTTACAATATGAACCGAATAGGATGAATCCATCCATTCTATTCGTGTTCATCACTTCTTCTTCTTCTTCTGTTTTCAAATGATGGATGGGTGGGTGGGAGGCAGGCAGAACCAATTCTAACCAGTTGATTCTTGCTTGAATTTTTCAATTTAATCTCATTTTGATGATTTTTACGCTAAAATTTTTTGAATATTTCTTGTTTTTCTATTGAATAGAGTGAATCCATCTACTCTATTTGATTAAATTCGAGATTGATGGATGGGCGGGAGGGTAGGTGAGATTATTTTAATTATTTCTTTTTATCGTTGCTTGAAATGGTAAGAAATCTATGCGAACGTGGTTCTTCTACCAATAGAAAATTAAGCGGAGCAGAATATGTTCGACTCTATCGGCATTGATGAATGATTTTAATCGATACGAATTTGAAATGGATCCGTGGGTCAATTTTTTACTCAATAACTCACATTTCACAAATGCTTTTTCATTATTCAAATTTTCACAATGAACTTTTCTAAATGTTTAGTTCAAATACTTAATTTTGAGATTAGCAAATTTCTTAAACGAGAAGAATTCTTCAGATTTTAAGTTTTATACCCGTCTTAGTTATTATTCAACTGAATAGAATGAATCCATCCGCGTTCTTCGACCATATTTTGCAGCCGGGGGATTAATCAGAAATTACTCTCATCGTTTTAACACCCTTTGTTAGTAAGTGAGGAGTGGTTCAGTGATTAATGCGTGTAATGCTAACCTGGCATTCAGGATGTAATCCGCGTCACGATTCTAATCCATGCGAGGGTGGATTGTGAAGAGGACTCGTTCGTCCTGTCGGGTGAGGTTTTTTTCGGCGTGGGTTCCGGGAATGCCTGAAGGAGACGTTCGATGACGCCGTTGATCCCGTTCTTCGAGAGCGTAAATCTCGGCGTTGATTCGCGTCACCTCGCATTGCCTGAGATGATTGTTGGTCACCGCCTTGTAGCTCTCGACGTACTCGTTGGCTAGATCGCGCTTTAGCTCTGTTCCGAAAACCTTCCGTGCGATTGTTTCCATCGAAGCTCTGGCTTCAAGCACCTTGACGTACCAAGGTGTGCCACGCTTTGGCTTCTGTGAGGCTCGTCGATCAACATTTTAGGAAGCTAGAGCGAGTGTTCGAGGGGAATTTAAGCGAATTACTCGGGAACTTTGGATGTTATATAGTGCGGAATCTTGTAGCTGTTCATCATGCTCGGGCAAATGTTATTCTAGGATATAATCAGCCGTTTCGCTAATTTGAAGAGCTTAAGTGTTCTTGTTATCGTACTAGACTAAGCCGTGCCAGTTTGCAGCTCGCTCTGTGGCTGAGTCTGTCTGTTAAACGGAGATGACGGCGGCTGGAGTTACCAGCTGCCGGATTCCTGGTCTACAGGATATGACTGTCGTAATTGCGGCCATTTGTCGGTAAGTTGATCAGGCGTGCCGCTAAACGTGCTGGGTCCATCTACAGGATGTTCCGCCTCGACGCATTTGATATGAAATGTGGCACGTGTATGTGAGTTGCTTCGAATTGCGTCGCCGGGTGCAAGATGCTTCGAGTATCGACGGCGGGTGTCGGATGCGACTCGGGTGTCTACTGGTAGATTCGTTTTGATTCATTCAAAAACATATAGTTTTGGGAACACGCATTCCCGAAATACGATCAGATCTTTTTGTGGAATCGGAGAAGGTTAATCAACTCAAGGTAAATGGCCAACTATTTGATTAAAAAAAACAAAAAAATGGTGACAACAATAAAAAAACTGCTCCATCTACGAGACAGGGACATCTTCAAGAAGTTTACAACCATCAACCAGAACTTGAAGCCGTCATCACATTTTCATCTCAATTGTATTATCCGACGACATTCCTATCAGCACTGTCAATACTTCAATATTCAACCAAATTTTAAGGACGACATCCAGGTGCAAAACGGGACAAGAAGAAAGACTTCTATCGCAGGAAAACCAGGTAAGAGCTAATCTGAGTTATTTTCGATAGTTTTTTCGTATCGGCTTGAGCTGAGAGGATGGTCCGAGAATCGTTTTTTTTTGCGAAAAATTACCCCAACAAATAACGCTTTTCATAATTTGCGATTTGAAATTTTCATTGATCTAATTGCACTCTCTCCAACTTTTATTTTCTCCCACTCTAGTAAATCAACACCAAAAAAATGAACACCGCCAGTTGGCATTTCGCCACACCCCGGGTTTTTTTCGCCATCTATATTTTATATCCTGTACTTATAATACGCATATTTTCAGGCTCATCGCCAAATTCTCTGAGAAGATCATCCAGTGTATTCCTTTGAAATTTTACATTGAGCTTGTTTTTTGTTATTTGCTTTTCTCAGTAATAATCGAGCTTTTTTATAAGCCCCATCGCAGATCTGCTGGCCGCACAGGGGCATTAGTGCTGTAAGCCTCTGTGTAGGTCGACTGTGTTGCCTGTAAGCCCCATTGCAGGTCTGCACTTTTTTTTTAGGAAATAGCTTTAAGACGACCGAGAAAAAGAGTTGAGAAAATTATTTGAGCAATTCGTATTTATTTTTGTAAATAGGTATTTTGTTGGGATTAGCAGAATGAATAAGTTTTTGCCGAAAGCTCAGAGGATAAGCATTCTGTGATATTTGAAACATTTGGACAGTTATAAATTGAGGAAAGACAAGAACAATTTAGGTAATTCATGGTTTAGTTTCGACTTTTACTAGACGTCGATAATGAAATAATTGTCTTCGCAATGAAGTCATTACTAGTAAATATATGAATTGTCTGTTTTAGCTATCAATTAAAAAAATAGGTGGTTGTGAGAATCGTATCATTTTTTGTTTAAAAATGTGTGAATGATGATGAGCTAACATTTCTGATCTACTTCTCGAACATCAGTTGTGTCGGCAAAAGGCACGTCGATGAATGATGGGTCGTCGCTTTATCATCGTATCCTGTTTTTGTGCAATAGAAGCAGCGATGACTGCAAGCCCCTTTATGGATGACGTTGACGCATCTGTGGCATCGTCGCGTTCGCTTCAGATGTTTCCATCGTTCGGTGGCGTCGGTAATTACGAAACACTTGTCCGAGAAATGAGGACCATGACAGTAAACGCAATTGAGGTCCGATCCGTCAATGGTGTTCTTGTTGGCAATCATCCTAACGATTGGTTGGGTCCAGTTACGATTCGGACCATCACGTCTTGATCGATTGTATGAATCATCATTGGTTCGTCGTCTCGTTGATTTGGTTGAATCGGATCTTGATTTTGATATGGACCGTGAACGATGATGTCGCTTTCGCCCACGATCTCCAGATGAAATCGAATTTGTCATTTTGAGTTTGCGATCGATCGATTGCTCAAGTCGGTGCACAGATGTGTTGAACTTCTTCTCGAATTCAAGTCCAATGTTGATCCTGTCCGTCATGTATTCGCTGAGATTTTTCGATATAACCTCTTGGATGAAATTTTGAAAATCGGTTTGAGCTTTGTGAGCGCTGTCCATTTGAGCTTTCAACTCGTTGATTGATCTTTCGACTTCCTCAATTCTTTTCCTCATTTCAGTACATTCAAGGTTCGTATGTTCAAATACTTCATTTTTTATTGAATGCATCAATTCTGAAATTTAATATTTAAGAATGGTCGTATCATCAAGAAAATATTCGAAAAAAGGGCGGGCGAGTGCATCATATCAAAACCAACCAATTGAATTCAAATTTTGATTTCAAATTGCATGTAATTTAATTTTTTAAAAACTCTGAGAATATTAAATTTTTGAAGAAAGGCCAACGTTGAAAAAAAAAAGGGATTTTGGTGTTCGAGAATGTGGTGCAATTGCAGAGATTAGGTCTTCAGAAGGTTGGACCTGTCAAATTGCAATACGAATGTTATGTGATGGTGGAATTTGTATTAGACAAAGAGAAGAAGTGAGTGTTGAGCAAATGATTGCAAAAAAAAATAATTGGACAAGAGCAAATAATGAGTGGCTGAAGGCTTCTGATGAGTCATTTTTAATAATATTCAGGAAGGTTCTCCAAAAACTCGGCAGTTTTTGAAATTGAGATGAGTGAAGGAGCGGAATTCGGAAGCATTCGAATTCATTAGCGTGGCTCTGGGATACTTTTTAGATAGGCTATAAGAGTTCCAGTACTTAAAGTCAGAATTTTTAGAATTTAAATTTGTTTTTCGATTCCTCCCTTTAGAAATAGTTTCTTTTCTGTGTGAATTATTGCCGCAAAAAAACTCATCGAAAATATGATTGTTTTTCAGAATTCATTTCTCTCTCTCTCTCTCTCTCTCTCTCTTTCTTTCTCTCTCCCGAAAAATCTCAAATCGGCTTACAGTATTTCTTAGCGTTCGATTTAGAAAGCGATTAGACATTTGTGGGATTATGCTGAGGATTAGATTGAGGGTGTTGGAAGGTGGCACGACTATAAAAGGAAATCGTTGATAATTGCGAGGAGCTCGCGAGTCGCGACAATTTGAGAAGATGATTGAGACGAGCTCGAGCAGTTCCATGGATGGGCATTCAATCAATGCGGTTCGTTTTTTTTTATAATAAGATTTTATTTTTTACATTTTCATAATCTGTCATCAAAATTGCTTTCAATTTTTCTCGAAAATTCTCGTCCATAGTGGTGGACTTGAAAATTGGATTTTTTTGTATTCACTGTAATTTTCAAATTTCTCTCTCAATTCAAAACGGCATTCAGGCCCAGTCTAGGTCCTTTAAAGAAAAATTGGAATTATCATACGATATGCTCGATTATGAATAACTCTGTGAGCCAAATGCCAATATTTTAAAGCTCTTGGAGAAAAAAAAGGCGATATTTTTTTCGAAAATCCGCAGCTTAGCTAGCGGGATGAGTGAATGTGAGTGTCAGGTCGCACATTGCCCTCCATTTCATTTCATTTCAGAAGATGCTCGAGGATCTCCTCTACGAAATCATACCGGTTATCGGGTTTATCATCTGCTCCACTTCACTATTCACACTCTACATTTGTCAAAAAATCAATCAAAACCTTCGATTTTGTCAATTTTTCGCGATTTGTGGTGAGCGTCGCTCGAGAGAATTGCCCAATTAATCGGCATAATTGACCAGATTTGTTGTGTGGAATCGCCGCCATCTACAGCGGATTTCACGGCGTCCTCGTGACCATTTATGGAAGCTCATTGGAGAATGTGGCACCGTTTGATTGCATTTACACATCGCTTGATATTCCGTTGTTCTTCTACACCGACTTCTTCCATATCGTTCTGTTGTGCTTCGCTTCTTTCGACAGATTCGTCCAGATATTAATTCCGGTTTCGTATGGAAAGGTAATCACATCCTATCTGAGATTATTCTCAAAATCTCATCATTCTAGATCTGCGACTATATCATCAATTGGAAGCTTTTCGTTGTTCTGGCAATTTGCACTATTATTCCAAGCTTCTTCGGATTCGAGTACGCTTTTGAGGTGAGCTGTTTTGTTTTTAAAAAATTTATTTTTTGGTTTCTCTTTTTTTTTAAAACTAAATCGCACCATTGTGGGAATTAGTGTACCACACAAAGTACTGAAAATTTCAATGAATCAAAATTACTGTAATTTATAAATTATATGTAGTTTGTTACTACTAGAATCGGTATTTTGGTGCTAAAACTGCGTGCGCCTTTAATTATCATATCCAAAAAAATCTCAATAATAATTAGTTTTTGTGCCTCAAATATCAATCAGAAATTTTTATTAAAAAAATAAAGAATTTAACATTTTTGTAATGATGATTATGGGATACTTTGAAGCTTGAAAACAAGTCTAGAAATTTCAGAAAAAAAGTTGAATATCCGATGGCTTAAACTTGATAAATCGGGGTTGAGTGGCCGAGAGATTAAGCGAATATTTGCAGACGCGTGACAATTCAACAATTCGAATAAGCAATTTATGTCGATTTGACGACGTCATCGGCGATGAGTACTATCTTCGTCATATTCTCACCGTTCAATGGGCGCCGATCGGATGCCTCTGCTTATTATCATTCACCCTTTTGATCTACTGCATTAGGCAGTCGAAGCATCGCTGGAGCTACAATTGGTCGGAGAATACCGCGGTGACGAAGCAGGCAATTTTGATTGATTTCGTCGCACGACCATTCAACCGCGATTTTAAGCTTTTCGCTTCAATCTTCATCCGATGTTTCCTCACCGGCCTGTCCGTCCACGTGCCGCTGTTGTTCGTTGCTCGAACCGTCGCCGGCTACGAGCTTCAATCGCTTCGCGACCACATCATTCGCATCTCGTTCTGGGTGTTTGTGATCATCTGCCAGCCGCTCTGGCACCTCTTCATTCTCTCGAATTTCCAAAACAACGTGCATTCGATGTTCAACAAATACTCGGAGAACACCGAACGAAAATGGCAGAGTGCTAGTAGGATTTGAAAATAATTGCGTTTTTTTTTCTTTGAAAAGAGGATTTCAGCTGATCCACCGCCGGATCAAAACACTCACTATGATCGCCATGGATCGCCGAATCCATTCGGATCGTGGTATTCGACGACAGGCAACATCGCCGGTGAAGCGGGCGTCCCAATCGGAAACGAGCGATCCGTCAGCTTCTACTATGACGCCTAAATAGGGTGGTGACGGGGGGCTTTTGTGTGCGAATCGAATCGATAAATAAGCATTGTGCGGTTTTGATTCATTCATTCGCAGGAGCTCGTCGACATCCCATATGTTCCACGTCAAATATTACACTGACATTTGGGAATGTGCACAAAATGGGACGAGTTCAGTGCTTCGTTTGAAATGCAACCCCCCACCTTGGCCAACACCCTATTTTTAACCTCTCTTCCTCTCATCTGTTTCTTTTTTTTCGACATTATTTTTTATTTGCAATGAGTTGAGTGGTGGTCTTGCTCGTCACTATCGGGAGTTACCAAAAAGTCGCCTTTAAAAAAATATTTTTTTTTAAATAAACTAATTAGTATTTTTATTATCAAATAGGAGTTGTCAAATTTATTTTTTTTTTTTTGAAATTTAAAGTCGCCAACGTGTTTTGAGAATATTAAAGGAAACACCGAAATTTTCAGCGAAATGTGAATTTTGGGAAACATTTTTGCGGTTATGAGAAAAAAAGCGACAACACGATTCCGTACAATCTTCAATTTCTCTATTTTAAATGCAAAAAATGGAAAAGGCACATTTAAAAAAATGTTTAAACTTTTTTGTAATAATAAATACATGCACACGGTCATTTCAATGGATTAGCACAATTATAAAACTAAAAATCTCGAGTGTACTCAAAAATGTTGGAACCCACCCAATAATTATCAATTTTTATAATACGAACGCCTTGCATAATTGTGGACCATCGCACTTTTTCGAGGCGGTAATTCAAATTCGAATTTAATCTGTGGGAAATCGGGTAGCCTCTCTCTGGATAACCTCTCTAAATTTTTGAATGACATTTTAAATGCAATTAATTTTCTACAAAAGAGGAAAAAAATAAAAGTCATTGAGTTATGGCTATTGGAAATAAAAGTCCGCAGAGCACATGCGGTGTGATTGCACAACATTTGGTTTGTTCGATAGAAATTGTGCAAACACGTCGAATCAATTCTGCAGATTTTAATCGACACTTGAATACTTCAAATGAAATTGCGTGATGATATTTTCGAGAGTTGTCTTGAAAATGCTTGATTTGATTGGAATTAATGACAGGAACGCGATTCGGCGGCCAACTCGAAGATATTCCACACTCTCTCTCTCACTCTCTCTCTCTCCGAATCTCGATGGATGCCGGTTCAAAAGTTTGCTCAAGCTCTCAAAAATCGTTCACCGCCTCGCGCACCTTACAACATGTCGCCCAACCTCTGGGCGGGGTGCTCAAAAAAAAATTTTTTTTCGCTTTCAATTTTCGATACATATTTTGTCGACAAATAATTATAATAAAAAAAACACTCGATGAGAATTTGAGAACGTTTTCAACACCTGCATTTCGTCCAATAAAAATTGGCCTTCGGAATTTCTCCACCAGATGTCTCTCTCTCAGACTCTATTGTGTGTGTGTGGCTCCGTTCATTTTGTTTCATCCAAGTAGTCCAAATTTTTAGTTTCAAATTCAATATTATTCAGCTGACAAAAATTTCAAAATTTGTTCTTTTCGAGACCTCTCCGAGATCCCAAAATAGTTTGCTGATATTTGTTGCCTATCGGTTTCTGACACATTGGATCATTAACAAATATTTAGCTCAATGAGCTGATCTCTTCTACCAGTTTTATTGGGCTTTCGCTCTTCGAACATTTTTCTCTAAAGATCTGCATCTGACCTTATATAGGGATGTCCTCCTCGACAAAACGGCGGTACGGAACGTATGGCCGTGCGATCACCTCGCCAGCGCTTCTCTCCACGTCGGTCGGCTGGATTCGGCCAGAAGTCAAAGCGCAATGCGATCGCCTCCGAATGGTGGCCACCTCGGCGACGCCGCCACCGCCGCAACAACACGAATACGCGGTTCCGCACATTCACACGACGTCGAAACCGCCGGCGGATCCGAAGCAGCGCACTCGGGCCGATCGATTGAGGAATCGGATAAGTGAGCGAAGGACAAATACATATAGTATACAATCATTATTTATAGTTATACTAATTAAATGAATCATCGTTTTCAGTGGTGCCACCTCCAAGAAGCGAACGCGATGAGCAAATTGATGAGCTCATGCACAAATATCTGAACAAGAGCCGCGAAAATGTGTCAACTTCGAGGGTATCGCGACAAAGTCTGATCTAGAGATTAAAAAAATGAATGATGATCAAGCAACCAAATTACAGATTCTCGAGCTCAAGAATTATTGAACCGAAAGTCGCGAAACACCTCTCCGACAATTGACACCTTAATGAAACGGTATTTCCAATTTTGGTTTCAATTCTAGCAATGCCGTTTCGTAGGTATGGAAAAAGCGGATCAGTTATCAAAGATTCAACAGTGGCGCAGAATGAAGCTGAAAATCAAAGGTACAATTAATGCACTATGATTAGCTGGATTTGATATCGCAATTTTTGTACCATTTTGTGTTTTTCTCTTTTCTTTTATGATCCTTTAATCGGTTTCATGAAAACGCATTTGTTTAAAGAGAAATCGCAGACGATTCGATTCGAAAGCGTCCCCATCAATGGGAATTAGGCAAATTAGACTCTTATCGATGCCTATCAGAAGCATCTGAAGGAGGTTTTTACAAATCGGATTGGAAGAATTGATCAATTAATTCATTATTCTAGATTTTTTTTTTTAAATTTTGATTCTTCTGCACTAATTATATGTAATCGCTTGATTGATTAAGATAATTAGCACCAAATTGGTCCCTACTTTCTGAAATATCAGAAATCCACATCATTGAGTCTATATTGTTTTTCAGCGAAACAAAAAAATGAGATTTCAGATCACTCGACGGAAAATCTTGCAATGAGGCAAGATTGAGTGGCAGCGAGATTCGCATCAAATGGCAGGTTGGTCCCAAAATAAAACGTTGGCTATTTTTAAGATTGCAGGTGTCGAGCAGCGAAATCAAAACGACACCATCAGTGAAACGATTCAGCGTCACAATTGACCCAGGTTCGTTGCTTCTTTCTTTTTTTCTTGCGAGCCGTCTGGCCACCAGAAATCAATGCAAATAATCATCGCTGCTAATTCGTCCAGTTTTTTTTCCTCCGCCTATTTCCGTCGGCTCGACATCTTTTTTTTGCCCCCGTCATCGTTCAATCCTGCCGAATATCACGATGTAGTATAGCGAAACTTAAAGTGTAGTCCTCGACCTTAATTGTCTGCGTCTCTCGGATCAGTGCGATGTTTCGCGCGAGTCACCTGCGTTGTTCGATGCTCGGCGGCCGCTGTGCTGACGAGTCCCGGCAGGCCTCAATCGGATCCGTTCAATAAACGGACCATTCGAATTTTGAGTTGTTAATCATACGGTTTTAGTGAAGTATAATGGGCCCCATTAAGCTTTCTCTCAAATTTCTCACCCCCCCCTTCGCATTTTTTTTTCGGTTTTGAGTGGTCCGTGATTCATCCAACCGATTTCGCCATCCGGTCACGTTGTAAAAACGCGCCAATTGTTCTATTTTTTGGATGTGTCATCTGAACGCGAACAATGTCCGCAGATGAGATTTCATAAGGCTAGTCGATAAAATTGCTCAATTTGTTGTTTAAGCTTTTTTAAGCTAAAAGAAAAGTGAATTAAAGGCAGAATTAAAGAAGAATATGGCTAAATGTTTCGAAAATAATGTTTTGTTTATTAATTGACAACAATTCCCGTATATATTTAATTAAGAGGACAAAAATTGTACTGAAATTATGAAAGCGATGCTGCCGACAATTTCTGGGATCATAAATCGGATAAAAAATGAGGTTTACAACGTATTAGAGAGAGAGAGAGAGAGAAAAAAAAATGCGTAGGTTGAAATTTTTGGAAAGAGTTCCTCCTTTGAATTTCTGAAATTCTCATATCATTTTCAATTTGAAAAATAAGATTTTAAAATATTTTTAAAAGAAGTTTCTTCAAAATTTGTTGGCATTTTCAAAAATCGTCATTATTCTTTAAAATTGTATTATTCATTCGAAACAAAAATCAGATTCGCGTTGAGACCATATTAAAGGCGCATGATGTTCCGCAAATCAACAACTATCATAATTTTATGATGAGATAAATTTGAATAAGAATATAAATTTTCAGCTCGATCTTTCATAATTGCAGATAATTTCCAATTGTTATGACTCTTTTATGTAGGAATTTTTAAATCATCCAGATTTGACTCTAAAAATGACTAAATCGATTCTGAAAAATTCTTGCTGGAAGACAGACCCTTATTTGAATATCGTGTTTCACTTGATTCAGAAATTTCCCTCATGTACTTGAATTTTTGGAAACCTTGGAAACGTTTCAAAAATTTTCAAGACAAATTTGAAGTGATTGAAAAGTGTTTAGCTGATATGTATGTATGTGATTGCTCATTTCAACATGCTCATTTGATCGAGGAGATAGATAGCTCCAATAAAAATGGATTTCATTTCGTAATCATGAATGATGGATTACAACATTTCCGCCTGATTCGCCGTCGATGATTTTCGAATTCCAACCGCAATATTTTTCTGTCAGTTCAAATTTTTTTCATTTTTTTTTCCTTCTTCTAATTTTTTTCATCAAGGTTCATTTTTCATTGGCGTATGTATGTCATATCTAATCAGTTGAGCAAACGCATCGGTTGAGTTTGCAGGCCAATTGGAAACCTGAAGACGGGGAGGTGGGGGGGGGGGAAGGAGCTCGTCTCACATTGAAGAGTGAGCACAACACGGAGACGAGCAAAAAGCCTTCGAATCAATTGTAAAATCGCTTGTGTTGGTTGGGAGGACCCTTTGGCTCCCAACTCTCCGCGTGCGCGCTTTTGTCGGCGAGGGGGTTCGCCGGAGATATATCTTCGCATCGGGTTTTTAACACTATTCCGAAAAACTTTTATGTATTTTTGTGCATTCGTTCCACCATCTGCTGCTCAATCTCAATTTTCCATTCAATTAACGCAAGCTTCAAATCAAATAATTGAAGGCCATTAATTGAGCATACACAGTTTCGAGGTGCCCATTTTAGTAGGCTGTGTAAGAGAGGTCCTTATCATCTAGAATGTTGATTCGTTTCAAACTTCCTTGTTGCTCCTCTGAGATGCTCCAAATAGTCCAAAAATGGGTCGAACTCAATTTCCCACAAAAACGTGCCGCCAAAAACGAGATGTTCAATTTTGTACGATATTAGTCATTTTTTATTGTTTTCCTGTCTGTTTGCTCAACTCTTCTCTTCATATACATTTTACGATGTTGATTTTGCCAAAAGAAAAAAACAACACCATTTTGGTGTTGTGTGTTCGTCGACGTCTTCGAAACACCGATTGTCTGTTGTTGGCCCTCGCACTATCATCATCAAGCTCATCATCCAGTACACTGCTCATTGAGCACACCTCGACGATAGGAAATATCGAAAGATTGTTGGTGATTGGAAGGGTCACCGACGCCGGATAACTGGTGGGTGGCTGGCCTCGCGACGAGTTCGGCAGTCTCGCGCAATCCTCATTTCTGTATGCCTCAATCATTGATTTTTGCTCATTTGATGAATTGTCGTAATGGCTCATTAAAGAAATTAATAATAATTCAGAATCCATTCTAGTTTGATCCTCAAGATCCTATGAGTCCCTCGAGAAGGCTTCGCTCAATTATTTTTGATTATATTCCTAATTTCTATCGAATTCAAAGTACAATTTCAATTTTATAATTTTCTGAGAAGAATCAGCTTGCGAAGCTCACATATTAGTCGGATTTCGCATTCCTTCTGATGTGAGTGAATCTAGAAAATTCATATTCTTAAAGGATCATTGCAGCTAATAAAAAATAAAATCTTAAAAATGTTCAATGCACGTTTATATTTGATTTACTCTTTGAAGCCACACCTAGATTTCCATGTTTTTGTTTGTTCAAGAAATTGAGTCAAAATGACAATAATTGTTTTTAATGGCAGAAAACCAGATTTTATTAAAATCTTAAATTCGGGGCCGAGTAATTTCAGAATTAGATTTTGTGTAGTATCGTTCGAGTAAGATATACACCCGCCCAATCATTCGCACTTGAAGCCTAGAGTACTCGATGCCAGCAATTTTTTCTCCTGCTGCTTCCATGTTGTGTGTTTGCTCACGCTCGTCCGTCCGACAAGCTCGTTTGGATATATGATTTGATCAAGCTCGCTGGTTGTGGTCGACGACGATCAATTCCAGTCCCTTCGGTTGTCCCTTCCTTTTTTTTCTTCTTCATCTTTTCAAATATTTTTGCAATAACCGTCGAGTTTTTTGCTGTTCTTACCGATAATGAAATAGTGTGCGAGAGGCGGAGACGCCGAGAAATGCTTTTGTATGGGAGACGAGACAAACACAAAACGCATTAAATGTTACGAATTGCGAGAAAACCGTATGAAACAAGCGGGTATTCTCAACGAGACTGTCGACAATGTTCGCCGTTATTATTCCCGTTGGTTATAGCCCAAAAGGTAATGAAAGCTTCTCCACTGTATATTGATTTGAGAAGGATTTCTCAAATTTCTGAATTCCTTCTTAAAAGGAAATCGAACAATTACAACAATTAATTTCTTGGCTTTCAACAAGCAAAATTATTTTTATTAGTTGAAATAACAATCATCTATCTAGAATCTATGTATTTTCTAGATTTCTAGAGACCACGAATCTATTTTTTTTTTAATTTTTATCAGCAGAGGACAAGAAAATGAAAACCGTGATGGTATCTTTAGGTTAAATCTCATTTTTTCAAATTTATTATCAAACGTAATGGTCTTTGGGGGCGGTATGTACCATGGCTGTGCGGCAATGGAATTGCCGATTTTTCAAATTACCGAATTGCCGAAATTTCCGATTGCCGCACAGCCCTGGTATGTACCTTTAACCTACCACTATGCTTATGCCGTATATCAACACTTATAGTTTCGCGCTAAGACCACTGCAATTGCTTTTCTTGGCATTTAGCCAATTTTCCGAAACAGTTGATAATAATGCTGCATTTGTTCTCTGAAGGAATATTGCGTTCTTTCTCATCTCCTTCTATTAGTTGACATCTGCGGACATTTCGAGTTTTCAAAATGATGTCCGCAGATAACATTTTACTTTCTTTTTACGAATCAACGTGTTTAATCGACTCCATGATCAAATTGTTGAACGATTTCAGGCAGAATGCCAGTGGGAGGCTCCCGTTCGGGTCGTCTCGCTCGAATCAGTCAAAGCAACATTCGGCCATATGGTGGCTCAAATGGCGGAGTTGGAAATAGCTACGGACCAGGTTCGTCAATGTCTGTTATTATTTTTTGTTCTCGTCATAAAGGTGAAAAAAAAAACAAACTGAATAATTTATTCTCTTTTTTCAATATTTTTGTGCCACCAGGCTCAGGTTGTTTTTTTTTTTGTTGAATTGTTCCCCACCAAAAAGGTTCGTCGAGTAAATTGCACTTGTAAGCTTAAGCTTCTTCTCGTTCATCTTCCTAGTAATGAGGTTTCGGTTCATTGTGTTTTGTTTTTTTTTTGCTGGCTAGTGTTTCACAAAAAGCACATTAAAGTTGTCAAATTGTTCGCATAAATGTTCAGGCGCCGAGAAACGCGGAAATTCCGCCGCGAAAAATCCCCAAGAGGCGCGCGTTTCACCCAATTTTCGCGCCACACACACCATCCGAAATGCCCGTTTTATTGTCGCCAAAAAATTTGGGGCGGTCTCGCCAACAAGGCGTCAAAATGCGAAAACCAAACCCAAAAAAAAAATCGAAGACGACGAGGAGGAGGATGAGGAGGAGGCAAATGTCAAAAAAAAAAGTTTATGAGCTCGTCTCCCGTTAGGCTGAGCGCCACCAAATTTTATCACATTCCTTCACCCACCATCCACCCACCCACCATTGTTCTCTTTTTGCCCTTTAAAGGGGACAAATCCAATTAATAATTTCGCGTTCCAGTCTCGGCTCATTCATACCAAAAAAGAATTTCGCGCGGCTCATATTTCGCTGTGAGTAATTATGGTCCTACCAAAAAAAAATTTTTTGTGCTCCTTTCAAACCGCATTCTTGAAAGCGATTATGAGTGATGTCACCATTCATATTTTGTTCGATCTGCGGACAATTTTGCCCCACTTTTTAAAAAATTGTTATTTGCAAAAAAAATTGTCAATTCATTTAAAGGAGCATAGCGCAATGAAGCGCGCTCGATGAAGAAATCTCGAATAAAAAATATTTATTTTGCTCACCAACTCCCATAGCAAAACAAGTTCGTTATGGTATTCTTGAGCAAATTCCCATAAGCATACAAATTTGAGCCAAAAAATTGGAAATTTTGTTTTGATGGCACTCTTTTTGACTTTTGTACACTCGTCTCCAAAAATAGACGGCGACGAGACGAATTGCTTGGATTAGAAGGTCATCTGGAGGAGTTTGTTCGAGACCAAAAAAAAGGTCGCCATTGAAAAACATATGTTCGAGAAATATTATAAACTTTTATTTTTTTTTCTTCTTCTTCTTCTTGTTTGCGTTCGTTCGATTCAATTCAATCCCTTCGCTTATTTCAATTTTGTTCGAATTCACTTCACTAATATTACAGTAGTGATGAGAAATGCCGTTCTCCTCATTATTGTGCAACACGGGTTATTTTGTGAAATGTATGCGACGAGCCATTCATCATCAGGAGCCGATCATTGATTCCGATAACAACAATAATCATAATAATAATAATAGTGATCGCGAGAATATTCGCAGCGAACCCTATTGTGGAGTCAATGGTAAATTGAAAGCGAATTGTTATAAACAATCATCTGCGGACATTTTGAATTAAATTTTATTAGGCTTCTAGGCAGTTAGATTTTCTGGTTTCAGGTGGCCATCCGATGGTCGGCGCTGAGCCGGGCAGTCCGACGAAGAAAGAGTCGAAACATCGATTTGAAATCACCAAGAAGCTCGGATCGGGCACATATGGTAAAGTATCGCTGGCATATGATCATAAATTTGATCGAGAGGTTCGAGAGAAGAAAAAAAAACGCTATCCAAATTTTGCATTTCAACATTTCAGGTGGCTGTTAAATTGATCAAGAAAAGCGCCATCGAGAATAAAGCGGATTTGGTTCGAATTCGGCGCGAAATTCGAATTATGAGCGCATTGAACCATCCAAATATCATTCAGATTTATGAAGGTTTTTTTTCGCATATTTTTCAATGTGCTGACATTGTTTTTTTTATTCGTTTTTAGTGTTTGAAAACAAGGACAAAATCATTTTGGTAATGGAATATTCGAGTGGAGGCGAACTTTACGACTATGTTTCGAGGTGAATGTCGTTCCAGCAAAAATGGGTGAAATAAAATTGATGGGATCCGTTTTCCAACAAACACACGTTTTTGAATGAAGTAAAGTTTTGTCTTGGAAGACATGAACACAATTGGTTTTATTTTTAAAAACGGAAAATAAATGTCTGCAGAATTACGTCAACGTGTTTGCGTATAGCACAATTTTCCTTTTTTGAAATTTTTTGAAATTTTCTTGCTTTTTTTAAATTCTCATTAACTATTTTAATCCAATATTTTAAATTTATAATTTTCAGATGCGGTTCTCTTCCAGAATGCGAGGCTCGCCGAATTTTTCGTCAAATAACTTCTGCTGTACTATACTGCCATAAGGTTTTTATTTTACACCGCTTGCAAATATTTTCTATTTTCAGCACAAAGTTGCTCATCGCGATTTAAAATTGGAAAATATTCTTCTCGATCAAAATAACAATGCGAAAATCGCCGATTTCGGATTGTCCAATTATTTTTCCGATAAGGTTTTGAACGTTTCCAATATCATTTCTCATTATCATTCGTTTAGAATCTCCTGACAACATTTTGTGGAAGTCCTTTATACGCTTCACCCGAAATCATCAACGGAACTCCCTACAAGGGTCCTGAAGTTGATTGTTGGTCCCTTGGAATCCTGTTGTACACATTGGTATATGGTAGTATGCCATTTGACGGAAGAGATTTCAATAGAATGGTGCGGCAGATCAAACGAGGGGCTTATTATGAGCCGGAGACCCCTTCAAGTAAGGCTGTTTAATGCGAAGCGTCAAATGTCACTCGATTTTCAGCGGCTTCGATGTTGATTCGAAATATGCTTCGTGTGAATCCGGAAAGACGTGCCACAATTTTCGATATCGCCTCGCATTGGTGGCTGAATCTCGAGGAGAACATGCCCGTCATTCAGGAGCTTCCCGAGAATCAAATCATCGATCACACGCCGCTCACCGAACGCAAAGAGACGATGATTGTGCAGGATCTCGCCGACGAGCAAGACGTCTTCATGGAATTCGGCCATTTGTCGGCGGAGACGCGTCGCAAAATCGAGGAGTTCCGACGACGTCGCAAAGAAGCCGAGGAGTTCAACGACAACTCGCCGGTGAAGCCGCCGAAATCGCGCAAAACCGACGAGGCCAAAGAGCAGCCCGAAATGCGAGCCGCCGACAAATCGCTGCGAGCCGTCAAAGACGAAAAGCCGCCAAAAGTAAGTGGTCGGCGGGTTTGTGGCTCGAATTACGCGATTCGTTTCAGGTGGACGCCAATGATCCGCTCGAACGCCTCCGCCAAATCGAGAATCGATTGGGACAAAGCAAAAGAGAAAGAGAGGTGAAATCGGTTCATAGCCAATTCTGTTATATACAAAATAGTGTTTTGAAGCGAAATTGAATTAATCGACAAAAAAAATTAAAAATTTCTGCGGGTGTTGGGGGTTAAATCTTTCCATCGTGACAATCTTGAACGCATTTTAATGATTCGGTTTTATATTGAGCCGATGTGTAGTCTGGATGAAGGCGTACCGTTTCCAAATAGCGATCTGCGCATTTTTCGGCGCAAGTTGCCTGCAAAAATTTAGTAATTCTCAAATTGCGAAATGTCCGCAGAGCTATTTTGCGGCCAATTTATCAATACATTTATCTGTGGACATTCTGGTTTCTATCTGGATCTTACCTGGGCTCCAGCGAATTGTGTGCAGTACGCGAAAATGGCGAGAAATATAAGAAATACACGCATGGTCTGAATTACGTCGATTTCGGTAACAAAATAACCTTTTTTACCGGGAATTGTTTCGAGTGATGAGTTTGTTCGAGGTCAGCGAGTTCCAAATCCGATAATCCGGTCACAAAAAAAAATAGAAGTTCGCCCACGACCCGTCGAGGCGACCAATAGTGTTCTCTAGAATTTGAAAAAAGAGCGGAATGATTCGTAAAGGAATTTATTTTGTTTAGGAAGAGCACAAGAAGGAGGAAGCTGCGATAGCTGCAAAAGAAGCTGAGAAAAAGAAGCAGAAGTCGCCGGAGCAACCCGAGGATCCGAAAACCGCTCGCGAGTGAGTCTTTTTTTCAATTGGAACGTTTTTAAATATTGCCCTGCCAACAAGAATGTTCATTCAAGACAGAAAACAAAACAATGGAAACATATTTCCATTGATCAAAATTAATTTCATGATCATTGGTGCTACCGTAATCCAAATGATTAGTCATCGAATGTATTTGGCGCACGAATGTAGTATTTCGAAATCAAGCTATGCCATTATTCATGCCCATAATTGAAGCTGAGAAAAAAAAACATGAAAACACGAAAATTTGCTTGCAGCTGCTAATGCGGGAGAAAAAAAACTGAAAAAATGTTCTTTCGATTTTACATCGAACCATTGAATAAAACTATAGACAATAAAAAGAAATAATCGCAAAATAAATTTCAAAAAATATTTTTTATTCAAAAATAAATTTAGCAATTTTTGCCAAAAATTGACAATTTCGAGTCCTCATTTCTCATTTTCCGTTTTTTTTTAAATTTTTAAATAATAATTTTTTTAATAAAGGCCACAAATTGCCATTTGAATTCGGGTAACCTCAAAAGTCTGCAGACATGCAGTTAAATAAGTAGATTATCTCCTATAGTCTCATTTTACAATCGATGACCAATTTGTGTGAAACAACATTTTGAAACCAACGCAAAATCCAACGGATTAATGGAATTCGTTTTGATCTACACAGAATACTTTGAAACATTAAAGATTAGGAATTTTATTGTTTTAATTATTCAATTTGCGAGAAATAATCAATAATATATTGTCGGTGTTGATTTACGGGGGGCTCCTTTCGTCATGGTCTCGCCATGATCGTGCACAAGTGAATTCTTATTTTGGTATTTTCACGTAATTTTTCTTTGGTCAATTTGAATTTTTTGCATTTTAAAGTTTAAAAAATTAAAAGTGACCGAAATCAGCCACTTACGAAATCACCAGTTAATCCGCGCGAGACCACTTTCATCTAGCCCGATGCATCAGACACTGGGCATCGACAACAATTGTTATTAAAATAGTGTTTTAAAAAATTGAGTTTGATCATTGGAATAAGCCGACAAGTTTCTAGGGAATTTGCTCGCGAATAAAATCAATTGTGCAAATAGGCATATTAAGTGGTGTTTTGAACTTTGAAACTCAAATATCGAAAAGAAAAATGGTGAAAATATATTTTAAAATGAAAAAAATAGGAGTACTAGTAGACTTGAAATCATAGTATAGACGTCGATCAAAATGCAAGTCCGTAGAACACATGTTGCGTGATTGCACAATTTGAAAAAAATGAAAAGTAAGATGTTGTGCAATTATGCCGCTTGAACTTGGCGGACTTGCTCAATCCCTGATTATTTCAAAATATGCCCAGAAGTAGCTAGTTTTTTCCCTGAAATTATTGTCATTTGAGAAAAATGAATAAATATCGAGTTATTGTTATTAAAGTGTCAACATATATTTGAGGAGAAACCGAAAAATTAATAATTGCTGACATATATGCATTATTAGTCAATCATATTGTTAGTATGGCAAAATTTGATTTTCCCATGTGAGCCGGCCAGGTGTTTTTTTTTCTCGCTGTTTAAATGTTAATTTATTCGTAAAATCGTACAAAAAAAACGAAAAGATAGCGATTTAAAGCATTGAAAATCTGAAAGGATTATGCTAATCTGAAAATCGACGCATTAATAAGCGAACGGCTACCAGGAAAATGAGCACTGAGCCGGGCCATATTGCTAATTATAACTTGCATAGTATATAATTGAAATGTTTTTATTTGGGAGATTTATTTTTCTTCAGATCGGCGAAACCATCGGATTCAAGAGCGCCGTCATTTGTGCCGGTTAAAGAGCGAACTCCGGAGCCAACCGAAGCGCAGAGGGCTCGAAATCGCGCCCAACTCACGGCTAGTGCTTATCGCATTGAGACGGATTCGCTGAATATGCTCATGAATCTAGTATTGGAGCAAATGGAGAAGGGACCAGTCAATTTGAATATCATCGCGAGGATAAAAGCGCATCCGTTGTATGATACGAGACCAATGGTCAAGGTGCGAATTGTGGAGAAATTTGTCATCGTTTTTCGCCGCCAGAAATTCCAAGAATTTTGCATTCTAATTATTCTTTCTGAAATTTGTGTATTTTTATGGAATGGAAATTGAAATTAAATTAAATTTTGTTAAAACTATCCAAAAATTTTTGAACTAAATTTGATTTTTCGAATGAAAAGCTAAGAGACCGATTTCGATATGAAAAAAAACTCACAAAAAATGAATCAATTGGTTTTTGTAAGAATTTTTACTTCCAAAAATCAACTAAAAACAATATTGTCGAAATTTTAGTACGACGAGAAAATTTGACGATTCATTCGTGATGCATTAAACTGTAAAATTGGAATATTACAGGAATTGCTTGAAAGCATAATTGCGGCCCAGCCGGAGCCCGTGAAGAAGCAAGCGAGCAAGGTTATCGAACAACAGAGTCAGGTAGATTACTGAACGAAACAGCACAATTGAATGTCTTCTTCATTCACAACGATTTCCCATAAAACTAAATAGTTAAAACTTGGCATCGCATTCTAACACCGATTTCAGACATTCTCACGTCAGAATACGCTGACGCGAAAGAAGAAGCCCGACGAGGAAGTGCCGGCGGTGCCGTCGCCGCCGAAATCGGAACGGAAAATGAAAGAGAGGCCGTGGCATTCGGTTGAGGTAACAATGAATACTAATATAGGCTTGTTTCACACCATTTATCGAATTCCTCTAGCATTTTCTCTTTTTTTTTTCAACGTTCTTTATTATTTTTTATTTATTATAGGTTGGATTCGATCCGGATGATGATGAGAATGAGAATGAGAATGTCATGCAACAATCGGTGGCGAGTAATGCCACGGAGGTTACTGTGCAGGATACATCGTTTGAGGATGACAGTGACGCCGAGCAGATTCATCAGAAGACGCCGATTCCCGAGACGCCGAAAACGCCGAAATTGGTCGATTCTGACAAGCTGTTTGTTTGGAATTTAATAATGACGAACATTTTGCAGATTGTTGAGAAGGAATCAACGAATGATGAGGAGGAATCGGACGAGGATGGCGATGAATACACGGATAGCGAAATGGAGGAATTGGCGGATGAGGTTGAGAAGAAGGCGCCGGAAGAGCCGCCGACGCCGTCGAAGCCGGCGTCGGAGAATCTCGAAACGAATCCGCCGCCCGATCCGGCCTCGTCTCCACAATTCCTTGATGCGTTCGATAGAGGGCTTATTAAACGGCAAAGTAAAGGAAAATATCAGGTAACAGAATTTTTCATCATTATTATAATATTTTTTTTTCTTCTTGGAGTTGCAGAGGTTTTTTTTGGCATGTTTCACAGTATCATAGTAGTATTGTCTGTTTCTGAAATAAAAAATGGCTATTCGAATCATTCGCTGTGTGACCCACCTCATTTTACGTATTATGTGCCTTTAAACAATTATTTTATTTTTTAGTTTTTTTTTTCAGCTTCTACTCCTAATTTTCGAATTTGAAATTTAAAAGTATGGAAAATTTTAGACAAAAACCCAAAATTTGAGGTTTTTAAGACAATGTGAAGAATTGTGGAAAATATTTTTTGTGGATACGGTATTTAAAGGCACTTTCTGGATTTGGTGCAGAGTCTCGAAGCGATTGATTCTTATAGCCGATTGTTTTTTTTTTTTCAGAAAAAGACTATACACCCTTCACTTCTTTTTTCTTTTCATTATATTTTCCCACACTTTTATCTTTCTTTCTATATATATATATATAGTTTACTTTTCTCTTCATTCCCTCCTTTTTGCTCATTTTCAGCACATTCTTATCAACAATTATGGGCGTGGTGTGTCGACGGAATGCGAATCGCCGGTCGAATCCAAAAAATTCTTCGGAGGACCCCAACCGACCGCCGAACAATCGCCATTTCTTTTCGACAAAGTAATTTCGGTGTTCGCCGCATGAAAACGTCCGATGTTTCTCTATTTTTTCTCTAATCAAACCTATTTCAAATACTTACAAGATGTTTAAAGGAGCATTGCCAAAAATTTGTGTGTGCGTGTCATTTGTTTCAATTCCTTGCTCCTTTAAGCTCAATTTTATTGTTTTATATTTTTCTCAATTTCTCAAATGGCCATTATAATTC
Source organism: Caenorhabditis bovis (assembly GCA_902829315.1). Lineage (NCBI taxonomy): Eukaryota > Metazoa > Nematoda > Chromadorea > Rhabditida > Rhabditidae > Caenorhabditis > Caenorhabditis bovis. The sequence continues at coordinate 2,047,059 of CADEPM010000008.1, forward strand.
AGGCCAAAGAAATGCTTCAAATGTACCCGAAGAAGCTCGACACTCGCCAAATTGATATGGAACTTCGCCGCAAACTTCGAATGGAGAAGGTGAAAGCCGATCTTCTGAAGCAGCCGAAGGAAGGCGAGAAGCCGCGAAACTCGTAAGTGTCTTCAACAAATTTCGAATGGGTAAAAATAAATGAAGTTTTGTTCCAAAATTTCGCCATTGTTATATCCAAAAATGTAATGTTTTTGGAATCAAAATTGAATGCAGTCCAATTTTTCTCGAAAAAAATTACTAGGAAAATTTTCGAAATTGTTGACCGAGATCATTGACTAGTATACCTTCTCTCACTAGTTGCGTCTCTCCGTCTCTCTGCCATCCACTCTCCCGAGGGGGGGGGGGCGCTATTCTTAACCACCACTCGGCACCGTCGCTTTCGGCCTGCTTAGTATAGTGGTTAGTACTCCACGTTGTGGCCGTGGCGACGCTGGTTCGATTCCAGCAGCAGGCATCTATTTTTTTGTTTTTTTTTTTGCAGGTACGTCGGAAGCGTTCCTCCACGAAGTCCACCACCGGTGATTGTTAAATCGGATGGCGAAGAGCTTGACGATGAGGAGGAGGAGGATGACGAAGATGAGGAAGAGTGCGAATCATCGGAGGAGGGTTCCGACTTCGAGACGTTCAAACCGAAGCCGCGCGGTGGAGTTGTGATTGCTTCGGTGAAAAGGGATGATGGAGGTAATCTAGAGATGTTAATGCCAAATGAACCATTCAAAAAATTTGTGTTTTTGCAAGAACTATGTGGATAATTTGAAAATTGTGGTCGATAACCAACTGTAGTGCACCTAATGCTTATATACTAACCAGGAGAAATTTTAGCGATTTTGCCGATTCCTGCCAACATGATGGCTCCGTCAGCCAAAGGAAAAGAGTATCAAGTGAAACAGACGAGTACCGTTATCCAAAACACGCCAGGTATTGTTTCTAACCGATTCAGTTGGGTTGGGTTCGTTGTAGACTAACTAGGAGAATGGCTTAAATGAGTATCGCAACTAACTGACATAATTTAAGAGAAAGTCGCTCCGGTTGCTGAAACATCGGCGAAATATTTGGTGACAGTCGCCGAGCTGAAAATCAAGCCGCCGCAAAGTGAGGAGCAACTCAAAGATCAGCTCAAATCGGAGCCGATGCATTCGGAGGAACCCAAGTGAGTCGATATGTTGCTATAAAAATTGATGATTCAAAGTTATATGAGGGATTGCAATTTTTTAAGAGAAATTTCCAGAATTTGTTGTTAATTTTCCAATTTTCCTTAACTTTTTCTTGAATTCTGCGATCCCTTTAATTTGTTTTCTTGAAATCGTTGACGTCTGACGATTCAGAAGCTCTCAAACCAACTTGTTGTTCCGTCCATCGGCCTATATGGCTTCGGACCTTTACAAGCGGATCAATGCGTCAGTTTTTTCTTTCAAATTGCTTGTGGTACTATGCAGATTGCTGAAAATAACAAGATTAGCAAATTATTTGAGGATTCTTTTTTAAATCTCGAAAATCTGCCTAGTGCCATGGGTAATTCTATCGAATTGGTTTCTTTTTTTTGGGGTGTTGTTTTTGTGCTCGCCGTTTAATTTTTCTTTTTTTGCACATTTCTCAATTTTGGTTTCATTTTGGCTTCTGTTGGGCTGAATTCTAATGCTTTCTCGTGGACTTGCAGAAAAGAATCCGAGGGTAAAGAGACGTGGGAAACGGCGGCGGCTTACATTCGGCGAAAGAATCGCGAGCGACGCATCCGGAATCGAACGATCGGAACCGCCGAGGAAGCGTATAGGTATTTTTTTTTAGACACAATTTAGTTAGTGATGATGGCTTGTCTTGTCTTCTTTTTTTTTACTTTGGTTGATTTCCGATTGTCATTTTCATTTTTTGACGTTTATTGAACGGAATTGAACAAAATTGATTTCAGTAGGTAGGCAAATTTTGCGATTTTGTTTCGATTCGATTCAATAAACTAATAGGGTCTGAATTTATTGGGAAATTTTCATTTTTCAGAGCATTGGAGCGACCATCAATTGAGCGGGTTGAAGGTGAGAAAATTTTTTTTTAACTGTTCGATTTTGTGTCATCATTTTGATTTTACTATTATTATAAAAATTATCAAATTTAGAATTAAAAAAAACTTGTTAATTTAAGATTTTTCAAAATTTCAAAATTTTCGCTGAACTGATCGTTTTATTTTTCAAGATCGCGCGTTTTCGCCGGCTTCTTCTGATCCATTCTACTCCCATCATTCAACGAACACTAGCGGACCATCATCGGTACTCGGCTACGTTCGCCCAAGATACCACGACGACAGCTACCGTACGCCGCGAGACGACTATCGTCCACTGTCGCCAACTTCGAGATATGTAAGTCGGCCCATTTATACACGTATTAGAAACAATTTATAACTATCATCATTTGAATACACCGCTATATAATTTGTCTTTTTTTTCCTTCTTGGTTCGTTTTGGCAGTTTCACTTCAATAACTAATTCTCCGTGTTTTTTACACTGCCTAATCGGGTTTGAACCCGAACTGAACACACACACACACGCACACAACGATTGGCTAAACGGCCGCCTTCGTCTTCTTCTTCTCATTCTTCTTCTCCCTCGTCATTCCCTCGCTTCGGCATTGTTTCGTTCGCGGGTGTGCGAGACATTCATTTTTTGGTGAGAAGGGAGGCGGAAGAAGCTGAAGAAGAAGAAGAAGATGCTGATTTACAATTCCGATTGGGTATGTTTATATTGGTCGCGGTGTTGTGTAAATATTGTGTTCGTTACAGTACCCCTTTGATTTTTTTTGGTTTGGGGGGTCTTCTAGCGGAGAATTTAATTTGTCGTTTTTGAGAATTGAGAACTGTATTGATTTCTCAAAATATCGAGGTTTAGCATAATTGAGGTCAAATCGCTCTAATCTTCAATTTTCGATTTTTTTTCAGTCGGCAGCCGTCTCCCGCGATGAACGAAAATCGCAATCGCATGATCAATATGAGTCGACGAGGTTCGTTTTTGTATTTTTTTTTTCTGATGGCCACAATCTGAAGCATTGCGAAGCCCCGAAATAAGCGCCACCGAATATTTCCGGTGTTTCGGAGAGCGGGTGCATAAATTTGGCGTGTTTGATGAACCGCCGACCGGATACTCTAATCCGATTAGTGTTTACAAGCACGTTTTGTCGCACACACACACACAAAAGAGCTCAAAACATTAACGCCAAAAAAAGAGCGTTCGGCGGTGGTCTTGATGCGCTCGGTGAGCTTCAGACTCAGGTCAATTATACGAATTATATGTTGATAATTGGTATAATTAATTGGCTCCAATTTTCAGACCCTCGTATGATCGAAGCTATATAACGTCTTCGAATGCCAGTCCGAGTTACGCTAGGAAATTTGAAGAGGTGCGTTTTGTTTTGATTTCGCGCCGAAAATGACCATTTGATATCCAGCTTTTCCGTAATCTTCCTTCAACCAAATTATGATCATTAACGGCAAGTTGAGATATCGTATTGTGAATCAATATCGTGATATTTTGTCTGAATATTATAGAATTAATATATTTATTTTTTTAACCAATTCGAGAAGAATAATTGTTGCAGCCGTCTTCTGCTCTCAACTCTTGGGCGCATGATAGGAAATTCGAGGTGTACAAAACTCGCGCCGAACGCGACGCCGAGCGCAACACATATCATCCTTCATCGTGGGTCCCGCCGCGAAAAGCCTCGTTCAGCTATTGCATTGTTACAGCAACACTACGAGCTCATACCGTCCGTCAACATATTATTCAACGGCTAGTGACCGACCCGTTACTGGTTTGAGAAGGCCCGACGACTCGAATTACTACGGTGCAAGTCGTTACGATGGTAGATCAAGTGGGTTACGGTAGTCGAGTGGTGGTAGAAATTGAGATTTTTTTTTCAGCAACGCCGAGTAATGATCATTATTCTATTACAACCGCGTTGGCTGATAATCAAGCATCAAGCATTAATAATAGGTTCGTTCGTTTTGATTTATTCGAATCAAAGAACTGTTGGCCAAAATTTTTGAATTACCCTCATATAAAGCTTATCATTGAAGCAAAACCGGATTTTTTTGGCTGGCAGTGTAAAATGGAAGGTTGCGAACATTAAGCAAAGTGTTCTTGTTCAAGACAAATTTGATTGTATACATTATTTGGAATGGAAATGATTATTAAAACAAATGAGATTCCAATTTCTAAAGTTGTCATGAACTAGTCTGATTTGGGATTTTCCTCCAATCATTCGAAGCTAACCATGTAAAAAATGTGAATTTTCGATTTCCAGTAGAAATTTTGCATTTTGTGCACATTTTGTCTTAAATTGGCTTGAATTTGAACTATTCACTATAAACTCAAAGTTTGGCGGTTTTTCAAAAGTTTTAGCCGAAAACAGAATACAAATATACATTCGTTACGAACTTTTCCGAAATTTGGCAAAATTTGCAGATTCCGCCCAACTGCTCGCCGAGTCGCCAGCGCAATGACGGAGGCCGACAAGCGTGCTTACCATCGTAGTCGATCGATGGATCGCAACAAGGTTGACTATGACTATCAATCGGGACTCACCAATCGTCTCACCACACCGGAAGTTGGTGGCAACGATTATTCGTATGTGAATTATCATGACTCATCATCGGGCCGAACCAACGCCAATTTCGACAAAGATGGCCGTCCGAGGAGTATTCTGAAGAATAAGCAGGTAAATTGGAGAACGAGTTGTTTAACCGATGAGGAATGACCCGCTCTGATCCCGCGACCCTGCTAGGCTTCAAACCCCTTTGCTCTAACTATTTCAGAGCGCCGAGACGGAACCACGCGGCTCGACAGCCGGCGAATCGTCGTCATATGAGCCGAGCGGAGTGAGATCGGTTAGTACTTATTTTTTATTCCAATTGAGAGGGCGGCGGGGGGGGGTTTGATTTGTGCGCAGGAACCACTTCTCGCATGACCATCAATTTCTATCACACAATCCCTCGCATGTCAATTTGCTCTACAGGTATTCGAGCGCCTTCGACGCCATTTGTCATTGGAGAAGAGCGTCTCACCGCAAAGACAGGTGTGTATTCGAGCATGGGTGTTTCTTTAGGGCATTTCATTTCGTTGTTTTTATTTTTTCATGGTGTTTCCTCATTAAACGTGATAATTTTTATAATAGACTGCTTATTATGGAGGAAGATCCAGGGTATGTATATAAACCGAGATATATAGAGAATAATAATAATAATTATTATTGTTTAGTTGCTCACAGAATAAGTTTTTTTTTGAGTGTTTTCTGCCAACTCATTTTCTTTCACAATTAATTCGCGTTTTCTTTTTTGGGTCTCACAATTTTGGTTCTTCGAAATTTCCGTTCTGAATTTTCATTCAATCGATAATATTTTAGGTGGCTTCTGTTGGACCGCATGGTCGAGGAATTGCGGATTCTCAAGCTTCTGCTATTGACTCGAGTAAGATATTTTTTTATTGAAAAATAAATTGAAAATCAATTCATTCTCACTAATTTCAGGTCAAAAGAAGAAGCGTTCGCTGCTTTCTTTCAATCGCCGAAAAACCAGCGAGGTTCGTATGGGAGCTGATGGCAAATTGATAACCAATGGGTAATAAAAAAATAATTATCAATGAATTGCCCTAATTACTATAATTATAGCTATGAGGAAAGCAGAGATTTTAAGCGTCCAAGTTCGCCTATTGATCGAATCAAATCGTTGTTCCGAAAAAACGACACCCCATCGCATTCCGATTATTATGGCGCAGGATCTTCAAGGTGAGCTCATAAGCGAAATGCATATTGAAGAAGCTTTTCTTTTAGATATACATCCTCAAATCCAACAAGTTCATCACGGGAGCCGTATGTTGCACAATATAGGAAGTACCCAGGTCAATTTCATTTTTTTTTTTGAGTAATTTCAATTTTCGGTTTTCGTCTTTTTTTTTCAAGCCAAAATTTCTCATTAAAATGGCAACAGAGAAAAGAATTATAATTGAATATAATTCGAATGAAATCAATATTTTAGGCTCGTCTTCTCGAGACCCGACGACAACGCTGAATCGCTATAGCTACACTCCTGGATTAAGCGAACAGCGACGTCATTGGTACGACGATCCAAATATTTATTAAATCCTACTCATTTGCTCTTCATATCTTCCATATAAGCTCATAATGTAAATATGAAGGCCATCCCTCAAAAAATTCTCTAATTATCAACCAACTATGTTTTATAATATTCAGTTCAAAAATTTGCCGAGTTCTTCTAGTCACGTTGTAATTAAACTTCTTCTAATATTTTCATTCTCTAAATTGTTTTTTTTTTCATCTATTCAATGCATGGGTTGAGCATTGATAGTCATCGCCATGTGCTCGAATTGATTGTTTTATTGTGTACCCGTGATAAATGAATATCAATTATATACATTCATTTATTTATTGATTTAAGCATTTTTTGGGGCATGATTATTTCGAGATTATCCAGTGGTTCCGCGAAGGAATGTGTGTGACTCAGTACCTCCATGTCCATATCCTTTCGGACCGAACAGCGCCCCGTAGCAACGGTTACAGTATGGTTTTCCCTCGTGCTGAAATGTGGTACGATCGTTTTCAAATGTTTAAAGGAGCATACAGTACCTCGGAATGACTCCCGGCGGATAATGTTTTGCCGCAGGTTTTGTTATAGCATTTAAGACACGGGCGGTGCCAATCCTTTCCGAGCGATGAAACGCGTTCGGCTGAAATTCTCGAGTTGGAAGGGAATCATTGATTTGATTTTCGAATTGCATTTTTTTCCCCATGGAAATAAAATAATGAAAATGTCCGCAGATGCATTTTGATTTAGGCTATCGGTTTCGAGAGAATTAATTTTCATCCAGCTGTCGAAACTTGGAAAAAAAAATTCTGAAAAAATTCGCGCTTTAAAAAATCTGCGCGATTTTTGAAATTCGCGAAAACATCAAAAACGATTTAGTCGTCATTCGAATTTCCCAAAAAATTGGCATTTCTTCAAGATCACATATATTTTCGTTGGTTTATTTAAAGAAATGTTTTCAGAAAGAAAAAAGACACGTTGAAAAACTCACCGAAATAGACTGGTTTACTGCAATTTGGGCAATTTGGCATTTTCTGAAAGAATTATTGAATGAATGAAGAAGAATAAAATGATGAAAAGACAGGGAAAAAAAAGAACACATGTTCGATAAGAAAATGTGAAGTGCGACATCGAATTGACGGGGGGGGGGGTTTAAGTAGTGCTGTATTTGAGAAATGAGTCATCTCATTTTTTTTCCTTCAAAAGAACCCCCCCCCTCCCATATTAAGTCAACAAACAAACGCATAAATTGTGGAACCCCCCACTCCCTCTCAGTCGGTCGGGTCAGCCACACTAAATACTATCAAATTTGGGTCAATTATGTGAAACATAGAATTTGCAGGAATTTGGCGAGAATTGTTTCCTTTTATAGTGGATCGGATTATTGGATAAAAAATTGGCGTGGTGTCATGTTACGAGATTTGTTATGAATGAAAGATAAACAGAGGTTAATGCATTTTTGAGCACAACAATTTTTGGCCGAGGTGAGCACAGAGCAATTTGGCTTCGTCTATAAGCATTGATGAAATAATGAAAAGAGTTAAAATTGAAGGAATGAAACAGTAGATTTAAATTCGTGACAAAAATATCAGAAATATTGGTGAATAATCAAAAATCGATAAGAATCTTAAAAATTTGGAAAATTTCTTTTGATAAGAATTATTTTTTTGTGAATTGGGGAATTGATATTTCCGATGAATCAGTGGATGAATTCTGGCGAAATGTTGCTAATTTTATTTTCTGCAAAATGCAAAAAAATATGATTTTATTTAAAAACTATTATTATTGAAGCGGTACAATGAAAATGTGGGCAATAAATGGAGAGAAAATGTTTTTTTCTGGCTCAAATAACAAAATATAAAAATCGGAATGTTGTTTTTGAGCGGCGCAAAACAAACAAACAAAACGCCAAATTGAAAACAAGCATTATTTTTGGGTTAAAATTTCTGATTAAAATATGGATATTTGAGTGATCGCGTAACTAAAGCCCTATCGGACTCGGTGACGATCCAATAATGATCCGTCGGATCTGATTGGATTCGATTAATCAGATCACTCTAACAAATGTTTGAAAAAAAAGCATAGAACAAATTTTGTACTTTCTAGAAAGCTCTTCCCATTATTGTAAGGTGATTATCAAGCTTCTGGTGTACTGTGGATGAAGTCTTACCAATTCAGTCGGGTCAGTGGATTGACCAACGAATTGGAGTCAGCAGCTTTTTTCGATCAATGCCAATATTTTTATTAACTGAATTGGAATTACATTAAAATGGATCTGATTAAATCGGACCATCATTATTTCTGGCGTCCATTTCATCGTGGTCTCTCCTAGGAACATCGTCGTCGTAATTGGGTCTCGCCACATGAGTGTCGATTTACGCGCGGTGGATTTTTACGCCACTTTGTTAATTGTCCGTGTGGAGTACACAAAGTGAGTTCGGTCGCCTCAAGACCATTTCGGGGGCATTTAGCCAATTTGTGTCACGATATCGACAACACCATTCTACTGTTTTAGACGGGCCACATGTTGGACCAATTTCAGAGTTGAAAATATTTTAAGGTGCCAAAATGGAACCCCACAAATCGGATTATTCTGTGGCGGAATCGCCCATGATTTTGAGAGAATTCGGTTCTTCCTGGTTTTGGCATCGACGCGTTCTATAAGTTTTGAAGAGATAGAGGGAGAGAGAGAGAGAGACCCAACCAGCTCTGCACCTTCTGGAGATTTGCTCGTCGAGAGTGCTGTCAATGCCTACCAATCATCCCTGCTATCGTGCGCATTCGAGAATTTAGCAGCGATTGGCTCCAGATTTGAATGAGAATTTTCATTTTGACTAATTTAAGTCCAGTATTTTCCGCAATTGACTTCAGGGGAGATTGATCCCGACGCAACCAGGACTGTTCGTCCAACGACAATTTTCACGATAAATTTTTTCATAATATTTAATTCGAAATATAAATATAGTCGGCGTCCGGCGAGTGCTGTACGCGGGTAGATTTACGCGCATGCGCCTTGAAAAGGTCTCGCCACGCGTGAATGCTTATTTTGCTGTTTTCACGCGAACTGCTTCATTTTTCTTGATGAGTTTCGCATCTCCTTGAATTTTCAACGTCGTTCGATTTAAAAATTATCAAACTGACCCATAAAATGCGAAATAACGAGTTAGTCCGTGCGAGACCATTTCGAAAGACGCATGCGCGTAAATCTACCCGTGTACAGCAGTCGCCGGACGCTGACTATATATTATTTTCACGATATTCATGAAATTTCACATCAAATTCCAACTGTGTTATTTTAATGAATTTTTTATTCAACAAAAATTTGAGAACTAATTACCAAATTGATGGCCGTTATTGAGGATTTTCCGGTTCTTTCGCAATTTAAAAAAAAAATCGAAAATCCCATTGTAGTGTAGTCCTAATACGGACCATTTCTCTATTGGACGTCCATTTTTCTTTGAGCTGTCGCAGCGATACCATTTTTGGTACATTGTTGGATATAACGCAAATATATGATATGACATCAGTTAATGATTATTCTGCGTGATCGAGTTGTGCCAAAATATTGCAATAATCATTTTTTATTCAAAATCTTCAAATAAAAGTAAATAAATAAAATTCACGTATTGCTTATTAATTGAATTTGTGACCCGTCGGTGCTCCATTTTTGACAATATAAAACGATCGGGCAAACTCGGATCGCAATCAAAACCTCCCAGTAATCAAAGTATGCTGAATTCGAATCTCATCGTTCTGTTCGGATTGATCGTGGCTGCATCGGCTGTTCCGCATTTCGAGCGGAAAGCCGCTGCCGCTGGCGATGCTGCCGGTGCAAAAGAGAACCTCGAAGACTATTACAAGATAATTGACGACGACAAGCTGACGATTGGCGAGGTTGAAGAAGCCCTTAAGAAGTTGGCGATTGAGCGCGGCCACAAGGTTGAATAATGATTAAAACTCAATTTGGACGACTAAAATTTAGGAAGCATTGGAGAAATTCATGGTGAAAGCCGCCGAGGCGAAGGCCAAGATCATCACTGACGTCGACAAGTTCATCAGCAACCTGTCGGCGGTCCATAAAGAAGTGCTCTCCATCCTTGACGATAAGACGAAGAAGTTCGCCGAGCGCGACCAGCAATTCGTGGACCTCTCGAAGAAGTATCCGAGAGAAGTGATGGTGTTCCAGGCCATCTTCGGAGCCGCTGCAACTCCATATGGAGATCTCGTTTCTCAGAGGAAGGGCAAAGCCTTCTTCAAAAAGCTGGTTCAGAAGTACGCCGAACACATTTAAAGAGAAATTGTCAATGTTATGTCAACTTGTTGGTTCTCCTCTAATGAATTTATTTTTTTTATTTCTTATTTTATATACATTCATTGATCAAAGCGATATCCTCTGTTGTGGAGGACTGTTTTCAAGAACTCGATTCCTCTCTGCGCTTCTTGCGTCAATTTTTCGCCGCCCAACTGAAAATGGGAGTTGATGTATTTGATGATCAAGCCGAATCAACTCACAAGAACAATATGGTTGTCGTGCTCGTCGAGCTCATCTCTTGGCTCTTCTTTAACAATCTTGCACCGCAAACTCGGTTTTCCGAGGATCAGTGCAGCGAAGAATTTGTAGTGCGATTCGATGTCAACGAGCATGTATTGAGCGATTCCTTCATCGTAAATCTGAAGCGGAAAAACGATTGAATAAGAAACACTTAAAATTCAAAAAAATTGTAGACGAAATAATTATGCAAAGCGATTTTGAGAACTCGATTTTCAAATTTTCAAAAAAAATTGTCTGCAACAAATTCGCTCCATCGCACAGTATTTTTATAATGAGAAAATTCAAATTTTTTTGATTTATGGCGATTTTAGCAAAAAAAGGTTTTACTTGAATACTGGCGTCAATTTCCCATTCGTGATTCCATCTTTCGACAAAAAGAGCAAGTTTGTCGACATGAATATCGGGTATCGTTGGTCGAATCAATCGCGTCGAAACGTCCTTTTCGCGATTCATCTGCAATCGAGAAATGCGTTAAAACTTTAGAAAGGAGGCCACGAGTCGAATGTTTTTGGATATACATATTTCGAAATAAAATTTTAACAAAAAAAAAACACTAATACGAAATTTCGCATGACAAGCAAAACGCAGATAATAAAACAAGTGAAAAAAAAATAGAAGGAAGACGATTGGAGAAGTGGTGAGATTATCAGACGACGATAAACGCGAAGCGATTTCTTTCGGTTTGACGCGTAACAGGTCAACCATTCGTCTGGCGGCGTTTTGAATTTGCGAATCCAGTTTTGTCGTCACCCGATTTGATTCGCATTTGCGGATTTCGTTCAATTGATTAACGGAAGCAAAACAGAAGAGGCCGAACGAATAATAAACAATTGCACAATGAGTCACTCAGTGGGTCGAGTTGCGAAATTGTATTACAACGGAAGCGAAAAAGTGCAAATGCATTTTTTTTCTCAAAGAATAATTTCACATCGAATTTTGATCAAAATTACTCAGGCAAATCAAATAATAATAATGTCTTATCAGACTTTCTAAAATTTATTGAGCAAGTTCTAAATTATCTCAATAAATTTTGAAATCTTATAATAATTTCTAAAGTTGATTGAGAAAAATCTAAAATATTATCGAGACACGTTAGTTTCTCAAAGAATCCCAAAATATTTTATTCGATTTACGTGAGAGTTTGCTCGAAGGAAAATAGCTTCTCTTAGTTTTTCGAATTAATTTTTAGCAAGTTGTTCTCAATAAAAAATGGAAATTCTTGCATGTACCATTGAATGTTATGTTTTAAGTACTCATCTGCGGACAATTTACTCGCTTAAATCGTAGGCGTCGAATCTTGAGTAGCGCAACAATTTAAAAAAAAAAAACCAACAAACACTTGAGAAAATGGGGATAGTTGAAAATTTGCGACGAACAACATTGAGAAGAAGCTGACCTACCCCGATATAGTCGTGGAATCGCGTTGTCATTGTCGCGGATTATAAACCAAATATGGTGTGGAACAATGCCATCAAAAATTTATGAATGTTTGTTTCGTTGTTTGTTTGTAATCGGCTTATGCGTGAGGAGATCCACTAGGCGTTTTTTTTTTGCAAAAAAAATAGTAGGCAACAAAAATTGACAAGTTTACAACACAACACAAAAAAACCTAATAGTAACGTGTGTTGGCGGGGGTTCAAAAATGAGCAAATTGAATAGAAAAGAGAGCGACGGAATGAAGGAGCGCCTCGGAGTATAGTACATGCGCAAACAGAATTCGCGTCGACTGGCAGAAACGAATTGGGGGGCACAGAAACCAACGATTGGACCGGAGGGTTTTGTTGTCGAATGTTTGATTCAACTTTTACCAATTTGCATCCAAATTCGGAGACAAGAAGCACAAAGTTCAATTCTTTTTCTTTACAGATATGCAAATTTTGCGACGCAATGCGATTTGTGAAGACTTGCACTTTTTTTTGCCCACAAAATATTCTTGTGTTCACCTTTTTTTGTTTAGTTTATAAATTTTTCGAATTCGCTTTCTCCAGTTCTGCCCGAAATTGAAATAATGTACATACATATTGTGGAAAATTGAGAAATGTGAAAAACTGCAGCGATATCCAATGTATTGTGTGCATACACCGAGTCGCACAGTTCAATTTGAGCTACAGTAATCTCAACTAAAAATTATTTAATAAATTATTATTATTTTATTTTTTTTCTGTATTTTCTTGGCGAGTTTATGATTTTATGTATACTGTTATTGTTTTATATAAAAAGAAACTATCAATAATTAATTAAATAATTTTCTGTTGGGATTACTGTAGATGGAGATGTGCGACTCGGCGTACGCACACAATACATTGGATATCGCTGCAGCTTCTCAGATTCCTCATTTTTTCACAATAGGTTCAACTCCATTTTTCTGATTTTTATGTTTTTGTCGACTTCAAACCACTCGGACAAACTAAATTCAAAAATAATAATTGGCTAGGTGCCAATGCGGCTACGCGAGATTGCGTACATTGCATTAAAGCGCATTTAATATTAAATTTAAATCGACACTAATTCCGCGAATTTGATGGTCCCGCCTCCTTCATGTGGTTTGGCACGGCTAATACTGTAATCATCGATATCTCGAGAATGTCGAGCTCAAGCTACTTTGTTGCTGAGACACCTCAAACTCTGCACAGAGCTCCCACTTTTAAGACTCTGCTGAAAATCTCTGCATTTCCGATTCTCAAACAAATTGCTTTTCGAAGTTTAGCGAAAAGCTGAAATCTCGGCGGCACCAAAAATTGGTCGATGTTCGAAAATCGGTTTGTTGAATTTGTTCAAAATTGAAGAATTGCGAGCACAAAAAAAATGTCGGTGGACAACAACAATAATGCCCATATTTGTGTGAATTCATATGTATATATGATTGTGCCATTTCCGCACGAGACCGGATTCTGTGTAAACATAAGAGTTCAACGATTTCCAAATAAGCAATGTCTATCAACGAGATTGTCTTGCTTGGGGAAAATCAGACGAATGATAGGAGGGTCCGAAGACCCTCTGGGAAATCTTCGGCCATGCCAAATATCTTGGCAAATCTGTTTTCGTTTGATTTTCAGCGGTTTCTTTAAACTGACATTTTTTTCCATTTTCCAAAGACGAACAAAATATTAATATTTTAACAGTTTCCCACATGTGCCTTTAAACAGCTATCGCAATTTCTAGCTAAGCCCTAAATAATATTACGTAATCAGTATTGCTTTTCTCTCCATATTTAAAAAATGATCTACCATTGTGTTATCACTTGAATTGAGTCTCGCATGGAAAAACTATTCCATCAAATTCTGAAAATGCACATTTTTGAAATCTCAACAAAGAAACTATCAAAATTGCACTAAAAAACTAGTCTTTGAGTTTTTTTTGTTTTTTTTTTAATTCAAAAAATCAGCATAGTACCATAACAAAAGTATTGAATTGCAGTGTTGGTAGGAGGTCATTTCATTTTTTTAATGGGCATATTTATGCAGTAAAAAAAATTGTAAAAAAAATACACACAAGAAAATGCAACGGTTACTGTAATTAAATGATGAAGAACGCGGCGAGACCCATGAGACAATTTGTTGCCGAGGCCTTTAAACAATATTTAATATTTACAAAAATTTCATAAAATAAACGATAAAAAATATTTTTTTTTAATTTATACATCAACTTCGAAAGAATAGGGGGTACGGCAACGAATTGTCTCAAGGGTCCGAATAATTCCTGCAATAAAAATAGTAAAAAAAATTGCACATTTTTCCAATGACAATTCAAAAAAAGTGCAATGGGTACTGTAATTATATGAGGAAGAAATCTGTGAGATCCATTAGACAATTTGTTGCCATGCGTCTTTAATTTCTCGAAATTACGGTATTATAAATTTTTTCATTTGATTCAAATTTTCCATTCAATTTTTTTTCGTTTATTTTATTTTAATTTTAAAGGCATCGGAAACCAATTGATGTGTAATTTTTACAATTTTTTATTGCCTGATTAACTTCTTAAATCATCAATTAAACGCCAAATTCGTCCATCCACGACGACATTTTTTTTATTGTTTGGAAATTAAACATTCAAATCTTTTCGCATATCACTGATTCATGCTTAATCTATGTATTAATGCCAAGAAATTAAAATTCGTTTCCTTTCATTACAGACAAATTGAGAAGCTTATAATACTTCTTCAGCGGCCAATGAATTTCAAAAAGAAATGCTTCAAACATCTGCTATCGATTTGTGAGGGAAATTGAGTGATTGCTTATTATTTTTTGAGAAATTCTCAGAAAAAAAAAACGCTGCCCGCAAAATGCTTATTCTATTATACAACCTTATCATTTACATAGTAACTTAGTCGGTTCATTCTTCGCCTTTTGAGGCTCGATCCAAGTTTTTGGGTCCTTGGCTTGAGTGGACCACCACGTTGCTCCATCAGCTCATATTCTAATAAGCGAATGAATTAGAAGAAATCGGATCTCGAAATTAGTGTTTATTTTGATTTTTTGGCTCGTCCGCTCAATAACATCCTCCGTGTGCCTTTTTCAGCTACCAATAAACTTTCAATTTTTTTTTCGAGGGAAAAAAAAAACTCGCTTCTCATATTTCAATTCGCCTTCTTATATTTTTTTTCGTCTGAGCTCATTTGCCATTTGCGGAAGCCGAAAAGTTAGTTTCGTGCTGGTCGCTATTCATAAATCAACAGCATCGAAGTTGACGGGCAAAAACGAGCACGACGACGAAGACGTCGAAGCTTCCCATTTGCTCGTTGCGTTCTTTTTTTGTAATTCCTCGATCTTTTTCCCCACACCAAGTTTAGTTTTTACAAAAAAGAAGAATGAGGAAAACAAAAACAAAAACATGCAAATAGGCCTCAAATCGCCATAAATGGTCGAGTTTTGAATTTTTCCAATTTCGGTTGATAGTCGAGTGTTCAGTAGCGTTGAATTATTTTTATACATAGAATACAGGGACTAAATCAATTTTTTTTTGATATTTTTGGACCCGATTGCTAATTTGATGGACCCCTCTGGTAACTCAAAACCAATCGGATCCTAATTGCACAAATTTTACAAACCAATCCGAAAAAAATGAAATATACGAAATAATACAAATCTGATCCGACAAACCACCAATTGGATTCAAAAATATCCAAAAGATCATTCGGATCAGACACACTTACAGCCTTATCCGCAGAATTATTTCCTATTGGATTTGGTTGCTTCGGAGGTAAATTATGTCGCATCCGATTGGATTTGAGTGACCAGATCCCAATTTGCTGTATCAGATTCACTGTGCATTGAAAAATGGATCAGTTTTCCAATTTTGATCCATATTTCATCAATTTTCAACTGTTTTTTTTTTCGTCCAATTCTCAAAATTGGCCGAAATTTTTCAAAATTTCATCCATTTCCAACGTATCGAATCATTTCGTATCCGTTTGTTATCATTTCTGCAATACTGTAAATTGATTAAAAAAGAATATTTCAAATTTCGAAAAGTGATTTTCTACGAGCCAATAAAATGCTCACCAGGGAAGTCTTTTTGCTGTCCGTCTTAAAATTTTTAAAAATTTTTGCATACAAATTATATAGAAAATTTCCAATCGAATCAACTTGGTCCCTTGTCAGTAGTATGAAAAAGTTTGAAATAATTCACAAAATTTGTTCAATTTAATCTATCGAATTTTCTTGATCGAAATTTGGGACCCATCCGTGTGTCCGCTGATCATAACCATGAGCCAGACCGATTTTTTCGATCCGATTCGATCCGAGGGATCTTGATACGATCATTTGATTCCAGATTCCTCCAATTCGGTCCTGGTGCTCCTGAGCTATTCCGCGGCAACGGGCCCGAAACTCGGAGAGACATCTGTTCCCCTGCGGGCACCAATTTGTGATAACCATTTTTTTCGGGGAATTCGTTGATTGATCAAATTCTCATATCAACACATCTCAATAGTTTGATAAGTTTTGGTAGATCCTCTGTCCCCGAATTCCATATAAGGCAAGCAACAAGCAACCGAAATAGTCTAGCCTCACCCTCCCATCGATGGTTCGGGTCCCGGCATTTTCGCTTCAACACCCTATTTGGACTTTCCTGAAGTTTGAAACAACCCCATAAATTCGAGAAAAGTGAGCAACCGTTTAAAATCGCCTCGCTAGAAGACCCATCATCGAATTCTCTGATGCCATTCCGCTCACTTCTGCAGATAGTTCCATTCTTTTCCGGTTCCTCGAATTCTTTATAACAAAAACAATATATATTCTGTTAGAATCATGAATAATTCCGACGGCACATGACATCAAATGATTGCTTAAATGTCAACGAGCGCCAAACTCGATGAAATTCGAAACCTATATACATACAAATGAACTTTTTTTTTTGAAACACATTTTTCAGTTTTGTTTTGTTGTTTTTTCTACCCCCCTCTGACGTTTTTAGTGGGGCGGGTTCAAACGAGTTTTGGAAAAGAAAAAATAGAGCACAGGAGCGAGTGATTAATAGCCGTTTTTGAGTTGAAAAAAAACGACTCGAAGGAGATGAACACGGAAGAAAACAAAAAGACTCTAGTCACCATTATAGTTTTTTTTTAAATAGAATTTTAGAATTTTCTTGCTGCCTATTCAATTCTTCCTAAATCCGACAACTCATTTTTCTATTATTCCGATGAATTTTGGAATAGCACCTCATCAAATGCTGGCGTACCTGCTCGAAGCTTCTCATTCAACACCTCAGATTAATAAAAATATATTCGTATTATGGATTATCCTGTCTAAAAATTCTCAGACACGATTCACTTTTTTTGTTGATGGAAAACAAACGTTGTCTTAAATAACTTTTTTTGAAATTTGAGAAAATTTGAGAAAATTTTGAATTGCGCGGGGCTCCCGCAAAATAAAGTGCGCGTTTTCTTCGGCATTTGTCGCTTTTTTTGAAGCAGGCATAAAACTCAAAATTCATTTTACAAATTATTCTTTTTCTCATTGCGATGCTTCAAAATTCGCTTTTTAGAAATTTTCCACACGAGACCTGTTAGGCGGCAATTCAAATGATAAATAAATGACACCACAAAGGGTGTATATAAAATAATAGAAAATTGGCAATTTGGCAGTCAATTTGCTCGAAAATCAATCCGCTTTCTTTATTTTGAACACAACCAAACAATATTTGCAATTGATTAAATAATTAGGCGCTTATATAAATTACCATTTAATTGCACCAATTTCCAGTGACATCAGTCCCCCTCTAGAAGGCTTTGAAATTGATCTGCATAATATTCATGCCTTATATGGATATTCAGATTTTTTTTTAAGACAAAGCTAAGGCCTATATATAAAGAGCGGTTGTCTATGTCGTTAGACGCGTTGCGGCAGGCGTGCGGTCGAATTAGTCATTTTGCAAATCGCGGAAAATCTCTATTTGACACCAACCGGTCCCGGTTAATCCGGAATGAATTTCAGATATCATGGCAATAAGAAAAATAAGAGACCGCACGCGACACGCAACGCGCGACACTTCAAGGTCCTACAACGACAAATTCGGCTCGTCGCTATTTTTCTTTTGAGAAACCCACTATTCTACATTTCGCTATGGTCTCGCACGCCGCGACTCAGAATCGCATCAAGAACAAATTGAGCATTATCATCGTGACGGGACCATAATGCCTCTGTCCACTATTGAGCTTCTTCGCGCAGCCACATGACCAACGTCATTCATCGAGTACAGTAGATTTATTTGCGGGCACACTTCAACTCGATCTCGTCACACCCACACAAACACACATTGTAGGAATTGTGAGAAAACCCCCAAAGTGTTAACAATTATTCTAATGGAACAACCGGCGGACCATTAAATTCCACCCCCCCCCCATGTGTGTGTGTGTGTGTGTGTGTGTGAAATTTCCTCATAAAACTTCCATTTCCGGGAGACAGCGCGAAATTTGTTAGTAGGTGGTCCATTTAAAGAGTGAGACCCTTCAACTTTTTTTCTTTTTGCTTCTAATTTTGCGACACCCGGCCGCGTTTAATTACGCCACGAGTTTTATGTATTCAATTTCAGCAAATCACCGATCTTCTCTCGCCCCCTTCCCCCTTCTCCCCCCTCTAACGTCATTGATGTGCTCTTTTTTTTCTTTTTTGTTGCTCTCAAGACCAAAAAAAAATGAAGGTGAGGAGCAGGGGCGAACATTTGATCTACCGTTTTGAAGAAAAAAAATTGAAAAATTAATTTATGTTTCAATCGATCAAAATCAGAAATTCCGCATTCCGGCTTTTCAAATAATTCGCCAACTGAGATTCTGAAAATTTGCGTCTAATTCGGTGTTTTTGTAGACTTTTGAAATTTTCGTTCTACAGGGCGAGAATTCTGCGCCAACAAAAATTACCATAAATGGGTCCAATTAATAATATCACCGAATGATCCTGAAGAGAGAATATTGCGAACCATACTCAACAAGAATTACTTGATTAAATCCACATTGCTTCAATTTCTCTTCAATGAAGCTTGATCTTCTTTTTTTCTCGCCGCTGCTGAAAGGCGATTGTTTAGGCCATCAGTTGATATTCCCAATGATTCTTCTCATAGAGCTGAAAATTTGAAATCATTATTTTTACCACCGCACAAAAAAATCAAGAGTATTCAAAAATTCAAAAAGTATTCAAATTTGAATTTAAAAATTTTGGGAAATCAAATTTGAATTTTAAAAATTATAATGAATTACAAACAATTTCTCGCGGTCGCTTATTTGCGGACTAGTTTTTCGTTTCACGGCCGCCGGCCGAGGTCTCCCGCATTGTCTTCCGCACGCATGGAAACCCAACGAGGTGGCATTCGCATATTCATGAGAGAGAGAGAGAGAGATGCCCCCCTTTAATATTTTCTGCTCAGTTTTTTTTTCTTTTGACACATTCCTATTTTTTCTCATTTGTTTTTTTTTTTCTGGAGGACCGCACCGAATTTTTTCAGTCTTCCAGACTTTCAAAAGACAAAACGCCGCCAGCAAATTGATATTTTTGAAGTACCGTTGCTATGATGGGGGACCACTACAATGATACCGTAATTGGAAAGTATTACGATATCCCCCGAGGCATCAGACTCTAAGCTTCCTAATCGAGTAATGATTACTGTAGATTACTGTATAAATTTCACGAAGCGAATGTCGTTTTTCAGCCTTGCCATTTTCGTTTTTACTGACTCAAACTCAAAATGAAACCATTTCTTTCCGATCCCGCCACTTCAAAGTAGATTTTCGAAGCCTACATACTACAACACCGTTTCGGATGTCGAAGAAGCTAGAGCTTCAACTATTTGCTCTTCCTGCTGAGCAATCGTCGATCAAAGTTAGACCGTCTCTTTGAAATGCTTTTTTTTTTCTTAAAATTGTGCAATTCCCTTTGGCACGCCGAACAATACACAATATTTGCGCAAACAAATCAAGTGGGCGGGATTCCACGTAGAGTCCACGTACATATATTTTATTTCGTGTACAGTCGGCGCGTGACCCGCCAGTAGATCAAAAATTGAACAATTGAACACCTATACTCTAGTTTAATCTAACAAGCTCTTCATCAAATTTAATCTTGTCTAAATTATTATATTTTTGAAATACCATATCAAAGGCCCACTATGGTGCAATTCTGGTTGTTATTGGCTATATTATTCGTATAGTTTGAGGCACTTTGCATGTTGCGATTAGATGTTTCTGAAAGACGAAGGGAAATTGAATATTGTGTTTGATGGCGATGATAAAAATTAGAAAAATGTTCGCCAAAATGGACTAAACGATTCATGGTGAGTTGTTTGTGTGTAAGTGTCGCACCAGCGGAATTCGCTCCAGCGCCCTAATCATTGTCGGCCACCATGCAGAAAAATTGGTCGCGACTAAAAAAGAAATGAAATCGAGCCGCGCTGTTTTTATATGTTATACATATATTTTCGGAAAACCACTTTTTCCAGTCATTTTGTTGTAGAAGTTCAAGTCTTATTATAAATCTCACATCCCAAAATTGGGCTCGACCGACGCATGCGAATCGAATTACCCCGAGAAAATTGTCATTTTTTGCTCCGGAAACCGATTTCCTACAACGATTTCGACGAGAGACGAGAACTAAAAAAATAGAAATCGAGCGTTTTTGAAAAACGGTTTTGTCAATATTTGCATAGGTTAACAATTTTCGACTGCCAACCGCTGCTTCCATTTCGCACGATTCGAAGCGAAAAATTAATTGTGCTCTTTTTTTTTATTTGATTTGTAAGAAGACCATCTCACAAAAAAAATTTCGAGATTTGTTGATCGATCACCAAACGCAAATATACAAGATTTGCTACTGTGGTCGATTGTACAACATTTATTTCAAAAGAGCCGCTGTGAGCTCTTTTATCCCCCCCCCTCCCCTTATTTTTTTTGCTCTCCGCATTCGCCAAAATCCGCTATCTAATTATGAATAATTGTGTTCTCTGAAAGCGATTTTATTTTTCAAACTGGAAATTTCGGTGCAATGCGTCGCACGCGAAATTGCACCATTTTCGCTACCGTAGCCAACTAGTTTATTTTTTGCAAATTAAAAAAAAAAATTCATTTGGAATATTGTAGAAGCGATACTTAATTTGATATCAAAAATTCTGATTTTTTGGTTTTCAAAGATATCCCAAAAATATTTACATCCTGTTTAAGCACATATATTGAATTAAAAATTTGGAAATGATCATTAAATTTTGAAAATGTTGAACTCTTTATTATTTTCCCTCAATCGCAAAAATAAAAATTCAAAATCTGATTTTGATCCAATCTCTCTCTAAATTGCCTAAAATAATCGAACATCCATCAAATTTTCAATTATTTCTCAATAATTTTGAAATTAAGCGCAATGTATTTGGCCAAAAAAAAGGACTTCATCTTCGAGCCGCTCATTTTTGGCCATGAATAATTCACACAAGAATCTCATTAAAGGGTGACGTTTCATTATTCCACCAAATAATTGCCCACCATGATCGTCGCTTCATTAATTTTTTGGCAGTTTCTCATTCATCACAAATATCGCGATTTTTTTTTGGCTGTCCCTCCAAAAATAAAAATCATCGGCTCCAAAAATTGTTTTTTTTTTCCAATGATTTTTCACAAAAAGCTCTCCTGTTTTTTGTTGCCCCGGTCCCGCCAAAAAGAAGTTTCATCTCGCTTCAATTATTGCGAATTATTCATCAATTTCGCTGCCCAAAATTCAGTTTTTTCTCCGCTTTTTTTTTCTGTCGCTTACCTGCATTTTTTTTGCATTGGTCCCATCAATTTTTGGTCGACGGCGGTGTCATTTGCCAAGTGCAGGTCCGATAAATCAAAATTGCGCGTCGTCGAGATATCCCTTCGAAATCCGAAACTTTCGCTTCGAAATGACACGATATCGTCTCGAATTCCCAGCGTCCTATAAATTCGTGGTAAGACCACCGACATTATCATTTCTTTTTTGCTTCTCGTTTGCGATTTTTGATCTACCATACTTCATTCTTCAGGTAATAATCCTTGGTGTAGATTTACGGTGAATACGCTTTTGGAATTTATTAGATAAATTTAAAGGCGCATTGATTTTCAAATTAGATTTGAATAACCCATATTGTTGGCGGTTTAATGGCAAAAAGTCATAGCATCTGTGTACTCCACACGGACAAGGAAACCACTTCAATTTAAATAAAAATTTACTTGCGCAAGCAATTTTATTAAATTTTAGTATTGGGTCAGTAATATATTATTTCTCATCTGCGGACAATATCTGCGATGGGAGAGCAAAAAAATTCCGAAAAAAACAATTTTTTTGTAGTCCAACATTTAATGTGTTCGGCTTCATTTCGTTTCACCTCTTCCACTCGTTAATTATCCAATACACATAAATCATTTGGTTCGAGCAGCACCTGACAGCTCAGGTGTGAGCTCACCAAGCCCGACGTATTTGTTGTGCTTCATTATTGCTGTGCACGCTGCGCACAATTTGACATCACTCTATTTTTTTTTTAGTTGCAGTGTCATTTAGATCGTATCAATCATTTATTTGTTGCTCGAACCCATTGGGAAAACATTCAATTTTATTCTGAAATCGCGAAACAACGTGACTTTTCAGGCGTTTCGACTGAAACGCCGCGACGCCTTTTCGCTCTGTTAAGGTCAGGTACAACAATTGGCTTATGGTCCCTACCGTTGACTATTCGCCTCGAGACCTGTAAATTATTTCGTTTCAATATTGAAAGGAACGAATTTCGAGTGAATTTATTCGAACTCTATAGAAGACCTGCCTTTACCGTATCCTCATTGAATCGCTTTGAGACCATTCCATTTTTAGAGAGAAAGAGAGAGAGGGAATGCTGTTTGGTGTTCACATCAATTTTTAATGCTCTTTGTTTTCTTTGCAGGACTTTCTAAAAATTGACCATCCTTTAGAAAATCAGTCGGCGTTCGGCGACTACTAGATTTACGGGACCATTTTGGTTTTCGCCATGGTCTCGCGCCGACTAGCTAAATGCCAAACTCATTATGACAAAATCAACAGTTCCATGTGAAAATAGCACAAAAAATTCGCACGTGGCGAGACCATTTCGAAAGGCGCATCCCGTAAATCTACCCGATTATGGCACGCCGATCAAATCAAAAAAATTCTGATTTCGTAACAACAAAAAACAAGAAGAAACCTCGGCCACGTCCATGGTGTACCACAACTTTTTATTTAATCGCTGCAAGAATCCTAAAATTGATTATATGCGCCTTTAACCATGATAGAAAAAAAAACGAGAGTCGAAAAAATTGGATTAAAAAAATCTTTTCATGATACTTTCAGCGATTTCCTAAAAACTGTGGTACTATGGGATTCGCAAAATCTGGCCGTGGCCGAGGTTTCTTGAGGTTTTCTTTTTGCGAAATCCGCATCACACCACTAAATATCAGTCTCATAGACGACAACTAATTAAATCATGGTGTATTATTGAATGAATAGAAATTATCTGAAAGAAATTCGAGAGATATGGAGAATAAATGCAAATGTTGGTGTCCACCGTCTATTCATTTTGCAGACCATGTAGGGAAATAATTATTCAGACCACTGGGTTGAACTAATCAAAAAAAGAGAGAGAGAGAGAAAAAATTGGTTTCATACTTCCTGTTCCCAAACAAAAATCCGTATAATTATTATGCGTGAGCTAATCGCCTAGCCGGAAGAATTTAATAACAACGGATTCAGAATTTGAGATAAACTTTCTCCTTTACATTTTTTATTTTTTCAAAAATCCACTGTAATTGAAGAAATGTGTAGTACACATTGGCGCGAAAATGCACACTAGCGTTTCGCCAAAAAAAAAAACAATAAGTGAAATCCAATTTTTCGGCTTATTTTGCGCCACAACACATTATAATTAATTTCTATGATTATTATTGGCTTATAACTTTTTATTTTTTTTTCGCGATTGTTTGTTGAACACCAGAAAACAAAAAATAAGAAATAATGCAGGAAAAAAGGGCTAATCGGTGTGCGGGCGGGGTGTGCTCATTTCCGCTCATCTGCCATGACCGATTAGAAGGGTCCGAACACGAATAAAGAAGCCCGAACGGCTTGCTCGAAAACTTTGTGCCCACTTCTTATTTTCTTCTTTGCACAATCGTCGGATGGCCTCCTCGACGTCGTTGGATTCGATTGTATTTTGCTCCGTCCTCGTCAAAGTTCAAACCGAAACCGAAGAAGGAGAAGAACAAATGGAGCGGATTTGTTGATAGGATTGGAAGAAATGGGCGAATGGAAAACGCCAAATGAGCATTCAATTAGAGCTCATCTCATCCCCTCCCAGATTTTCATTCCTCTCTTCGCTCATCATTCTCCCGCCGTTTCGTTTCCTGCCGAATGCAAATCTTTTTCTGTTCGTCTTATTGACCTTATATAGATGGTATAGTAAAAAAAATGGATCATTTCAACCTGCTAGTTTTCAAAATTCTATTTTTCTTTTCATTTTTATCATCGTTTCAACTCCGCCCATTTCTTTGATCTTGCCGCGATTTTTAAAAAGAAATTTTGAAACCGTGATTTTTGGATTTAAAAAAACACTCTAGACTTTAAAGGCGCACACAGACAATAATTTTTCTAAATTTTTCAAAAAAAATTTCCAGGTTGCCCGAAATTCAAACAGTTCAAATCGAAATTTGAATTAATGCTTCAAAAAAAATTCGATGGTCCACAATTGTTCAAAACGCTCATTTCATTTTTTTTTATATTCAAAGTCAAATATTGAGTTTTTCGTTTTTGCCAAAAAAAAATTGCAATCTTCACATTTGTTGGAAAAAATCGCCGCGTATTTCCAAGCAATTCTTGAAATTTAAAGGCGCATACGCATAGACGCGTTCTTGTAGATCATTGGGGCAACCCTCAAAATTGGATTGCGCAAAATTTTCAAAATCATATGATTCGCTCAAGTGGCGAGACAGACAATCTCCGCCCCACCTCTTGAATTCATCATCGCCCCAATATGTCCAATTAAAGGATGGAGACAGACGGGTGGGTCTGTCTGTGGCAGTGCAACTTTGAAATATCGAATCGCCACCCACCCCGACCCCCTCCATTCCTTGCTCGTCTCCTCGTCGTGCTTTTATTTCTTGCAAATCGGCGCGATCTTCCCGCCGTTAATTATTGTGAATTATTGATGGGCCGAGAGACTAAAAGGCAACAACTTTTTTTTTTCTCTTTTCCACTTTTTTTCCACAATTTTTTTTTGTGTAGGCAGGTGATCAAATATTCGGTGCGTGTGGGAGCCCAAAAATTTTATGCGAGGCCAAAAAAAAATTCGCATCCCGATCGCCTGCAATAATGTTATTTCTGGTTTTTTTTTCGGCCCCCCACCCCCTTCATCTTTTTCGCCCAGGTTTTTTTGGGTGAAGATTTGGATAAAAAACGCATTATGCGAATAATATGTTTAATTGAATTATTATTATTGTATCGACTTATTTTGATGCGTCTCTGTCGGTGACAATACCCGATTAATTTCCTTCGGGTTGGGAAATTGAAACGAGCAGGCAAAAAAAAACGACATCTCAAAACAACTACTATCACCATATATGCTTATTCAAATAGATGATTTGTCCGATTTTTTAATAAAATCCATCTGCCGACAATTTCTCGGCTTCGAAAAATATCATCGCAAAGAAAACGGGGTTTGGACCATCGCACTTCATCGAGGCGGTAATTCAAATCTCAATTTAATCAGTGGGAATTCGGATCCCGATAACCTGCGAATAAAACTCACCGTAAATCTACTAAGCGAATGTACATAATATTTTCATTAAGGAAATGTTGCAACCAATAGTTTTGTTTCGAATTCATTCGCTGTGAGACCCGACTCAAAAAAAAACTATGTGCGCCTTTGAAAAATTTCAGAATTTGTACAAATTCTTTTTTTTTTGGGATTTGTTGCTTTTTGCGTCCAATTTTGATGAAAACAATATTTTGATATTTGAAAATTATGGAAATGGTGAAATGCAATCGCGAAAAGCATGAATTAAAGGCGCATACCGCCGAAATTAATCTGGGTCTTGTGGCGACTATTACTTGTATTTTTTCATATATCCAAGGCTCGGATTTCGGTATTTTAATTATTCATTTTTCTTTCGCTTGACTTATAGGCCATAGTAATATTGCTTTACAACGAAATAATATTTTTTTTTCGGAAAAACTAGAATAGCCTCAAATTAAGTTGAATTCAAAATGTATGCCACGCCTCATTTATCCCATTTTTCTTCATACATTCGGAAAATCGGGGGTCCTCCCACTTTCTTCCTTATATATACATATATATATATATAAATATGGATAGGGCAAATGCATTAGCGGAATTCCAGAACAATTCAATTTGTTCGCTATCGTTGTTGTTGTTCGTCTCGAGACCGTCTTTAATCATTGCACTTTCATTTAGCTTCTAGAATTGGAATCTCCCAATTCGCTTCGGAAACCAACGCTCCAGTCATTATTCCATTTGTTTCCCCTGTTTTTGAAGGATAATCAATGTGTCGTTGTCTCTAGCAAAATTATAATAGTGCTTCGAATAAAAAAAAAAGAACACAACGATAAACATATTGGTTTCTAATCCGATTATTAATTCGGCAAGTTCAATTTGTTTGTTTCATATCATTTTGGGTTCCTCTATTTCACTGTTTTTGAAGAGCTCAAAAATGCTCAAAGCTGCTTCCAATTGTTTCACTTTGACGCATAATTAAAATCGTTAATCGTTTGATGATGTTTTGATGGGTTTCAGACGGCGACCCGAATATTCTTTTCCCAAGAAGAACACGATGGATGACGAGAGTTCAACTGTCGACGAGGTCGCCAGTGTGAAGACGCTAACGCCGTTTATGAAGGTACTCGAAATCTTTTTTTGAATTGAAATTAGTTTGACCCTTCTGAATAGTGTATTCATTTAGTCAACTATTCTGAATATTCTATAGCCCGAATTTGTGTTTTTTTTTTATTTTGAATAGATCTCGTTTCGAAAATCACTTAACAGCGAGTTTTTTTTTTAAATTAACTATTGTAATGTGAAGAGGGTATTTTTCAAGAATTTTAAGTACTTCGATGATTTTTAAAAAAGTGAAAAATGTCATAGTAGAAGCATTTTTAAATTAGCGCCATCGGATTAATTGGTAGCCACGCGCAATTCAAATCATCTTCTGAAATTCTACCATTTGTCATTTTCAGGCGGTTTGCATTCTATTCTACAGTGTCCTTTGTGTGTGTTGCATTTATGGAAACGTACTTGTCATTTTGGTTATCATGTACTTCAAGCGTCTGCGAACAGCGACGAATATTCTAATTCTCAACTTGGCCGTTGGTAAGTTTGATGAATTCAAATTTCAACTAAGATGACGTTGACGGATTAATGCGAATCGAGTAGAGTATTGAATAATATCACGTATTATTGAAATTGCGTGTTTCCATTCATCTCATGGATTATTTGTAGAACATATAGTAAATTAATGATGATCATAGATTAGCGGGTCGTTGTGAATCGTCAATTTATTATTTTGGATTTTATTTACAGGGGTTCCATTTACCCCAACGAATCGCGATCAGAACTGTAGTTAAATTTCAAGACGTCAGAGAATTTCCATAGGCTTAATCCATGCGCCTTTAATTCATGTCACAATTTTAAGAAAATTCATATTCACCAAAAAAAACTAGATCGATGATTACTGTAACTTATAAATCATTTTAATTCTATAGTATCACTATTGTCGAAATAAATTGGTTAAATGTCAGAAATGGTCTCGAGACGACGAGACCCGAGCGCTGTGTACTCCACACGGACAATTCATTACGTGACAGTGTCATGTACAAAAATCTCCTCGCGCGAAAAAAAACACTCATGTGGCGAGACCCAATTCTACAGTAGGTTCGAAGTCGCGCGATTTCGACAATATTTAAAACTCTCCTCGATTATACTTAATAAAAAATAGGATGGTCCGTACAGGACATGATGGTATCATCATTTTCGAATATAATTGTAGTTCGCTAGAAGAAAAAATCGCCGAAAAACGAAAAACTAAAAAATAGACCGCACGCAAGCCGCAACGCGCTCGACAACATAGCTAGTAGAATATTTCGACGCTGAACGTGAAAAATAAAATGTTTGATTTTAAGAAATTTTAAAACTTCCAGCGGACCTCTTCATCGCGGTATTCTGCATTCCATTCTCCTATTGGCAAGTCCTAATCTTCGATGATCAACGATGGCTGTTCGGCTCGGTGATGTGCTCACTCCTCGCATTCCTTCAAGCGATGTCAGTGTTTCTGTCGGCGTGGACACTCGTCGCGATCAGTTTCGATCGATGGATGGCCATCATGTTCGTCCTTTCGCCATCGATTCGTCTCACAATGCGAAAAGCCATCTATCTGGTATCAGCCACATGGGTCTTCAGGTATGGACGACTGCAATTGAATTGTAGGCAACTTCTCGATTTCAGCATTCTAATGGCTCTTCCTTTACTGTTCACAACTCGCTCCTTCTTAGTGGATGGTGGCATCGAACACTGCGGAGAGGATTGGACCTACTTTGGAGATAGTGGCGTACAGGCACGAAATCATTCGGAGGAAACAATTCCCATCAATAATTCGAGCTATTCAGGTCCGAAAAGTGTACTCATCAATGGTTGTGATCCTTCAATACATCGTCCCACAAGCGGTGCTAATCATCACCTATACACATATTGGAATGAAGATGTGGAACAGCAGAGTGCCTGGAATGCAAAATGGGGCCACTTCGAAAATGATAGTAGATCGACATGAATCGGTCAAAAAGGTGATTGCAATTCGAGGAAATTCAAGAAAAAATTATTTTCAGCTCGTCCCAATGGTTATTTTAATTTCCGCGTTATTCGCACTTTGCTGGCTTCCACTCCTTCTTCTTATCAATGTTATTCAAGAAGTTTATCCAGAAATCAATAGCTACGAATACATTTTGTATCTTTGGTATATCATTTTTGACAATTTCATTTTATCAGGCTTGTCATTTCATTTCGAAGCCGAGTATTCAAATGCGAATCGGCCGCGTTGCGTATGCGTCGCGGCCTGTGTCGGTTTCAAAGAAAGTTGCGTGAAAATTCAAATAAATAGTAGTAACAAGTCAGTTTTTTCGCTGTTTAGAAACTGAAATTGGATTTTTTTGAATTATTTTTTTTATTTTTTTGATACAAAATAAGTATTTAATTATGCGATTTCAGTGAAAACTGGAAATGACTTTATAATGCATTTGTGCTCATTTTTTTGCGAAAGTAATAGTTTGGATATAGAAATCCTTCAATATTTAATTAACATTGATATTGTGACAAAAATGACTGAAGTCGGCCGAAGCCTGGCCGAGACATGTTCGGCCACGGCCGCGGCCGGCTGACCGAAACGACAAGCCTGATTATTTTAATATTATGAATGGAAAAATTGAAAAATAAATTAATTGGCAGGTGGTTTGCGCATGGTCTCGCGATGCTTCACTCAATCGTCAATCCCGTCGTCTATTACGTGCGAAACGCGAAATTCCGCGAGGGCTTCAGCTTCTTCTCGTCGAAATTGATACCGTGCATCAAATTCAAAGAGTTCCACTTTTTGAATGATAACAATAGTCGAAGGTATGCCCGGATGTGCAATTTGGATTCTATAAAATTCTGGAAAAAAAATGAAGTAACTGAAATTGTTGTTTCAGAAAATTTCCGGCAATTTTCAAGCACAATTATCAATTTTTTGTTTTTTTTTTAACAAATTCATCGCACTTTTTGTGTTCCTCACTATTATAAATTAAAAAAAAAGATTTTCTTTTATAAAAGTTGATAAAAATATTTGGCGAAAAATGTGAATTCACAAAAAAAAAACCCAATTCCGATTCAGTTTCCGAAATCGCTCGCGTTATTCGGGCGTCGTAAATCCAGCATCGAGCGACGATTCAACTGTAAGCCACACAATTCGAGAACTGCCTCTTTTCTATCTGATCTCTCATTCGTTTCTATTCTTCGTGTCGTCATTTATATTCCGCTTCTCGACTAATCCGAAAAGTGCTGCTCGCGATTTTTGGTTTCCGTTCATTTTCCGTTCAAATTCTCAATGCATGGATTCGTATTTTCCGATGCAAACTAATGCTTCGCTTATTTTATGAGTTTCATTTTTTTGTTTCATGCAAATCTAAAATGAAAGGCATGCAAAATTAAATTGAATTTTTATGCAAAAAGAGAAGTTGGCCAATTTTCCATACGATCCTGACAATATTTTGTCGCTGTATTAAATTATTTTGCCTTCGCATGGCACAAAAATTTCAAAACTAACACCTGCGGACAATTCACTGCTTTAAAACCAACTTGTCCGCAGATTTGCCTTATATATTTGAACATAAGGCAAAATATTCTATTCTGAGTAATTAAGTAACACTTCGCTTATGGGCCTTTTCATGAAATACAAAATGTAAAAAGAAAATGAAACACATTTATAGGGCGATGCAGAAAAAAATTGAAAAAATTTTTATTCTGCAAAAAAAGAAAAAAAAGTTTCTGCAATGGCTCGTGAATGCTCATTTTTTGTTTTTCTAAATTGAAAACATTTGTCATTTTTTTTACATTTATTTATTGCATAGATAGGCCCATTATTTATATATTGTATTCAACGAATGATCTCAATTCGTTTGCAGGTTCCGTTTGCTGGAAGGCGAGGGCGATTTTGCTCGCAAATCAACCATCGGAACACCGCCGCCGCCGACGCTGATCCTCCAGACGGACACCGACGACACCGGCTTCGGCAAACCCGATTCGCATCCTCTGTGGTCGTTCGACGCAATTCCGACAAAATTGCCGTCTCGCGGTCTTCCATCGTATCACAAAGTGTCAATTAACGAGAATCGCTAGGCTCTCGGCCTAGTTTCGAAGTTCAGTACGGGATGCGGACAACAACGGATAATGAGTGACGTATTTAGATTATAGGAAATATGTGATCTCCAAATTATGCAATTATTTAATATTGCTTCAATTCTCGAACGGTTTTCTAATAAAAATATAATTTGACACAAAGACAAAAAAAAAACAACAACAATTGAACAGAAAATCAACAATAAGGTTTCGATGTTTACAAATAAAGTGATGCGGCGAACACAATGTCTCTTTTGAGTTTCTTGCGGGTCGACTCAAACTTCAGCTCGAGATCCTTGTTGTCGCAAGCTCTCGCGGCATTCACCATCTCTCTGAGCACTTCTTCGAGTCTTCGGAAGCATCGAATAATCGAACCTTAAAGATGCGCCCAGTTCATATTTTCAAATAAAAATTGAAAAAAACCTTCAAATACATCGGTGCTGCGGACAATTTCGCCAAACGTCGCCCCATTGATCCATTGATAAACGACATCCATGAGCCCCGGATTGAATTGCTCCACATATTTGTCCTCGTTCACTTCCACACGACATTCATTCGAGATCTTCGCAACATGTCGAGCTTGCTCCTGAATCAATCACGATTTCAGAATTCAATTCTCAAATCCCTACCTGCAACACTTTTAAGCATCCCGACAATTCCTGAGCCAATTTCGGTTGGGTAGCTTTTTCCTGGAAGACGAAACACGACAAAAGTGCACCAATCTGGCCTTCGTCCAATGGTGTGAATACACCCTTCAGGAGCATTTCCGTCAGAATGAGCTCATCCGATGCCGACAGTTCGCAGGCAACTCTTCCCTACAATTTCCTAATTAAATGACAGAGAGAGAGGTTTTGTGCGAAACCTTGAGCTCAATGGTGTTATTCGCTGCGCAGTATCCCAATCGTCTCAAGACTCTTTTACGATGTCCCAACTCTTCCAACTGGAGCACATTCTGAGCCCGTTTCAATTCATGCTTGAGAGAATTCAATTCTTGCTCAACTTCCGCCTAAAAATCCCCTTATTTTTTTCAAACAATTTTCGATAAAGCACACCTTTCGTTCAAACGCCTTCCGGCAATCCTCGAAATCGGGCCTTCTTCCCATCGGATGGTTCTTCATTCTCTCTTTAAGTGTCTTGATTCTCTCAACAGCTCCAATAAGCTCGGGATTCTTGATGTTCATATCAGTGATCGGATCCAGTAGTGGAATATCATTATTCATTCGTTTCATCATTTCCTAAAATGGCAATTAATGAATAGAACTGTTGGCCATTAATGTCGGCAATACCGTCATAATTTTATCGAGTCTCATTTTTCCGTCGGAATTCGTCAAATCTTGTGGCAGTTTGATGCGAATCGCCGAAATCGCGTCGACGCGATCGCAAGTCATCGGAACAACCTCCCAAGTCCTCTGAAAATCGATTTTTGAAAAAAGGGATTTCTGGAAAATTGGCCCACATTAGGTTTTTTGAATGCCGGCATCAAAGTGGCCGGATTCGACGTATCATTTTTACTGCTCGGATCAACGGCTAGCATAATTTCAATAACATATCTAAAAATGAAAGTTCATTATCAAAAATGTTGAAATTATTCAAAAACCCACAGCATATCATTCTTATCATCCGGATTCACCCGTTTTCGGAAGTTCACCAACGCACCCCATCCAAAGTCTCTTTCACCGCTCACCACCTAAACTTCCGTTTTAAATATCAAAAGGTGCGCATAAAATTACTTTAATTAGCCTTCCCGCGTGCAAGAAGCCAACAAGATACTTGGGTTGTCTCTGAATCTCCTTCACTCGACTCTCCGCCTTCGCAATTTCCTTCTCAATTTCAATATATGATGAGACCTCGCTCTCAAACGGCAATTTCATTTTTTCCAGCTGCTTTTTTTTGTCCTCAATTTCTGAAATCCATTATCAAGCTGAGATCATCGCAAAAACGATCGACCAACTTTTCTTCAATCCCGGAATTTTGTCGAAATTTTGAAATTGGAAGAAACTCTTCTTGATGATATGATCGGGAGCAAGGCCTTCAACTCGCAACAAATTCAACACCATATTATAAGTGAGGCGGAATTGCGAGTTCAATGGATCCGTCGCTCCTTTGATAATATGCTTCGCATCATCGGCGCTCATTTGTGCATCAACCATCAAGATAACCAATCCTCGATCGTCTTTTCCACGTCTTCCAGCTCTTCCAGACATTTGAATATACTCTCCAGATGTGATATTTCTAAAAATTGCCCACAAGATTAATTGGCAAATAGGCCAAAAAAACTAACGATACCTGTTGTCAGTTCCATCAAACTTTCTCGCAGATGTGAAAAGAACGGTTCTCGCCGGCATGTTAAGTCCCATCGAGAATGTCTCAGTGGCGAAAAGAACCTTGAGCAATCCTTCGCCGAACAAGATTTCAATGGTTTCTTTAAGCAGTGGAAGAAGACCGGAATGATGGACACCAATTCCACGGCGTAGAAGAGGAAGAAGCTGAAAACGGGCAATTCTAATCGTAATATATTCAACGTTGTGATTCTAACACTTCCGATTTGCGGCAGCGTCTTGTCATCGTCCGATAAACTATCAATGGCGCTGTTGTACACCTCGCTCACCATTTTCTTCTCGTCTTCTGAAAATATCATTTGCACATGCCTTATTGTTCGATAATATTCTAGTACCGGTGTTAAAATCTAAATCCTTCAGAGACAACGCATAGGCTTCGCATTCTTTTCGCGAAAACGAGAACACAATGCATGGCATCATATCGCTTTCTCGGATTGTTCGAATGATTCTCAAAACGTTACTGTCTCCTTTGGTCCCACCACCGCGTCGTTGAATTGGGCCCGCCGAATCTCCGGCAGTCGCCAAGCAGCTCATTGCATCTTTGAACTTATCTTCACGAAACTCGCCCTTAAAATTAAGGGATTAATCTAATCATTATATTTTCCAAGCTAACACACCTTAACATTGACGACCTCATAAAGACCTTCTCCTCCGACAGGATAGATGAAATGCTGAAGTGGAGTAGGACGATAGTCGGTGTAGACGACGTTGCACGGTTGATGATGAATATAGCAAACCCATTCTTACAAAAATTATTCAAAAAAATATGATTAAATGAAATTCTCACGTGCAAACTGTCGGGCATTGGGAATCGTGGCGGATAAGAAAGCGTGACGGATTTTCTCGCTCATCAGAATGATTGTCTCCTCCCAAACCACTCCGCGCTCTAAAACAGTCCTATTTTAATAGAATTACTCAGAAATTGACGAACCTTTATCTCTCATGTAATGAATTTCATCGAACACTACCCAACCAACTTCCTTCATAATCGCCGATCCTCGATAAAGCATAGATCTGAGAATTTCAGTGGTCATGACGAGGCACGAAGCATCTGGATTTAGAGTAACGTCTCCTGTCATCAATCCAACATCTCCGAACTCTTCTTCCAATTCTCGGAACTTCTGATTCGAGAGAGCTTTGATCGGAGAGGTGTAGATCACTCGCTGTTTGTCACGAAGACATTGAGCAATCGCATATCTAAAAATTTATAATTTTCTATTAAATCTTGTTAGCAATTCTTACGTGGCGACTACCGTTTTTCCAGCAGAAGTGTGAGCAGAGACAAGTACGGATTGGTTATTTTCAATACACATAATAGCTTGTTTCTAAAAAAAAACCACAGTTTCCGTTTTTTAATAATCTCAAATTTACTTGAAAAGCATCCAATTGGAATGGATAGTATTTTGCTGGCTCTCTTCCACTTGATCTCAAGGGAGTGAATTGGTGATCTGGCGGAAGTGCGACCTCATGAGTGCAATTCTCATTATCTGTTTTAATTGTATGAACTACAATGTTCTCATATTTCAATTCTTCTTCTAAATCGTCGTTTGGATCATTTGCTCCTTCAACTCTTGGCTTAAAATAGTTGTTGAATAAATGTCTTCATCAATATTATAATACTCTTTTGGCGGAATCATCCGAAAATTCCATTCGTTCTTCAACAAGGTTCACACTTTTGATGTCATCGTCATCGTCTTGATGAGAACGTTTTTGGCGTCCGAACTCTACCTGTAGAAAAAGTATTTACTAGAAAATAGCATAAATTAGATATTAGTACATGCTCATTGCTATCCCCACTGCTAGAAGGAACTCCCTAAATTTTAATGATAAACGTAGAGATTCTTTTTGAAAACAACTTACAGCGTAGGATGTTTGGGATGAATCAAAAGCAGCAAACAGATCATCATCCATTTTTTATCCTAAAATATCAAATCAATGATACATTTTATGATTTTGGCATTGTATGTTTGTTGAACCGGTAAATTTTTAATGGTTTAATTATTTCTAAGAAATTTTTTTCCATTAAATTTACGTGTTAAACAGAAAATTTTTATTCGAACAAAAAATAAAATTTAAATAAGCTCACCAAAATCGGACGAAGGTCACCGAAAGTGCGATGGAGCGCGTTTGCATAATTAAAATTCGAAATTTCGTGCGGATTTTTGGTGAAATTTAATTAAAAATCATAAACTTTCGTTCTAATGATTTCAAAAGATTATTCAGAATATTCTAGTGTTTCAGAGCATATTAAAATAATTTTTTTCAGTATTTACAGTTTTGATTAAAAAAAAACGCTATAATCTAAAAATTTAAATAACCATTAATTATGAGACGAAGCATTAACGAAGCTGCTTTAATCTCGACGCCTTATCTTATTTTCGAACAAGTTTCCATCAAAATTTGCGTCAACCTCTTAAAATGATAAAGGCGGAAAAACAATTTGGGGGGGGGGCGTGGTTTATTTGTGTTTGTATCGAAATACATATGAGTCATACCAAAGGCGCCACTTGAAAGTTGTTTTTTCGTCGATACCCAATCAATGGCGTAAACTTAAAAAAAATCATTAAATTGTTTATATTGTGCCTGAATCAGTTTTTAGCAATTTTCAAATTTGTTATGTTTACGAATAGAATATGTTCTCATATTTCAAACTAACAATCAGAGTTGAATATTTAATAATAATATATTCGAAACGCGCTCCAATGGTCTTGTGCTCCTCTCCGCAGCTAATGTTCTCCGTATGCCCTCGGCCAAGCGAGCTTCAGCAAAATCGCCTGCGTCTCTCATAATAGACAACGGCGGCCAGCCTGCTCATTTTCCTCCTTCGCCTTCCAAAAAATTATTTTCCGCTTTTCGCCGCCGCCGCCAATTAAATATATGGTCTCGTCCGGGGGGCCAATTTTTTTTGTCGCCGTATCGAAAATATTTCGACGCGTCAAATATTTGCCAACCAACTTTATCGTCATTCGATAATATTTATATATATATTTTTTGCAAAGTTAACCGCACAATTCACCGGCTGCTTCAAGAAGTCGAAATTCGAACCAAATCAAGTTTTCGTAACGTGGGCACGACTGACACCTCATCCATCACCCATCGGGTATTGTTTCAATACCAAATTTTCACACACCATGAATTTCTAATCATTTTTTTTTCGATTTTCAATGGTTTGTTGAATATTTATAAGATTCCAATTCCAAAAATCCACGAATTTATTGTTATTTTTCATACAATGTAAACACTTCGAAGGGTTTGTCATGTGTGTTCTTTTTTTTTTCGCCGCTTTCATTCAATGATTAATTGATTTCGCTCGATTTGGATCATTCTCTTATTGAATACTTATTTCGTCGCGTTCGTTTTGTCTTATTAACACAATTTTAACGTGTATTCAGTCTCGACGGCATTTTTCGTTCGTCATCTCGTACGTCGAGACACCCAAACAATCGGGCATGGTGGAGGCGGGTGGCGCACGACGCCACCGATTGACTCTCGAATCTGGAGAACACACACTCAATTTCTATGCTTATAGAAGAGGATTGTTTCGAACGGTAATATTTCTATTGAAACATACATGGACGTTGGGCGGTTTTTGAAGGAAAAATTCAAGATTGTATATTTTCCAAAAAAATCCTTTTTTTTTTTATTAAATTATAGTTCGATTTCAAAATGAAAATAGATTTGGAGAACCATTTTGATTTTAGTGGATGTAGTCGAAAGAGTCACAATTTTAAAATAGAAATTATTTCCATTCGAAATAAAATTCGAAGATATGAACTTAGAATGAAGTAATTGAACAAAAGTGTTTTGAAAACAATCGGCTTTTCCTTATCAGAACCTCCATGTGCATAAAATTCGTACCCCCTTGCCTCTTTTTCCTATTCGAAAAATAATTATTCCAGTTTTTCCTCATAAATTTAAAATTTTCAAAAAAAATATTTATTGCAAAGTTAGGAAGACGACATTTTGACATTTTCAAAATAATTTTTTTCACGTCAAAAAAATAAATTAATCATCAAGATAAACTGGGTGTTTTTTTCAGATTCTTTTCTATATTTTCTCAATACTGACACTTGGAATATTTCGACTGATTCTTCATTGGAGAGAAAGATGGAACGTCAAATTTCGAATGGTCCCTTGCCTTTTTTCGCACGCTGAATATGTTCATGTTATGTGAGTCGCTTTATCTTGTTTTAATTGGCAAATCAATAATGTGATTGGATTATTCAGAGATTGCCATAATGTCTCGGAGCTTCTTGAAGTCCACAAGAAAGTTGGGACCCCGGAGAACCCAGTGGTATAAATTTAATGGTATTATGCAGATTTCTCAAAAAATCTCGTTTTTTTTTTGTTGAGTTTTACTAGTTCTCTTGCCAAAATCTGCATAGAGCCATTAAAAACGAATGGAAAATCTCTGGAATTTTTAATTTCAGTTTATACCAAATACGAATGGAGAAATGAGCCAAATAAAAGAGTTGAAATGGTTTCTTTACCGAAAGCTGGTCTATGTTTGGATTGAAAATGAGGAAACCGACGAAGCTGGATGGATGGCTTCAAGCGATATTGCAGATTCGGTAAACTATCGTTTTTTGAAAAAGAAGAAAATTTACCTCTGATCTTCTCCAAAAAGGGTCTATTAAAAACCACCCCGACTTTTTAACCCCCACCCCTGCTATTCCACCCCGACTTTTTAACCCCTCCTTTTATTTATGATACCACCCCCACTTTTCACCCCCAATTTTTAGATTTCACCTCTACTGTTAGAAACTGCAAATTTTGAAGTGCAGTGAAAAGTAATGTTTAGCAGTAAATTAAAAAAAAATTAATTTGCAATAATTCAAATTATCAAGAGGAGATTCGCAGGACTGATGTTTAAATTAGATTTTTCAGAAACAATGTACTGTTCTTATGAAAGGCTGAAAATTTTAACAAGTAATGAACCATTCTCGGAAAACCCGGTTCATAAAGATTTCGTATTTCGTAAGATTTTCGTATTTTCCAACAATTGTCAATATTTCAAGTGTCCAATTGTGCATTTTGATATCAAGCTTCATTGCAAGCCTACATAGTTTCTGAAAAATCTAATTTAGACATCAATTTTACCAATTTCCTCTTGATAACTTGAATTATTGCAAATTAAAAATTTTTCTTTTTTAATTTACTGCTAAACATTACTGTTAGAAACTGCAAATTTTGAAGTGCAGTGAAAAAGTAGAGGGGAAATCTAAAAATTGGGGGTGAAAAGTGGGGGTGGTATCATAAATAAAAGAAGGGGTTAAAAAGTCGGGGTGGAATAGCAGGGGTAGGGGTTAAAAAGTCGGGGTGGTTTTTAATAGACCTCCAAAAAGTGCATTTTCAGATTCCTTGCGCTTCCTTCATAGAAGCATCCGAAGCCAATCAAGGATTGGGATTGAAGGAAATCGCGCATCGTCTTGAGTTCTTCGGAAGAAACGAGATCGTCGTGACTGTCCGTCCAATTCTCTACCTGCTCATTATGGAAGTCATCACACCATTCTACGTGTTCCAAATCTTCAGTGTAACTGTTTGGTACAACGACGAATATGCATACTATGCATCGCTTATCGTCTTTCTCTCAATTTCCTCGATTTGCATTGATGTTGCACAATTGCGAAAACAAGAAACCAGGTACCAAGAAATGCGTTCCATTTTTTCAATTCGAAAATAAATTATTCGATCTTTTGTTCAGATTGCGCAATATGGTCCATAATACGGAAGAAGTTGAAGTTATTCGAGAAGGAAAGGAAATGGTGATTGGAAGTGAGCAGGTATGAATTTTTGATTTAGCATTCTTTTTCAAAAATCAAACCGAGTTCATAATTTTATAAAATTGGTTATAATTTGATTGCAGCTCGTTCCTGGCGATATTCTTTTGATTCCACCGCACGGATGCCTAATGCAATGCGATTGTGTTCTCATGAACGGAACGGCGATTGTGAATGAAAGCGTGTTGACTGGCGAATCGGTTCCGATCACCAAGGTGCTCAATTCATCGACACACTCAACTTATTATTATCTCATTCCAGGTTGCACTTACTGATGAGACGCATGATATGGTTTTCAATCTTGAGAAACATTCGAAGAACGTGTTGTATTGTGGCACACAGGTTCTTCAAACGCGTTTTTATCGTGGAAAAAAAGTCAAGGTATGAATTTTTATTGAAATTGTTGTTGTTTTTCGTTTTTTTTTTCTGTTAAACAAATTTGCGCAACAACTTCTTGCGTTTGTACGGCTCGCCACCGGTGTTGTAGGAGTCGCCGGTTGTACCTCCACCGCGACTTCTTGATGATCCACCATGTGATCCGCGTTGTGGACAATGACAGTATTCTCTGAAATATTGTGGTTTCGTTATTTCTAGCGCATTCTTTGTGTCTTACGCGTCCTGCCCCGGTCTTCCCATTTTGCCTTCTGGTCCCGGCGGGCCATCGACTCCTTGTTCTCCTTGAACTCCCGGCCCTCCTGGTGGTCCTTCCGGTCCTGCATCTCCTGGTGGTCCGTCTTCTCCCGGAGCTCCTTGCGGTCCTTGTACTCCTTGTGGTCCGCGCTGTCCCTTTGGTCCTGGTCGTCCAATAGGTTTGCGTCCGTCGGCGCCTTTCTCTCCCGGCTTGCCTTCGGGTCCCGGTTTCCCTTGTGGTCCCTGCGCTCCCATTTCTCCTGGCTTTCCAGGCTGTCCGTCTTTTCCTGGTCGTCCCGGTTGCCCGTCAGCGCCTTTCATTCCGCGCAGTCCCGGATGACCCATGGGCCCTGGAGGGCCTGGCGGACCAGCTGGACAGTAGAAGCAGATGCCAGTGTCCTGTGATTGCGGTTCGACGTCTTCGGCGTCGAAGCCGGGAACTCCGTCGATTCCGGAAACTCCATTTGGACCGGGACTTCCCGGAATTCCTTTCGGTCCTGGTGGTCCCGGATGACATTTATTCTCCGCGTTGCACTGACAGGTTTCCGGTGAGGTTGGAGCTGGACCAGATGGAGCTTGAGCTCCAATATCATGCGCAGGAGCTCCAGTATCATAGCCGCCCTCTTTATAGCTGCCGTCGTCGTAAGCACGCGGTCTTCTTGAGCGAAAAACATTGAATCCGGAATTGGTTTGAAGATGCATGATGTCAGTCCACATGTCATCAAGATCCTTCTGGAATCGAATTTAGCAATCTACAGAGAATTGAGAAAACCTTACCCGAACTCCCGTCATCTCCTCGTCCAACTCGAACCAATATTCTTGAACATTGTTGTAGATCGAAGAAAGCGCGAAAAGGCTTGTTAGAAGAGCTAAGCCTGAGAGGCTGCTCGCAATGAATGTCGCACTCGCCACTTGCATTGTCGAAATGGCTGCTGCGAATGCGCATATTTCGAGTTTTATACCAAATCGCGCAACATCGGAAATCTCTTATCGGCTAATGTTCTGTCGTTAATTGACCTGGTTTGTGGTTTACTGACAAGTTTGAAGCAGCATTGATAAGGAGAAATTTTTCGAACGATAATAGCATTCTTCGAACAGTGAAAGTGATCAGATGGTTCGTTCAAGAGCGACACACAATTTTATTTCAATGCAATTTTCGAGACTGATCGAATTTGTGTTGTAAACGTTCGATTATTTGTGAAAATCATAAGTGCGACTAATCCGTCGACAAAACAGACTACTGATTTGATAACTGTGTTGATTGGACCAAAATTCTGAGAGTGGCGAAAGTTGAACTCGTCAAATGTCCGCAGCAACTTACGCCGTTTGTCAAATTGATCGAGAATGCATTTGTGAGCACGAAGGGAGCAAAATCGAATGCGAAACTAAGAGACACATCAATTAAGCATAATTTGCTCGCCTTTAACGTACAAGTTTTATTAGAAATGTATTATATGTAGTTGAAGACGGACAGATTTGAATTTAGATTGATTTATCATTTGAATTTTTGTCTTGGGTCCCGAATGGCGGGTTGTTTTGTGGTGGGACCAATTAAGATCAATTCAAAATGCGTCCGTCCACGTCAATTTATTTCACTACCTTATAGATTTCTTTACTCAGCGATCGGTGATTCATTAATAGCAATTTGAACAATAATAAAATTGTTATTATTGTTGTCAGACCACCAATAACAATTTTGTAGGAGGTGTAGCATTTCGAGAAGCATGTGTTCCATGTGCATACGAATACCGAGCATTTTTTAGTGAACGGATCGATTTCGCAAATGAAAAAATAGAGAATATCTTCGATTGTTGGACTTAAACAGATAACGAAGAAGATTGAATAGATGGGGATTTTTTGGCGGTAGAAATAAAATTTTACAGGACTAGTAATCGCCTAAATATTGGGGGTTTTGTTCGACTTGCCCACTATTCCGCTGCTTACGATTAGTCGTTCTATCGCAATAACCAAAGATAATAGGAAGCGTGCAGAGGCAATATTTGATGAAAACAGAGTGATGTAGTAATAAATGTGATAATCGAATAAATATATGGGATAAAAGATTGTAAGACTTAACGCGAAATTGGACAATGTTCCTGATTTTATTTTTCATAAATCATTATTAAATTGAAATAATTTAGTACCTTTAAGACCAAATAAACTGTCTAGACCGAAACGAATAAAAAATAGTTGATATTCTGATGGTTTGTGCTTAAATCGATGTCTGGAAATATTTTTGAGTTCTCGAAATGATTGTTTTGTGAGAGGTATTTGGAATTTTACCGAAGCCTATAAAGAAGAATACAATTGAATATTGCAACGAATAAACTGAGGAAGAAGCCTATTAAGCATACCCAAAACGCAGTTGGTGGTAGCATATTGGGTGGCGAATTGGTGTCAGACAATTGTTGGCGCTTTTATTTCTAGGTAATTGAGTGTAGCCTATTTGTTTTTGTTCGAAGGGCAATTATTTTAGAAGGTAATTGTTATTCGAGGCACATTTGCAGCTGATTTTATTCGGGGTTTCTTGCGATCGCTCGACGTTCTTTGAATTCCAGTGATTTGAAGTTAAAAATGGAATTCCTTCTCATACAGTATGAGCGTTTGTTGCGGGCGTAATCAACATGGTGATTCCATTGGAAATGGAAGAGAGTAATATGTTCAATTGCTCGCAGGAATTTTCCGTTCTGACGTCACTTTAATTTTGAGATTTAATGGAATTTGCAAAAAATGTTCATTGAATATTTTAAACGTGTTTATAGTCGGCTTCCGGCGACTGCTGTACGTGGGTAGATTTGGTCTCGCAAGGACAAACTGGTTATTTCAAATTTTATGGACCGGTTCGATAATTTTTTCATCGAATGATGTTGGAAATTCAAGGAAATGCGAAACTCATCAAGAAAAATGAAGCGGTTCACGTGAAAACAGCAAAATAAGCATTAACGCGTGGCGAGACCTTTTCAAGGCGCATGCGCGTAAATCTACCCGCGTACAGCAGTCGCCGGACGCTGAATATATGTGCGTAGTTTTTTTTATAAGAAAAGGAAAGGTGGAAGCAAAGATTTCGCTGAGTGTTTGGGCAAAATCTGCAACCATACTGTTATCTTGGCAATGTCTGCCGGAGACTTTCAGCAAACATTGGCGTAGAACCAAAAATGACTGCACAAATTTTACCGAATGGCAGTGTAATTTGAATGATCAGAGTAGAATGAACGCCAGGAAACAAATCAAATATTGATTTTCTGCATTTATCGAACATTTGTGCCAAAAAAAGCTGTAAATGCCTAAAGTTTTGGAAATTCCCCTTTCATCGTGAATAATTAATTGCAGGCCATTGTTCTTCGCACCGCTTATTCGACACTCAAAGGCCAACTCGTTCGCTCGATCATGTACCCGAAGCCAATCGATTTTCGGCTCACGAAGGATTTGTTCAAATTCGTTCTATTCCTCGCGTGCATCTCGGGATGCGGTTTCATCTACACAATCATTGTGATGATTTCGCGCGGTAGCACTATTCATAAGGTTATCGTTCGAGCGCTTGACATCATCACGATTACGGTGCCGCCTGCTCTGCCGGCCGCCATGTCCGTCGGTACTATCAATGCTCAGTTGCGGCTCAAGAAGCAACAGATTTATTGTATCTCGCCGTCGTGTATCAACACTTGTGGAGCGATTAATGTTGTAAGTTTTGATCTACTCAATTAATTGTATTATGATTTATTGATTTCTTTCTTTCTTTAGGTTTGTTTTGATAAAACGGGTACTCTAACTGAAGACGGGCTCGATTTCCACGTAATGCGACCGGTGATGCGCGACGAGAACACCAAAGAGATTGGATTCCTCAACGAGGTTACCGAGATGGACCGCGAGAATTTGCCAATGCGCGGCGAGATTGTCAACGCGATTGCCACATGTCATTCATTGACGCGAATCAACGGAATTCTTCACGGCGATCCGTTGGATTTGATTCTGTTCCAGAAGACTGAGTGGAGCATCGAAGAGGGCGATATTGAAGAAGAGACGCAACTTTTCGACAGTGTTCAACCATCGATTGTCAAGCCGCCGAAGGTGGAAGGCAAAAAGGATGAGGAATATTCGGTGATCAGGCAGTTCACATTCAGGTAATTGAAGTTTCTATCAAAGATTTCATTGGACAGATCCGTGTTGCAGCTCGTCTCTTCAACGAATGTCGGTAATCGTTTATGATCCAGCGGTGGAAAGGCCGGATAACATGGTTCTCTACTCA
The DNA here is from genome assembly GCA_902829315.1 of Caenorhabditis bovis. Taxonomy (NCBI): domain Eukaryota; kingdom Metazoa; phylum Nematoda; class Chromadorea; order Rhabditida; family Rhabditidae; genus Caenorhabditis; species Caenorhabditis bovis. Next base: position 2,091,088 of record CADEPM010000008.1, read on the forward strand.
AAAGGATCCCCAGAAATGATTCTATCGTTATGCGATCCGAAAACTGTTCCGGATAATTATTTGGTAGGTTCCACAAAATTGGAATTGTCCTTGAAAACTCGTGATTTAGGATGTTGTCAACGCCTATGCCCAACATGGTTTTCGCCTTCTCGCTGTTGCGCGAAAATCGTTGAACATGAACTTCAATCGAGCCGCCAAAGTGCCAAGAACGACGGTGGAATGCGACTTGCAGCTTCTCGGATTGATTGTGATGGAGAATCGCGTGAAACCGGTCACACTTGGTGTTATCAATCAGCTGAACCGGGCCAACATTCGAACCGTAATGGTGACCGGTGACAATTTGCTCACCGGGTTGTCGGTGGCTCGCGAATGCGGAATCATTCGGCCGCAGAAGCGTGCGTTCCTCATTGAGCATACTCCCGGTGCCACTGATGAATTCGGCCGAACGAAACTCACACTGAAGCCATCTGTCTCGTCATCGGATGAGGTGATTGAAGACGACACCTCGTCATTTTCGTCGGACAATCCGCCATGGAAACAATCGACCGTCGGTATCAATTCGGTGGCAAATGAGCAGCCGACGTTCGGGGAGCACGAGCTAGGAAGTTTTGTTAGCAGCTCGTATCATTTGGCCATTTCGGGACCAACATTTGCCGTAATTGTTCACGAGTATCCGGAGCTCGTCTCGAAACTTGTTTGCGTTTGCGATGTGTTCGCGAGAATGGCGCCTGATCAGAAGCAGTTGCTCATCGAGGAACTTCAAAATGTCAACTACACGGTGGCGATGTGCGGCGATGGTGCCAACGATTGCGCAGCGCTGAAGGCCGCCCACGCCGGAATCTCGCTGTCCGACGCGGAGGCCTCGATTGCAGCTCCATTCACTTCCAAGGTTCCCGACATTCGATGTGTGCCAACCATCATCAGCGAAGGCCGGTGCGCGCTGGTCACATCGTTCGGCATCTTCAAATACATGGCCGGCTACTCGCTGGCTCAATTCGTCACCGTCATGCATCTCTATTGGATCGGCAGTATTCTCACCGATGGTCAATTCCTCTACATTGACATGTTCCTTATAACGAGCTATGCGATTCTATTCGGAAACACGCCTGCGTTTCCGCATTTGGCTCATTCGCCTCCACCCACTCGCCTTTTATCGATTGCAAGCGTCGCTTCAGTCATCGGGCAGCTCTTCATTGTCGCCGTCTCGCAATTCATTGTCTTCTATGCGACGTCGCAGCAGGAATGGTTCGTACCGTATAAGCCGCCTGGACCAGATGAGGAAGAAGATAAACGAAGCATGCACGTTGGATTAGCGTTATCTATCAAATTTAATAATTCTTCCTATTCTAGGGAACCGCGATTTTCTGCGTCTCCATCTTCCAGTACATCTCATTGGCTTTGGTGTATTCGAAGGGACCACCATACCGAGGATCGATTCGCTCCAACATGCCGCTGTGCATTTTGACAATTGTTACAATCACCTTCTCGATTTTCATTGTCTGCGGAGGAAATGAGTTTCTGCGCTACTGGCTAGGATGCGTCGAATTGCCGTCGCGCAACTTCCAACTATTCATTTTGTTCGTCGTCGTCGGCAACACAATCGCTTCGTTCGTGTTTGAGAAGTTCTTTGTTGAGATATTCCTTCTTGGATATTGGGAACGGTAGTCTTTAAAATTTGTATTGAAAAAAAACTGGAAATTGTTTTTTGAAATTTAGATATAAGAAAAAGAGGAGCATTGAAACTATTGTGGACTATAACCCATATGGCGAGCGGCGTGTATCGAAGGCTGAAATTGGGACGGCGAGAACTGAGGCAGCTTTACTCGCCGGTGAGATTAATATGAATAAAAAGAGTTCGGTGCAGCAAGAGCAATGGTAATTTGTTTCCCGCTTATTCGTTTATATAGCCATGTTTCAGTGAGAACAGTGCTCTTTTTGAACGAATCATTTCCCGAATTGGTAGCGAACCGTCATGGATTACCAACATTCGTCAACCGCTGATTGAACGCGAGGAAGCGAAGGAAACTGATTTTCTTTCCACCACATTTTAAGCTTCTCTAATTTATTTTTTTAGGGATTTACTTTTTCAATTTTTTGTTGGTTTTGACTGTCAATGCTTTACTCCTTGTTGGTTGTTCTTTTTGGGTACATTTTTTTGATTGTTTTCGCCTTTTGACTCATCCGTTCTACCTTGAAACTTATGAAAAATATATCCAAATGATTCCCAATTGCTCATTTATCATGACAATATTGATCCTTTTAAGGCAACATATCCTCCCCCGTGCAACCTGTTGAGGTATTTCTAGGTTTTCCTCTTGCAACTGAATTCATAAATTCAATTTGAACGCAATTTTGGAATTTATTTTTTTATTCAAAACGCTGGGTTGTTTTTTTCGTAATGCTTCGGACAGAATTTTAAGCCTTAACTTTAATGAAAATAATTCAATTTGCTTTTCTAAACTCTGGAACAGAAGCTTCCGATCAATTTTTCCCTATGTTTTTAAATAAACAAAGGCGATCGATCCGACGCGACATTCTTCAGATTTTAAAAAATATCCTACTGGTATCGTTTCGATCAGATTGTAAATTTTGGGAAATTCGGATAAGAGTTGGACTAGTATGAAATTTGCTTTACATTAAAGTTATTTACATTATAAAGTCTGGACCCGGGCTGTGCGGCCGTGGAATTTTGCGGTATTGCCGAAATTTCAATTTGCCGCACAATCCTGGTTTAGGCATAATTTGATTTTTTGCATAAATGATAATTTAGAACAAAATGCTCGGAAAATTATAATCCAGATGATTGAGTTGATAAAAATAATTCGATGAACGTGATCATTTCAAAAACTCGAAACCCGCTTATTCCTCTTCAAATTTCTGTTTCTTCATTTTACTTCTCGTCTGTTATCAAGTGAGTGATGTTGCTTGGTTTTTTTTTAAATTTATTTTATTCAAAAAAACATTTTTGCAGAATAACCAAATAAGCGACCAGTGTCATGGGATGTACACATAGTCGTAACTCGAAATCGAAATCTTCAAAAGATGAGAAACCGATGGATCGCTCGATGGCTGATCCGAAAGTTGTCAAACATTTTGATCAGTCGTATGATTTTTTTCGTGATAAGACCATTTTAATAATTTTCCCATTTTGTCAGCCGAAGTACAGAAGTGTCAAATGAAGCAGAAGTTCAAACTCATTCAAATTACTCACGTCAAGTTTTGCAACCTGAAGTCAAGCCAAAAGTAGTTGAGAATATCGCTGCTCCAGTGGCGTCGACAAATTTGGCGCCTGAACCCGCGAAAATTGAAGGTTTTCCCATTTTCGAACGTTTCAAATGCATTGGGAAAATGTTTCAGAGAAACCAGTACCCGTTGTAGTTCAATCCACAACGATTCCACCGGATCCGCCGGTTGAGCAATTGTCGCGGCAAGCTCCGCCAACGCAAACCTATGTCGCTTCGACCTATTTTGGACTTCAAGCGCCGACGGAAAAACAAAAATCGCCGGAAAAGAAGAAAGAAAAGAAGGTTGAGGCCGCTCCGATGCAACCACAACCAGGCGTTGTTCCGAAGAAGAAGAAGGAGAGTCCATTTCGCGAGAGAGCTTCTGACATTAGTAGGAGCACATTTCGAACTAGATGTAGTCGCAATTGAACATTTTTCTTCAGAGGGTCCATATCGCACACAGCTCACTAAGAATGATTTGGAATGCATCAAAAAGGCCGTACAACAGAGAAATGAAAGGTTTTTACTCATTGCTCAAAACCTTCTGCAATCAGATTTGATTTCAGACGAGCTTACATGATGGCTCATAGAAATGAGGAAGATGACACCTTGTATGAACTTGAAACGAAAATGCCTGAGCGCGATTATACTCAGAAAAATGGCACGATCGCTTATTAACATTAATAAACATTGATTTGCTGATTAAAGATGGGGATTCTGTCATTTATTGTTATGACTAATTGGATTTTAATGAACAATACTGCTGCTTGAAAACATTTTCCCAATAGCTCATTTTCACCTAGTATTGTTCAAATGGGGGCCCGGTGAATCTTTTTGAATCTTTAAAAAAATAAATTTATTTGTAATCATCTGCGGACATCATCCGGGATGCGATCCCAATTTTTTGAAGACCAGCGAATAAGAAAAATTCGCCATTTTCATGCTTCATTTTGAAAAACGAGAACATCTAAAAATTGAAAAAAGTATTTCCAGAATTGGCTTTTTTTTAAAGAAATTATTGATTTCAAGCAATTTCAACAACAAATGGTTTAAATTCTCCCCACACAATGACTCATTGCCGTCGAGCTAACTATTTTGAAATGGGCTCGTCTGGAATATTCAGCCACATATGTTGTTCGGCATGAATGTTGTTAATATAGTGGACTTTGCCCGAGTTCTCGATTCTCCAGTTGTACAATGATTTCCAGATGTGTTTGTTCAAATGGATGAATGAATGCAACTGCTCATCAGGCTCGTAAAAACGCGCGCCAGCCAGCCAGTCAGTCAGATTTAAGTGGCTGGCGATAAAACGGTAGCACACGACACAGTCGTAAAATTGTGACATGTGTCGGACCAGGAGGACTGGTGGGACCTCATTCGACAAATTGCCGCATTCCTCATCGTTTGATTGTGTCGTTGAAAATCGATCCCGCCAAAATCGGGATCTTCACGACAACGATCGACGAGACGCTGATGAAACCCCCCCCAGCCTCCTCCTATTCATTCGTCCTTCGACATTTCTTCGGTGATGAATGAAATTCGACGGGTTAGATGGGCCATAAACGAATGAATGTGTACACGAATACAAGAAGACGGCACATTTGCATGCCTTCTTTTCTGTTTGTATTCGCGTCCTCTCCGACATTTTTCCATTCAATATTGATTTCCTATTTTCCAATCGCCATCAAATTTCCCACCAAATTTGTTTTTTTCCATCGTGTTCAAAACTCGCGTTTCAGCATGAAAAATTTCGTTCTTCTAATTTGTCTGTTACTCTGCAACGTCATCCATAACGCACAACTGACGCCGTCGGCGCCTCAGAGGCCCGATGTGCCGTACAATTGGCTGTAAGTTCAGCAATCATTTCAGAATTTCAACATTTTCCATTTAGCACCTTGGCATTCGTTGGCAGTCATGACTATCAACCGAGACCTCATTTTCATCATGCTGAAAAGGAGTATTTTAAAGAAATTTGCCGGCGGCTCGATGGCTTGAATCCAGCGCAGCAAGCGATTTGCGCCGAAGTACGAAACAATTATTGTTAAATTAAATTAAATTATTTTTAGAACCCATTTTCTATACCATTCATCGCAAAAGGAATACGAGAGGCTATTCGAGAATGTGAAGATAAATTTAAATATGAAAGGTGAGTTTTAAACCTGAATTTCACTTATCGTGTTGAGATATCGCTTAAAAATTGTTGTGTGCGCCTATAAAGCATGAATTAATATCCTTTTCGATATGTTCAATTAACCCTCATTTTTTTCTAGATGGAATTGCTCATCGCGCGATGAAGTCACCGAAACGAAGCACGGAAAATTCCAAGACATTCTCGGAAAGACATTTCGCTCGTGTAAGCCAATTGTAGCGATTATCGAATCTGTTGAAAATAGTTTTACAGCCAACAAAGAAGCCGCTTTTCTAACAGCCATTATGTCGGCAACAATTGTTCATTCGATCACAAAAGGGTGCAATACTGGAAATTTGACGGACTGCGGATGCGATAGCAAACCGGGAATGCAGCGGTATACTGCTGAAACAGTAATATGATGACGCAATTTGAATATGGGTAATTGTGGATATTTAGGATGCGTCGATGAGCCGAGATCAATTCTCATGGGGTGGATGCTCGGATAATGTGCCTTATGGAATTCGATACGCAAGAAGGTTGGTTTTATTATTTATGTTTTATAATTTTAATTAATATTATTCAGATTTATTGATGAATGGGAGCAAAAGCAATTCGACGAAACAAAAAATGTTGGGCATCTTGTTCGCAAGCATAATAGTTTTGTTGGCAGAGAGGTATCTCATTAATTCATTTCTTTTTCAAAAAAAAAAAACTAAAAAAAAAATCCTCTTTAGGCTATTGCTCAGAATATTCGACGCCAGTGCCGTTGCCATGGCGTGTCGGGTTCATGCGAATTCAAAACGTGCTGGCTGCAGATGCCGAAATTCTCGCAAGTCGCCGATCTGCTCAAAAAGCGCTACGATCACTTCGCTGTTCAGGTCGAGCTCGAGCATGTAATGTGGTGATGTGTTCAACCTACTTGAATTCTATCATTGGTGTTGTTGGGGGCACATAATTGCACATTAGTGACCGCTCGCGAGCCCGTTGAATTAATATTATCAATCAATTGTAGGTGACACGAAAAGCGCACAAACGGCTTCGGAGGAAGGAGCGAAGCGAGAGGAAGATCCCGTTGCGTGGAAATGAAATGGCCTACGTTCATCGATCGCCGTCGTATTGCGAGCAAAACATCACTGCAGGTATGAAAGAAGATTTCAGATTTTAAGAATATGGGAATTGTTGAGGCATCCTTGGAACTTCTGGCAGAGAATGTCGCCATAATTCTTACAATTCGGAAAGTTGTGATCTACTTTGCTGCGGTAGAGGCTACAATACAAGACTTGAGGTATTTTTTTAAATTGATAATTAAGCTATTTTACTGTTTTAAAGTAGAATAATGAATTATTTACTCTAGTTGAACAGATATTCATTTTGAATTGTGTCTCGCAAATTTCGCAAACCTTCTTTGTAGGTCGACAACTTGTTTTGTTCCAGGTCCGTGAAATGCAATGCGAATGCAAATTCGTTTGGTGTTGTGAGGTGAAGTGCAAAACATGCACCGAAGAGGTCGCAGTGCACACTTGCAAATGATTCGTGTTTCCAATTAGAGCAACGACCTAATTCGGGATTACACCGCGACAACAATCACATGCCTGTCGACCATTTATGGAAAATTCCTTCTCCTCGTCGTTTTCTTCTTATTTGTTTCTGTCTTTCACGGGTTTCTGTACTCTTCTCAAAAAATTTGCAACGTCAGTTCTTGTTTTTCTTTGTCTCGTCTCGGCTAATCTCAATTCGGATTATTGGATTAGTGTTGGTAGCCCGTGTCCCCCTGCGCTTGCCGCACCTTTGATTTATCCGCTTTTTTTGTGCATTTTATTAATTATTGTAAATGAAATAAAGGATTTATTGAAAACATGGTTGTAGACCAGCGATATTTTCAGGAAATAGAAAAGAATTATTTCAAATAAACTAGGGAGAGCGGGCGATTTCAGAAAGGAAACATCGAAGTTAAGGTGTCAAAATTATTACATATATGAATTGTTTGAAGCTTCAAATTGTACTTTCCTTTTGTTCATATCCATTTGATTTATAATCAGTTACATTGCAGGGAGGAGGATAAGATGTTTGAAACTTTAGCTTCGCGTCTCTGAAAATCCATATTAGTATATCAAATATTTTTTAATGTCGAAATCGCGCTACGGCGACAATTTGACTAAGTTCCAGGGAAGATCCCGAGACGAAGAGTTGCATGTACAGGGTGTCATTTAAGTTCCCGCACAAAAGTTAGACGCCATGAAAAGCTTGGCTGTCGCACTTTTCGTGCACCAATACAATTTATTTTTGTTAAATAAGGTGTATTTTACTTACTTTTCAAGTTTCACTTCATTCGGATGTGTTTCCGAGAAATGGCGAAGGCTAACATTCATCGCGCTTCCATTATCGAACTTCATAAGCGAAATGAGCGCCCGACAGAGATCATTCAACGCCTCGGTGTGCCTCGTAGAACGGTTTAAGACACCAACAAACGTTTCAAGGAGCTAAATACGACCAGTGACCTTCCCAGACAAGGAAGACTCGTCTCAGTAACCACTCCTCAGAAGATCAACGCCGTCAAAACGAGGATCAGGCGAAAACCGCACAGGAGCATAAGAAAGATGGCGTCAGACATGGGAATGAGCATCTTCGCTATGGAACAAATCGTCAAAACAAAGCTTGTACTGACCCCATATCGTGTCCAAAAAGTGGCAATTCTATCGGCCGTCAACAAGCAGAGACGCTTCGAAAAAGCAAAACAACTTTTTGCTCGCACGCGGTCTGGAGAACACCTCGCCACTGTCTTCTCCGACGAGAAGCTGTTCACTGTGGAGGCGGCATTCAACTCACAAAACCATTGAGTACTTGCCCAGACATCCCAGCAAGCTTCAGAGAAAGGAATAACAATTTATCCAGCCTCACATCCTGCTAGTGTGATTGTTTTCGGTGCCATCTGCTCAACCGGGAAGTGCCCCTGGTTTTCGTGGATCAGGTGGTGAAAGTGAACAAAGAAGTCTACGTTCGGGACATTTTGGGGAAGCATATGATGCCCTGGGCCCAAACGCATTTCGGTGGGAAGATATGGGTCTTTCAACAGGACGGAGCACCCCCCCCTACTGCCAAAACTACTCAGGAGTGGTGCCAGACCCATTTTCCCGACTTCATCAAGTCATCCGAATAGCCTGCTTGCTCCCCAGACCTGAACCCGCTTGACTTCTCCGTGATGGGGTCTTGCAGGAGAAGGTCAACGCAAAACCCCACTCAAGTGTAGAGGCTCTGAAGAAGACATTACTGGCGGAATGGGACAATCTTTCCATCGAATACCTGCGTACCACAGTCACATCCTACCCGAAGCGTCTCCGCGAAGTCATAGCTGCGAAAAGAGGCCGAATCGAAAAGAGTTAATAGATAATTATTTGTTGTACTATAGATAAAAAATATTTCGAGTCTCGTTTGATTTGGACTTTTAGTTTCAGAAATATACGTCTTCAAAGTTGTGCGGGAACTTAAATGACACCCTGTATGTAATCCACACTTCTGCGTAAAAATCCCCACACGTAAATCGGCTCTCATATTACCAAACTCTACAGTTGAGCGCGACTTCGACAATCCGAATACCTAGTATAAATCCTTAGAGAGTTGTACGTGTTTGGATTTATGGGAATTCGTCGTTTGTTCATTTTTTTTAATATCCAAAACGCCAATCGGAAACGAAAATTTATCCATCTTATCAACGGAATTGTTTCCAGCCGGATCGGATCCGATTGGTTTTGAGATAGCAGAGAAGTGCCGAGCCTATTTCGTACTATTTCATTGTAAAATGTTCCCATCCAATCGTGTTTTGGGTATTTGTGAAGCCGATTGGTCTAAGGACCACTACGGATTTTGTTTTTGTGTGACAAGAGCACATTTAATTTTGCGGGCGACATCGTGACATTTTGAAAAATTTTGAAAATTATCGGACCAGTTCTTTTCTTCTTGTTGTCATCAATCTTCAGATGACACATAAGAATTTCAGTGTTTCATTTGGGGTCTCATGCTATCAAATTTCTGGCTTCATAATCGCTATAATTTTCCATTGAAAAAAAAAAAAAACATTTCCGTCCCTTAACCAGCTAATTTCCCATCCATTGGGATCCGATTTTTGGATCCTCAAACTATTCTGAATCATAATAGATAATACGTGCTGTTCGATAACCATTTAGCGTCGTCTTCTTCAAATTTGAATTAATGATTCAATCAAGCGATTGTCATGTGAATAAGGCTTCAATTGAATTAAATAAATTGAATTTCAGCGCACGATTAGCAACGGATCACCAAAGCATTTGACTAAATACACGCAAAAATTGAGAAAACCCGTTGAAATTTTGAGCGATTATTCTAGGACTTCAATGCGCTTTTGAAATTGATTGGCCATAATTTTGAACGAGTCATCTTCAGCTATGCGCTGCTCCTTTAAAAGAAAGAATTGAGTCCCGTCCAAATCCCTTTTTAATGTCTACTGAAACAGTAGTTTTGATAAACTTGATGAATATAAATATTAAAAAAGCAAATAGTTCGGCTCGAGACCATTTTGCGTAAATTCCAGCGTTGCGAACCACATCTTACAGTAATTTCTTGGCTAATATTTTAAACAAACCTAAAATCAAATTGCTCATTGGATTTTGGAATAATGTTCGAATTATTCCTTCTAATCCGTCCCATCTATTCTATCAATTCATCCGAAAAATTGTGTTCAACTTGTTTTTTGTTTTTGAGCTCATTCGACATACGTTCCCATGCCAACACACCCTCAGTTTTCAGGTGAATCTCGAAAGATGGCGATTTTCGACAAAACAATGGTAAGTGCGAATTATAGGCAAATATCGATGAGAGAGAGAGAGATTGTTGTTGGCAGAAGCCGTTGTTCAATCGGATTCTCGAGGCGAAAAATTTCGTCGCCAAATTGCCCGGCCTTTTCTTTGTCCATTTATGGATTTATGCGTTTGTCTGGTTTTCGGTAATCAAATTTTCGCTAAATCACACATTCATCACATGTTTCCAGATTAATATCATTGGTTTAAGCTTCTCACGAATCGCGTGCTTTTCCTCCATCGGACCATCAAAACTATTCACCATATATTTTTCATTCAACGCCTCCATCTTCATTGGAGCTCTGATTCACTCAAATATAACCAGAAGGTGAAACCCGGATCAGTGTCCGCAGCTGTGAACACATATTCAGATTCCCCATAAAATACGTGCTGTCGACATGCATCCTTCTAATCTCATTGTGCTTCTGCCTTCTTCCCCATACTGTTGGGATGGTGCTGTGCACAAGTGTGTTCGTCATAATGGGAGCTTCTTTGGGAGCATGTCTATCCGCAGTTACAGTATCCTTTACAGTAATATTCCGACAAACCAGCTATCTATTAGTTCAGGTAAATTGAGCTCAGAGCATTTAATATTATTTTTTATAATAAAAATATTTTGTGTGTGAATAATCTAGTTTCCGGATTTTTTGCAGGAAATGATTGTATCAAATATTTAAAAAAATAATAAAGTCAATTAATTTTTTTTATCTGCGGACATTTTTCTGTAAACCGAATTCTATTCTACTAGTTGTCCGAATAAATGTCCACAGCAAGAAATTGATAATATTTCAGCTGTTTCATCTCGTTGGATCAATCGGCACCGTGAACGCCGTCATTCTCTATCAAGACGCTTCCAGCTCCCATCAGGACGATTGTCAGTTGATGATCAGTCCGATTCTGCACGGCGGCCCGAGAATCCCGAGCCTTGAGAAATTCTACCTAAACCCCAGCATTCATCAGCACTACATGTATTATGCGATTGCAGCATTACAGGCACTCAACATAGCAAATTCATTCATGCACGACAATCAATGCTTCAGATTCCGATTATCGTCACAATTATTCGTCTAGACTTCACGCCACTTCTTCGAAATTGGATATCGATTAGAAGGACGCCGGCAGAAGCGACACCCGAAAATTGTCAGAGTAATAAATAAAGGGAGACTCGGATGATTCGTTACTAATTCAGGCCTAACTCAACAGAGCGATGTAAATGCTCTGAAGCTTGTGCTCCTTTGCTCGGTGGTGGCTTGCATTGTCAACATTATCCATGCATTATTCCCATTCTTGATATTGGCACAGCCGAACGGCACCATTCTACATTTTCAGTTTTTCGCGGTAACCTCGAACCCTTCATTTCATTGCGAACCCGCGTTCTCAGATTTCCTTCATGTGGGGTCGTTTGATGGCGGTGTTCTGCTCGGATTATATGGCTCCATATTTTCTACTCGGATGCTCTATCGTATTCCAAAAAAATGAAATGTTTGAAATTTAACAAAAAAAATCAAATTGCAGTTTGGTTGTGGCGTCGGATGCTGCATGACATCCGCAGAGGACCTCCTACCGTTTGGATCCGTCATTCTTGGCTTCTTCCTTTCGCTGGCTCTTCCAGCTCTTGTGTCCTACATCAATCAAGGACTCTCTCTTAAATGTACTTGCATATCTAACACACTTTCGGAACAACTTATTTATCATTTCAGCCAGCAATACAATGTTGCTAATGTCCGGACATTGTTCGGGTTACGTACTTTCGCCGCTGCTTCTCACCTTGACGTCATCGTCAAACTCGAGATTGTTCATTGGTTTGAATTTCTTGGCGATCATCTCCATGGTGGTCATACTCGTTTCAATTCTGAGTATTCACGCTCAAATCGAGCGTGTGCAAGGTTTGTGCAAAAAAGGGAAGGGAAGCAAGCTAATCCCCGCAAATAATCCTTGTTGTTGTTTTTGTTTTTTTTTTCAGCATCTCAGAGTGGCTTAAATCTATTTGTTTCGCGATTTTTGTCCGGCGAATCGCTGCTCAAAAGAACGCGATCAATTCGACCGCTAATCTCGAGACTGCGACCAAATTCCTATAGAAGGTAATGCGCGAGGATGGGGTCTTGGCTCGAATCTCAAAACTTCTAGATTCGCCAATCGACGCGGTCTTCGAACACCATCGCCGATGCCGAACAGCCCATCGCCGCGTGTCCGAAGCCCATCGCCGCGACCTCGAACACCGTCGTTGACGGCTCGCCACGCCGTCACAGAAGTCACCGTGCCGATCGACGTGTTGAATCAAATCAGTCAGAATGACAAGAAGCTTCTCACACCGACAAGAGTCTAATTTATTGAAACACACACACACACACAACGAAATGCATTATAAAGAAAATATTTTGTAAAAGGAAAAACAACAACAATCACCCCCCACACACATACACATTTGATGTCGTTTCGATTCACACGATGCCCGTTTCCGTTCGTTTTCAACTATCCCATATAATTAAGCAGCTTTTGCGGCGACATCGGCCATATTTTTGAGCTGTTGCAAATTGAGCGCATAGCCTTCGAAATAGTCGTTGACGAGATAGGGAAGGTTGTTCTCTTTGCAGAATTCCTTCACGTACTTCATGCATTCGTTGAGATTGCATCGAGGCATTGTTGGGAACAAGTGATGCTCGATCTGAACTCGATGATAAACAAAAACAGCAGGTATCCTTATATGATATAAAAATGTATATATGCCATGCTGTTATTTATATGTATAAAATTGCATGGTATGCTTCTGCAAGGAAATAGGCAAAACTTTGAGAATTTTCAGCATTATGCGCCTTTAATCAATTATTACGTTTATGCTAATTTAAACGACTAAATTTAATTTGAATTAATTAAAAAACAATGAATTAATTGAAAATTGTTTTTGCGAATAGTCGTCGAATTTTTTGCGAATAGTCGTCGAATAAAATGCATTCGGTGCAACCACGCGGATCATTTATCATTGTCGCATTTCAGTTTTTAATGGCGCATTTTTCCTATTACTTTTGACTGCCCGTTTAAAGGCGCTTTTCGATTTTCAGTTGCGACGCTACCTGATAATTGAGTCCACCCCAGAGCCAATCAATGAATGGCGACGGCGTCATGTTTCGCGTCGTCAAAATTTGAAGTGCGGCGAAATTGTTGAGAATTCTCGAATCCGCCGGATATTTGTCGACGGAATTGTGATTGAACGTGACGACGTGTCCGATCAAGAAGCCGGCGCCGAATTGCGAAATGGCGAAGTAAGCGAGCGCCAACGGCACCGACGGCAGCAAATAGAGTTGATAGAGCACCCACGCCCAATGACCGACAATGGTGATCTGCTCGAGAAGCGCGTTTCGACGGTACACGTGATAGTCGGAATTGCTCTCGGCGAACACCCAGCTGATCGATTGCGATGTCCAACTGAATCGCAGGAGTGGAAGGGTGGCGGTGAAGTAGAGGTGCTGGTAGGGGACCACCTTCAGTATCATCTTCTCGATGGGCTCTTTGTACTTGAGAAGGTCCCCGGGGATGAAGGCGAACAGTGGAGACAAATCGATGTCACCGTCATGATCAATGATGTTGGTGGCGGCGTGATGAGTGTTGTGCTAAATTGTGTTATTGATTTCAGCAATAAAAATGTCGGCAGCAGGAAATTCTGAAGTAAGTGCCTAGTTCCTACCTTATCCTTCCACCAATCTCTCGAGAATCCTTGAAGGAAGTTACCGAAGAAGAGCGAGATGCTGTCATTGAGTGTTCGATTCTTAGTCGGCTGCTGATGGCAGAACTCGTGCGTCAGCCATCCGAATTGCTGCCACGCAAGCGCCAAAACACACGCCGATGTGATGTACCATCCAGCGTATTGCAAGTAGAACGCGAACAACATGATGCTGAGTGTGGAGATCGCTTTCAACGTGAAGTACGTCTCATTGGCTTCCATGAGTCCCTTGTTGTGAAGCGTCTGTCGAAGCTTCTCGAATGACTCGACCATCTTCATCTCCTGCTCAACGCTGATGTCATAGCTCGACACATTCACATCGGGCTTGTCGGTTCGTTTTTTGAGCTCGGCTTCGAGATCCTCGGAGGCGTCCCAAGCGAACTTCTTGAGAAGCTCGAGCTGTTTGTAAGCCTTGCTCGATCCTTCATGGAACGCGTGGAAGATGTGAGTCGCATCCGAGTTACTGGAAATTTTTGAAATTTGATCGGGTCTCATAAGTGAAAAGCGTACCAGTATTGTTTGATAACTGGTCCTCCAGGATGCTTGAGGATCAAATCCTCACTGAGGTGCAGCCATTTGCCTTCAACCTGAAAATTTCAGAGGCTATTGATTTTAATACAATCCTTGAATTTGTTGAAACTATCATTTTTTCAATGTTTAGAGTCCCCCCTTGATAAATTCCCGATTTCGTTATCAGCAAATCACTTCACAGGATCACACTTTCGCTTTCGTCATTCAACCGCCCAAAATTGAGCGCAGCATCTTCTCGAGCTTATCAGCTCACGTAGTCCGTCAAAAACTGCACACCAATCTTTTTTTGCTTTCTCAATTTATTTTTATCAGCAATCGAATTGGACAAAGTGCACGGAATCATTGGGATGTTCTCTACTCAGCATTGCGGTGGTATCAACGCGAAACAGTGTGAGACTCGAAGAGACGCCGACACAAACGGTTTTGTGTACGGAAGACACAAAGAGAGAGAGAGAGAGAGAGAGAGAGAGGGAGGGAGAGCGTCAAGACTTTGAGTTTTTCGATGGAACAATATGGGGTGATTTATTTTTTGTGTGCGACTCTCACGGAACTGCGTCTCGTCGTAATTAATCGCTGATATGAATGGAATTGATAGAAGAATGAAGTGGGGGTGAAATTGCAGAATCGCACGATTATCACGGAATCGACCTTCGGACGATTGCCATGGATCGATGGTCTTGATTATTGGAAGCTTCGGACAATGACTTCCTGATTTTCAACAGCGTCAAATGTCCGCAGATGATTCATTTTAAAGAAGCAGCAGAAGCATGAATCTCGAAATAATTTTTGTTGAACTTATTTGAAAAAATCATAGAAATTTAAAAAATTGATTTTCATGCATTATTCAAATTTGAAAAAATCGATTAAAAAAATTAAATAAAATGTTTTTTTTGCTAATGATTTAATACATATTAAATGAAATCGTTACATAGTATAGCTGTTCGAAGAAGAAAGTTTTTTTTGTTAAAAAACGTATGTGATTGGAAATTAGTAATAGTCGAGTTAATAATAAATTTGAACAGTTGAGTATAGCAGCATCAATAGGAATCATATGAGATGGGAGGAGAATATGCAAAAGAATTACCTTCATCCGCATTCCGCTCGGTTTGGAGCATTTTTCGTCGACGGTCATGGTCGTGGCGCGGCCGTTGATTCAAAATGAAATCGACAGCGGGACTTGCCTATCTGTTCCACGTTCACTGTGCACTCCCGCGATTCGCCTACTCTCTCGTCTAACACCCATCTCGACACCTTTTTTTTAGCGTCTTCCCATATTATTCTTTGCCCATAAATGGTAACCTGATGATGATTGGTGGGGCATTCGAGTGCATTGAAACAAGAAGCTCGTAAACAGCCACAAGGTGAAAGTACACCAAGTTGTCATTAAAATTTAATATTGAGACAATCAAAGATGAAGATTGTGATATCTTAAATCATCTGTCGACATTTTTCCGGGTTATTAGATCGAATAGTCCATTTGAAAAGAAGCTCAAGTAAAAATGGAGGACCCCGACGCTCAGGATGCTTTATTTTTTTAGAAGACATTTTCCGGTATAAACCACAAAAAGCCAATTAGTGTTGGCGGCAATTCAAACAATTTTTTGATGGTTCACCAACAATAGCCTTATTCTTTTTCATTTTCGATTCTCACGAATTATGACTTCCGTTTGATCTCCGCTTCCTATTCCATTTTGATTTGTCATCAATCATTCGAATCAACATGGTTCAGATACTCTTTGTAGTGAACTTTTTCCCAGTTTCTCATTGCCTAATAAAGATCACGAAAGTGTGATAATTAGCACGTATTGGTGTCAATTGAAGGAAAATTCGAGTAAAATATTTTGGTAGATCGAAAAAAAACAATTTTGAATGTTTCTAGCTATTGCAGCTGCGGGCAAAACAATTCATGCGGTTCGGGGCTCCCAGCGCTCAAGTTATTCCATATAACACATTTTGAATCAGATCAACTCATCGTTCGCTTCGATTTTTCTAATTCTGGAACGAAAAAAAAGTTGTTGAACAATATGCAAAGTCTCCTGACAATTTCATATGTAAGTAGAATTTATTCGACAGAATCAAATCTTCAGCAAATTGAAGAAAAAATACGCACTCCGACAACAATAAAACCGGGTTGGGACCATTTTGTTGGAAGGGATGGGGGAGGGGGCGGGACCATTATACTACCAGTTTTGAGTTTTAAAAAATGATGCATGCAACAAAAAAAATACTACACAACGCTGTTTGTTGGTTTAATAGCACATTCTACATGATTTTGTGAGTCAATTTTGTGGCAATTTGCGCAATATTATAAAATTGCGCCAGTCCCAATTTATATCCGGTGAAATAGTCATCAACCATATATGGCAGTCCGTTTTGCCGCGCGAATTCCTTGACGAGCGGCATCACCGTGTTGAGGTTGTGTCGCGGCATCGTCGGGAATAGGTGATGTTCGATCTGAAAACTTATCAAAATGGTCCGATTTTTTTGAAACAACCATCACACAATCAAACATTGTTTCTTATCAATTTCGCCGTTAAAACGTTTCGTCGAAATTGTCACGAACTCGGATACGGTACCCACCTGATAGTTGAGACCGCCCCAGAGCCAATCGATGAACAATCCTGGCCGCATGTTCCTAGTTGTCATCAATTGGAGGCAAGCGTAGTTCGACATGATGTTGGAGCTCACTGCAATCAGAATTTTCAAGAAAAAAAATTAGTCACGTGACTTACGCGTATATTTCTCCACAGAATAATGATTGAACGTGACGACGTGGGCAAGCAAGAATCCACCGACCATTTGAGACACCAAGAAGAACATGATTCTGGAAAATAGGCATCAAAATCGAATTGCGTTCCATTCGGAAATACCTCGTCGGTGTGTCCGGCAAGAAGTAGAGCTGCACAGCGACGTAGGTCCAATGAAGAGCCAATCCTACCTAAAAAGCGATATTCTTTCATGTATTGAGCCCATTATCCGAGTACACACCGTTTCATATTTGGCGGTGTCCCGATAGTACTTGTAGAAATGCGTAGGCATCGCTCGGACGAACAAAATCGACTGGACGAGCCATGAGAGACGAAGAAGGGGTAATAAGAAGGTCCAATAGATGTGCTGGTATTGGATAACGGAAAGCAGCCAACTATCAGCAAGCTGAAATTAATTAAAGCGTTTAATTTTTACAAAAGAAACTTTTGGCAGATTACGACTTCTAACACGTTTTTAAAGCTCCCCCTTCCCCCAACCCGACAAAGATCCTTCGTTTTTAATTGATATCATCTTCGCGATAGATTCCCAAATCCTCTTATCGGGTCCGTTTCTTTTGTTTTCCCATCCACAGTTTTTTGCAAAGGATTAATTTTCCGCTTCGATCAGCAAAAGTTCTGATCATCATAAGAAATCATATGACAATAAAACCAGGAAAAGAAAATGCTAATATTATACTGTACTTTTATAGACGTTTTAATAGCTCATTAAGTGATAATATCGAAGCAAGGTTCGAAACTCCATACCTTCAAATCTCTCGCGACCGTCGCATAATAGGGCATCAAGTCCAAATCGCCATCTTTGCCGACAACATTCGTCGCCGCATGATGCACATTGTGCTGCTCTTTCCATCCGCCCGACGAGAACCCTTGAAGGAAGTTTCCCACAAAATAGCTGAAAATCCCAAATCGTTTGAATGAGCAGGCGTGAACAATTTGCTCAAACCTTGCCAAATCGTTATAGTAGCGATTCTTGAATAGTTGATGGTGCGCAAACTCGTGCACCAGCCATCCCAGCTGCTGCCAGGCAACACCCATGAGAATCGCTGCCACCAAATAAAAACCATGGTATTGTAGGTACATTGCCAAGCCGATTGTCAGTATCGCCTCGATCACTTTCCTCAGATAGAAGACCGGGCTTCCATTCATCAGTCCAAGCTCGCGAACGCGAATTCGTAGCTTTTCAAAACTCTTCTTGATCTCCTCGGATTTCTCTTGTGATAGATCAAACTTTCCCATATTCACATCATCATATCCCAACATGGAATCATCCTGAATCTCATTCATGTTCAATAAAATCACCGCAATCGATGGATGCCAACCTTCGGTATAACTATACAAGGCTCCTGTGTGGGACATTTGGTCTTGAGCTCGTTCAGCCACTTGTAAGCTGTCTTCGAGCCGGTATGGAATGTGTGGAATACGGTAGTCGCCTACAATCCCCCTTCATTTTTTCGTATTGCATGTGAATTCGAAGCGCTGATAGCACGTTCATTGTACTATGATCCAAAGAACACAAAACGCCAATTTTCGCAATCAATTGTTTGTGAAATACAGACGGCAATTTTATTGAAAAAGGGATTTTCTAATGAACTGGCATTTTTTTCGAATATTTCCAAAAAATTGAAGAGCAAATATTCAAAATCACAATTTTAAGCAAACTCACATCCATATTCTTATAAGTCGTGATTGCACTTCCTCCTGGATGCGCTTTCAGCACTTCCTCGTCGACGTATACCCATTTTCCGTCGATTTTCAAATAAAAGGGCTCATCTTTCTCCAAATCCCGCAACACCATATTTACGAGTGGTTTAAAACCTGAAAAACAAATAAGAAATTCAATACAGAAACCCTGAATAGCATAGATTTCAAGTTGGTTTCAGAATATAGCCTTGCTAGCCTATTAGGAAATAAATCATTTTCTAAAATGATCGATCAATGTTTCGAATAGAAATAATGTCAAAGCGGTAATATTTTGGCTTCGTGATGAGTCAGAAGCACTGTTTTGAAAAAATTTGTTGAAATACATCAGCAATTTTCATGACAAATCGAAATTCTGAACTGGAAGTATTCGAATCTCTGAAACAGCTTGTTCATAGCAAACACTGGAATTTTGGGTTGTATAAACAAAACATGGCCAACAAAATTGGCCATTTTTGATAAATAGAGAAGATTAAGCCACTCAACAACTCTTAAAGGTTTAAAAATTGATAGAAAAAAAGAGAAATGAGAGCTCATTGAACATCTAGAGAAATGGTAGAGAAGCTCACTGGCTTGTCTCGCTCAAATTGCTAGAATATGCGCATATAATTAGATAAAATGCTCCCCAAAACGAGTGTTTCAAATGAAAATTGGATTAGACGAAATTTTTTTCGCTAGAGCGATCGAGAAAAAACCAACTCGCAAATCCTGGAGGGGCGGAGACAAACAACACCGATATGTGGCGTGGCAACCCGGAGGCATCACGGAAAAAACCGTCTAATCAATTTGATCGAATGTTGCGAATGCATGCTCGGTGGCGAATGAGCGTACGAGAGTGTGTACGTATTTGAGTGTATGTATGTGTATGTCACCCGATGTGCACGTTCAATTCTATCCTTTCATACACACTTCTTAATATAGGCAAAAGAGAAGAAGAATTTTGTGGTAGAGGGGGGGGGGCGGTATTAATGATTGATTGTCATCGAATCACGACGTGCTATTTCACTGCAAAAAAACGGAACGATTAGAAGTTGAATTGTCATGTCATAGATTTTTGGTGAACATTCGATTTTGACAGGGGCGGGTGCTAGCAAGACCCCCGTTTCGAAACACTTTCCAGCAAATCACAACTTTTTTTTTTCAAAACTTAAATAAAAATTCTCGCCTAGAGAAGTTGAACACGAGTTTCCGGCTTGAATCTAAACCATAGATAAATCTAAATATTTTCGAAAATCGTCTCTTCAAAAATTGGGGGTTTTATAAATAGAACTGGTTCACTAGAAACGAGAAAAGTGAAAAATTGACGAGTTCTAAATTCGATTTGCTGAACACTTTCTTCATTTTTTTTTGTCCGTTCAAGTCACATGCAAATCCAAGATTGAAAATCGGCTAGACGGGATTAAACAATATTGAATTGGAATTTGAAATAAAAACTACGGTTGAGAAATTGAAGGAAACACTATGGGAAATTGTGCAAACTTTCACAATTTCTTATACATAGTTTTTGAAAAAAAAACCATCGTTTCCCGACAATTTATTAAAAAAACCTCCGCCAATTTTTTTTTTAGAGGAATTCGATAAAAATTGTCAGTTCTTTACAAAGACTCAGGTAAATCGAATAAAATATTTTGAGATTTATTGAGTAACTAACGTGTCTCTACAATATTTCAGATTTTTCTCAATCAACTTTAGAAATTATTATAAGATTTTAGAATTTATTGAGATAATTTCGAATTTGCTCAATAAAATTTAGAAAATCATATAAGATTTTAAAAAGTATTTTTAAGTTAAGCGATTCTCAAAAATTTTTAGAAAATATCAATAAACTTTAGATTTTCTCAAAATATTTTAGAGTTTATTATTGAATATTTGATTCTCAAAATATTTTATTTGATTTGCCTGAGGAAATCGACGTCATTTACCGAGAAGAAACTACCGAAAACATCTAGTTATGAAATATCAAGTACATTTTTGAAAGTGATGGACAGAACACCTTTTATATATGTACACCTCGACCACGTTTTCTTTTTTCTAAGTTGTTCTATGTGGCCCGATTAAAAAAAACATTTCATTCGTTTTTTTTCGAAGATAAACTGATAATTGAGAACAAATTCTAGTCATGTTGAGCGGAATGAAAAAGCTGACGAGTTATTGAAAAATAGGGCACGGTTGATGGTTTGACGGAATAGAAAGAGCAATGGGATAGGAGACGACAGATGCTGGCCAAAAAATCGACACCGGCGACTGTTCACTGCATTGAAGGTCAAATTATTGCGTTTCGAAAACCCACATTACTCGAGTAATCTTGATCGACACACTTTTAAACACGGAGACCCGTATAAATCGATTCGACGGATTTTAAACATGATTATTTTTCGGAAAAATTGAATTACTTTGAGTAATATTCTAAAAATAGATTTAATTCTCTAGCAATTTACTGAATTTTAGATATTTTTGCAGTAAGCATTTAGTTTCAGAATTAAGAATTCGAAAAACTTTATTTACTTTAATGATTCAGGAAACTCGCGATCAAATTTTTTCTGCAATTTATCAACTTTTATGTGTTTTGTTTATAGTTCGTGCAAATTAAAATTGAATTGATAATGTGTCAATCGGTTTGGTTAGATATCCGGGTGAAATTTCCTGATAAGTGCATTGTTATCGGTGATTTTGTTGGAGAAACGTGTGATATCTGGGGTTTTTTTCTTCGGTGAAGAAAAACTACGAAATTTATAGAGGACCAACAATTTTGAACGACGATTTTTGACAAATGCGTGGAAATAAATGAAATGACACAAGAGGCGAGCCGAAAAGCCCTTTTTCATGCTGAACGATGCCTTCAGAATATGACAAATTGTGAAAAAAAGAACGAGTGAATGCACTCTCCGCATCTTTTTTTGTTGGAAAAGAAGGCGGACGAAAGAACGCAAGGTATGAAGCAATTCAGGAAAAGGAAGAGGAACTCAGCGTTTATAACATTATTTTTTCCCCAAAGAAATTGTTTTGTTCGGAAGTCGTGCTTTTTCGACATTTTGAAAATTGAAAACTTTGACCAATCGAAAAAAGACGGTTTTAAATGGAATTTCGATGTGACGGGGGGATGAATTGAGTAGAAAACAAATGCGATTTTCAGAAAAAAAGAAAATCGTGCCACTGAATAAAAAAGTGCAAATTATGCAAAATAAAATGTTTCAGTCGCAATTCATCTTATAAGTGAATTACGTAATTGCAACATAATTGACGCCTTTTGTTTATTTTTTTAAATTTTAGGTCCAATTTTCTGAGTAAAATGTGCTTTTCATTAGTTGGTGGGTGCATTTTTCTATCTTAATTATTTTTTCTATTATAATTTATTTTAAAAATAATAATAAATGTGTTATTTAAAAATAAGATTAATTTATTTATCCTTTTTTATTATCTTTTGGAAACAAACAAAAAATCTTTCTAATAGATTCATGCTATATTAACTTTTATTTTATCGTTTTCTTTTTATTGAAATGCTTGAATATTCACTGATGTTCCGCTATATACCAGTATATAGCGGAGAGGAGAGTATACTCTAAGCTCTTCATGACCGTGGCCGTGTTATATTCAAACATGGGACGTTGGTCACTTGCATTGACGCGCGCGAACATCAAGAACGACGTCGCACTTTAAGCGTCTTCTATATTTTTATTCAAATTATCACTTTAAAAATATGTATTTTTCAGATATTCATTATGTCGTCCTCAGATTATTCATCCGACGATGAGCAGCCAAAGAAGAAAGTGGAAGAAAAGAAGAAGGGAAAGGTTGGGTGTTTTGAAACAAATCATTTAAATTAGATATTATTTTAAAGAAACGCGGTGCTTCTGAAGATGTAGAAGAGAAACCAGAAAAAAATGAAGCGAAAAAAACGAAGAATGACGATAAGGACAAGCCAGAAATAGGAAAAATTAAGGATGATGCGGGAAATGACGTAAACACTTTAAAATTTAATTAAATATTGCGATTTTTTTAGATGTTTGAGTTTGGAAATCTGCGCTACGCTTCGGTCAGCAATTTTAAAGGAAAACAATATCTCAACATTCGCGAATATTACATGGATAAAGTTGGAAAAATAATTTAAATTGAATTATTGAGTGTTTTCTTTAGAATACTGGTAAAATGATGCCAAGCAAGAAAGGAATATCACTCACAAAACCACAATGGAATGCGTTGAAGGACTTGATCCCAATATTGGACAAGAAATTTTAAATTGTTGGCTTTCGAATCATTCCTAAACTGTTAAATTCCGGTTAACCTAAAATATCCCTTTGAATCTTATAATTATTGAATCTTTTTGATGTTGTGCTTGTTGAATGAATCATTTTCACCAATTTAAACGTTTGAATTCGCGTTTGTATGGTTTTTAACCATTATGAATATTTATTTGTTCTTCATATCGATTTATTTCATTAATTTTCTTGAAATTTAGATTTCAGACCAAAATGAGCGGCACGCCGGCTGCTGAAACACCCGCAAAGGAAGAGGAAATTGTAAGAATTTTTATTTTTTTTTTTGAATTAAACTTTTCGATTGTGCATTTGCAGCAACACCGGCCGGAATCGCCGCCGCTAGGACTTTTGGATCCTGCTAGAATACAAAACCCGCTAGCGGATCAGCTACCGACCTCGCAACCCCCATCAGTGCCACCTCAGTCTCAACCTCAACAGCAGCCTTCACAGCAACCTCCACAGCAGCAAGAACCTCAACAACAGTCTCAGACGCAGCAACAAGCACAACAACAACCGCAACAAACTCTTCCAGTAACATCCCAGTCACAGCAACCACAACAGCCTCAGCAACAACCACCACCGCAGCAACCACAGCAACAACCACCGGATGGCTTTGTAATACCTGAACCCAGGCAGCAGCCCTGGCAGCGAACTCCTTCAATGAGTCCAGCAATGGGATACGGAGCCCCAGCAACAGGTGGGTTTCGCGTTTTAAAAATATTTGCTTAAACTAAAATCAATCAGTCGTCAAATTGTAGCCTGTTAGTACCTATTGCTTATGTTCAGTGCATTCAAGTAATGCCGATAAATGTGTATGTTAGATTATCATGAGGTAAAAATGTAGTAAATGATCTCAAAGAATATTAATGATATCAATTCGAAATTTTAACGATTGCCGCGTACGCAGAAAATTGTCAAGGTCAAAGATAAAGAACAATAGATGTTCAATGTTCGACGTTAGAAATTATTGCCAGTTGTTCTTATCTAATGGGTTTATTAGCTGTGAACATTTCGATTTTAAACATTATATTTATTGATCTACAAAAACGGCAAATTTATTTTTTTCACAATTTCGCATTGAACATTTTTTTGATTATATTTCTATATCTGTCAAAGTGTTTCAAGTTAATTTAATGGTTTACAGGTGGCACAAATACAAGTGGACAGCGAAGCGGCAACGCTACTCCACAGCATCAACAGCAACCGCAGCCTCAGAATCCGTCGGTTTCGATGTCGATGCCCAATCAATCGCCGATGCAACAGCATCAAATGCAGCCTAATCAAGGGATGCCGCAGCAAGGAATACCAAATCAGGGAATGCCGCAGCAAGGTATACCAAATCAGGGAATGCCGCCGCAAGGGATGCCCAATCAGGGGATGCCTAAGCAAGGGATTCCAAACCAAGGAATGCCGAATCAAGGGATTCCTAATCAAGGAATGCCGAATCAAGTGATGCCTAATCAAGGAATGCCGAATCAAGGGATGCCTAATCAAGGAATGCCCAATCAAGGAATGCCGAACCAAGGGATGCCCCAACAGAGTATGCAGCAGGCAGGAATGCAACCTGGAATGCAACAACCGCAAATGGGTCAACATATTCCAAATCAATTTGTGCATGGAAGTCCGGCACAGCCGATGACGCCATCAAATCCTGGCGTTCCACCGGGATCCGCTGGTGGAACACCTGGAAGTGGGCAGCAGCCGAATCCGCATTTTGACTTCCAGCAACAACAGCACATGCAGCAGCAACAGCAGCAACAACAACAACAGCAGCAGCAGCAGATGATGCAGAATCAGATGCAATACCCACCGCATCAAATGCAGCAGGCATCACCAAACTTGTATCGGCAGATGCCGCCTCATATGCAGCAACAAATGGGAATGGTCCCTCATCCACAACATCCGCACTACCAGCAGCAATATCAGAATCAGTGGCAGCAGCAACAGCAGCAGCAACATCAACAGCAGCAGGTAATTTGAAATTGAAAAAATGAAGTGGTTATTTAGTTTTATGTTCTACGAAAAAATTGTTTTCGTATTTTTTGGCAAGAAAAAGAAACGGAGTTGCGAAAACCGATCGTGTTGCGAGTATCTTCAACAGAGTATTATTTGAATGAGAATAGCGAACGGCCATGAATAATTCTATGTAAACATTCATTTTTTAGATGTATGCTGCCGCTCAGGCCGCTAGACAAGCTGCGATGCCTCAACAACGCCCACAAATGCATCAAGTACAGCAGCAGCGGGTTCCAGTGCCCTATCCGACTGGCTATGCACAGCCGATGACACCTGGAGGACTTACTTCAGGGTCTATGCCGCCTGGATATGCGGTAGGACCACAGCAGCAAGGTGGACCTCAGCCGGCGCAAAGAACAACGCCGGTTGGTGGAAATACGCAACAACAGCAGCAGCCGCCGCCTCCACAGCAACAACAACAACAACAATCTCAGCCACAGCAAATTCAACGGCCACAATACCCACCGGGTACGGTAGCGCAGCCTGGACCTTATCCATATCCTCCAGGACATATGACGCCAACTGGACAGCAGTACCCGCAGGGTCCTTTTACCTCACCGGTTCATCAAATGTATGGAAGACCACCGCCGGTAAGATTGATTTTTGTTAAATGTGACGTTAAAAACAGAAAAAAATTGACGATCGCGACGCAGTTATTGGCTCTTGAAATATACATAAAATTGTGTGTATTCGACGATCACACAATTTTCTCGATTGTTTGCTATTCAACGCCCTCTCGTTTTTGTTTCTCTGCTTTTTTTCTTTGTGATCAAATTTGATATAATATTTTAATTATTGCGAAGTGATTAATCAGTCGCGTTTGCCTAGAAAAACACGACAAATGTGGTTGCGAGTAATCATAATTGGGTGGCTAGACGGCGCTAATTGCGGTGAAAACCACGCAAAGTTCAAACCAACCGAAAATATTATTTCCTTGAGAATTTATGCGTTGATATATGACTACTGAAAAAAATCTCGAAGAATTTAAAAAAATTTATTGAAAAAAAAATTAATATAGTTCAATTCAACGAATTAAAAAAAACGATATACTCATTTTTCCAGTATTTGCAGTTCCCATTATTTTCAAGGGACTTTGCAATAATAGCGAGCAGAAATCAGGTAGATTCGGCTCCAGTTTTCTTTGTCTCTTCTCCACATGTTGCTTAAACCCTCATGTACCTTGTTTAATGTGCTCTTCCGCCGAGAACATTTGGAAGCGTTCAAAAATGTATATATCAGTTTCGGAGAGCGATATTAATTGAAACCATTCGTAGTATCCTTCGCGTTCGCCCTCTTCTCCCTCCCGGTGTCACAAACATTGTTTTTTTATTGCCCCTGAACGACGAGGATTTTATATAGCCTCGTCGTCTATCCGTTTTGCAAGCCTTCGTCCTGCCACACAAATATGAGACGCTTCACCACCTTCTGTCTGTTGACAAAAATTGCAGTTTGAAAATTGTCGATGGAACTGTCGTCTTCGTCGGCGTCATCATCTAGGGGATTCAACTCGAATTTGACGACGGTGTCTAAACTCAATTTTGTTTTAGGCTGGACAACCGATGAGGCAGTATATCTCACCGCAGGGAGCACAACCAACACCAACTACACCGCATGGTATGTTGCTATTAATCGCATTATGTTTCGGAGTTTACGATTTGGGTAAAATTGTCGTTTTCCCACAAATAAAAAAAGGACGATGCCTAAAATTTGAATTAAGCGGTCGATTGGAAAACTGGCAATCTATATTCTTTTTTTGTGTTAAATCGCGAAAATTTGAAATTGTGTGCCACGTGGATTTTGATTTGTCGGCTGTTTGAACGACTGCTTTTATTATCAGCCTTTTCCATTAAAATTGTTATTTGATGACAATATAAGTTTATTAAGGACGATTTTCCGCCCAACAACAACAACAGCAGCAGCAAGCAGCGGCTTCTCCACACTACGGCGCTCCGCAATCGGTCGTTCCTCCTCAACATCCGGATCTTCGGTCTCCGAACCTAATGTCGCCCAATCAACCGCCGCCACAGACTGTCAATCAGGTGTTGCCGCGAGTGATTGGCGAAATGTCGGTTCAAGTAGTGCGAGGTCGACCGCCAATGCCGATGCATGGTCCGCCAATACCGGCGCCATACCAGTATAGAACACATGATCCGAGTATATTCCCAAGTGAGAATTAGAGTCAAATCAAAAATCATTAAAATTTGCCGTTAGCAGTTACGCCGGATTTGTTCTTGATTGGATGTGTTTTCCATATTTTTGAAGTTGAAAAATTGATAATGGACAAATTGGATCTGCATAATATCATTTTTGCAATAAAAGTACGTTTTTTTTCGGACAAAAATTACCGCAAATTTGTGTTTTTTTTTTCAGTATCATGGAGGAGAAGTTGATTTTAGTCCGAAAACGTATAATGAGAAGCATCCAATAGTTACTCACGTCATTATTGAATCTTATCGAATGCCTTATGCGAGAGCGGTAACAATTAAAATTTTCAACATATAGGAAAATCGGAATTTCAGCCTTTTCTTGAACACCGTAAACGATTGGTGACTCTTCAATGGCTCATGGATGTGCTAATGAAGCAGAAAATCGAGGTCCCCTGGAAATTGTGTCATTTACCAGGACCATTTACTGATGGCTTCCGGCCGTATGCCGGTAAACTCTTTGCATTGGCTGGATTCGATGAAAGTGAGAGACCGGCATTGCATTTTATGGCTGAAGCGATGGGAGCCAAGATTTCGCCGTTCTTTTCGAGACACAACGATTTGCTAATTGCGAAAAAGCAAGTGGATTTTGATTTTTTTTTATGGGAAAAGTGTTTTTTTTAGTGGAGCTAACATGAAAGTAGAGAAGGCTCGAGAATGGGGTGTGCAAGTTGTCACTTACCAATGGCTTGCTGATGCTTATGTGTGCGGAAGTGCGAATCCTAGCGAACGACCGCCACCCGATAGTCAGAGATATCAATTTGGACAACCTTGTTCGGAGATCAATCAGCCGCCAAATATGCTTGAAATGATCTCACCGGATATTAAGAACCTTTTAAGTAAGAGCATGTTCAATCGAATCTCTGAGGCATAGATTTTTGATGAATTATAGATGCCTGGAAACATGCGGTAATAACAGCAGATGAGCACATGATGCGAGCAACCGACAATCGCGTGCGATTGACGAACGATGAAATGCAATTCCCGAATAATCGATTCATTTCACAAGCTCCGCCGCCGACTGATGAGGAGCTCGCTGCTGCGCAGATTCGCAATGAGCAGTATCGCAAAAAGTATGAGGAATATATGGAGAGTTTCACGAAAAACGACACGAAGCCGCAATTTCCCGAAATGAAGGCGCCGCTTAAAGTGGTTGTTTGCTTTGGATCGGGATTCACGCAGGAGAACTTGGATGTTTTTACAAAGGTATTTCTGATTTTTTAAAATATTTCAATTTTATGCGTGAGTTTTTTTTAGAAAGTGTTGTATCTCGGCGGGAAAGTGTGCACAGAAGTTCGCGATTGCACCCACTTGGTACTCATCAATGGGCGACGAAGTTTGAAACTTCTTGAGGGAATCTCGTTGGGAAAGAATATCATCTCTCCGGAATGGATAATTGATGGCTATAAGAATGGAGCATTTATGGGTAATAGCATATTCCTATCTGGATTTTAGAGATATCGAGGATTTTAGATACTCTTGATTACTTCCTTCGTGATGAGGAGAACGAGCGACATTTGGGGTACTCTTGCAAGCGAAGCATTCTTCGCGCGAGGAATCGACCCCTGTTTGAGGTGGGCGATTGACTTACAGAATTTCTTTGAATATTCCCAATTTAGGATATTGAATTCTATGTGACTCAATCGGTTCAGCCGGATCGGCAAACGATTTGTCGCTTGATAGTACTTGGTGGTGGAAAGATTCTGGAAAAGAAGCCACCAGCACAATATATTGGTAAGAATATTAAGAAGCTCATTCAGACATACATAGTGTTTCTGTAATTTCAGCAAGATGTATCGAGACCGATCAGCCGCTTCTTGTGATTTCGTGTGATGTTGATATTCGGACGTTGTCTTACCTCACTGATTGCAATTATCGTAAGTTATTTTTTTTCTTATTTGACAATTCTACTTTATTTTGCGATGATTTTCAGCCGTTTATAATGGCGACCTCGTTCTACTCTCTGTTCTACGTCAAAGTCTCGACCTACATCCGGCATTCCGTGTTGCTGTTCAACCGCGTTTCTCACATCCGCAGATCCCTCCGCGCGCACTCGCGAGCAATCGCGCCCCGCTTTCCCAAAATTGCTAGTCGTTTGTTAATATTTCTACTGCCTCTGACGATCGAACGTTGTTTGTACATTGGTCTCACACAAAAATTCAGTTTTAAATCGCAAAATCTCACTTTAACGGCACTAATCATTTTGTAAATAGATAATTTCTTTAATAAATAATTAAATCATTTACTTGTTTTTTTTTCTCGTTTGTCAAATTGCTCATTTATTGTTTGAAATTGGCTTTGCTTGTGATTTCTCGTGACTGCTCTTGAGTTTCATGTCATTCTCATGCTCGATATGAATTTCGACCGTCTTCTTTTCGTCGTCTTTTGGAGGTCCACAGATTCCGGTGGGATCGGTTTTGAAGAAGTCGCCGTCGGGCTTCTCCCAATCAGCAGGCTTGAATTTTTTCTAAACAATTTCGCGAATTACATTGATTATTTTTTTGGGGGTGTTTCGATGAACCGCCAGCTCCTCCTGCTCGACGGTCTCCCAATCGTACGGTGAATTCGTCTGAACCTTCTCATTCGTCATCACTTGCCAAAGCGATTTGAAGAAGAGACTAAAATTCGAGATCGATTCCGGCAGATTGACGGAATATGAAGGAAGTACTGATAGTCTGGCCGCTGGTAGTAATCCAAAGATTTGAGGTGCGGAAGAATGTTGCCCATGCATACTGTAATTTTAAGTGTCTCGCAAAAACTGGAAATTTTTTTTGTTTTTGAAATTTTTACTCGGCATATTTTGCATCACTACTCGATCTTCCATGTTCATCTTCATGAGCTCGACCTTCTCGCGATCCTTCTCCAGTTGCCACGGCAGGCCGCCGTTCAGCTCGATGAGCACGAACAGCAGCGACCAGACGTCGTCGACGCGGCCTTGCTCTTTTCGATTGTGCACATTCGGCGAGGTGTAGCGAAGGGTGCCGCGAAATTCGGCGGTGCCGCGCGCTTTTCGCGCAACCCATTTATTCGTTTTCTCGTTCTTCAAAATTCAAAATTCGAATGGATCTCCGCGTTTGTGCGAATGATTACATAGCTGGCGAACGGGCGAGCCAATCCGAAGTCGAGAATGTGCACCATTCGGGCGCGGGCGCCGTCTTCGGGATGGCCCATCACAAAATTTTGAGGCTGAATTGTGTTGAAATTTTCGAGAACAACAAAAATCAATACTTTAATGTCTCGATGAATAAATCCGCAATCATGAAGGTATTTCAAACTGAAATTTATTGATTAGCTACAGGCTATTCGGTTGGGGTAGATTTACGAGAAGACGTTCTTTAAAATGGTCTCGTCTCGATGAGTTGATAATAATTTCAAATTGATTGCTTGCTCAAATTAAATATTTTCCCTCATTTTTTTTCTGAATTTCAAAGAGCCCACTATTAAAGGCGCAACCGAATCAAAAATTTTGTGAGCCACTCAAGTTACCTATAAAGGCACTGAATTCCGAGTCGACTCCATGTTCCGCGTGTGAATTTCTCTTTTGGTTGATCAGTTTTCAAATGTTTCAAATTCTCGCCTAACAACGTCATTACCATATAACCTGCAGTTCAAAAAAGCGCGTTGCTCGGTGCTTCGTCGCGAGACTCACAATATTTTTGGCGTTTCGCCGCATGATACACCACTGGAATATGTGGTTGTGGTCCATTTTTGTTCAACGCCTTCAGAATCATCGTCTCGAGTTTGATCGCCGAGCCGCCTTCGACCTCGTTCGATTCGGCCTTGAGTGCGGCCTTCTCTTTTTTCGCGTTCTCGACTAGATAGACTTGTCCGAAGCCGCCTTCATCGAGACGTTTCTTGATCACCCATTCGCCAAACTTTTTTCCCGTTGAAAATTTCACATTTGCCATTTGATCATCTTCCGCCATTGTGTTGAATCAGGAATACTAATTTTCGTTTCGACTACTAGAAATAAATAAACGAATACTCAAAATCATTTGATGGACATACAGCAAAGACTGAAGAAAACACAAGCTTTGCTTGCCTCGGAAAAACACTCGATTGAATTGTCTCGATTGATGAAATAGCGATTCGATTATTGCGACGATGAGAATCATGAAGTTCACGCAACGTGTTTACTTTTTAGTTCGTTATCATTGATTTACGATCATTCAAAACAAACCCAATTGAAAATCTATTTTGATTCATCGAAAAACGCTTGCCAAAAAATGTGACAATTTCACAATATCAATCTGCGGACATTTGCAGTACAAACAATGAAGGTTTTTTTCTTCTGAAAACCATGTCTTTTAAAATGTGTATATGCAGTTTGCTGAAATTGTGTCCTCGTTGGAATTTATGAAATAAAAAATTGGGGGCGAAGAGGTCAAAAACTGGCGGCGACAAAAATGTTTGCGAAACGAAAATGACTGATGAGATGATTTAACGATAATGAATGATGATTCCGACTGACTTTGCAGGTTTCATCGTTTTCTTTGGAATTTTGACTCGATGTTTAGGGAGACGGTGAACTGATAGAAATTCTGGAAAAATAATGGAAAATTAAAAATAGACTTGTTCAAATCTCACTTGGGAATTAAATTTTGATCTACCTTTCATGAATCGATGAGAAACTCTAAAGAAATCAATTTATTTTTGAATTTTCTTTTTTTTTTCTCGCATTTTTCATATTGATTTTGTTGGAACACATTTTGCAGGAGTTGATGTCGAATTCCTTATCGATTGGCGATTCTCCTCTCTCGTTTTCGAATGCAGTTTACCTTGAACATGAGCAAGAGGAGGAGGAGGAGGAGGAGCTGGATGAGGAGGCTCCGATCAGTGAGGAATTCGATTTTCACTATGGGACACCGACGCAGCCATTTCGAGAAAGCCTCCGCAAATCATTTTCGTAATGATTCCCATCCTCCAAGACGGTGAAACGATTTGAATTGAGTTTAGAAAAAAGGTTCGACGCAATTTCACGATTCGCCCGATTCTCGCTTCAACTCCAAGAGTTGCATATCGAATGGGAGCCAGCAGGTAGTTCAAGAATGTGTCAGTCGGCCTGAGATTTGCTGAATTTTGAGCGCTTTGCAATGCTTCTCGCGTGAGCCGAATTTTGAGCCAATTCCGGAATTTTTTGAGATGACCGAAAATATAAACGACATGACGTTAGTTTCTGAAAATCATTCTTTAAATAGATATTGAATATTTTTTTTTAATTTTAGAAGCAATAGTCAAGGATATCGATTCATGAACAATTATGTGAGTTTTCTATTCAAAATTTTGAAAAAAAAATATTGCAAAGGAGAATCTGATATCAAAAAAATTGAATAGAATGCGATTTTGCAAGAACAAATTGCTAAATGAAACACTGAATTAGCGTCAAGTAGCCTTCGATAGTTGGAATCGCCTCCGATGGGTATCGTTTCCTAGTGTTTGTTACTATCAACGGACACGACCGTCCGATTTCCGCCATCATGCGCATTTCCTGCCCTACACATTCAGCGTACACTCTTTCTGGTGGTCGACTTGAATTGCGCGCCGATTTGTCAGCTTATCTCTTTGATCAATTCCCATATCCTTTTTTGAACCTTTTATTGATGATTGATTAATTGTGTTGTAGTACACCGTTTCGCTCTTCGTCATATTCATGAATTGCTTCGACGCTGTCACCGATTTTAGGGAATGTCAACGACAGACACCATCTCCTATTTTTGTCCAAAATTTGTACATTAGAACAAAGTTCTCCGACGAAATTGATAAAAAAGATCAACAATTCGTTTTTAAAACGATGATTGCCTTGGCTGTTGCATGAGCTCGACCATCATGGTTGTAAAAAGTGACCCAATCTGCGCGGAACCAGATGTTCCTTGTTAATAACGCAGCGTTCCTCGATTTGAAATTGAACATCTTCTTGAGACCAACGAAACTGTTCAGATTGATACTAATAAGTGTTAATCATGATGCCATAAAAGGTATTGTTTACAAGTACCAATAAATGAATTTAATAATCGCACGACGCGTTTGAATTCATGATTTATGGGTGAAAATCGATTAATATTTCCAAGCGATATTCTAATAAAATTCAATTTCTCAATTTCAGACACTAACTTATTTTTCTTCTTTAATTTGCAACGCTTTTTTTTATTTCCAGGCGCTTTTCACTAACAATCGCCGAATTCAACTTGATATCATTCCAAAAGTAACACAATTGTCTCGTCGCTTTATAGGTTTTCTTTTAACTTTTGTGTTTAATTTTTTTCTTTAGAAAAGAAACTCGTTTTTCCTATTTTATAGGTTTTATTGAAGACGGTGTTCGCAACTTTCGACCGACCAATTCGCCGGAAGACGGATTTGAAGACGAGCCGCTTCAGATCGAGTTTGCGCGCGACGATCGAGAGCACATCAATTTGTCGGAAATTTTCAGTGCAGCGGTTACTGGAAGAAGAAAAGTGGGGTGAGTTGAATTACGGGAAATTTTCTATTTTTTTTTTTCAAAAATTAGAATTTATAAATTGACGACTGTATCGTGGCTCTTTCAATTTTTTTTTCCTATAACAAAATTGAATTTGAACATTTGATTATGGATTCTACACAAAATCTTTATGCATAGCATTAAAACATTTAATTTGATATCGAAATTTGGATTTTTGATGATTTGAACACATATTTAATCTTCGAAGTTTGATTGTATGTCGACATACAGGGTGTCATTTAAGTTCCCGCACAACTTTGAAGACGTATATTTCTGAAACTAAAAGTCCAAATCAAACGAGACTCAAAATATTTTTTATCTATAGTATAACAAATATTTATCTATTAACTCTTTTTGATTCGGCCTCCTTTCGCAGCTATGACTTCACGGAAACGCTTCGGGTAGGATGCGACTGTGGTACGCAGGTATTCGATGGAAAGATTGTCCCATTCCGCCAGTAATGTCTTCTTCAGAGCCTCTACACTTGAATGGGGTTTTGCGTTGACCTTCTCCTGCAAGACCCCATCACGGGAAAGTCAAGCGGGTTCAGGTCTGGGGAGCAATCAGGCCATTCGGATGACTTGATGAAGTCGGGAAAATGGGTCTGGCACCACTCCTGAGTAGTTTTGGCAGTGTGGGCGGCTGCTCCGTCATGTTGAAAGACCCATTTCTGCCCACCGAAATGCGTTTGGGTCCAGGGCATCACATGCTTCTCCAAAATGTCCCGAACGTAGACTTCTTTGTTCACTTTCACCCCCTGATCCGCGAAAACCAGGGGGCACTTCCCGGTTGAGCAGATGGCAACGAAAACCATCATGCTGGCAGGATGTGAGGCTGGATGATATGTTCTTCTTTTCTCAGAAGCTTGCTGGGATGTTTGGCCAAGTACTCAATGGTTTTGTGAGTTGAATGCCGCCTCCACACTGAACAGCTTCTCGTCGGAGAAGACAGTGACGAGGTGTTCTCCAGACCGCGTGCGAGCAAGAAGTCGTTTTGCTTTTTCGAAGCGTCTCTGCTTGCTGACGGCCGATAGAATTGCCGCTTTTTGGACACGATATGGGGTCAGTCCAAGCTTCGTTTTGACGATTTGTTCCATAGCGAAGATGCTCATTCCCACGTCTGACGCCATCTTTCTCATGCTCCTGTGGGGGTTTCGCCTGATCCTCGATTTGACGGCGTTTATCTTCTGAGGAGTGGTTACTGAGACGAGTCTTCCTTGTCTGGGACGGTCACTGGTCGTATTTAGCTCCTTGAAACGCTTGATGGTGTCGCAAACCGTTCTACGAGGCACACCGACCCGTTGAATGATGTCTCTCGAGCTCACATTTTGCTTATGAACTTCGATAATGGAAGCGCGATGGATGTTAGCCTTCGCCATTTCTCGGAAACACATCCGAAAGAGGTGAAACTTGGAAAGTAAGTAAAATATACCTTATTTAACAAAAATAAATTGTATTGGTGCACGAAAAGTGCGACAGCCAAGCTCTTCATGGCGTCAAACTTTTGTGCGGGAACTTAAATGACACCCTGTACAGCCGCTTTTCTCGTCTGAATAAACACTAAGTATAGATTGGTTTTTGCTTTTCAGGAATCAACAGCAGAAACCGAACGGTGGTTCTCGCTTTCGAAACGTTCGAAACGAACGCGCAAAGGTATGCTGAATCGTTTTCTTTTACCCCGTGTTGATTTCGATTCTTTGTATGTGGGAGGCCAATTTGAAAAAAAGAAAATTCCGTTTCGAATTTTTAAAAAATTGGAACATCATATCCTACTGTTATTCGGTTTTTGTTGTCCCCTATATTAGAAATAATTTAGGCTTCGAATAGAGCAGAAACTTGCTGCTGCGGACTATACGAAATGGGATCCCTTCATCGTTCCGAGCCGATGAAGCTCTACCAGATGATTCTGGTCAAAGAAGCTGCGTATGATTGTGTGGCAGAGTTAGGAAAACACGGAAATGTGCAATTTGTTGATGTAAACAAAATCTTAAAAATCCCGAATAATCTAATATTAAACTTATTTTTCAGCTCAATTCAAAACAGAGCATGTATACTAGGACATTTGTGAATCAGATGCGACGGTGCGAAGAAATGGAAAGAAAATTAAGTAAGAATTTTGTTTTACTAAATTTAAATGAAGTATTTTGAAGAGAAATAGGAACACATTCAGAATGAAATCATTAAGTATTCAAAAATTTGAAAATAATGCCTATCGTATTTTAAAGGCGCATTACTATTTTCTTAATGGTCTTGTAGTGCATTTGTACTGTGAAACATTAATAATGTTTTTTTTTTTTACTTTTTTCTTTTGGGTGGTGGTTTTTTAAGCAAGTACGGTTTGAAACGTTTTTTTAATGCATTAGAGAAAACTTTGTCGTTTTAGGATTTCTAGAAAAGCAGGTTATAACATGCGATCCGGAACTCGACCCACAGTCCATAGATTTTTCCGATTTATCAGCTCCATCGATGTCAGAAATTATGCAATTAGAGGTTTTGTTCAATATCTATTTTATATAGTTTATTATTTTCTATTTGTATTTTTAGCTCCGCCTCGATCAACTTGAAAAAGAATTTGTGAGTCTCAATGAGAACGACATTCAGTTGCGCAGAAATTTAAATTCTTCTAAAGAATATTATGATTGTATGGCAGCTGTTGATGAGTTTTTCCAAGTTGTATGTTCCAAAATTTGCAAAATTTAAGTTTTTTTTTTTGAAAATTTTAGCACAAAGATGAGGATACTAGAGCGAAACTTGAAAAATCGGCGACAGCTGAAGAGCTGGTAATTTTTTAAAATTTATCAACACATTTATTAAATTTATTATGAAAATGACTTTTTTAAAGGAAATGTTCTCAAAATCATTTTCACATGGTGGTCTACCGAGTAGCAACGATATTCCACTAACTCCGCTTCTTAATCAGGATGATAATGCTTGGTTCGAAATTTTCCTGAAATTTAAATTCAAAATGTATATTTTTAGGTTTGTCGCAGGAGTTCTTCCATGGGATAAAACTGCCTCATTTGAAAGGGTTCTTTGGAGAGCTTGTCGAAGAACAGCCTTTGTCAAAACGTCAGATTCGTATTTCACTATTAGTGACCCTGTAACAGTAAGTTCTCATTTTGATTTTTTTAAAATGCGAAATATTGAAAATTTCAGCTTGAACCCATTCAAAAATGTGTTTTCATTGTATTTTTCAAAGGAGAAAGTTTGGGGCAAATTGTCGACAAAGTTTGTGATGGGTAATCTTTTTTTTATTACTTTCGAATTTAAGCAGAAACATTTTCAGATTCAATGCGACCCAATATCCATGTCCAAAGACATCGAAAGACCGCAAGATGAAAATGACGGAAATTGAGGGTCGCATTAATGATTTGACCATTGTCATCAACACAACCCAAACGCATAGATACCAAATTCTCAAAGAATTGTCGTTTGAGCTTCCTGGAATGCTTAAAAATATCCAGATTCAGAAATCAGTTTATCATGTTATGAACATGTTTACAGTGAGTTCTTTCATTTAACTAATTAAGTTGCCAATTTGTTCGTTGCAGGTAGATACTAACGGATTCTTAGCAGGCGAGTGCTGGATACCAGCAGCGGAAGAAGCCAATGTGAAACTAGCTCTTATTGCCGGATTTGTAAGTTTTTTTCATGCAAATTATCGATTGGAAGCGTTTCTTTGCAGAAGAAGAGTGGCACAGAAGTTGAGCCGATTCTCAACAACGTTCACGCCAATGTTCAACCACCCACGTATCACAAAACCAATAAATTCACAAAAGTTTTCCAAAATATTGTCGATTCATATGGTGTCAGTCAATATAGAGAAGTTAATCCAGGTTTTGATTAAAATTTTATTTTTTCAACAAAACGGCTACAAATTTTATTTTCAGCACCTTATACAATCATCACCTTTCCATTTTTGTTCGCCATCATGTTTGGTGACGCTGCTCACGGCCTAATTCTCTTGCTCGCTTCATTATTTTTCATTTTTAATGAGAGGATGATTATAAAGAAGAAAATCCGGGATGAGGTATGATTTCCAAAATGTTCTTATTCCTTCGTCTGATAGCGAGACTTCAGATTTTCAACACATTCTTTGGCGGCCGATATATTATGATGTTAATGGGATTGTTTTCAATCTACACTGGTTTCATGTATAATGACGCGTTTGCAAAATCGGCGAATGTGTTTGGAAGCGCATGGAAAAATCCCTACAAGTGAGGACACTACATATTTTGCAAAATATATGAAACAAAAACGGCATATTTTATAATTTTTTTTAGTTCGTCTTCGATTAATGGATGGATAAATGAAGCATTTCGGAAGAAGCGGGAGATTCTCATTGAATTGAATCCCGAACAGGCATTTGACGCTGAGGTAGCCGATATTCTTTTAAAATGTTTCATCGATATTTTTCAGCATGGCCCGTATTACTTTGGAGTTGATCCAATTTGGAATATTGCTGAAAATCGTCTTGTTTTTTTGAACTCGATGAAAATGAAAGCTTCAATCATCATCGGAATCGCGCAAATGACATTTGGAGTGTTCCTATCATTCCTCAATCATTTGTAAGTAATTTCATAAATTTGAAAAGCTCGAGATTTCAATTTAAGGCATTTCAATTCGTATATCGATGTTCTCACCAATTTCATCCCTCAACTCATCTTCCTCACATGCATATTCATCTACCTCTGTATTCAGATTGTAGTCAAATGGGTATATTTTTCGGTGACGCCTGGAAATGTACTTGGTTACGAATATCCCGGTATGATGGTCATTCAACATATTTGACATATCTCTTTGGTTTAAGGCGCCAATTGTGCTCCTTCATTGCTCATTGGATTGATCAATATGTTTATGCAGAAATCAAGACCAGAAGGATATATAGACAATGACGGGCATGTGCACAAAAACTGTCATTTGGGATTTTGGTATCCGAATCAGGTGAGGAAATTAATTTATGAAGTCAATTTTTATGAAAAAGTTTTTTTAGCAATTTATTGAAATTGTGCTTCTCGTTGTTTCGATTCTTTGTGTGCCGATAATGCTTGTTGGCAAACCATTGTGGGTCCATTTCGTCACCGCAAAGCGCCATGTTAAAAAGCCGAACGCGTTGGCGTCGGCAGTTGCACCATCGGCTGGCGCAACTGGTGAACTTCAGAAGAGTAATGGCGCTGGAAGTTCGGCGAATATTCTTGAAATGGTATTGCCGACGTCGCGCGACTGCAGAAAATTGACTAAATGCCAAAAAAACAAGGACCATGGGCTTGGCGCAAAACGAAAAGTGTAGATTTACGGGCCTAATTATAAGGATAGGTTAAAGGTGCATAGAATGTGCACCGAGACGTCTCCTTTTTTTGGCATTTAGCTCATTTAACGCAGTCGTGCGACACCGACAATAATTTTTAATTTAATAAACGCGTGATATTAAATAATTTTTTGTAGCAACAGGAAGATGCGGAACTTCTGATTCCTGATGAGTTCGACATCGACGAACAGGTCCACCACTCGCTTTCCGATATATTTGTGCACCAGGCGATTCACACTATCGAGTTTGTTCTGGGATGCGTCTCCCATACGGCTTCCTATCTTCGACT
The DNA here is from genome assembly GCA_902829315.1 of Caenorhabditis bovis. Taxonomy (NCBI): domain Eukaryota; kingdom Metazoa; phylum Nematoda; class Chromadorea; order Rhabditida; family Rhabditidae; genus Caenorhabditis; species Caenorhabditis bovis. Next base: position 2,130,534 of record CADEPM010000008.1, read on the forward strand.
ATGGGCTCTTTCACTTGCTCATGCACGTAGGCTGCTTAAATTTTGGATGGAATTTTGAAGATTTTCCAATTTTTAGAGCTTTCGGAAGTTATGTGGCACATGGTGTTGATTCAGGGCCTGAATATTTCCGATGGTATGCCGATCTATGTGAAGCCAATAATCACTGCGGTGGTATGCAGTAGTTAAAAGTGACTTCAATGATTTATGGTTTTAGACGTTTGCGATATTCGCAATTCTGTCGCTATCAATTCTCATAATGATGGAGGGATTATCGGCGTTTTTGCATGCGCTTCGTCTGCATTGGGTCGAGTTTCAGTCGAAATTCTATATGGGAACTGGCCATCATTTCCATGCGTTCTATTTGAAAGAGTATCTCGAAACGGCGCAATTGGTCACCGAGGTAGGCATTTGTGCGGCAAAATGGATTTTCTTTTTTCACACATGAATTAATCGGTTTTGCAATTTTGTTTGGGTTTCAAAATCGCACACACTGTAAGAAATGTTCAAGAAATGACTGAAATGGGAAGAAAAACGAACACGAATGGAAAACAATCATTATTTGAATCACAAAAATTACCAATTTTTAGGGGTTTTGACAAAATAATGAAATTAAAGGCACATGTCTTTGAATCAAATGTTGGTCCCAAAAATGCTTGAAAATATTTAAAATTCTTCTAAACCTCTTAAAATATTGAGTTTTTTTCGTTAAGAAAAACTTCTTTGACAAATATGCAAAAAATATTTTGAAACCTGAAAAAGAAGATTTATTTAAACGTTTTCACTTTTTTTAAATATTGACACAATCATATGTTGGAAATCTCAGATTTTGTGAAAATATTGATGAGCATTCAGATTCATTCTTCAATCCCCACAATTATTAAAATATTTTCTATTATTAAATTTCATACCAAATTTGTTGAATTTCAGGAGACCGACCGTATTGCGGATGTCTCGCGTGGAGTCCATTAATGGAATTGTTCGACTAAATTGTCATAAATTGCCTACCCTTGTGCCTTCAGTTTATGTGAATAGAATAGGGACGAGAAATTAGAGGTTTCGTTTTTTTTGTTTGGAAATTTGTATCATTTTTCACTTAGGTTTATCCATTTATATATATATGAGTTGTTCTTCTCCGCCCTTAACTTCTGTGATAATTATATTATATTGCATTTTTTGTTTGTTAGAAACGAATGAATTTCAATCAATTCTTGCCAATTATGGAATGCTTATGACTAGTAGAAGCCATTTTTCATTGCGGATGCGCAGGCGGCGACCCGCTTGTGCATCAAATTTTTGCGAGCCGCCGTCGAGCTCATTTGGGTCCGAGAGCCCGCCGCCTCCGCCGCCGCCATTGGCAATTTTGTATGTGCGTCTGTCGTCTCGCCGCCTCGCTGCGTCTTTCGTCGTCCTGTTGCGGTGTGTTTTTCTCCGCTCAAAAACACAGAAAGTGTCGAGGTCTCTTCATCTCGCGCACTATACGCCGCTCGTCGGGTTTTCTCTGCGAACATATTTGGGAGGCTTTCCCTCAGCGAGTATGTGTTGCTTGTATTTTTTTTTGCATGTTCCTCTTCGTCGGACGTGCCCCGGTTACTTTTTTTTCTGGTCATTTTTGTTTTAGTCGCGCTGTGGTGTTTTTTGTGGGCTACAGAATTCGAGTTTTGAGTACTCCTTGCTGATTTACACCGCCGAATGTGAATTGCAAAGTGCGATAGTTATCTATTTGAGATCGCTCGCAGTTTCCATTCAAATTTGCGAAAAAGCAATTAAAAAAAAATAAATTTGTTGTCGTCAATTTTGGTGTTTTCATGTCCGCAATGCAGATTTTCAAATTTTTTTTATTGCAAAAATGAATTATTCCCCTGTTTTATAGCTGTTCGGAAATGTTCGCCCACAATTTTATTGATGAAATAAAAGTTTAGGGTGTTCAAATAACTATCGTAATAGCTCACAGGTCGCATTTTTTCAAATTAGAACAATTATGTTAGCTCTTGTTTGCACAACTATGCATTCACATTTATTGATGGTCGTCGAAGACATTTGAACTGCTCTTTTGCGTTCGACCTCAATTGGCAATTTTTTTGACTAAAAAAAAATGGGGCATCTCTTTCTCATTATTGTCGAATAACGAACCAACGGAGCCTTTCTCATTTCCTCGCGCGTCAATCAAACGTCGTCCATGAATCGTTGCAGGAAACGGCATTTACGTATCGATCTCTTGTCCAAATGTATGCGGATTTATGAACATTGAACTCGACGAACAATGGATCGCGATGACCGCACACTGTCGCTGCTGCATCTGCGCAAGACCTTCTCCGAATATCTGAAAATTCCAGTTTCCGGTCAGCGCAGTAATGATCCATCACGTCTCTTGCCGCTTTTTAGTAAGGTTAGAGAAAACAAAATAGAAACTGTTTTTTATATTGATCGAAAGGTGTATTCCTGATTAAGTAAAAAAAATTCAATTTCAATTCTAAAAACTATTTTTCAGGTCATGTCCATGTATTCACCCTCACAACTATCCGCTGATTTCAAAGAGATTGTTCATTTTGCCACTTTTCTATGTAGCGTTTTGGTAAAGGAAGTTAGACAGAGGTAATTATTGAATTAATTGAAAAATGTTAAATAATTTCGCATTTTAGAGCCGCTAGTCATGGAACAACAGAAGCAGCTTCAAGTATTGCACAATATCTTCGACCTGGAACAGAATCAAAAGGTTGGATGATTCTTGAAGCGATTCGATTTCTCATGAGCGCGTATGTTCAATTTTTCGCAATTTTCATGGAATATTTTAATTATTTTTTTTATAGAGAGGATGAGGTTATGATCGATGCGGCCTGTAAAGTCTCACTTCCAAGCACATTAATCAAAACCGTTTATTTATTTTTCGACCTTCCCGAAGGCGATGAACCGACTATGCAAGCTGATAAAGAGCTTCATAGGGTTTTGTCAAGTCTGCTCGAATGTTTGTGCAAATTTACGTAAGTTTTTTTCTGATAATGTTATATATTATAACTATAATCGCATTTTCACTGGAAAACGGGGGCCTAGTAATTCCATCTATGTTTCGTGTCCTACTAACAACGCAGCACTCAACAAACGACCGCTACTACGAAAATCCTGAATAATCTAATTCAATCGTAGACACACAAATAGGCATTTGTTGAGATTTTTATGCATTCAAGGGGGGGGGGAGAACCTTATAGAAATGACATTTGAATTGTTTTCAGGTGTGTCAGCGAAGAACTCGTCCGAAAGGATGACCTTCTCCTTCTATTCGTTGGCACAACTTCGCAAGTTTGTGATGCGAACAATGAGTGGAGAAAAATGTCGACAAGGTTGCTTGAAGTGATTTCCGACAAGGTTAGCTTTTCATCCATGGGTCTGTTGAAAAGAAATCAACTCTTTCTCTTTTAGTCATTGACATCGGCTGTTTTAAAATACATCATCACGAAGAAATGCATTCGAATTGCGGTCAAGAACATTTCGGCGCCGGGTGTTTTGGATTCGAACAAAATTGCGGAAGCCATTATTTGTATTTCTTGTTTGTTGAAGGTGAAATGAGAAGATAATAGGCGAAAAATGAAAAATTGCGTTCTGCAGAATTCCGCGTATATTTCGGACCAACTACTCAACGACTTTTATGAATGTGATGGTTATATGGTTGTTAAGGATTTCCTTTTACGGTTTGACTAGAACAACATTTTTTGTCGATGGGGGGATTTCTGATTGTTAAGTTTCAGAAATGAGAATGATGAAGAGCTTGTTCGTAATATTCTGCTCATGGCGATATCATTAGTCAATTCAGGCAAATATCAACTTTCTCCTCAGGTTTTTGATAATTTCATACAAACGTTGAAAATGAACTTCAGTATACCTCCGGGCTCGTCCAGCTCCCAAATTTTCATCTTCCAACTCCAGCGGGTAATGGTCTCAGCGTGCGGAATCTCAATGCGTTTTCACTTCTATATCACATGTTTTTAGAGGTATTCGTATCAATTGTCTTTTTTTTTTTTAAATCAAATCAAATATATTGCCCAGAGCTCGAATGAGATGGTGAGCTGCACAGTAATTGACATACTCCATTCAATTTATACTTGCGATTCGGCCAACTACTTCATTTTAGACCGCGAATACCCATTATCGATATTTATTGATCAGCTTGAAAGGAAACAACAATCCGTGCGGGTAGAATTCTCCTTGAATAATATTTTTTCTTAATTTTAAATTTAAAATGATTTAGGTGAAATTGCTGGAACTGGTAGAATTTGCAGTGTTTCAACTGAATCATATTCCATGTCGAGAGCTTATCAGGTAATCTTAAAAGCATTTTTTTTATCTATTCGATTTGTATTCCAGTCTTTGCGTATTATTGAAAACTGAAATATCATCGGGAAACATGTCCATGTGCACTGTCGTCGTTCAGATGTGCTTCAAGTTGATCACAGTGGATCCGATAATTAAGGTTTGCCATTTTTGTTGACAATAATTTTCAAATTTCACTTTTGAGGACGCATTTCGAGAAGTTGGATTACTTGATGCCCTTTGCTACGTAATTGTAAAAATGTTTGAAAAACGAAAAAGTGATGAGATTTTTCTTCGATTTTATTTAGAATTTCATCAATTTCAGCCTCGCCACTAGCACAGGAGCAGATTAAAGTTTCGCTTTTGACAACCGACCTTCTCACAATCATCATAAAAAATAATATTGAGAATGGAAGTGAGTATTTTATACACGCGAGCGTATTGAAAAAGAAAAATCTTTTCCAGAATTGTTTACGGAATGCTTTGGAGCTCGTCAACTTGTTGAGATGATCTGCGAGGTTGAGCAAGAATGGAGGAGCTCGCTGCTCCAGCTCCTCAAACAGTTATTGATTATTGCACCGACCGATCAATACATTGTCAATGTCGTCAATGTAAGTATTATACCTCTTCATTATCATTAAATCAAATTGAATTTTCAGATTCTCAATGAGCGAATTCCTGTGGAAAATCTTGATGTGATGTTCAGCCTTCTCAAAGCACTTCTTGGCGTTGTGCGCGAAAGTCACAAAGTTCGAATTCAATTCCGAAAAGCCGGCGGTTTTTTGAGTCTTTCGGCCCTTTTATTGGGTCTCGAGAAGAAATTCGCCGATGTTCCATCGGAAACCGAAGGCAAAATACCTGACGAGTATTGTCAACTTCTCGAATTTGTGCACATCATCTTCAAAGTTTTCACGTTGTCGATGAGATTCGAGCCCTCGAATGCGAAATACTTTGCGACAGAAATCACGTGGGACAGCATTACATCGCTATTGCGTCTCACTTCAATTTTCAATGAGAATTTGGTGATCTCAATTGACGAGGACGAATGGAAACTACAGAATACGGATATTCCGAAGGAAATCGCCGCGTGTCATGAGGTTTTTCGTCTTGATGATAACATTGAAACGGGGTATTCCAATTTTTTAAATCAATTTTTTCACAATATCTTTTTTTCAGTAATGTTCCTGCTAATATGCCGTTCAAAATTTATTTCGGATGCTATATTATTCGGCTAATATTCAATATGGCGCTCGACAATTATGAGAAAATGTCGTCGGACATAAAATGGAACGATTCGGAATCTCTTGAAGAATCGATTGTGTCCTGGACGTCGTCGATGCTCGTCCATCCGGGAGCGATTATCTCAATGCTCTCGCTTCTACCATCGATTTCGTGTGAGCACATGAAATGGACAGTGGCCGCTCAGTATTATGTTGCTCTTCTTCTCAAATCGATTCTCAAATCGGAGCGAAATCAACAGATAATGTGCCAAATCGATATGCCAAAATGTTTATTGGATGTGGCTGGAAAGCTTTTCCTTATGGAAAACCATCTTCTACTTCAGCCGTTTTATTATTTGCTTGAGAGACTTTCGTATCAATCATTGACACCGAATCAATTAAGGTTTGTCTAGAGGTTCTATTATTTATAAACATTCCCAATTTTAGATCATTTCTGCGGCTAGACAGTCCATTATGCTGCAGGAACTTGGATGACACAACTGCCGAGTCAGGTTCTCCAACTGAAGGTGGACCAGTGCCTCTTCAGAGGTTTAATTTATTTACCAATCAAATGTTTGAAATTCGTCATTTAGAGTTAAAGCGCTTGTTTCGATGATGACTCCTAGAGATCAATATATCGGAACTGCTCCGAGCTTCGTTGAATTCGACATGTCGGTTGAAGGATTTGCCGCGTTGTGTATGCCATCATTGGCGCCGATGTTCTCCTCGACGAAGACAGGTAGATTCATTTTTATTTATTTTTTCCAAGATTCGTAATTTCATATAAAAAATTATTGTTTGCTTTTTATATAAGAATTTCTGTAAATTTTCATCCCGTGACATATTTTAGAGAACGAGTTTGGTGTGAAAAACCGTATTTTCCATTTTTTTTTTTCATAGCGAAATGTTCCATAAAAACTCAATAATTGTGGTCTTCCACAAAAAAAAATGAAACATTTCCTTTTTCTTAAATACACCGAAGTCTTAACATTATAGAGCGAATATTTCCGCCGCTGAATGGCTTCTCTTATTGCACATGGCTTTACTTGGACACTCTTTCTGATAAGAAGCTCGATGCTCATCCGATTCGTCTGCTCACTGTCACACGCGCCATTGCATCTGGCGACCCGAAAAAGGCGCCGACTCATCTGGCATGCTTCCAAATGCAATTCAGCGCGATCGATCGAAGTTTGCTCATATCCACCGAAGAAAGCGAGCAGCCCGGCGCCGATTTGGAGAAGTGCGCCAATTTCCAATCGGATAAAGTAATTTCGATTTTTTTCTTTGATATGTTTGGCCTAACACATTTCCGAATTCCAGCTAATTCGCGTTACATTGGCTGACGTGGTCCGAACTGGCGAATGGTTCCATATCGCATTGGTGTTCAATCGATCGGTCCTCAAAGCCTCACAAGTCTCGGTGTTCATTAATGGTCGCCTGGTTTCTACGCAGAAATTGATGTATGTGGCGCAGAATGCTGGTGGAGGAGCGACTCAATTGGCGCAGACTCATTCAGTTAATGCAACCGTTGGAACTCTGCCAGCGCTGCGAAGGCCGAGCCGATTACGGTATTCTATTGTCAATAATATCGACTTTCAGAAAATTGTGTTTCAGATTCCGTCTTGCCTCGATATTTCTTGCCGAAGAGCCGCTCAGTGCTGAAACGATCAAAACGATTGTTCAACTTCAGCCGCATTATATTGGTAATTATCAAACAGCATCGCCCGAGCGAACAGCGTTAGTTCATGAGGAAAAGGTACGAATGCCCAAATCTTTTCCTCAATGGTCTTATTTTTTCAGATTGTGTTCTCGTTATCCGCTGCCGCCACTCTTGAAATGACAATGGCAAAAATTCGGACCATGTACGGCAAAATGGATGCCGAGATTTTGTCGCATCATCTCGGCATCTCGCCGAATGATCATAGCACACCACTTCGTGTGCTATTCAACACGATCTCGCACGCGCCGGGACCCGGACGAACGTTTGGCGGTGTGATTGTCGGCTATTTGGGAATGCGCACGTTCACACCGCGACCGGTGCCGGCACTTCTTGACTCGATTGGAGGATTTGCGTGCTTGTATGGTCTTATTGCGATGGCTGTTGACTCGGAAGGGCTCTACGCTTCGTTGAAGGCGCTGGTGTCTGCGATTCGATCGAATCCGAAACTTTTGGCGACGTGGAATAACAATAGATCCTATCAGATTCTCGCCGTCCTCCTCGAGGATAAAGCCAAAATGCTCAATTCGCACATTATGCACATGGTGTTCAATGTTACCGGAACTGCCGACACTCAACAGGAGCATGCCACAATACCGTATCCACCATCGTTTGAAGACCTTTTGTGCGATTTGAAAGTTTGGCGAAATGCGCCGATTGAGCTTCATCGAATGCTGTTTGAGCATTTTTATGAGCTTATCACGGACCATCAATTGAATAATTTGCAAATTGTTCGAAGATCGTCGCTTCTTTCGAGACTTCTCCTCACGATGCATGATGATATTCCGGTGGTGCGGCACACCGATGATGTGGTGTTCAATTTGGTGTCTGCTATCCTTCAACCACCGTCTGATGCAAGAAGTATTCTGAAGTTGGGACAAATCATCGGAGCAACACTTCCAACATCGTAGGTTGACCAATCAATTCTCTAAACAATTTTTGGGTTTAGGGAATCCGAATGCTATGAGGAGAATCAGATTCCGTTCCACATCTCGGAAATTCAGAAACTCTTTTTGGAGACGGATAAAGAGAAGGCGTTGGATCGGACGATTAATCTTGTCTATATTCGGAATCGGTTTTTGAACATTATTGCCAATTTCTTGTCAAACTCGAGCCCACATCTTCAACAACAGTGAGAATCACAATGATCTTGTTCGGAAATGACAGTTTCTTACAGAATGTGTGAGCAAATCGTGCGATCTTTGGGATATGACTGGTTGTTTGCTTTGATGTCTCCAGGAATTCACCCAGGCACACTCTATTTGAGTTTGAGAATTCTGCTTCTCATCCTTAATCAACCTCTCCTTCTAACCAAGTTCAAAGAAGGCTCGTCGAACGGTGGTTGGCTTTCCGAAGCGGATTCTGTTGTCCGGAATCGTGCCGCTGTCGTTCTCGGCTTTTCAGTGTCTGCGCACGGCGGTTCGGTTGGATCCAAAATTGACATCAATCCGGAGCTTCAACATTGCGGTGGTTTCGCGGCGCTCGAGCATCTGATGGCAGCGCATGCCGACAAACCGTATCCATATTATGCAATGCTGTCGATTCTTGTTGGACAACCTGTGAGCAATCTCAGATTCTGCGATCAGTTCAATATGGAGCTTGTATGGACTCATGTGTTTGGATTATCGTCGAATAGGTAATACATTTTTGCGGTCACAGATTTTATGTCAGTTTTCGATTTTTTTCAGTTCTGTGTTCGATGCGATCAATTCGGCCAACTTCTGCTTCGACGCGGTGATTCCTCTTCTCTCGATGGTCCGAGCAGCGATCTATTGCAACAATGGAAATCAGCAGCAAGGATGGCATGTAAACAATTCGTCGACTGTCATTCAAATGATCACGTTCATGTATCAAAATTCGACCGCGTTTTTCAATGTCGCGCACTCTGAAGAGTTCGTTTTGGCTCTTTTCTCTTGTCTGATTGAGGATACCAACGCGATGGGAATCAGATCCGAATCATCTACTAGAAGGAGTGTGGACGCCGGAACGCCGGACGCCGAATACTTCCAAGCTTGTATGTTACGAGTTTTATTGTGTTCAATCTGAGCATTTTTTCAGTTTTGGCACAACCAAATGTGAAAATTGTGACCGATTTGCTGAAGAAAATCATTTCGGACAACCTTCAGGTCAATCCTTCCAAGACGGAATCTATTGTGGATGTGATTCTTGACGTGATCTGCGAATCTGGTTTGACGCGAAAAACGCAGATCGCGTGCCTAACGTCAATTATCCATTCGGTTCTCGAGCACGTCGTTGGCACCGATCTTTTGAGCTCGTCGGCTCTCCCACCGAATGTTCAAGCTCAGCCACAAATCCAAGTAATCGCTAACATCTCTCTATTGTGCAATCGAGCGGTGGATGGATTTTGGAATGGACTCATCGGCGGTGAGCCGATGCGAATGCTCTCAACACTGTACCACCTGCAAGCATTGGCGTGCAAGAAGGCTAACAAGGCGGCAAATCCGGAACCAATCACAGCTTGCGTCATGAAAATGACATTGTTCATTCTCAGCCGTCCAATTGATACCGTAGCCGTCCAGCTAAGTGTTCTTGACGCTTTGTCATCATTGGTCTCGAAACGATACTTGTTCCTTGTGTCTAACGAGTCTTGGTTCTTCGCAGCATTGACACATCTCATTTTCATGCTCTCGGTGACTCCAGATGTCTTATATCAGGTGGGAATCGATTCAAGCAATCAGTTGAATTTGGTTTGTTCAGGAGACTTCGTCGGACCTTGATCGAGCCAGTGCTCAAGTTGCGATGTGTGCAACGAGAGTATGGGATGATGTGATATGCGCGAAGCAGGCGTTGATCGAGGAGACGTTCAAGAGACAGATTGTTAGCGAGATCAATGCCGCTCGTGCTCTTCTCGCGCATACTGCTGGCGTCTACTGGCAGCAGTTTGTAGATTCACAATTGAGATCCAACACTCAGCAGAATAATTCGACGGCCAAGGATATTCAGCAGCAGATCAGCTCGGTGCGTTGTGGAACTCGACTCATATCGAATTTTGAGGAATGAAAAATTTAGAAATTCAATCGAGTTGCTTCTGGAATCAGCAGATTCGCCACAAAGAGGTCGATGAGCACGACGAGTGGAATCGGAACAATGTCGCCTTGGAAGATATCTTCTGCTGATAAGCAGGTACTCCATATTATTACGTGATGTGCAAACTTATGATGGCCTTTAGGTGATCTTTATGTGGCTTCGTGTTCACATCAGCTTGATCAAAGAGCTCATCCGTGCGCAGTCTACAAGGTATTAATCGAATTTTTCCAATTTTATCATTGTTGCTTGATTCTTCTCAGATACAACGAATGGCATGAGCATGTCCGAAAATGGTGCCTTCATGATTGGCACCATTGGGAAGCAGAGCTGACCCGAGAGCGCGGAATTTGGGGACCTGAAATGGCGTCAAAACTGGAGAAATTCAAACTTGATCTCACCGAAGGTCCGTCGCGAATGCGCCGAAAATTGATTCCGAATCGCAATTTCTATCACATTTACCCATATCGGCCGCATTTGGACGCGACAACGGCGAAGGCTCAAAGAGCAAAAGTGGCGATATCACATGACTCGAAAGCGTATTATGAAGCCTGCTTGAAACATCGAAAACGCACGTTGGACACGAGAATTTTGGATCAATCCGTGTCGGTTATGACGCCTTCCGAAGAAAATAAGACTTTTGGATACTCGTTCACCGATTTGTCGCGTAAGATTTTTGAATAATTCGTCGATATGAAAAAAAAAATGCCAAACGTGAAGTTTCAGAAATCAATTCTTCGCTCATTCGTCGATTATCGGCTACTGCATCCACCACAGATGTCCCGAAATCGCTTGAACTCAATGAAGAGGAGTGCGACGATTCACAAAAGGTTGATGAGAATTCGACGTCTCAAGAATCGACGGTATCTGACAAATCGAATAATTCGAATTCGATTAGCGAGAAGCCGGAGACGGCGCCTCCCGAATCGGCGAGAAGTGAGAAGGAGGAGCGCAAACCGGGACCCGACAATCAGACGCTTCTTCGATTATTGGAACAAGGAGAACAATTGCATTCGATGTACCGATGTGCGAGAATACAGGGTCTTGAGACCGCCGAAGGTCTTCTTCTGTTTGGGCGTGATCATTTCTATGTGGTCGATGGATTCACCCTTCTCAAAACGAAAGAAATTCGCGATCTCGATTTTCTGAGTCCAGAGTAATTTCTCAGTAAAATTTTTCGGATTTTAATGATTGTGTTTTCTCAGCATGCATGATCCGATTGTTCCATATCAGGCCACCGGCGCTACGCAGGCTCCGAAATCGTCGAGACTTTGTAGCAAGTTTAGCTATCATATGATCAGAGAGATCCATAAACGACGGTATTAAATGCATATTGATGATTTGAAAAATATTTTAAATCTGTTTAGATACCTCTTGCAGCCGATCGCCCTCGAAGTATTCAGTTCGGATGGCAGGAATTATTTGTTAGCATTCCCGAAGAAGATTCGAGATCGCGTCTATGACCAGTAGTTCATTCAATTAACATGCATCCAAATAAGCAGTTTATAGGTTGATCTCAATGGCGACGAATTTGTCAAGTGGTGGAATCGACTCCCTTGGAGGGCAGAAGGCGAATGTCTCGATTGAACAATGTAACAGAGGTTGGCATAATTCTGTTTTTTTTTTCTCACATCAAACTTGTAATTCTCAGGAGCTTCCCTTCTCTCGTCGCTCATCGGCCAACAATCGGTAACTCAGCGTTGGCTGAATGGAAACATCACCAATTTCCAATATCTGATGCACTTGAACACGCTGGCTGGACGATGCTACAATGATTTGTCGCAATATCCCGTGTTCCCCTGGGTTCTCGCCGATTATTCGTCGAATTGTTTGGATTTCACCAACGTGAAAACGTTCCGCGATTTTGGCAAACCGATGGGCGCTCAGAGTGCCGAACGATTGGAGCAGTTCTTAAAACGATTCCGCGAATGGGACGATCCTTCTGGCGAAACACCGCCGTATATGTATGGAACGCACTATTCGAGCGCGATGATTGTTGTCTCGTATTTGGTGCGATTGGAGCCATTTACTCAACAATTCTTGTCACTTCAGGTAATTGATGGTTTTTTCCAGAATTTGGAATTGTGCGATTATTGATTTCAGGGAGGTCACTTTGATCTTGCTGATCGAATGTTTCATAGCATTGGCGACGCGTGGACGAGTGCCAGTAAGAACAACATGGCTGATGTGAAGGAATTGATTCCCGAATTCTTTACGCTTCCCGAAATGTTCAAGGTTGTTTTGTTTTCGACTGCTCTCAAAAATATCGTCATTCTCGGTTTTTAGAATAGCAACAATTTTGATCTTGGCGTAAAGCAGAATGGGATTCAAGTTGATGATGTTATCCTACCAACTTGGGCTCATAATGATCCTCGAGAATTTGTCAGGTATCATTGTTTTTTTTTTCTTCGAATTCCCCCCATTTTTTCCAGATTGCACCGACAAGCACTCGAGAGCGATTATGTGTCGTCACATCTTCACGAATGGATCGATTTGATATTTGGTTACAAGCAAAATGGAGACGAAGCTGTCAAGGTGAGCTGTCGACAATTTTGAGGATTTCCAATTGTATTTCTAGGCCAATAATTTGTTCCATCACCTCTTCTATGAAGGAAGTGTAGACTTTGAGAGGATCGATGATCCGCTAACGAGAAATGCGACGATTGGATTTGTGAATAATTTCGGACAAATTCCAACGCAATTGTTCAAAAAGCCGCATCCTCAGAAGAAGGTGAATATTCTCGAAGGATATAGCAATACGCCGGGAGTGACGACGCAGCGGTTGTTCTACCATATGATTCATACAATGACACCTCCACAATCGCCGTTTAAAGGTATCAATCGAATAATTGAAGCCAAATCGTCATTTTTTTTGTTTTAGAACTTCGATCGACGGTTGGAAGTATTCATCACAACGATAAAGTCGGTCTGATTGCTCTTGAGCAGAACAAGGTGCTTTTGGGATCAAATCGCTACATCATGTGGGGACTGCCCGATCGGAGCATGCGAATCGGACAGATCGATTCCGACAAATCGCAATGCATTCATGAGATGTGCGAATCCGATGAGATGACTTGTGTGGCTGCTGGCGATGATTCGACATTGTTCTGTGGAAATACATCGGGTTGCATCACGTAAGAGGGAGATGTTCCGATTGCGAAATGCCTCAATTCGAAATTTTTAGAGTTTGGAAAGTTATCAATAAACCGTTGTCGATGAAGAAGCTCTCGGTGTTGAACGGACATTCGGATGCCATCACATGTCTTGTCTCGTGCCAATCGCATGCGGTTCTTGTTTCAGCATCGCGCGATTTGACTGTCATCGTTTGGCATTTGTCGGAGATGTTCCTCATTCGCCAATTGCCGAAACATCCGCAACCAGTGGTTGCAGTGGCAGTAAACGATTCAACAGGTAATGATAGATTTTGAAATTTGATTAGATTTGTATTAATAGTCCAAAAAATATTATTTTTGTCGCTTTAGGAGATATTGCGACCGCGTGTGCCACAATTCTTCATATTTGGACATTGAATGGAAGCCTACTGGCCGTGTTGAACACATGCGATATCGCGCCTTCCATTGATCCACAACAGATGATTATTTCATTGGCGTTCTCAACGGTAGCGAGTTTGTCAAAAAAAATTGTGAATCTCTGAATTTGTTATTTTCAGCTTAATGAATGGGACAATGACAATGTGATCATGTGCGGAACTTCTGATGGAATCGTTAAGATCTATTCATGCCTTGTTGTTAAGAACGATGGAAGTGTTAATGAGCAGCCGCATTTGGAATCGAATAGGTTATTCTTTCATTCTTTAGAATTCCTTGGGAATTTTAATATGCTTCAGCTTGGATACTGATCGATCAGCCGCACTCGCGGCGAAATTAGAAAAGCAGAGGAAGCGGCTCAAGACGAACACGACGTCGAACTCGTCGACAGACAAATTGTCGTCGTTAGACTCAATGTCGATCACCTCGCAACAATCGGAGCCGCCGAGCCCGTCGTTGGTGAAATCGAATGGCTCGGTGAATGAGCCGGAGAAGTTTGTGCGAGTTTTGGTGCAGCGAACGGCGCTGACAATGCACACCGCGTTCAACCGGCCCGATAATATTCATCCGGCGCCGATAACAGCAATCGCGCCGAGCAAAGATCACAAATGTTTGTATATTGGAGATGGGATTGGAAGGGTTTGGTGTTGGCAGAGCAGCGAAGGCGGAGGAAGAACTGATAATTGGGTGCAGGACGTGACTAGGCAAAGGTTTGCAGCATTGAGCCATCGAGAAATTGAGCAGCCTGATTTTTAGATGCGATGATTGTGAGCACAAATTCACACTTGCTGATAGGAAGCATCACTGTCGAAATTGTGGGCAAATATTTTGCTCAACGTAGGCTTGTTAAAGTTTTGGTTCGAATTTAGAGGTTCCGCAATTTCAGATGCAGCCGGTTTGAATCACATATCACCCGAATGAACATTTCGCGGCCGGTTCGTGTTTGTCGAAAATGTTTTTTGAGATTACAACAGACGTCTAGTTGAGATGATTATTTATTTATTTATCATCAATTTAACTTATTAATTTTTTATGTAATATATTCTGATATTGCCCCCTCCCCCTCTCTTACTTCCTGTATCAGTTTTCATCGACTTTTTCAGATTGCGGGTTGTCTTAGAATGTTTTTCATAATATTGCTTGCATATATTTACACTTATAGGGAAACATTGTTGTGTATTTAATTGATGAGCTTCATAAATAATTTAATTTGTACATCGTTTTGGGTTGATTATGACGGTTCAGCTACCTTCTATGGTATTTGCGCCTTTTGTGCCACACATCGACAACAATTGATGTTACAGTAATGTTGGTGAGGAGGGTGATTCAAGGCATACGCCAATATGCGACACCAAAACAAAAATTGAAAGGCTACGTATTTCCAGAAGTCCGGAAAGAAGATTGCGAGCAGGTTGTTATTTCTGAATTTTTTAATTTTGTTTTCATGCGGCCGTGAAATTCGCGCAATATTAGTCCCCTATCTCTATATTAATATTTTGAACTTGATGTCTTGTGACCAAACTGTCCCGTTTTAACCAATTTTTTGGGCCTTCGGAATGAGTTTTTGAATAATTGAAAGGTTTCCAAGGTAAAAAGCCAATGTAAATCATTTGAAGCTGTAAAATTCAGAAGTACATTTCTGGTTGGGGCCCTGGCGGTCAGAAGGTGAACACGGCGCAGAATGCGGTTCAATTAACTCATCTGCCAACAGGAATCACTATAAAAGTATATTTATTAGTTTAATGAGCAATCTACCATGAATATACAGGTGCATGAATCACGCCTCCTTCCGAAGAACATCGACATTGCGTTCGAGAGAATGAAATTCGTTCTCGATCGTCATTACAATGGTGACAATTGCTATGAAGAACAATTGAAGGTTTGAAAACTGTTGAAGCGCAATTGTTCAAAATTTGGCGATGATTTTCAGAGATTACAACAAAAGAAAGAGGAAAAAGCGAGGAAGCAGCGCGAGAAGGCGAGAATCGAAAAAGCGGAATTTGCGAAACAATTAAAGGAGGATCAAATTTAAAGCGTATTCCAAAAAAAATTATTGAGATCAATAAATGAAATATGGCGGAGTTTTGACGTCTACAATTCGTTTGAAAGCGCGATCAGAACCACGGCGAGGATTCCGATGAACACTGAGCAGGCGAGAAGCATATAAGAGCGTCGACCCTGTATTGTTTCCATTTAAACATAGAATAAAAATGAAACTCGACATACTCTAATACTCTTGAAAACGAACACGTCTAATGCGCCGCTGATCAATGGTGGAAGTCTTGCCGTACACGGATAAGCAACAACTTGCGATAGTTTGTCGCTTGACACAAACCAAAGTGTCATTCCGGCAGTCCAGAGGAGGCCGTACCCGATGGATGGGATAACGAGGTTGAGCTCAATGTAGGCTTTCCTCCGAAGAATGACACAGTACGCGAAGAAATAGATTGTTGAGAAGAGGAAGACGCTTGAGTAGAATGGGAAGATGTAGTCGAATACTTTGAATGTGTCATTGCTTGGATTGTGCTGTTTGAGATAATCGATTGGGGACATCATGAGACCGTGGAGGCATGCGAGAATAATCGCCATAATATAGTATCTGGAATAAACTGATTTTACTAATAATTATTGTTTTTTTTTTATTTAAAAAAATGATAAAAATGAAGAATGCAGTTTGAAACTTACGGTAATTTCTTGATTATTTGCTTATAGTCATCAGTAGATGTATCCCTTTCGCTATTTTCTTCGGTTTTCGTGACGTCATACGATCCAGAATTGCCTTCATCGTCATCAACATGCTTCACGAAGATTAGGATTATTCCACTGACAATAGTGAGCACCATTCCAATGTAATTCATTATGTCGATTTTGACATCTTGTGGAGCAATTAGGGAAAATATTCCGAAACGGGCGACTCCCCAACCCACGATAATCTGAAGAAAACGAATCTCCGTAAATTGGAAAGAACGAATAATGAAATACTTGAAGACTCGTCCAGATCAAGAAGCCGATGCCCATTCCAATTCCTTCAACAATCGGCACACTAAACACATTTCCTGTAATTTTTCGCTTTGCATGAGAAGCTTGACGTGCTTACCTGTGGCGTATAGGAATCCACCGATGCAGGCAACTGGCTCGAATGTTGGAAATCCGCGTGCCGCGTAGAAAATGCAACCGACTATAAAAACTACTCCGCATTCAATCCATTGAACAAAGAAACCTACCGAAAAAGATTAATAATTAATTTTTTTTCGCAATTTTTGGTACCATCTTTGCAATTTCGTCGCTTCAATGGTACGAACATCGTTCCAAAAGCAATGCATGAAAGAAATAACGCAGCATATCCAATAATTTGAAGTGTTGAATCCACAACCATTGTACCTGTAAAATACTTGAATTCGAACAATGATCTTTGAATAGAGGACGACAATAAGGACAATGATTGAAAGAAAAAATGAGAAAATGGCCTTTATGAGACTCCAATGTACACAATGAAGCCCATTTAACCCTTTAATTTCGAAAATGGAATTCGTAAATCAAATTAAATATTTTCGAAGGGTTGAATGTGGCATACTATTTACATTCAATGAATTAAGGAATAGCCGCTTGTTCGCACCTCTTGTTATCGCTGAAGTTGATCGTTACCCGATGTTATCAGGTGGTCTACAAAGTTGTAAGCTGCCATTCTTTGTCGGCATTTCGAAACGAACAGACAACCTTGAAGAAAGTTGATCGAAGACCGTTAAAAAGAAATGTGAAATTGAAAATTTCAAGAATTCTATAAAATTTAAATTTTAAAATTTAAATTATCAGTGCAATTTTGCGTCAATTCTAATGTTTTCTGCAATGGCGGAAGTTGAAATTTTTTCTGACATTTTTTTCTATGAATAAAATTTTTTTCTCAATATTCTCATTTTTTCGAGGACGCTAAACGCTTTAATAATTAATTGTTAAAAAACTATCCGAATTTTGTAAGCTCTTGACGATATATTTATCTCTGACGTCACACCGAAAACAAAGAATTATGAATCCAGCAATTTGTGTTTTTCCTTATATTTTTTGTTCCTTATCAACTTTATTTTTGCTCGTATTAAGTAAATAAAAGAAAAACACAAAAATACCTTATCAAAAAATCTTACATTATTCGATTGTTTCAAATGTTTTCACCGGTTTTAACCACAGTTCTGCATCTATTAATAATATTTTCATATTCCATAGATTGTTTTAATTTGGTATTTTAACAAATTTCTTAAAATACTAGTTTTGAATATGATTTAGGAATTCTTACACGGATATCTAAATGAGACGGATGTTGGGAAAATTCAAAATGTGAGCGAAAAGTGCGAAAAAGAAGTGAAGGAATTCACAAAAAGTACTTTTCCTGACTTTTAAAAACTTGATTTCTATATTTCAGGTCTTTCGTTTATGGGCAAAAAATTGGTAGAATGCTCAAAAATGAAAAATCCGCAAGAATGCAAATTTCTGACAGATCCGGCGTTCAATGACAACATTTACAGCCTTTATCGTAATAAGATGGAATAATTAAAAAGCGAAAACAAATATTTTCAGAGTTGGACTCATTTGGAAAACTCCCTGGTGATATTTTAGGGATGAACAAGGTTTGTAACATTGTTATGAATTCTCAATTGCAAAGATAAATTTCAGATTTGGATGGGAGATTATGATGAATGCATGGATGTTGGTAATCCAAAAGATCCAGATTACAAGTAAATTTTTTAAAGGAATATTTTCAATTTGCTATTTTTTTTTTCAGAACGCAATTCTGTTGGGCTCATCTCAATGTTCCACTAGGGTCAGTATTGAAGTCGAAAACTCCAACAGTATTTCATTATTTGTCAAAAATCCATAATATGGTTCGTTTTAGAAATCTGTCGGATCAACATGTGGCGAAGGAAAACCGGCAGATATAAAGACAAATGTGTGCATGCCTAGGTCGTGTTCGGAAAATGTACAGAATTTCGTAGTTCAGGCCTCTACAAATTGAATGAATTTAGGATCTCTTAGCGATTTTGAACAATATTCCACATAAGTTGGCTATGAAAGGGTTCAAGTCGGTGTGTGAAGTTACTTGCAGGTAAGACTGATAATAAGACATGAGAATTATGGGCATGCGTCTTTCGCTTTGGTCTCACCACGTAAAAACGTCAATTTCTAAATTTCCACGTGAACATTCCGTTTTTTTTTTCTTGTGGAGCTTGCCATTTTCTTTCATTTCTAACTCTATTGGTATTAAAATCAAATGGAATGAACTCTAGAATTTCAAATAACCAGTGAGTTCCCATTGTGAACGATGCCTCAATCATTCGTCGCCGATCTCCTATACTTTGCGTTTTCAGACCAACATCTTTCAATTTTGATTTGCCGTTTTGGTGCATGACAATTGTTCTGACAATTGTGCTGTCTTTGTGCGTTTCCGCGACCCTCTTCGATCAATATATCCAAAAAAGATTTGGCGAAGCGCACCCAAAAAGTGATAAATGAACGAAACAGTAAAAAAAACGAATATTTTGATTTCAGAATTGCGATATTGGCTGGCGTTCTCGTTTCTCACAAATGGCCAAAATTTGCTGCGGACGTCGAGAAATCCGAACGTTCTAAAAGGAGTTGAATGTATACGGTGGGATAAAATAAAAATTTGGAACAGCTGTGAAACGGGAGAGAGAAAAAAGGAGCAAAAAATGACAAAACCGAATTTTTTGATTTCTCCAAAACCGTGAAACTTGCGCGTTTCGTCAAAATCCGAGCATGCAAACAATTTTTTAAAAACTCTTTTTTCTTTCAGATTTCTATCATTCACTTGGGTTGTTTCCGGTCATTTATGGGGATATTTCGGATTTGCTGACAACCCGTTGGCAGTCGTTGATATTTTCTCATCGATCGAGTATGAGGTTTGGATCAACGCATTCTTCTCCGTCGACACATTCTTCTTCCTATCAGGTCGCTTCCCTTTGTTTTCATGTTCGAATCAATATCGCTTCAAAATCTTCAGGCCTAATGCTCGCTTATTCATTTCTTCCCAAACTGACATTGCGAAAAGCGATGAATCCCAACACCTGGTTGATATTCTACGTTCACCGATTTCTTCGTCTCACACCGGCCTATATCTCGTTCATTTTCTTCTATGCCACCTATGGCTTATTGGTAAAAACGTTCAAACAATTATACTCGTGTAAAAATGGGCGGTCTAGAGCGATTTTGGGCCGAACGGCCTTTCAAAGGTCCAAGACATGAAGAATTGCCGAACACTGTGGTGGAAGAACATTCTCTACGTGAACAATCTGATCGAACCGAGAAGAACTGTAAGGTTTGATATGGGGGTTTCTCCTAGAAATATTGTTTTAGTGCCTATCTGTCACCTGGTATATGGCGACCGATACTCAAATGTACCTCCTCTCCCCATTGTTCCTTATTCCATTTCTTTTCGGAACAACGTTTGGCTTCTTAGCGATATTAATCGGTCTCGTTCTTTCGACGGCTATCACTTATTATTTGTTCTTCCGTTATGATCTACCACCAACGCTTCTTCGCGTTTACATGACTGGAAACATAGAGCTCATTCATCAGCTTCAAGATTTCGTCTATGCCGCCTCGTATGTTCGAATTCCGCCATTCTTGATTGGCATCGGCATGGGATATGTGATGTGGAAGACGCGCAATGTGAAAATTCGCATGAATCTTGTAATCAGTTTTTAGAATTCTACAGATCCTCCAAAAAATGCTGGAATTTTCAGTTCGTCTCGACACTTTTCTGGTGTATCTCAACGATTATTTGCACTTCATCCATATTTAGTCTGCATTGGTTCAATAGGGGTTAGTTGACTATAGAATTGTTTTTTGAGGAATCGAAATAAAAATAATACAGGTGATGAATGGACCACATTTCAAAGAGCAACCTACTACGCGTTTAGCAGATTATTATGGTCCGTTGGTCTATCGTGGCTCGTTTTCGCTATCAATCGTGGACAATCAGGTATCCATTTTCGCAAATTTTTTTCAACTTAAAATGTCCGCAGATGAATTACTAAATTTTCGATAGTTTATGATTTTTCATGATTTGTTGCATTAGATAATTCTTATAGGCCTTATTGGGAAGTTTATGTCGCTGAACTTTTGGAATCCTCTTGGAAAGTTGGCATTTTGTGGATATCTATGCCATATAATGATAATTGGCACATTTTTGAATATGCAGAAGGCGCCGCTGCATTTTAGTGGAGCATTTCAGACGGTGAGTTACCCATTGCGAAAGATTTCATTTAACAACTCTTAACTTTTTTCAGTACTTCTCCAATTTGGTGCCAATTGTATTCATGACAACCCTTTTCGCACTTTTTTGGTCCTTGATGTTCGAAATGCCGTTCGCGAGACTTGAAGGATACTTTCTTCAACAACTCATGGGAGTTCCGAGAAGAAACGAAAAGGATGAAAAGCAAATCGTTGAATGCACAAAGATTTAATAAAAGTGAATTATGCACATAGAGATTTTCACATGAAAACTAGATACGCGTGACATTTCGCAACATCGGCGTCGGAGCCTTCTTGTAATTATTATTATTATTATTATTATTATTATAGCTGCTGACGACAACTGAGACAGTTGTCTGAAAGTTGAAGCGAACCCGTTGAAGCATGAATAGCATTATGAAGCTGAAATTGAATATCAGGATTATCTGAGAGGATTTGCGATACCCGTCGAGCACGTGCGCCATATTCCAAACAAACGTGTTGAAAATGAAATTGACGAGAACACCATAGCCTTCGGATTCGTTGACGTAGAATGTGACGTCGATAATGTGGAATAGATCTTGAGCAACACACTGGAATTCAATTTAAATCTTAAATTTTATTTGATCAATGAGTAGGCCGGAGTACCTGCGCCAATCTCCATTTGGTTTTTGTCAATCGACTTCGAAGCTGAGAATCTTCTAGAAAGCTTTTTCGCCTCTGAAATTGAGATGAATTAGTAGCGATGAGAGCGAATGTATTCCAAAATACCACATCAAAGCAGATTTTGAGAAATGTAATAAAATTGAAACAGTAGCTGGTAATTATTTGAAACTGGATGAGCTTTGATTGAGTCTTTTGAACGGTTTGAGCGCACACTCCTGGATCATAGAACCTGCAAATCTATTTAATAAGGAAGTGAATTAGCAAGATGTGGTTCGCAAAAATTAAAAAAGTGTCTGTTTCTTGGAAAAAAGAATGCGGCTGTCAATATTTATAATTGTTTCAAGAATTTTAGATTTACGAGCGGCTATGATCTCGTCACGAGGCAGCGCCCATTTTTTCTTATTTTCACAAGCAATTTTATTTTCATTATGAGTTTTTTATTAATTGTCTGGCGTTTTTAGGTTTTTAAAATTAGTAATTGTTTGAGTGAGATCTAGAAAACAATTCGTCAGTGCGAGGCCTTGTTAGCGAAAGGCGCATGAGCGTAAATCGACACCTAAATTAGTCACCGAACATCGGCGATTGATTGAAAACTGAGCAATTGGTGAAATGATGAGATTTTATGCTTCTTTCTTTGATAAACAGCCGTTTTAAAAGAAATAATTGTAAAAATATAAACGTTAAAGGCGCACAGCTCAGCATATCGCGCCAAGACCTATATTTGAAATATTTGAATTTATTATATTCGATATTTGAAATTTTGAAGCCATAATTGCTTGTATTCTTGGGCTCTTAGTCCAATGGAAAATATTACAAAAAAAAACCGAGAACCCGGTGTAGTTTTACGGTGACTTTGATCCGCAGGTTTTGCGAAGTACGGTAACCCGAATCCCCCTAATACAAATTTGAATTGCCGCCACAAGAAAACAAGAATGGTGCACAAATATACTCAAAGTGATCGGGTTTTTTTGCGATGGCAATACTAATTTCTAGAGTTTTGTTTTATTGAAGAGTATTGAATCGAAAAATAATTTTACCAGGCGAACTTGATAGCATCGAATCGATAGCCGCATTCTGCTGACGATATCCGAACTGAGAACAACGTGACTCCGAACATTATTGGAATAACGGTGGATATCTGAAGGGAACAATTGGATGCTTGTAGAATTCGGCATGGTTTTACATAGAAAATATACTTTGGAATCGGTTTCATCGGCGAAAACGCAATGTAGCAGGTGCCGAATGAAAGAAAAAATTGGAAAAATCGATTGGGAAGCGATGCGAGACCCGCGACAGATCCGCATATTCTGAACACTAATTCCGGATAAAAATTGGACTCTCTGAAATTGTTGAATTCGCCCTGACAATGTGCTGACAATATATTCAAACTGACAATAGCATATTTGGGACCTCAGCGATTATAAACACCGATAAAACGATGGAGTTTGTGAATCCTTTGCAGAATGTGTGATATCGAACGTATCGTCCATAGCTCGAACGGGACCACAATGATGTCCATAGTTTGACATTCGCGAAAATTCCCAGAGAACTCGCCTGAAATGTTGATGTCTCGAAGAAAATGCATTCCAGCAGCAGCATTTCTGCTCTTAAAATTGCATGATATTCTATAAGATCTATTTTTTTTTGCCTACAGATTATTTAGAAAATTTCCAACCGAATCAACTACGTCAATTTATTCCAATTCATGAAAGAATCTTATCAATCAAGTTAAATAGCTCATCATTTATGGTAAATAAATGCAACAATTTTAAGTATTTGCTAAACGATTTGATTTAATTGCTCAACAAATAAGAAAAAATTGTATAAAATCTTGAATAAATTCGATTCCACAATTTTAAGAACTTACACACAGAACGAGTGCTGCGGCAACCAACGCCTGCCACATTCCGCTATCATAAACCTGCAAGTAAGTTGTTGAATGTGGGTAACCAAAAGAAAAAACGCTATATATTATATGATATCTCACTCAATATTTTTCGCGAATGAAAACGTGTGTAAAATTTAATGTAATAATCAGCGCGCAAATTGGTTTCATTCATTTTTTATGTGCTTCCGGGCTAGGCAGTTTGCCAAATAAGTCGATGTGATAGTTTTGACGAGAAATTTCAACACAAGACTTCTCGGAATTTTTAAATCGTAGATCTCATGAAAATTCTCGAAATTGATGGGGTTCGAATTTTCAGCTTAAATCTTACAATTTTTTTTTGAAAAAAAGAATCGATGGAAAAAATAGAATTCAAACAAACACCTTGAAAACAACTGATTTCAGGTTTTCTGTGTCCAATGTTCAATTTTTTAATTTTTTGATATTCGAATATGATGAAGCTTCAATGCAAATTGTGAAGGAATGCAAGTCAATCGCGAAATTTCCAAAAAAAAATGAAATAATTGGTTAAAGAATTATAATGCGTAAAATTCTCGACGCTTTCGCACGACTAATTCTTCTAGTTGATTTTTTTTGGCAGAAACAGTCAATGTTAAGAAACGTGAAAAATTACTTTATAAATGATTGGCAGAAAAAAATGGAGAAATTAAGCTCTAAAGAGACTCACCGATTCGATCGGGACCAACAGGGGGACACTTTTTGGTTTGGGATAACCCGCGGACCATTTTGGGACAAACAGGGGAAACAAATTAGTCGAAACAAATGCTGCTAGTCCGACACGCTAAATTGAGGGCGATGCGTAATTGGAGTGTCGTACTGATAGGGTAAAACAGTTTTGAGAACCCCCGTGGAACCCCCGATGTTTAAACCAAAACCAACCACGGCTCGGCGCAATTATGCCAAACCAACCCGTATTTTTTTAAAACTTTGGTCTCAAAAGAAAATTCAAATTTTTGAAAGACCAATAAAATCATGAATAAATTCATACTTATAGTTGTTTTCGACCAATACTTGATAAAAAATGCACTAGCCTAACTAAATATCAAATTATGCACATTCAAATTGAGTTAGTGCTACCAGGAATTGCTATTGAGAAACTTGGGACTTTAATCCAAGAAGTCACAAAAAAAGTAGCTGCGCGGGTAACAAACATAGTCTGAATCATGAATAATGAGATCGACTAATTGATATTCAACATATAGTAATCACACCGGATTTATAAGCTCTCTTGCAGTGAATTCCTACTTCAACAATATCATTTGAACAAGCGTTCCAAGTATTTTCAATCAAGTGTGCATTGTGTCCTTGACCAATTCGACTTGCTCACGATTTCAAAATTTTCCAAATTTATGGAGGGTGTCAATAATGGAATTTATTCTCAGCTTCAAATCTAATCTCAATAATTTTTTTCAAATAATGATATCACCTGGACTTTATCATTAATTTCCTTATCACAATCAGTTCAGTTTTCATTTTACAAACCTTGATCATTTTTCATCTTTCAGATGTTTCGGCTTCTCATTTTCGCCCTTGTCGGGCTCGCGTTGGTATCCGCCGAATGTCAGATGAGGGATAAGCTGATCGGTGGCAGGTAAAAAAAAATGGAAAATAAATATTATCAAGGAATATTTTCAGCTGCTTCAAATTTGTTGCCTCCAAAATGACATACAACGATGCTTCGGATTACTGTAGAAGATCCGGAATGAATCTGGCGGTGCTTCGCTCGATGGTCCAGGACAATTTTCTAGCATGTATGACACAAATATAAAAAATCGAAATTTTGAAAAAAAAAATAACGATTGCAAAAATCTCACATATATTTTAAGCTTTTGCTTCTTCATACTTCCCCGATGAGGTGACCGAATTCTGGATTGGATTGAGCCAACCGGCTAATGGTGGTCCGTTCATATGGAGCGATGGCAGTAAAATGATATTCACCAATTTCCGACGAGGCAATCCAATTAAATATTGTTGTTCACAAAAGAAATGTCTTGATTTTCAGGATATCCGAATGGAAATGGATTTGTCGCTGAGAGCATGCAGGATGGCACATGGATCACCATATCGAGCGACAACCGCCGCTGCTTTCTTTGCAGCTATCCGAATGGGTACACACCAGGTGACTAATGTGACGAGATTTTGAAAATTGACTAAATTTTATTTAAACATTTCTACTACTTATGATCCATGGGACAGGACCACTTCCAGCTATCCTCCGGACCTTAGTACTACTTATGATCCATGGGACAGGACCACTTCCAGCTATCCTCCGGACCTTAGTACTACTTATGATCCATGGGACAGGACCACTTCCAGCTATCCTCCGGACCTTAGTACTACTTATGATCCATGGGACAGGACCACTACTTCCAGCTATCCATGGGACAGCACCACTACGCTCCCACGAAAAGGGTCTGCTTCAAATTATCGTCGATACTATCAGACTTGGCGAATCAGAAAGGAATTAAAAACTAATCGGCTTGTTTAATTTTTTTGTAAACACTGTCTCACTTACTAGAAATTCTACGAGTTCTCAAAAAACACGTCAACCCAGTACATAAGGGCGCGCAATTTGTGTTGTTCATTCTTTCTTCCCACCTTTTCAGAGTTCAGATAAACTCTACTTATTCAACTAGGTGTTCTTGCGGATCACGCCACCAGACGCAATCCTTCAACGATCAGGACAACCGATCACAACAGGACATCTAATGTGATTTTTTACATTTTCTTTTACGTAATGAGAAAATAAATTAAATTTAATATTTTAGTATTATTACATAATTTTGAATATTTAAATACTCGTTTTTAATCACGCCCTTTTCGATTTACGAAAAGAATACGACAAAAGCGAATCAAATTATTGAACCGACGAGTTTACACCAAACTATTATATTTTTCAAATAAGGATTACGGTAGTTGGTTAAAGACGCATGTGGGGAAAAGAAAACAGCACCAATTTCAAGGCGCGATGTGCTCGTGTCAAACAAATGACAAAAATTTTTATAAAATTTCAAATAACAATAAATTTCCCGAGTTTGAAAAAATGTGTTCCCGTCCACTGAATAGCACTTTTCTTCGGATGCTTCAAAAATCGATTAAAGCTCTCAAGTAAATCACAAATGATTGGAAACCTCCTGATCAAACTGTGTATGGAAATTTGCAGCTATCACCAATTCTCCGCCCATTAAAAAACCATAAAATGGGAAGGAAGCGGAAGAATGCCGTGCATTCTTTTATCAAAAAAAAATTGAACTCAGTATACCCCAATGATTTTTAGTGAAATGCTTAAAGTTGTACTCGTTGCCCTTATTGGAGCATCATTTGTCGCATCGGACTGCCTTCCGAAGGACAAACTCATTGGGAACACGTAGGAAGGCGACGGTGATGAAGAGGTGATTCATTGCAATTCAGATGCTTCCAATTCATCAATGCTAAGAAGAATTTCTTCGATGCCAGTGAATATTGCAAGAATTCCATCAATGGTGGATCATTGGCGATCCTTCAGAATGCGATCCAGAATAATTTTTTGGCGTGTTCGTCGCGAAACCAATCGATTGCCAATAATTGATTTTGCGCCTTCAGCGTTTGCGCCATCGTACTTCTCAGACAGCGAATCGGAATTCTGGATCGGATTGAGCCGCTATGATTCGTCATCGCCATTCCGCTGGAACAATTTCAGCCCGTTGACTTTCACCAACTTCCAGCCAGGTGATTAATGCCGAAATTGAGGAACGAAATTGTTTGAAGGCTATCCGAACGGGAACAACTTCGTCGCGGAGAGCATGAGAAATGCGAAATGGATCACATTGGCCGAGGACAAAACTCTGCAATTTGTGTGCAGTTATAGCGCCGATTCGCCGGTCACAGGTATTCGATAAAACGGTTGTGCTCACTTTGTTTTACATATAGACGAACCGACAACTGCAAGATTCGAGGAATCTACAACATCAGAAGGCAATTGGAATTCATCGATTTGTTTTAATTCATTTTTTTAGATTTTGCGACAACGATTACAAAAACGAGAGAAGCGACAACAGGTATACATATAATATATAGTTAATAGCCGGCTTGTCGTTTCAACCTCTGGGTAATGTGTTTTGGACCGGCTCAAACCGGAAGAAGTTTATATATTACGAAAAAAAAACACAAACCGCGACGCATACGCAACGCGGACGATTTACAGTCGACAATGGGCGCGCATTTAAATGATCGGGCTCGGTTTTGAAGCGACAAGTCTGATTAAATGCAGATTGCTCAAAAATTTTTGCTTGTTTTAATTTATTTTACAGAATTTGTGACAACGATTATATATACTGCCACGACAGCAGGTAAACATATCTAATTAATTGCACTATGATTAGATTGCTCAAAAAATAAGGCTCAGCAAAACCCGTCCCGGCCTCGTAGCGACACTCCAAATTTATGGAGCAGACCACTTTTCGCGTAAAAAAAAAGTACATATATTTAAGTATTATGAGGATCTTGCTGTGGGAGAAAATGGAAGGAAAAAATGCGTGATCATTTAGCAAGTTATTGTCGAGCAATTTAAAGCGGGTCGAGCGGGACGGGGAGCGGCTCGCTAAAAATTTTCAGTCCAACCCTCCGTAATTATTTATTGCCGGTTTCAAAAGTCTGATTGGTGGCGGGAAAATTGCAGTTTTGAAAATGATTGTAGATCTACGCACTCAGCGATTCGAAAAGGTTCCGCGGCTTTTTTACCCCTACCAGTACGACACTCCAATAACGCGTCGCCCTCAATTTAGCGTGTCGGGCTTAACAGTGAGACACTTTTGTATCGACTAATTGAATGTTTGTAGCAAAATGGTCCGCGGGTTCTCCCAAACCAAAAAAAGTTGTCTGTTCGTAACGATCGAATCGCTGAGAATTTATTCGCTCGCAAAATATTAAAGCGCGTACGTTAAAATGCACAGTACGCAGACACGCACACGTTTCTTTGCCTCGATACACCGTGGCACATAGTCAATTTTTTTTTGAATTACGGTCAGTCGTTTGAAACCAAAAAGGCAAATTTTTCACACCAATAACCTTTTAACCTCATTTAATCGTTTTTTGTTTTTAGAATCTTCGGTTACTCCAGCATCTGAAACTAGGTGAAAGATTCACATGCCTACGTAATTGTATTTTATTTTTCAGCTGGAAAAATCAGTAATTGTCGTCTCATTTGTCGTGACTGATTTCAAATAAACGTTCTCTATCGCTTCTTCTGTTTGATTCAGCTTCGTCTTCGATTCCCCAGACGATGAATAATAGATATTCGAAATAACTAATAGGTATTTTGCGGTTCCAGCGCATATTTTTAATATTCCCAGTTTTGAGCCATTTCAAAGCTCATTCTTATTGATTTTGCGCCGCCACTATATTCGAAAATGTGTCATTTTCAGAAATGACCACAAGGTCGAAATGAGTTACTTAAAAAATGTTGAATCGAAATTGTCGCGAATGGTGCGTTCCAATCACAAAAGGTGCTCATCTAGCCACAATTTCAAACCAAAAATTATAATATAATTGCAAAGGCCTGCCCACCTCCCTTCAATTTAACAGCACAACATGTCTAAAACATTTTTAGAGATGTTTTGAGACCGGTAAAATAACGTTCAAATGTCCTCCCATTGCTCTTTTGACCCGGAAAGTCTTCCATTGCTATCCTTATTTTGAAGGCATCATTCAGAATATTCCACGATCTCAAATAAGGGATATCTGGAGTTGACATAAAAATGGTAGGCTCGTTGCGTATGACTATCTGAAATTAACAAAATTTAAAATTGCACAAAGCATTTTTTGAATTACCCCCCGAAAGCCTCTATTCTCAATTCTCGTATTGAACCATTTTGGACTACATATTCTTTTCTCGACGTTTTCTGGGGGATTCGCTCCGCGGCGCCGTGACTAACTTTATTGGGTTTTGGGAGGTTGATTTTTGATAACTTTTTTTTTTGGTTTCCGAAATAACACCAAAAATGGAGGGAGGTGTCGAAGGAAACCTAGAACAATAAAAAACCACAAAAAATACATACATCAATGCCATATTTAATTGTCGACTGATTAATTTGAAAATGACGAGAATAAAATCAAAAACCAATTTCGATTGATTTCATAAATGTGCTCTAATGATTCTCAATTTTATTGTCTGTGAAGTTCTTATCAAAAAAGGCACACTTTTTGAAAATGTTCTGGAAAGCTATTCTCGCTTTATTTTTTATTCACACCATCAATGCTCAACAATGCAAATACACCAGAGATAAATTGATCGGCAATCGGTGAGTTGATTCGAATTGTATTTTTGAAAACGCCTTCTATGTATTACCATCGCCAAATTAGCCCCCACTTCATTGTAGTTTATAAAGGTCCGTGAGTTTGATTTGCAGTTCAACCATACACGAATTCGCAATAATTTAATCGAAATAATTTTCGCGCCCAAAACATTCGATGGTCCTTGTTTTCGACAATGATTGCAATGCCGTTTGACGCGTTGCGGTTCGCGTGCGGTCAAGTTCTTTTTGTTTAATTTGGTGAGTTCTATTACTATATAAGTGTTCTCGATTTTCCGGAACATTCTCGGTACAATAATCTAGAAACAGACATAACCGCACGCGGACCGCAGCGCGTCAGACAAACTAGGTTTTGGAGCGTCCGATTCCGTTAGGCTCTTTTTTTCATAAGCCTATGTCATATGTTTTCAAAATTTAAAACATCCAGTTTTTTTTGGTTTTTTTTCCCAAAATCAAGTGTCATCATAAATTTCCACGTATTTAGTATGTTTTTGGGCATGTGCCTTTAAACAAGGCTTCTGGCCGATGATATCATTTCTTGGTTTCCCTTGCGTTTCATCATTATGAGAAAAGGCGATAGATGACGTCGACAAATAAAAAATCGAATGAAATTGAGTTTGGAATCAGATGCTACTCGTTCGTCTCCAAAAAGCACCATTACAAAGCAGCCCGACAGTACTGTCACGATGAGGGATTCTTTCTGGCTACCGTAGACAGTGCGATCGATTCGAATTTTGTCGCTGGTTTGAAGTGACTC
Organism: Caenorhabditis bovis; assembly: GCA_902829315.1. NCBI lineage: Eukaryota > Metazoa > Nematoda > Chromadorea > Rhabditida > Rhabditidae > Caenorhabditis > Caenorhabditis bovis. The sequence continues at coordinate 2,161,227 of CADEPM010000008.1, forward strand.
TCTTATAATTGCCTTAATTGCGCATATTCTAGCAACGGCCGCCTCGGAGTTCGGAAAATCGAATGGAGAGTTCTGATTGGATTGTATCGCGATCACGATTACAGTCTGTTCTATTGGGATGACAACTCTACCGTGTCTTATTTGAACTTTGAACGAGGTAAGCATGGGGGGACATTCAAGTCATTCTAGTCAACGATCAGGATATCCGAATAAGCACGACAACGTTGCTGAACGAATTGCAACTAGTCGATGGGTGACGCTTGACAGCTCGAAGTCGATTGAGTTTGTGTGCTCATACCCGCCGTTTGTGAAGCCAACGACGACAGTTCGACCAACTACGACGACAAGCACAACGAAAAGAGCGACGACTCAGAAGTTGTTGACGACGACAACTCGCAAACCAACGACGACGACGACGAGGAGAACGACGTGCCCTGAAGGGTTTACATTGTATCCCGAAACATCGAAATGCTATTTGATTGTGAGTTTGATAACGGCTGTATTGATAAGCCGGGTTTTTTGAACACGAACCCAACAATTATTCCAATTTGATTTGATTTCAGATCGATTATGGCAAGGACTCAAAATATCCACCACTTCCGGTAATAATGATTGAAAAAAAAATGGTTGAAACTGAATTTTTGAATGTAGGATGACGCTCCACCATTGGCTAGAGAATCGCAAAGATGCGAGAAGTATGGCGCAACATTGGCGACAATTCATTCGGAAGGCCTCAATGATTTCTTCCGATGTTTGAGAAGTGATGTCGATGAGAATTTCAACAACAAATTTCAGCTCTGATCTACAAGCAATATGGTGACATGCGCTACACGACCATCGGAATGAGGAACATGAACGGAAACTGGGAATGGATTGATCAGTCGGCGAAGGACTTTGTCAATTTTGGAGAGGATTTCCCAAAAGTTGGAGACTCGTTGGTGCAGGTGAAATAGCTGAACAGATTTTATTTTTTCAATTTTCTGAAATGATTATGAAATGATATTCAGATGTCCCCGAATGGATTTTGGGTATCGTTCACGCGGACTGCAGCCAATGAGGGCGTCATGTGCAGCGTCGATCTTTAAACACAATTTCTCAATACATATAAATATTGCCGTATTTTGTATTTAAATTATTATTCAATACAACGATGCACTGCAAACGTATGGATGAGCTCTGTCGCTGAGCGACGTCATCCATTGGGCGTTCGAGAGCTGCTGGATGACGTCCTCCTCATTCTCGTATGGATATCCGTCGGCGAAGTTGGTGAAGACGACCGGCGTTCCATCCTCCCAATGGAACGTCGTCGAGCTTCCCTTGCGATGAAGGCCGATCCAGAATCCGTCGTAGGTGTTGCCGAACTTCTGCACAGCGGTGGCTAAATAAGGCAATGTTGGCGGGCGGCGAGATTCGCGAAAAAAAGAGTACACGAGACGAAGTTGGCTGTTGATTTCGAAGTGATCACCGCCAGTGTCAATCCCCTTCGTTCGCACGCCAATTTTGCCTCATAATTCGAAATGAATGTGTTGAAGAAGAAGTAGCATCTGAATTCGCATTTGTGCTCCAAACTCGCGTTGCTCAAAACCTGTTATCCAATATGAGTTGTGCTCCATTGCAATAGGCATTCACAGTTCTCTTTGCTTCAATTTCAATAATTATCACTACACACTCATTTTTTGATAATGCTTCCTACTTGTCGGTGGTTGAGTTGTCGCTGGCGCGTAATGTCCCGTGTACTGGCAAACCACTGGGAACTTCTGATAGTCGAACACCGATGTCCATTTCGTGTTGGAGATTTGGACAGCGACGTTCGGATAGGATTCGAATGGATATCCTGAAGGTCGGCGAGTGAATCGTATTTAATTGTTGGCTAATTACCAGTCGCCCAATTTGTATAAGACACCGGAGATCTGTCCTCCCATCGGAAGGCGCCGTTTCCCGATGTTCGCCGCAATCCGAGCCAATACGCTGAGTAGGTGGCCCCAAATTTTTGCATGGCAGTAGCTGAAATGTTTGGCCTATTTCAAAAAAAAAAAAACAAGTCGGTGTTTGCGGACTTTTTATTCAAAATCTGTTTGCTTTAGATTTGATAAAAAAAAATTGAACCTACGGTAGCACGGGTGAATTGTGTGCAAACACCGTGGCACAAATATCACACTATTCTATGGATGTCAGTATTTCTTGAAAATGCCGGCTTACAAGTCAAGAAATAAGCTTCCGACGAATTCTTGATATGTACGATCGCCTGTCCAATTTGCTTGCACGTCTTGACCGCATCGTTGTAGGTCATCAAATTCGGAATATAGTGATAGCAGCTGAATTGAATGGATGTTGCCAGGTACCATCAATTCGAAACCAACTTTTGCGCGAACTCGGTGTCGCCGTAGTTGCATGCCTGACCGTCGGCGGTTCGCAGTGTTGCGAGCCCAAGCAGAAGAAAAAAGAAGAACTGCAGTTTCATTCTGAAACCTTCTAATCACTGAAAATTGAAAACGCGAAAAAAAACGACGAATGAAACGGAACGAAAAGCCCCTTATCGAATATACGGTATATTGTGACATGCTATCAGCATCTCACAGAACCGCCCTTATAATCAGCAATGATTCTCCTCATTGAACCCAATATGCTGGGTGATTTTTCGAGGATTAGTGAGGTATTTGCTCCTCGATTTGGGGGGTGGGAGGAAATTTTTCGACATCGACAAACACCAATCGAAATGATTGATAACTACTAATCCGCGAATTTTTTTTTGTCGTTTGCTTTCTCAATTATTTCCTCGACGAACAATTTTTATAGAAAACTATTCTTTTTGAAATTTGGGTCTCGCATAGAAGGACGATTTTTGATTTAATTGTTTATTGCCGCAGTGGTGCTCCGTGTGGAGTACACCGACGACGAATCCATCCCTGGTTTTTTGAAAATTTGTGGAAGACTTCAAAAATTCATAGAATTCAAAATAAAACATTGAAATTTATAGGGTAATGCACAAAAAAAGGAAGCAATTTTTTCCTATTATATTTTTGCTTTTTTGAAATTTTTAATGTATTAAAATAGTGCATTCAAAGTTCAACATTTTCGCATTTTTCCAAATATTACCATCGCAAAAAAAGGAAAGCACCTTGAGTATAATTGTGGACCATCGCACCTCTTCGAGGCGGTAATTCAAAATCGAAATTAAGCAGTGGGTACCGTATTGCGAATAACCTGCGAATCAAACTCGGCCGACATGGCGATTGTGCTACTTAAAGGCGCATTAAACGTTTTTATGTCCAGAAATTTCCGACACAGAACCAACAGCGAATTTTTCGCAATGCAATGTGCATCTTATCACTGGATTCATCATACAAAAGGCATCAACAAAATTCATATAATTTTAATTAAAAAAATGGCATACGTGACTTTTTAAAAGATTTATAACATTTTTTGAAAATTGATTTTTTAAAACAGTTTTAAAATTGCGTATATTTTTAAGCGATATCAGCTCAAATTGAATATTTCTTTTAAAAAACATATGACAAAAAAAACAGCGTGCGCCTTTAAACACGCAATTGTGGCGAGACCTATTTTAAAGGCGTGTGCTCGTAAATTTCGTGAATAAATAATTGATTTGCACAAATTGATAAATAATCGTTATCGAACTCGGCGGCATTAAATAAGGCGTTGCCCATCAAAAAAAGTGATCAGTTCGTCAAAAAAAATTAAAAAATAGTTGGGTTCAAGTTTTGCGATTTTTCCGAAAATGTGACGACTGTTGTAAACGGGTAGATTTACGCGAATGCGCCTTGAAAAGGTCTCGCCACGCGTGAATGCTTATTTTTAATTTTTAACATGGTCTTTTTATAAATAATTGTTTAAATGACATTTGAAATTTTCAACTTCATTCAAATTAGCAATTATCGAACCAATTATTGAAATGCAAAATAACCAGTTGGTCGTTGCGAGACCAAGAGAAAGACGCATTCCCTGTAAATCTACCCGTCAGTCAGTCTCCGGACGCCGCCGACCATATTTGAGTTGAATGTCCCCAGAGCGTTTTATTTTTCGGTTTCTTTATGTTCTATGATGAGTTGCTCGTAAAAAAATGGGTTGACGAAGAAGAAGAAGAAGAAGAAGAAGAAGAGATCACACCAGAGATCGTTGCGATTTTTGACATTTTTCCGCCACTTCTGGTTTTGGAAGCTTGAAATTCTGATTCATAGCAGTTTCTAACAATTTTTTAAATTAAAAATTTAATGAAATCCCATTTGCCAACATAAATCAATATTATTGGAAGACAATGAAAAAAAAATGATCGAAACTCTTTGCAAAATGATGATAAGTTTAAAATTTCTGCAAAATTTTGTAGAATTCCAAAGAAAAATTCGAAACAGGACGTGCAGAGAAGAACTACCCAATTTTAATTGTCCCCCACTAGGGGAGACGGTTCCAAAATTTCATATCGACACCACTTGGTTGAAATGGGTCGGAAATTCAAGGCGTACCTCAAACTTGGGTAATTAAACCAACGCTATCGACACGCGGCCGACCCTAGTCGAAACACTGCTGCGGACATTTATGCAGGCCATCAAAATAGTCAAGTTTATGAAGGCCGACCCCCCTTTAACATTTTTGACACGTTTTTAATAGCATTTTTGTTTCTTGGATTTTTTCTATTTTTGTCGGAAAATTGATCCCTATTGAATGGCGTTGTTTTTTTCAATTATTAAAAAAAAATCCAGAAATTCTTTATCCAAAATTTCAGATTTGCTGCCCGTTTTTCCATTGACCTATGGTTATAAATGCGCGTACACTATAATGCATTGTACGCAGTCTCGCGTACGTCTTGACTTCACAAGGGAACATAGACAATATTTTTTTTAATTTAGTCAAGTCGTTTGACTCCGACAATATATATACTTAATTTGGCATTGTGTCAAGTATATCAAAAGAGATCAAGAGAACGAAAATCGCGCGAGTCTCAAAATCACTGTAACTCACTGTAATTTCTACACCGGAACTTCGTTTTTTCTTTTTGAAATTGAAATATAGTCGGCGTCCACGCGAGCAAATTTACGTGTGCTGTGCGGCAATGGAATTGCCGAAATTTTCGAAATTTTGATTTTCGGCAATTTGATGTCAAAAAAAAATCGGCGAAAGAAAAAGGAATGCCCATTGAATAATTTGGGATATCGTGAAAATTCGGTATTTATATTTCGAATTATCGTTGAAAAAAATTTAATAGCCGAAATTTTGATTTTCGGCAATTTGCCGAATTCCGACAGCCCTGACGTGTATGCTCCTTTCGAAATGGACTCAAAAAAAAAATGGTCTGAACGCTTATTTTGAAATTTCCAAAATTTTTTTTGAACTGTCTAATATTTATTGATGAGTATATGATTTATCTGAAGTCTTAATATAACTGAAATTGAAAATCCGTGCGAGACCATAGCGAAGGCGCATGCACGTAAATCTACCCGCGCGTCGGAGGCCAACATCTTTGGAATCGCTCAACCACCATTCTCAAATTGAATATTTTATTTCGATTTATCGCTCTTCGTATTTCCAATGGTCCTAATTCCTCTCGTCTTCCTCTACCGGATTCCCGAGAGGATGTCGATGATAAATCGAAAAACAACGCGCATAACAAATTTCGCATGTTTTTTTTTTGTGTGTGTGTCCCCCATTCAAATTTATGACCATTTTGCTGCTTCTCGTTGTATTTTTTTTCTCGTAGCCTTCTACACAACGATTTATTTTCGAAAGAAAAAAAAGAACATAGAGCTCCAGCAAAAAAAATCCAATTAAAAATCGAAGAGGACGACGTGTAAGAAGCTGAAGAAGAGCCAATAAATTTTGATGGAACTACTCCGCTTTTGGGCGGTTTCCAGCTTCTACTTTGACGAATGGTCCCATTCTTTTTCTTTCCCGAAGCACCCGGATATCCTTTATTCATGGTCTCCAACCCCCTCTCCCTGTCACCAGGTTTTGTCTTATTGATCAAACCCCGACACATGTCCGCAGATAGTTTTTTTTCTAAAATACAACCAAAATGTTTTTGATTAATTGCAAGCCGAAAATTTCCAAAAAAAAAAGATTCTCTGGAGCTCACGTCATTTTCGAAAATTCAAAAAAAAAAATAAATTTTGAATTTTTTTTCGAATTTGAATTCCCGCTTCTAATTTGTTAAATCATATTCGCCGACTTTTATGCGAAATTCGACTAGAAATAATTTAAAGATGAAGCTGAAAAGAAGAATATGGTCATTTTTGTATATTTTAACAATCTTTATCGTGACGAGACCCCCATTCAATTCAACCTACCTAAAAATCGAAATTTTTCTGAAATTTTTGGCTTGCATTCAAACAATTGTTGTTTGGTTTTTTCTTTAAAAAAAATACCATTATTATTCATTTTATTATGCCTTTTTTTGTTTTGCAAAATTTCCATTAAAAAAACCAACAATCGATGTTTTTTTTTTCTCTCAAAAAAAAAAAGAAATGTCCAAAAATTGTGTCGGTTTCCAATGAAAATCTCGGGGGGCTCTCGGCTCGCGCAATAAATCAGACTCTCGACACATTTCGCCGTCTCGGCAATTCGTTTCCGCTTCATTTCGATCTTCGCCTTCAGATGTGCCACGTGGATTGCAGTCAATTCCAAAACAATCATTTTCAGCGGCGACAAAAAATTGGCATGCCGTTTCGGACATATGCGCAGCCGACGACGTCGGGTATTCGACTTGTTGTCGTGGTCAGTTTTCGCCTTTTTTTTTCTCGTTTTAAGCATCAATTAATTTATTTCAAACGTCTCTCTTTTTTTTTTTTAAATAAACTATACATTATTTGGATTTTCAAAACCCAAGTTAAAAATTCAAAAAAAAATATCTCAAGGTTATTTTTACAATTTTAAATCAGTTTCGATTATTCTTTTATAAGAGCTACAGTATCCCAAATTACTGTAGCATAATTAGTAGTTTTTGTCTAAAAAATTAAAAAAATTTATTTTTTAATGTATGAGAAGACTTTCTTGTTCTCTTTTATTGAAAAAAATCGACTATAAATAATATATTAAAAATGTTTGTATTCTTCTCCTTAGAAATGAGCCCAACAATGTGTAGTTTTTTTTTTGGAATTTTCAGCAAAGAAAATGATATATAGAGGTGTCTATGCACCTTTAATGGGAATATTCTGAAAATAAACTTGAAATTTTAAAGCTGATCAATTTCGTTTGGGGCAAAAAACTTTGATTCTACGGCTGATAAATAATGTTTAGAACGTTGTATAGAGCGGGTAGATTTATGAGCAAGTGCCTTCGCTATGGTCTCACACGGACTTTTGCATTTTCGAGGACATTCTGAATTTTTTTAATTTCAGCGATAATATTAAGAATTCAAAGAAATCATATACTCATCAATAAATATTAAAAAGTTTACGTGGAAATTTCAAAATAAGCCTTCACACGTGACGAGACCATATTGAAAGGCACATGCTCGTAAATCTACCCGCTTTCATCAATCGACTTTAAATCGCTTCAAACAAGCTCAATTTTAATTGAAATTTTCGAAAAAATGTTTGAAAATTGTTTTCAAATCGCCGTTCGCCTCTTTCGTAAATGGTTAAAAAAAATCAAAATTGGCGATCGATTGAATTCAAAAATATATTGATAAACTCCAAATTTGCTGAACTTTTGAGCTTCTCAACATTGCGAATTTTAAAAGAATTCAATTTTTTTCATTTAAATTCAATTTTAATTTTCTCATTTAATTGTGTATAGAGAAGTTCCACAAAGAGAATTATTTTTTGGGAAAGGAGTCGATGCTCCTTTAAACCACTTTCAAATATGGTCATCTATACGGCTCGTCGATCAAGAGGTCACTTCAGTTCCCATCAATAAACCCCTTGCCCCCTTTCCCAACTCGCTGCTATTAATATTTGATACCTTAAAAGGGGACGCACGAAAATTGATAATAAAAAATGTGCGTCAGCGAGTTGAGAAAGCATCAAATTCGGGTCGGGCCTGGTCCGTCAAACCGAAATTCCCACGAGGATTTCGTGGCCCGAACCGAGTTTATTTATTTTTGGCTTTCTCTAATTGTTTCTATAAATTCTTTTTTTTGGACCCCCCCCCCTCTCCATCTCTAACAAAAAAAAATCGCCCATTGAAAAAAAAAACTAATAAAAGCGAGCTATTTGTTGTTGGTTTTTTTTTTTCATTTTTCGATGATTCATTTTTTGCGCCCCCGAATTGTCTGCTTTATTAGTTTTCAACCTTCCAAACTCAACTTTATTTCGGAAGATGGGAAAATTGAAGAAGAAGAAGAAGCAGGAAAAAATAAGAAGATTGGCGAGGAAGAAAAAAAACAACAACAACAATTTAACGCTTAATTCGCTTGGAATCGAATGGGCGGGCCGGGCAGGGCATCGTCATTCTTATTTATTTTTCGAGATTCTCCGATAACTCGAATTAATCAATTAGCAATTATGATGTCACAATTACGATTCACTGCTTTTTTTCCTAACAATTAATTTTTAAAAAATGGGGGCGAATTTATTTGAACTAAATGGTTTCACAATAAAGTCATGTGAATTTTCAATTTCATTTTTTCCACCAATATTCCATGTGCATTTCATTTCATGAAATGCCACGTGGCATTTCTTCCAATAATTTTGAAAATATGACGTCATTCGACATTTTTCACTATTTAATAGTGTATTTCTAGGCATTACAGTAACCAGGACCACCAAATGATTTCTTGAATTGGTCTCGCATCGATGAAGCCTAAGACCCATCTAATAACGAAATCAAACAGAATTATGTACATCGTTTTCCATGGGACCACCCATTTTTTCCGTGATGTGTGGTCCTTTTCAAGAAGCTCGCGCGTTTTTCAATAATAATAATAGAACTTAGAGGAGGCCAAAAGAAACATTCAATGCTTATTGTCTGGAAAAAACTTTCTAAAACATTCAAGACAATGTCTTAAATTTGCTCAATTCATTTCATTTGTTGATGCCCTTTGTTCAATTAAAAATTGAGGCAATTTTTTTCCAATTTCCGGCGTCCATCAATTTATTTTTCTTTGTTTTTTTCGCCGTTTCCTGTTATTCGCTGGCTCGTTGAGCTTTATCATCTAATCGGAAGAGGGAACAGACTGGCTTGTAGAAAAAAATGCTGAGTGGCCGCGAAATAGGCGGCCGCGGCCGCGGCCCCGTGGTTTTTGAAAATTGAATTTTTTCGAACATTTTTAATGTCTTTGCTTAATTTTAAATTGTTGTCTGAATCAAGATTATTTTTTTTATTTTTGGAAAAATACAATCTGGTTTTTTGACGGAAAAATAGCCATTTTTTTACGTGATGTTAATAATTATAGAAAAATCGAAAATTACAGAAGATAGTTTCATTCAAATTTTGCGCCCACGCCGGATTTTTTCTATCATCAACAATATCATTTTTAAATGAAATTTCTCATGTGGTTTAATTCGTTTTTTGTGTCATTAGCTTGTGATTGATTAATTACACATCAGAGATAAGTATGAAAAACAAATAAAATTAAGAATAATTTAAAAAAAAGAATTCAAATCCCGCGAAATCAAACGGTCGTGAAAGAAGCTTTTTTTTTAGAATCTTGGATCAAAGAAAACAGCTGGTAATTTGACGAATCCGATGTCTTTTAATTTTTCAATTCGAACAGGATCAATCGGATCCGACAATTTTACAATGTTATCCATAGAATTACCAATCAGATCGGGTAGCTGAATTTTGGTTTTGAATTACCAGATAGTGGGATATTCCCAATTAAGTCGACATTCGCACTCCTTTTAAGGTGCTCAAGCCCCCGGTGATAATGGAGATGCTACTTTTCAGTCTCTCTTTCAAATTGTTCACAAAAACATTCGAACCCCAAAAAAAGAGCGACTCACTCGCTAATAAGGTTTTCGTCCGCAAATTCGAACCCCCCCCCCCTCTTGATTAAATTCGAAGAACAACACCACTCGTTTTTTTTGTTTCATTAAAATAACTTCATTTCTTTACCTCCGGTTTTTGAACGTATTATGACGCACTTTTTCGCGTTGCCAGACCGCAATTTCCGGTGTGTCTTGTCTAGGCTTCTCAGTTTTCCCTTCAACGTTTTTCCTCCATTTTTCGATTTTTTTTGTCATATATATATATATATAGAATCTTTCAACCAGAAATGAGACCTTGCCGACGTCAAGTCGTTCGACTTCTTGTTTGGGGTGTGCGCCTTTAAAAAATGGTCTCGACGTGTTCAGCTCGTGTTCTAGATTATTTCAAACGTGCAGATATTCTCCTTTAATAATAATGTTATAGGTATATTTATAATAAATATCCAATAATTGATCTCGATGCGAAAACAGCTTTTTTTGATTTCTACAGTAATCTCTGTAGGCTTCAAATATTTCATTTCTTACAATTCATTATTTTGTCCGCAGCAGCCATTCTATTTTAATTAGAAATCGTTGGTGAACGTTTTCAAATGGGTTTATCTATTTTGAGCTACCACCTTTTTTCAGCGTGCGCCTTTAAAGCATACGGTAGATTTCAATGGATGTCATGTCAGATAAAAACGCAAGAAAATGGCAGGCAAATTTGAATCACTCAGCTTCAACGAATCCCCCCCCCCAAATTCGTGTCGAAACGCGCATATTCGAAATTTTTATGGCCAAATTTAGAAAAATGCCGAATTGAATTAAGTGCAACCCGCGTGATTCTCCAGGGAATTTCGAGATTCGTTTCATTGTTTCACCGGGGGCCCCAAAAGTGTTGCAAAGTCTCTGCAAAAAAAAAATTTCAGATCGAAAATGAAATTTTCAGAGTTTCGAAATGATAGCGATTAAAATCATTGACAGGGGAGGATTTGAATAAAATTCAAATTTGAGACGCCAAATTCAAATTTGCCAATCGAATCGCGTCGAGAAACACCGACGAGATGTTTGGCGGCAATTTGAATCTATTTCGAAAATCGTACAACCCAAATCTTTCACGAAGAATACGAACATTTTGGTGTTAAATAAAGACCGCTCAACACATCCATTTCCGTCGTTGCTCTTCTTCCTCATTCTCGACATTCTCGCCTCGGAAACTTTTTTTCGCACTTTTCTCTCGCCTCTACTTTTTTTTGATTGAAAGACCTCAAAATCGAGTACTCAGATTCAATTTCGATTTCTCAAAACGCTCGTTTTTTTTGTTTTTTGAAAAATGATTCGAATTGATGTTCGTCCCCCCCAATTCGTCAAAATCGAGAACAACCAAGTGTTGCACTCTGTATTGTTGTTTTTGCTTCTCGGTTCCCATATTTGGGTATGCATAAAACGATACCTGACCCATCAAACATGTGCGAGCGGAAGTCGAAGAAACCCGAGCCTTCTTATTTTCCATATGCCAACTTATTATGTTTTTTTTTCGAATGTTGTCGTCGTTGTTTCAGATGCCCGACGGCAGCGAAATCTCCGAGAAACGCTTCCGATGCTTTTGCGGAATTTGCCACGTGGTGGTAAGCGATTTATCGGTTTCAGTTTTTATTTCAAAATCAAAAATGAATTGAATTTCAGACTGGCACCCAATTGTGCCTTATTTGGTATATCGCCGTTTCGGGAGTTTCGCTAACATTTGGAATGCGATCGACATGCACATGGTTTGCGCATTCAATTATATGATATTAACAATATGATATAATAATTCCAGGCTGATTGTGCCAATTTGCGTTGTCGGTTTGGGCGTTTACGCGTTCATTTCAAAACGCCATAAATTCCTTTATCCGTTCCTCATCATCACGGTAAGTCGGCAAGCAGCTGCGGACATTTGGAATTTGTCCGCAGATGGAATTCAACAAATCGAGTAACATAATTGAGTCAGGTTGTCCAACAATTAGTTTGTATGCTTATGGCCACTATTATCACAATATTCTCCATCTACGGCTTTGATACAATGCGGCAAATTATAGGTAGCCAATTAAGTCGTAATTAGCGTTCTTCTAATTATCACTAATTAGGTCATACGTTGGACATGGACCATATTCCGTCCAAATCGCTCTCGTTATTTGTCATTTGCGGTACGGTCTCGGCTTGCATTGTTCTCTCATTCATCCATGTTTGGCAGGCGATTATCATTTATGCGTAAGAATTGAAAGAAGCCTCAATTCAACTCCTTCTAATTGAATTACAGTTGCCTGGAATATTATGAGAATGAATACCGAAAATTGGACGAGAATTGCTGTTTCGACACTCCATCCCACGTTGAGCCGACGACGGCTGAAATGAATGACAGCCGACGAACATCCGATCAGCCTCGACGATTTCCATTGTAATTGAAGATTTCAAATGATGTTCACAATTTTTTACATGTAATTAACGGGTATCAAACAATTTGCTCGCTTCGCAGAAATAAAGAGATTGGTTTTTTTTTTAAATGTAATCCACAAGACCAGGCTTGTAAAAAAAACAACTCAAAGTCAATTCTACTACGGTTTGGGATATAAATTACGGTTGATCAACGAAAATTGCCGTTCGAGACTTGATTCTGACGATGGCATAAAAAAATAAAATGAAATAAAACGAAGGCATTTACGACGCTCCGTTGTTTACGCCTAGTAAGCCGTGGCGCGAAAATTCAAAAAAGACGATCGCGTTTTCTATAATGAGTCGAAATTGTGCGAGGGAAAATAATTTCATTTCAAATATTTCACATATTTTCGTTGTAGGAACACTTTGATGCCGCTATGAGCTAGCGTAGTAGTTTTAGTCGAATAATTTCTGATTTGCGCGAATGCGTCTGAAATTCCCAATTTGAAATGCGAAAATTGGTCTTTTGGAAATTTAATTTTTCCCTAGCAACATAAAAAGTGAGAACCCTCATTACTGTAACTCATTAATTTCCGAAATGCTGTATATTTTCTAATTATGAATTTAAAAAAATACTAAATGAAGAAGCGAAAGTACAATTTTAATTAAAACCATCTGCCGAAGTTTTCCAGGCTGTTTTTTTAACTGTTCAAAATGTGTCTAAAATCCCTAAATTTTCAAATCATTTATTTTTGGCAATGAAAAATTGATCTTTCACAAATTGATATCATTTTTGGATGGACTATTTTTTTTCGTGGCCGCATCGATCCGATCTCGAGCATCACGAAGGAGCACAACTATATAACCATCGAAACGTGTGAATCACATATCGAAAGAAGCGGGTCTTCGCGTTTTCCTCTTTCCAGCTCCCTGCAACAATTTTCTATATGCACATTTTAATAATGGAAAAATATAATTGTTTGCGAAAATTGTTAAGATAATTATTGTATCATGTTTGCCTGTATACACACTGACGCAAACTTGCACACCTCAGAAATCACATTCGCTTTTAAACTCCAGTTGCTTTCAGTTGTTTTTTGAGAATTATAAATTTCAATTTTCAAGAAGATACTTCAAACAATCGACACTATTCTACTGTTTTCAAAGTTTAAATCATAGCACACATTTTGCAGAACACACTCGTTCAACTTGAGCGCACTTTTTGCAAAAGAAATACTCATAAATCAACCTCTTCGTTGTGTATTTTCGTATGCCTTCGTCGCTCGTCACTACGAGCAAATTTTCGGCCACAAACTTCGCACGAGAACGGCTTCTCCCCAGTATGCGTTCGGACGTGTGTCGTAAGATGGTCCGAACGCGAAAATGAACGCATGCAAATCCAGCACTGAAATCACTTCCTTATTGCTCATAATCAAATTATTTATAGACCTATTCATGAAATAAAAGAAACTGTTTAAAAATAGTTAATGACAATTATGTATTTTTTTTTAACATTTTTCATTCATTCATAGGTCCATTAGAGCTCACATGAAAAGGTTTTTGCCCCGTATGAACTCGAATGTGTCTACTGAGCTCATCGCTTCGCGAAAATCTCCGATCGCAATCGATTTTCGGGCATTTATAAGCTTTCTCGTGGAGTGATCGGTTCGATTTTACCTAAATTTCAAAATAATTGTTTCAAAATTCCATATAATAGATACCGCGTCCTTCGTTTCATTCGATGATTCTACTGACGTCATATCTCGCGACGTCGATTGAAAATCATAGTCGGTGTCGTCCAAAATATTATTTCCAATGTGCAATACTTGATGAAACGAATATTCTTTCACAGGTTCCGCATTTGGCTGCTCAAATAAATTGCAATATCTGAAGTCATTTATACCAATTTGAAAAGTATGATAAACATACGGGAATATATGACTAATTCCAGCTAACGCATTTGCTCCAATGGTGTTGAGCTGCTGAAAATATCAATTTCAGCGTCATTGATGTACTTGCAAAACTACGGGTCGCCCAGCACTCTTCAGTAATTTGTTTTATCATCATTCAAAGTAATGCCGACCTTGCTGAAGTCGAAAATTGCAAAAATCTAATCGAATGGGCCAAAAGCGGTAACACTTAAGCAATAGATATTCCTACCAGAATCGGAGAACGAAGCGGTACGCGAATGGATATTTTCTTCGAGACTGCCTTATGATTCGACATCACGTTTTCCGGCGTCGTGCCCGAATCTAATGCCGAATTTGGCGATATTCCAGTCGACTGCGGCGTACTTTGAGAATTGAGCATTTTTTCATCAATTCGAGCATCTTTTTTCACAGAATCGTCATCAGGCTAAAACAAAAAAAATGTAGCAGAGTATTGGGCGAAAACTAACCAATAATTCGATCGAGTCGACATCAATCGTAGGCGGCTTCGGATCGATTGCAAGATCAGCAAATGTTCCATCTTTGATCAGCGTTTGTATGAAATGGTCAATGACTGGCGAAAATTGAAACATTGACGCCGATAAACCTAACATTCGATTTCAAAAAAAAAATAATTCAAATCATTATTTTACCTGTTAAATTGACCCCATTCATTAAATTCACAGGCGGCAATATAAACGGTCTCAATGTCGTTTTGATCAGGTTTGAGACCACCTCGTTTTCTAGGTTTTCAATTGTTATTGGCGTTGAATCCGATACGGTCAGCGGATTTGAAAATGATAATGAAGATGATAAGTTGAATATCATAGAACTTTGCAAGTCATCCAAGTTTTCTAAAAAAATTAACAGCAATAATTTATTAAATTAATTCGAAACATTTATGTAGAGCGGCGTTGTTTGATATCAAAGTTGTTCATTTCGATTTGACCTATATGTCATTAACAAAGAACTACAGTACTCATTTCGCGTCAAGATCTTATTTTGAAAATAATTGAATAAGTTGGGGATATTGGAAACTATTATAAAACATTTAACAAAAAAGTAGAATTTAAATTATACCGCGAAACAAAACCCGAAATAAGAATCGTTATCTTTTGCCTCGAGATACTTTTATTCGGCCATTTGAGACATACATTATTTTTCGATTTTTTCCACCTAATTTCTTGACATTCTTTTTTCCCCATGCACATGCAAAAATTTGTGAAAGCATTTAAAAATGGAAGACATAGAAAAATGTGAAAATTTTGAAATTTTAACGGTAAAAAAAAACAAAAAATCTATATGATCATTTTAACAACGCGTTTTCTTCAAGAGAACTCAAAGGTCATGTAGATACGTGATTTTTTCGTTTTTTTTTCTCGGGAAAATCAGAATTCAATGTGACAATTTTTAGTGGAGAAAAATGAATGAAGCCACTGGCTACATGAATTAGAATGAACGATTTGTTCAAAATTTATGACAGCATTTTTTGAAAATTATGGTGTGATTCCGTAAAAAGGAAGGAATTAGCGATTAACAAAAAAAAGAAAAATAAGAAGAAAGTTCGACTGAGGATTTTGAATTTTGATAGGATTCATTCCAACACCCGACGCACAAATGCAGAATATGCATCTTAGATTACGGTATCAGAGAACAACGAGTGCCCCGGAATTATTTTTTTTTAGCTATATCTAATAATTTTGTGTCTAGATAATTTTTTCGATGGTTTTCACTCTTTCGAACTGAACATAGGAATTAGGGTTAATAGAGTTTAAAAACATCTGAATGAAGTGTTTGAACGGAGATGAGATGTTGGAAGATATACCAGAAGCTACTAGACAACATGATGCAAGGAGTTGCCACCTGACGAAGAGTGGAACGAGCTGAGTTTAATGGACGGAGAAAAAAAAATGAAAAGATGAGCTTCAAGATCAACGCGATATCGAGAAAATCAAACGGAGCCAAAGAATTTTTTTGTTGAAATTATTGGAAAAATCTGCAACGTTTTTTTCAGACAATTTGCAATTCGCTCACAATTCTATTAAGAATTTCTTTTATTTTTGAAAATCTTGAATTTCTCGAATGAAGCTATTCGTATTTAAATATACATATTGTTGAAAAATGACAAATGTATCTAGGTGTCGTGGGATCTTGTGTTTTGTACGCAATGCTAAGAGACAGTTACCGTAATCCTCACAGCGATTTACGGGGACTTTTTTTTATTTCGTATATTCATTTTTTTTTATTTTTCGTTCAATTTTTCAATTTTCTTTCGAAATTTTTTAATTTAAATTTTTACATTTTGCAGAAACTGAGTTTAATAATGTATTTAGCAGAATAAGCACTATTAAACGATATTTTTTGGTAAAAACAGCAGAGATTAAAAATAAATCATTTTTGTCATTAATAAAATTATTTATTCGTGTTTTGCTTTTTGTACGCGTTTCTATTATCTTGTTTTTGTATTCTTCATTTTCAAAATAATTTTTAGAGCGTCAAAATCTTCACAATAATTCCCAACTCAACTGGACAAATGGAAAAGTGCATATAGTATAAATTATAAAAATAATAAGGAAAAAAAAAGCAAAAATGGTAAGAAATAGAGGGATTATATTGGCAGACATTTTTCATGGCGATAGAATACGTGAGATGGAGAGAATTAGACACGTTCATATGGAGAGGTCGACCGTTTTCGTCGTGGGAAAAATCCGAGAATTTGTCTAGTGAACGGACAGCCTAGCAAAAAATGAACATTTTTCTATTGAATGCAATCCTGCCTATTGTCGGCAGCACGGTTCCCATTTCTCATATCATCTTTTGTATAGTGTTCAATAACTAAAAATTGCTATGCCAAAATTCATGCGGTGTTCACGAATGATATAAAAAAAATGCTAAATATTCAACTAAGTATATGTAGAAAAAAAACTCGACTAGAATTCATTCGACTGAAATTTTTATCTCATTTGGTGATTTCACTAATAGGGACCTAGAATGAAAATGAGAAATTGTTCGAATATTCCGCTCATCGGTCCTTTATATTAAATTTTTGGCGAAACCCGGCTGGCAGTTTTTTTTCTAACAGCCTAGAAGAGCTTTGCGGACTGAATTATTTTAAAATGTGGATTTCCGCCCAACTCTGCCCGATAGAACGAAAATTTCGAAATCTGCAAATGTGCGTCAAGAAAATAAAACCGGTATTTTCGAGTCTGCGAAAAATTGGCTAAATGCCAAAAACAATAAAAAAGCTCCTGACGCAAAACTAAACGTGTAGATTTTCTAGCTTATGTGAAAAAATAAATTAAAGGCGCATACCGCACAACGAGACCACTTTAATTTTTTCTAGAAAACGCCGACAATAAAAATCAAAAGAAATCTCGAAAAATCGTATTGCGCAAAAAACTCGATTTTTGAGTTTTTCCAATTTTCTTCGCAAAGGGTCCCATCAGGAAGACACTGTGAAGAAAATTCAATATTTATTTGAAAATGTGCTTCATTGAAATCAAAAATTTTTAACGCGATTTTAATTGCACAGTCACTTTTTCTGGTGATATTGTTGAGCAGCCATGCAATTTCAATTCCTCCTAAACATTCAAAATGACTATCAATCTCGAATAAATTCAATTATCGACGAACCTCGGTATCCGGCGCTTTCACAATGTCGAATTTTCTCAAAACATGCGCCAACACAAGTTTCGCCTCAATTATTCCGAGTCTCATTCCCAAACACTGTCGCGGACCGGCGCCGAATGGAATCCATGACATCACATGTCTCGGAGTTTCAGTCTTCTCCAAAAATCTGAAAAATGAAACCATATGGTGTCAGACGATAAGGAACCACAATTACCGTTCCGGATAAAATTGGTCGGCATTATTGCCCCAAATCTCCGGATTTGTGTGAATCGCCAACACATCCGCCTCGACGAAAGTGCCCTTGTCAATTTTGATATTTCCAAGGCTCGTGTCATTCACAGCTTCTCTCGAACAAGCGCTGAAATGTTATAGCATAATTTTCAAGCTTAAAATATTGCCTTATAACTAACAAATAAGCAATCGGGTATAATCTCAACGTTTCCTTAACCACTGCCTCCAAATAGCTCATCTTGTTCAAATCATCATAAGAGATATTCTAGAAGGAAATCAGTTGAGTTCATTGAATTCAAGAATACCCCATCACTGCAGACGCTGTCAACTTCCTGCTGAATTTTCTTGCCAACGTCGGGATGCTTCACGATTGCGTGCGACGCGTAGGCCAACGTGTTGGCGGTTGTATCGAAGCCGGCCAATAGGAATACGAAGCAGTTGCTGATCACTTCTTCGGTTGTCGCCTTCTTCTCAAACTGAAGACTGTCTATAAAAACAGTTCTTCGAATTTCATCGAGAATACCACTGAGGTTCCGAATGCGGCATCATTTAACTCATCGACGTGATGATCCAAGAATATGTCAATGAAGTCCTCTGGCACGTTCTCGATTCCATTTTTCTCATTTTCCCTCTATAATCAGTATTAGCTAAACATTGCCATCACAAAACAAAACGAGAGCCCTGGGGTATTTGTGGACCATCATATTTTTTTAGGGGGAATTAGACGTGCAGAACAACTCACGCGTTTCTCGATTCGCTTGAGAACCGATTGAACACAAAACTCCAACAATTCCCCGAATTCGCCGCCTCTCACGTTCGCATGATTATGGAAAATCATTTTGATTTGATATGTAAACGCCGGGAACATCCTTATCAAATACCATGGAAGCGCTCAATGTTGTAATTCGAATATCTGAAAATCGCGATGACCTCTGAATGAGACTCTCACCTTCTTGGTTAACATGGTTCTGGGATTGTTGAATAATTCGCTATGCGTCTGACCCATTGCGACCCTTGAGATGACGTCAAAAGTCAATTCCTGATAGAATTTGTGAATGTTGAACGATCTCTCATCGGCATATTTTGACATTAGGTCGATCATATTCAGAATGCTGTCTTCAATGATACCATGCACCTGAAAAATGGTTTAGAATGGTTCAACTATTTTTAATTATTGCCTACCTGCTTCAATGCTTTAACAGAAAACGCGGGAGATCCGAGTGCTCGCATTCGCTTCCACCGGCTTCCGCGCGAAAGAAATATATTGACGAGAGGCTCCTCTTTCGGATTTTCCAAATCGGCATGAATCACATTGGTCACCTGAAAGTTTAAAAATAAAACTTTTCTTATATAATCTTCTGAAACGACACCTTTCTTGCATGAAAATCTGAAAATTTTTTGATAAACAATTCATTGAGCATGCTCAAATCGCTGGTTACAAGCACATTCCTCACACCTTCATAATATCCAAAAGTTTTTCCGTATTTCTAAACAAAAATGAAAATCTCATTGAAGCGACTTTATCAAACCTTTGACCAATCATTGAGCACCTGATAACGCATGTTATACATATCGCTGACTTCGTAGTAATTCCCCAAGAACCATGATGTTGGGGGACCATTAATACCTCTTCGCTTCCAATAAGTATGCTTCCATTTGAAATATCTGTGTAGATCAATGAATTGTTTGAATATTTATATTTATATTTTTGAATAATTACCCTAGAAAAACGAGAATGAAAACGAAGAGAATTGCCAGAATGATGATCATTTTCTCATCGAATCGTTTCAGTCAAGAATATTTATTCGGATATTTAACATGACACACGCCCATTTTTTTTTCAATGAGTTTCCAGTTTGTCATTCCAATTTTCGTCTTATAGCACACAATTCGATACAAATAACTACAACATAGAAAATGCCCGCTAAAGAATTGATATTGTTAACGTTCGGACACACATGGCTTCAATTGGTCTTGACTACAAAATCTATAGCCAATTTGGTGTGGGCCAGAAGTCATACATTTTTGGATATCACATTAATATGAAAAAAACTTAATATGAAAGCTTAGTGGAAGCATTCCAAATTTGTTTGCTCGAAATTTTCTATTTTCATGATTAAATCTAAGATTAAAAATTAAACACAAACATTCACAAATTTCAGTTAAAAAAATAAAAGTATGGCCGCGGACTGGGCTTTTTCCCGGCCGCACACGGATGAATGGCGGACGTCCGCATAGATGCCCTTATAAGAAATAAACCTTTATCTTTGATATTTGGAACCCCTTATTCTTATGTTTAATACATTTTAAATCGTTCTATGTTGAATCCACAGCCACTGACAACGTGCTCCATTTAGAGAGCATAATTCTTCCGGTTCACACATTTCCGATAATGCTTCTACGAGTTGCTTTATCTGCTAGGATAAGCCTTTGGTTGTCTTG
The DNA here is from genome assembly GCA_902829315.1 of Caenorhabditis bovis. Classification (NCBI taxonomy): domain Eukaryota; kingdom Metazoa; phylum Nematoda; class Chromadorea; order Rhabditida; family Rhabditidae; genus Caenorhabditis; species Caenorhabditis bovis. The sequence goes on from CADEPM010000008.1 coordinate 2,181,733, forward strand.
TTTTCTCATATCTCAATCTCATCAATGTCGTCTTAGGACCCGATTTCTTTTCAAAACAATTCATTACCCATAAATGCAATTTTCTCATAAATGTGTGTTCCAAGTATAATCGGAGTAGTCCGGCAACTGATAAATGTGTGTAGACTAACGGGCGCTGTGGTCTCAAACGGACTATTTGGTTATTAAAGAGCTGGTTCGTAAATCTACCAACATACATAAAACATATTGGCAATTTTTTTGTCAAAAATTGAAAAATTGTGAATCTTCTCAAAACTCGCCCCCTTTCAAAATTCGGGTTAGCAAATAAACATAATAAATTCTAAAAATTTCGTTTATTGATTTGAGAGAAGTGGTCTATCAGCTTCTTCCGCTTCGGACCCAATGTCTTCTTTTCGTTTTGGACAACTTTCTTCGTGCCGCACTCGTACTTGCATTCGGGCAAACGACTGATTGCAATGCTTACATCTGAAATAATTGAACCGGTCATTGAATTTCGACTTGTCGGGGCCGAACCTGTGCTTTTTTTCGGTTGAATGCGTCTGTAAATGGGCTCGAAGATTGCTTCGATCGGCGAATCCGCGACCACACGAATCGCAAGTGAACGGCTTTTCGCCTGCAAAAAGAAAACGCTGGAATAATAGAAAATTCGATTGGCTGATGACAAAAAACTCCAATTTCGAAAATGTTTTTTGTTGCCTCAATTTCGAGAAACGATACCGGTATGCGTTCGGAGGTGTCCTTTGAGCAGCCAGGGTCGCGAGAACGACTTTCCGCAATCCTCGCACACACACGGTAGCGAGTGCGTTTTCAAGTGCATCTTCAAAGCTCCCGGCGATCTGCAACTAAAAATTGCATCTCTGATTTGGGTGTCGGTCTTCTGGGCTCGTTTCCGCACCAGCCAACAAAAGCCGCGTCAAAGTTTTGACATTTCGCAAACAGGTGTATGGTTATCCATCAAATAGGTGTTTGGCGTGGCACCTGGTAGCATCCGGCGGCAGCGTGAATCAGTGTAATCTAATTGAGATCATATCAGCGCGTTTCGCGGGTCAACGCTTCTGATGACAAATGGCCGCCGCTGTGTAAATGCGCGTCACGAGCTTTTGTGGTTTTTTTTATTAAACAAAAATTAACTCATTTAAAAAAAAGCATGGAAATCAATCACAATTATTCAGATCCCTTGAATTTTGTCGACAAAATCCATTTAACGAAAATTCACAAAAAAGTACACAGGAAACACTAGGGGTCTGTTTTTATAATTAATTAAATACAGTAGAATCCAAATGAATTTGAATACAATAAATAGCAATTCCATTTTTTTTATATTTTGGTTATTTTTTTTCTGTTCTCATTCAATTCCCTGAATGTTTATGATAACTATTTAGTCTCGACGAGAATGACTATTTGATTTCGAAAGCAGTTTTTTTTAAATAGTTACCATATAGTGAACGGAAATATCGATTTAAGTCTGGTTTGAAAAAAATTCTTAAATGCGAGTTTTGAATTTTCTAGCGGAATATGGCTCGCATCGTCTACTTGGGATGTATAAAAAATAGTTTATCAAAATGGGTTTTAAGAAATGATGCTTTTTGAGTGGATCGTAAAATATTCTCATATATTTTTTGATATAAAAATAATCTTTTTTTTGATAAACATAGACCTTCTTAAATGTTATCATAGATTCTAGAATTATTTTCGCGGGTACTTAATATATATTTACTTAGTAGTGTTTAATTTTTATTTTTATGAAAGTGGATCATCGCATTTTTTCGAAATGGAAATTTGAAATTCGATTTAAGTTATGGGGACTAGGGTATCGACATCATACAAATCAAAATCATCGTAAATTTACGCAGCGATTGTATTAAATGCATAATATGAGAAGCTCATTATCAGATTTTATGTTTGACAAGCACAAGTATATAAATCGATTTAAAGTAGAAAAATTATTCTCGATTATTCGTTCAATGACAAAAATCAACAGGATTTGGGGGTTCAATTTAGCGAAATCAGTGAAGATTGGCAAAATTGTAAATTTTGTTTTTTTTTTCGGCTAGGCTAAATGCCAAAAGAATCGTCTTGGGGCGCAACGAGACCTCTTTTTGATTTTTTGGAGTTTAGCTTTTTTCCGCCTTCGCGCCACGCCGATAATAGATATTTAGTACGTTTCTCAAAAAAAAAACGACATCCAGAATTTTTCGTTGCAAGATCTTGTGGATCAGACGCGCTGTGGTTCACTTTTGAATAAAAAATTTTGAAAAATTAAATGGAACGCTTGCGAACAGCATTGAATTTTTTTTTGAACAAGCATTTGAACAGCCGTTTTTTTTTTGGGAAACAGGCTACAAATATTTTAATGTGCGAAATGCAAAGTACGCAACCTTTCGGACTTTTTGGTGCTTGAAATCGGGCATAAAATTCGTTAAAACGGTCTGAAATTACTTGTAAACTTTGTCGCAATGCGGACAATTCTGCTGCAATTTTCCTTCGTCGTGGAATTGGATATGTCGACGAAGGCCGAAATACGTCAAATAGGTTTTTTGGCAATAATTACACTGGAAATATGTGAATTCGTGGCGAATATCATCGTGAATACCTTCAATTTGGGTTGAATCTCGTCGACGACACCACCTTTCGACGTCTGCGGCAAATCCGGCGATAGTAGATCATCGATAGTCTCGAAAATGCTTTTTCGGGGCCTGGTTCGTTGTCCGTCGGTGCACAACATATCAGCTTTGATACCTGGGCTCGGATTGATTGTATCAACCAACATCCCTCGGGAGAACCCCATTCCCCCCCCCCCCTTTCCGCCGTCTCCCGCATTATCACACCTGTTCGGTTGAATTCATCAGACAGGTGCGTGCCTCCAACGAGCTGCCAGCCGGTGTGTGTGTGTGTATGTGTATCAGTTTGTGTTCAATAAACTCGCTTTATGATTCAAAAAAAGTAATAAAAATATAAATTAAACATTAAAACTTAGAAAAGTGGCGGTGGCTGGAGAATGAGCTCTTCCCACATTTTTCTCTCACTATAAGGAACCTTTGCTAGAATTTCGGACGCCTGAAAATTGAAGAAAAATTTCGATTGTTCTTAAAAATTGAAAATTACTCTCTCCATGACTATTTCGAAATCCTTTCCATACAACTTTTGATATTCGATCACGTCTTCGACACTTTTCCTTCCTTGCAAATTGATTGCCAACTTCTCAATCTTAAAAATAGTAGATGCACATTAGATTTAATGTGAGCATCTCATTTTTCTTTCTCACCTTCTTTATCAATTGATGATCAAGATTCTCTTCGTATTCAACGAGCAGTAGTCCGATGTTCAATAGGAATTGAGCAGTGTCCTCGCAACTCTACAACAAGGATTAATTCGATTGGCAAATTAAAATAATTAATTCTTGGAAAATGAGATCTGAATTCAACCACTTTCTTAAAAGAAACTTAATAAAGATAAGATTGGCAATAAACAAGAAATCATTCGAAAATCAACTCACCATTATGCAGGCATGCTCGAATTCTTTGCAATTGTTTTCCAATAACTTCAAAACTTTTGAAGGATGATCTGAATTTTAAAAAATTATCAAAATTAACTTTTAATATTAATATCCGCTTACTTTTTTCAATGTTCAACTCGGCATCAGTTAATAATGCTAAAATAAAAATGAGAACAATGAAAATGGCACGAGAGGAGACAAACATTTCGCAAATGAATACTCGATTTTGTTGTTTATTTTTATAGTTATTGAGTTACAAATAAACATTTATCAATGCATTGTTTAAACAAACTCTATTTATATTCTCTGAAACCGCTGGAATGTGATTCCTAGCATATTAAGAGGGAGAAAATGGAAATTTCATTGGTCTTATGTATATAATTCGTCGACATTGCAAAAATTCTAAGAAAATCTATTTCAGCGGTTTGCCGCAGAAATAATATGCGTAGATTTAAGTAAAAAAATAGTTTAAAGGCGCACACTGTGCACTTGGAAGACCTTCATGTAAATTTTTGGCATTTTGCCGATTTTCCAAATTCGCGTAACCTCGACAATATTTTAATAAGCATTGGTGAAAAAATAAAGAAAACCCATGGAAAAAATGGGAAGATTTGAATGAATTGGGATGTAGGCAAACGTATTGGAATGGTATTATACAGATGTCGCAAAAAGAAACTCAAGTAACCGGTTAAAAGAACTCTTGAAATTGCTGTGCAGATGGACGAAAAAAAAATGTGAAAATCCTCGGCCGCGGCCAGATTTTTGAAGCGACGTTCGCTATTTTTTCTATTGTGATTAAAGGCGCATGTATTGACAGAGTCAAACGACTAGACGAAATTTTAAAAATTATTGGCTATATGCCAATGCGTCTCGAGACAGCGAAAAGTACGTGAGACTGCGTACACTACATTATACCGTACGCGCATTTAATATTAAATTTATATCCACACTTATTCCGCGAATTTGAAGGTCCCGCCTCCCTTCAGTTGTTTGACATCAACAATACAAAATTTAAATGATTCTTGCAGTAATCTAATATTTAAAAAACTGATCAATTAAAGGCGCCTTTAAATGTCTACATAAATAGTTTAGTTTAAAATACTCAGCAATTCGATCGGGATATTTCGAGGAAAATGTTGGAACAAACAAGGGAAACAAATTTAAATTGAGGGCGATGTGTAATTGGAGTGTCGTACTGACAGGATAAAAAATTTTTTGAGAACTCCCGTCGAATTCTAACCACGAATCGACCATTTTCAAGTTTATTTGTTTCATATTTTTTGCACAAATTTTTTTTTGTTTCGACCGCTGCAATTCAAATGACTTGCGCATTTTCCCTAAAGATTATAATTTGAGGGTCGCACATTTATTCAAACAGTATACACATTATATTTCGATAGTCATCTCGTTTGCGCAGGTATAATAACTATGGTATGTCTAAACAATGGAAAAAATTTGGAGGAAATTCGAAAACGCAAAATGGGAAGCCGAAAAAAACCCGTTCAGACACATACCACACCCATTACACCCAATATACATATTATTGAGTTGAAATACGATTAGAGAACAAGGCAGACGAGCGAGAAGACGGCGAACGCGGCGGTGGTGAGGCTGGTGGCGCCGGAGTTGGCGTGAGTCGTCGTCGTCATTGGAGCCGGCTCAGTTGTCGATTCCTCCTTGACTTCTTGAGGATGCTCGACGACAATCACTGGCGTCTCTGGCTGAGCTGGCTCCTCCTTAACGGTCTCCTCCTCAGTCATCGTGTGCTCGCTGTGATCATGATGCTCCTCCTTCAATTCCTCCTCTTCTTCGAATTTTGGCTCTTGGGTGTTTTCTAAAAAAAATCTCCCCATGATATTTTTTTCTCGAATAAAAAAAGAACAATCAAAACCTGCTTCAGCTCCAGAGGCCTCGACATCCCCAGAGCCTTCGAATTTAGCATCGCTCTCCACCACCGGGAATCCATCGCTTCCATCTAAAACTCAACGACTCCCGTTGGGGCAAAAAAAAATGGGTGAAGAAAGCTGGGCAAACCTGACGACGATCCATCATCCCTTTTGCTTCTCAATGACGGACCGGCAAGTGTCGCGCCAATTAAGGCCATCAGCAAAACCGATTTGATCATCATCATCATTTTTTTTTGTATAAGGGGTGCTTGTTTGTATTTATTTTTTTCGAAATGAGACAACCACTGAAATCAGAATGCTTTAAATGGCGATGGGTGGTTGTTATTTGGCGAAAAGAACTGGTTGCGAGTTTCGAGTTTGAAACACAATGGACAGGTCACTTTTATGGAGGGCGGGGCGAATGAAACAGTTGGTGTGAAGCTTGAATTATTTGCCACCGATTGGGCAAAATTGATTGATAACGGAACATGAATGAACGGTGTAATCTATATGTGGGCGAGATCGCGTCGGCTTTTATACATATTATTCGAATACCGTAATTTTTTGCGGCCGATTCGACTACGTTGTAAGTCTAAACAATGAAAAGTCGATGATAAGGCGGGATTGCGTTGACAAAAAACGTTTTTCAAAACCAGATTTTTGCCAAGGTCATGGCCCAAGCACCAGGAAGCGACGGCCCCCCTCTTCTGATTGATATTATGCGCAAATGGTAAATTTGAGACTCCGCCCATCCCCATGTATGTTCCAATTAAGCGCGAGATTTACCTTTCGAACAATGCGATTGCGATTTGGGTGCGGCCGAACAAAAAATGATACATTATCAAGCATTGTATTTATATGAACAAATTCTTCTCGATTGGCCGCCACCCAAATTTGGGCTGATGCAAACCGGATTTCGGATTACGGTAGGTTGGATTTGATTCCGTACGCTAGCACTGAGCAGAAGGGCATTCTTCGAATTCCGATGTTGGAATTGTTTTTTCTCTTGCAAAAAAAAAATGAAAAACAGCGAACTTGCTAGCATCCAATGGGCATAATCTCGTCGAGACCCATAGAGCATGTTTGCTCTTCTACGATGGTCTTTTGATCTACTTCCTCTCAAAAATTGAACAATATTCATTAAACCTTCGAATAGACCGGTATGAATGAATGTCGTCGAGTTTAAAGTAGGCGAGACGAGGTGTAAAAATATATTGTTTATGGTATTCAATGTGTTTTGTAATACCGATCGCAACAAGATTCGACATGAAGAGAGGAGATTGATTACGGTAGGTTCAGAGGAGACCATTTCGTTTGAATGATTTGAGCTCTTCCTAGTTGAAGCTATTGCGGGTTTTCAGATAGCTCAGCAATAGAAGAACGCGTTTGCCGAGAAGATTTGCAAGGTGATGAATTGGTTTGGAAACAAAAAAATGTCAAACCACAAAAAGATGAGATTGGTTGGATATAATGGCCTTGATAATTATTATTTTCAAAATCTTATCGCTTCGAGAGTCTTCATCGATTGAGATCGAGAGAGAGAACCTCCCAAGAGAATTCAATTGAAAAATCACTAGGTGGTAGGTCAAACGCACGGTTGAAACAAAACGATGGCGCGGCAATTTGTGTGGAAATCGGTTCACACGGACCGGCCGGAACAAACACGCCGAAATTCGATGATTTGTGGCAAATTGGAAAAAAAAGACCTGAATCAACATGCAGTTCTCGCCTATTTGTTTTAAATGAGCCCTGATTGTGCAGAGCAGAGCCGCGCGCGCCCGCGCGTCGCCGCCGCAGCCGCCGCGCCGTTTTTTCGAACGCCCGGTTAACCGTCGATGATCTTTGATGTGCTGACAAGACAAGTGTTAGGAATCGGCAGAATGTCAACAGATCAGGTGTGAACTCATGCGCGCCGTTGTCAGCCGTTTGCACGTCAACTTCCCCCCCCCCCCCCCGGCATCGACGACCGTAATTCACTTCCCCGCTTTTGGCTCCTCGCTTCAACAAATCAAGAATTGATTATTGGAGTTTAAAGGCGCATTAGTTAGAACGGAATAACTCCAAAGAACAGATTTTTTCAAAACTATATTGTCGAAATTCAATTAGGAGAGGAAAATTTTGTTTTAACTTTTTGAGGTCTTTTTTCTTTTGAAATATTTTCTGCATTGCACTTAGTAAGGTAATAATTCTTTTTAAAATCTCAACCCGAAAATGTTTTGCATGCGCCTTTGATGTATACTGTAAATAATTTCTTAATGTGTTTGATACGAAGCCAAAACAAATACGAGACCCAATTGATTAGGTCAAATATCTACCTGACATACAAGTAATATGCTTAATTCGATTATTTAGGAATCGCCAAAAAATAAAAACCAGCATTTTGTGCAATCACGCGGCATGAACTCTGCGGGCTTGCATTTTTGATCTACTCTGAATTATTTCAAAGTCCGCAAATGTCGTTTGGTTTTCTCGAAATCGTTCTTCTTCTTCTTTAATAAAATTCAAATCTCGCGCCAAAAACCGAATACCGTAATTTTCCACCGCGCAATTCAAAATTTCGCGCATTTGCGGGACTTCTAAGAATTTTTTTCTGAGAACCTAGTTAACTTGATGTCCCTTTGAATCCCTCAAATCAATTTTTTTAAAGGTTGCTTTGCGAATTTTCAAAATCGCATTAATACCAACACCAGTTGGCCTAATTAGGTAATTATCTCAGAATAGAAAGAGACGCAGAGAAACATGACTGACAAGGGGAATTAATTTGCAACCATCGTTGCATGACCACATTTAAAGGCGCGTGTTCAAAGTGCAATAGAGAAATTGTTGAAAAATCAACAAGTGCAGCTATGCAAACCGAGAAAAAAAGTTTTGCAAATCGCCGGAGAGCAACATCATCTACTGCTAGTATATGGACCATTAAAGAGCATATGATAGTAATAAAAAAGGGGAGAAGCTAGTTGAATTTTTAACGATCTCATCATTTTCGACGCCAACAGACAATACACCAAAAAAATAATAATATAAAATGATGATGAAGTCGCGGTTTTCTTTTCTTCATCGTCGTCGATGATGATGAGTGTTCGTTTGAGACAAAAGCGGTGGGACGGGTTCCGCTCCGAAAACACACACAAAACAAAACCATATGGAATTCGCTAATTTATTGGGTGGCACTGAAGAAGAAAAAGAAGAAGCCAATATTCAAAATGAAAAACTAAAAAGAAATCACAATAGTTTTCGTAGAATGAAATGCATATCATATTCTACAGAAGATCATACAATTAGTAGTAAACGGAACGGCACATTGTATTGTTCACGCTAGATACATATCTATTCGGTCTCGCCTTTGTCTTGTGAATGAAAATTTACACTAAACAAGGAACCAAACAAGAAGAGATGTTTAAATTGCCGCCACACTTGCGAGATTATTGATGAGGGTCTCGTAGATCTCAATGCCTAAACACAATTGGGTTGGGATTCGACTTGGAATCGATTGAATGATTACCTCGAAGGAACGTCTTCTCGTTCAAGAATTCGTTGTGATCATGGAGAAGCGATGGGGTGTTGATCATTGGCGAGAAGCCAATCGCGCGAATACCTTGCTGAAACATTTCAACGTTTGATCAACTACGTTCAAAGAGAAAATTTTCGAAGTAATACCAAAAGTCAAGAATGGCCTCTCAGCGAAGAGATGAGTCTGTGTACTCCACACGGACACGTAAAACGACACTGATACTTGGAAAATGAACGAGCAGGTGATCTGTGGCACATAATTTTTTTTCGCTTTTGATCCATTTTTTTATATGTTTTCTTCTTTAATTTTTAAAAAACTTCGTACACTTTTGAAAATTGGACTCAAAAATGAAAATTTGAAAAAACATGAATCAAAAGCGAAAAAAAAATGCCACAGATTCTCATTTCATCCATTTTCCAACGTGCAGTTGGGAGATCCAATTCTACAGTATCGCGACTTCCACAATAACAAAGACCAAAAGGAAATTGTTGCAGATGTAAATAAAAAGTGCTAATTAGTGATTTCGTTTTTCCTTCAAAAATTCAATGGTGGCCATAATTCACTTTTAGAAGATAAAAATCGTTGTTTTTTTTTCTCGGCATCAAAGCCCCAGTAAATCTCTCAAAAACAATTGCATTCAACTTTTACGAGTTTGTTTATCTGGCCGGCGATTTTCAATCAAACTAACCGATCTCACAAATCGCGAATCAGTGGCTCCAGTGAAAATCTCCTTTTTGAACTTGCAGCCTCTGAAAATGAAAAAATGATAAAAATTCGAGCAAGAGAGATGAGCTGCTTCTTACTGCTCATTCAATCCAGTCTCAATGGCTGCCCAGAACGGATCCTCCATCGTGTGCGGGGTTATAGATTTAAGATTTGAATACTAAAATCTTCAATTATTAAAACACACGAATCTTTTAAATGAAAAGAAAAGGCAAAAAAGCAGTTTTAGATTGGATAAGTGACATTTCACAAAAAAAAAAGAAAGAAATGGTTAAAATATTGATTGAATTGTGCACAATGAAACTTACTGTTGAAAACTCGACGGTCGATTGGTCGGCCGGAACAGAGGACTGAAAAGAACACGTAGGTGAATATGACATCCAACTAACTAATCGTTTGTTTTGTGTTATTTGACATTGGCTACTTGAAAGCAGCAACAGCAGAAGCACAAAATTAATAATGATTGGAAGGCCCCAAAAGGAACATAGGCAAGAAACGGGACAATTGTCAATTTTGGTGTGGATCGGAACGGACCAGACCGGGCCGGATTGGTTAGATGCAAAACGGATAACTAAACAACCTGGAGAAACTCGATGATGGTCCCTTCGCCAGCTTCCTCTTTCCAACTCTCAATACGCTGCTTGATCTCGTCCAAATCCTGTCGTGGTGTCATACGAATATCGATAACTGAAAATCATTTTTTGTTTGAAATGAGATTGATCCGAATTGGCATATTTGGTTTCAGCGACCAAAAATTGGTGGTCATATGATACGATATCCTCATTCGGTTGATTTGATTAAAATTTGTCCTCGACTAGATGGAGAACAAGAAATTTTGAACCTTCCTAGGTCAGACAGGTATTTGGACGTTTTGGTCTCGTGTTGGAGGACACTTGTCAAATAAAACAGGTATTTGGGACCAGCAATTCGAATTTTTGCAGAAATGATCTTTATTGTTAGCGGAAAATTTTGCTATCGTTTCCCACCAATAAATTTAACATATTTGAATTTCTCTGAAAAGCGACAACATCCGATATTTTAGGATGTTTGATAAATAAAAAGTGAATTGGCAATTTGCCAATTGTATAAAAACGTCTCGGAAACTTACAAGCTTCAAACTTCTCCGGCACAACGTTGACTTGAACACCGCCATTAATAATGGTCATATTGGTGGTTGTCACATCTCCAAGTGTCATTGATGGATTGCTCTCGAGCAGACTCTTTTGCTCATTTCTGAACTTTGCCACCGCATTCATCAAGTTTTGCTTAAAAAATTCTTTAATTCATTGAAGATTAATGCCATTTGCTCACCAATTTCTCGAATGCAGTATTCTCAATGAATTTCGAGCCGTGACCCGGCTGTCCCGGAAGTGTCACTTTCACCCCTGCACATCATCATATTAATTCTCATTAGCACATTTTCGATTGTCTTACAACACGGAATTCGTTCCGCATAATATATCCTATAGTGATCATCGTCGCTGGCGATTCCCTCATCCAACGCGAACTCAATGTTGAGATTTTTGAATTCCTCAGTCAAACTGAAACCCCTCATTCCATTCTGATGCCCAATCTCCTCATCTGAAATTTATGAATTTCAGTTTTTCTTTCTCAAATTAAACAAAACATACCAGGTCCCCAAACGATATGAATGGTTCTCGGCCATTGTTTGGTTCCTTTTGCGAAATGTCTTCGGAATGCTTCCATATACTGAATACCAACACATTTCATATCCTGAGCTCCTCTCCCATAGATATTGCCTTCTTCGTCCTTGTAAGCCTCATAAGGATCGTATTTCCAATGCTCCTTTAAATGGAAATTTATGGACAAAATCTTGAAGATTTGATAACTACTCTGAAAGTTGGCACGACATCTGTATGCGAGTAGAGCATAATTGCGGGCAGCTCTGGATTGCCCCCAGGTATCGTCATAATCACAAAGAATACTCCTGGAGCGGTCTGGAAGAGAGCTAGTATTACAGAAATCAGGAGAAGCAAGGATACCTCAATAGCTCTTCTTTGAATTCCCAATTCGTCGGCATATTTGAAAAGAAAATCGCGGCAGGCGACTGAAATTTGAAAAAGATAAAAAATATTTGTCAATGTCTTACCATAATCTGGTTTCGGCTGCTCGGTGTTGACACGAAGATACTCACGAAACCGGGTCACTTCAATATCTTCCATCGCTCCTGTAATTAAAACAAAGCTAAATTATTGATCTGAGAATTGTTGAAATGATAATGTTTGACGAAATGAGGTGAACAGGCGTGATATCGATGATTGAACAACACAACACAGCTAGACGCGAAATTTTTGATTTGATAAAAATTTATCAGATAAACATTGAGAGTATGAAGGAAATTTTAGCGGCGCCTTGTTTTGGAGATGATCACTGTTCATTGCGGCAGAAAAAGTAAGCCACTTTCTGATTTTATGGCCGAAATCAATTGTGAGAAGGGAATGATGACGATGATTTTGAACGAGTAAACAAGAAATGAGCAGAGACTTACGCTGAGAAAATTTCTTCCGGGTTGAAAATTCTGGCACATTAAAAAAATGCACTTTGATGTCTCGCTATTAAATTTCATCATCATTCCTTTATGAAAACGAGATTTTTTGAAAATCCCCCTATTATTTGAATATAGGATTTATCTTGAATGTGATTTGAACCATATTTGGAATGATTTAGCAATAAACCCACATTATTTTAAGACAAGTCCAAAAGAGTGCAAGCTCTTCGAGAACATTCTCAAAGTGCGTTTCCGCATTTCCCTTTTCCATGTTTTTCTTTCGTGCTCGAACGTTTTTATGATGGCGAAGGTCACCGATTTGGGTCACCTTATAAAAGGACACTGACGCGTTTTTTGAGCGCTTGGCGCAATTCATTCTACGCCAACTTGCAATTTATTTCATTTTTTGCCAATTTTGTGATTTTGGCCGATTTTTCCACAATTTGCCATTAGTAAAAATTGAAAAAATAAAAAAGTTGACATAAAACAAAAAAGAATAGAAATATCACGCCCTTATCAATAGTGCTTTAGTGAAATATGAAATAATATGTCTAATGAATTTGTTTTACTTTTACAAATCTTAATCTATGAGTAGTGATCTTATTTTCTTGAAAGATCGAATGCAATTTAATATATTTTCAGACATCATTAAAAATGACGACAATACGCCAACGAATTGATACAACTCATCGTGATGCTATTGTAAGAAACTTATGGACTTTTATGTAAAAAATTTTATGATTATTTTAGCATGATGCCCAATTAAATATGTATGGAAGCAGATTGGCCACATGCGGATCAGATCGTGTTGTCAAGATTTTCGAGGTTCGTCCAAATGGTCAATCATTCCCAATTGCCGACCTAACGGGACATTCTGGACCGGTTTGGAAGGTTTCATGGGCTCATCCAAAGTTTGGAGGTCTTCTAGCATCTGCTTCTTATGATAAGTAAGCTATCAAAAATAACTCCGTGAGTTTTTGAAAATTTTCAGAAAAGTTATTATCTGGCAGGAAGTTAGTGGAAGATGGCAAAAGTCTTATGAATGGGAAGCTCACGAAGTATGACTCATTTTTTACTAATAAGTTGATGATTTAATGTTTTTTTTCTCTCTAGGCTTCAACGACATGCGTCGCATTTGCTCCACAACAATTCGGTCTTATTCTCGCTTCCGCTTCCGCTGACGGCGACATCGGAATTCTGCGCTTCGATGCGGCAACATCGAATTGGTGTCCATCAAAGATCATGAAAACTCACGAGCAAGGCGTTAATGCGGTTTCCTGGGCGCCGGCGACACCTGATAATAAGAAGAGATTAGTCTCATCTGGAAATGACAAATGTGTGAAAATCTGGGTGTTGTAAGTCGCGATTTTCGGCGAAAATAATAATGAATAATTGTTTTTCAGCGACGAGAAATCGAAAGAATGGAATTGTGAGAAAACACTTCATGGCCACACTGATTTTGTGAGGGACGTTGCTTGGTGCCCAGTCGCAAACAACGGGCTTCACTCGATTGTCAGCTGTGGAACGGTACACAAAAATTGATTTATAAATGGTGAACATTTTATATTCAGGACGGAAACTTAGTTTTATACCGATCGAAAAATCTTGACACCGATGAATGGCAGTCAAAATTGCTCGAGAAATCCAACGGAGAACTTTATCATGTCTCTTGGTCACCATGTGGAACATTCTTGTCAGTTTCTGGAGACGATAATACGGTAAGAGTTAAATTATAATAACATTTTGAATAACTGACAAATAATAAAATTGTCGACGTCAAACGATTGAAGGGAGGCGGGGCTTTCAAATTTGCGAAATTAGTGTAGATTTAAATTTATCGTTGACTGAATATTAAATGCGCTTACACAATAGTGCAATGTACGCAGTCTTGCGTATTTCTCGCTGCCTCGAGCCGCATTGGCACATACTATGCGAATGGTTTTATAAATCAATAGAAAAATAAAGAGGCAAATCTAAAGCTTTGGACTCAACATATTTAGACTTTTGAAATCTCTGCACAAAACGGTATAGCAAACATGATAGGGAATTTCGCTAACACGTATTTTTGTGAAAAATTAGAAAAAATACCAAACCCCTAGGTAAAATCACAATCCTTGTTAGCGCAAAATGAGATTTGTAAATTTTCGGGACAAGCTTGGCTTTAGGTTAAAGGCGTGCACGGTGTGCTCTCAATTTTGAGCCGTCAAAGGACGACGACAATTAAAAAAAATTTTTTAATTTATTCATTTTTCAGATTTCGATTTGGCGTGAAAGCCTTCAAGGCCAGTGGATAAAAGTGCCGCGTGAGAACAAAGAAAGAGATGATTCGAACCGACATGCTGAATACCATTAAAATCTCTTCAAATAATGTTTTTATTCTAATTTTTATAACCTTATTTCCATATTATCGCCAACCGAGGCGTGACATATACGGTGTGTGTGTGATGTGAACGACTTCCTGTCAAATTTCATTTGTTTTAATCGATTTATTTATTTTTTTTCTAAATTATAACAATTATGATCAATTACGATTTATTTTTTGTTGAATAAGTTTGTTCTCTTCACTTATTCGAGTTTCCATTTAAGGAATTGGTAATCTTTAGGATTTGCGACGGCGAACGCCTTGGTGAATGTTGAGATTTGCTCTTGAATTGGAGGGTTCTTATTGAACTGAATGATTTTAGAGGTCAGATTGGATATTTAATCGAGATTGAATACCGGATTTTTCTTACAATTATTCTTGTTAGTCACGATTTTCTTCAATTCCACGAATTTCCGGTGTTTGATATTTGGTTTGTTCATTTAGTTTTTATTCATCAAGTGTGGCCGCGGCCGAACCAGAGGTGTTTGGACATTTTTCTAGGCCGCGCGTGTTTTGCGCCCAGCCGTGAATCAGTTAGACATACTTACCAATTTCGGAGGCGGCTGTTTCGGCAACCGGGTTCAGATTTTTTGAATTTCCGCCAAAACAATGGTGTTTGCGGAAGTGCGCTAATTTTTTTGTAGCCCTAAATGTATTCCTAATTTTAGTCTTTGCTCCCAATTTTTTAGCATATGAGTTTTAAAGGCTCACAAAAAAATGTAATAAAAAATGTGTGAAAACTCCGTGAAGCGAACATCACAGAAAAGCCAAGCCATAGTTAATTAATTTCTTATAAGCAGTTTCAACGGCACATCGAGCTTCTCGAGATTCTTTAAAAATATCAATTGTTTAGAATTCTCAATACTTCTATGATGATTAAAAAAAATTGCAATTCGGAAAATTTTCGACATTTAGTCACAGTGGAATTCGTTTCGATATTCCACTAAAAACAGTTTGTAAAGTCAAGTAACTTTTTCTTTTCCTCTTCTTTTTCGTCGCCTATTTTTCCCCCCACAAACACCAATTTCCGTGTTCGTCTTCCACAATCTTATCAATGTCTGCGTCTACCATTATCGACATACTATTTCGCGAAAACGGTTTCACTTTGGCAAAGTTTTTTTCAGGAACCGCATTTTTACACAAACTTCATGCGTTGTCCAAAAAAAGCGAGCAGATGGTTGACACTAGTATAAAAGGCAGTCGAGTGCGTCGAATGGAATTCAGTTCCTCGTCTTGTCAGCCCAATTAATGTCCTATTCAATTTTCAGCGAGCGAATGGGCGCGTTCGGTACGATAGCGTGTGCGTCGGCGACGATTCTCACGATCGGTTCGCTGGCAACAATGTGCTTCATTGTTTCCGACATCAACGGACTCTATCGTGATGTGATGGAGGAGTCGAAGAACACTAGAGTGAGATCCGATCGGGTCCATCCAGAATAGTGCTTAATCATCGTGTTGCAGACCGTCGCTGACGATGCTTGGGCTGAGCTTCTGAAGAAGAACGGCGCGCCGGAGACATCTCGTGCCGCCGTCGAGATGCTTTTGGGCAGAAACAAGCGTAGCAACGAGCAGTGCAATTGCGGTGAGAAGTCGCAAGGCTGCCCAGCCGGACCGCCGGGACCACGCGGACCAAACGGTGTCCCAGGAAATCCGGGAGCTCCGGGAGCCGATGGCGAGGACGGCAAGCCGGGATACGCGCAGATCTTCAAGGACATCGCGCCGACCGGTTGCATTCCGTGCCTCGCCGGACCACCAGGTCCACCAGGAGAGCCGGGACCACAGGGAGAGCCAGGACTTCCGGGAGAGCCGGGACCAGACGGGGCCAACGGCAAGCCAGGACCAAATGGACCGGTGGGACCACCGGGAGCGCCAGGACATCCAGGAAAGCCGGGACGCGGTGGACCACGCGGACCACCGGGAGCCAAGGGCACCACCTACTTGCCAGGAGCGCCAGGACATCCAGGAAACGGCGGACGCCGCGGACCACCAGGACCAGCGGGAGCACCAGGAAAGAACGGCAAGCAGGGACCCGACGGAATTCCGGGAGCCGGAGGAGCTCCAGGACAAGACGGAATCCCGGGCGCCGATGGCGAGCCAGGCGCGCCAGGAGAGGACGGAGTCCCAGGATCCGACGCCTCATACTGCCCATGCCCGAATCGTTCGGTCGCCGTCGAGGCTTGAGCATGAGCACCTCGCGTTTCATTATCACAATAAAAACGTTTCGCATTCATTTCATTTTTTGTTTGAATTCATAATTGAGAGCAAATCTCGGTGTAAATGTGTCGGACCTTCTCGAGTCCGTGCGGCGTCATATGATTGGCGCCGGTGAAATAGGAAAGGCCGCGATCATCGAAAAACCGGTAGAAGTGTGTGGAATTGTTGAAAAATTCGGGCACATAGTCGATTCGACGACACTTGGTGCCGCAATCGCTGAACAGTCGGGCGTAGCGTGTGCGCGCCATTTCGAAGTTTGTCATGTCGACCAACATCTTCTAAACACTATCGATTAGTATTCAATGGTTCGAGGCATCATCATTACATCGACTTCAGAGAACGGAATATTTTTTTCAATAAAATCAGCGAGTCTCAACATCACCGGCGATCGGATTCGCGGAATTGCGTCAAGAATATAAAGGCGAATTTTGATCAGCTCAATCATCTTGTGAAGTGTTCGATTCGCGAATTGATAAACTTCATCATCCTCTAAGCTTTTGGCATTTGGAGAAAGCGGAACTCCAAGGGAAAAATATCTGAAATCACAAGATTTTTCGAAATTCGGTTTCTGCCAACCTGGTAAACAAGAATCCATAATCCGGCCGCTCCTTTTCCATATGATCCAAAATTTCGGTTATATTGTCCTTGCATCGTTGCAAGTTATCGCTGGGATATAATGGCTCGCATCCTTAATTCGAAATTCTAGCCAGGTTTGTCAAAAAAATGTTTTTTTTTTTGAATTTTCGCGCCGCGGTGTAAACAGTGGAGTGTCGTAAGCGCCCTCGTTTTATTTCTACTTATTTACGCTCACCCTCTTAAGCTTTTATTTTACTTTTACAGTAAAAATGCGTTCACATGCTCAAATGAGAATTAAGAAAGTCGAATTGCCACAAAAAATCCACAGCAAAATCGACAAACCTCCGCAATAATTTGTTTCAGTTATTTCGAATAAAATGCATTTGTTTACAAAATGCAAATTTCATTTTCAAAAAAGGCACATTTTATGTTCACCGCCTGATTTACCGACTTCTTTCTGAAATTTAAAAAAGCCAGGCGGATCGGCCCCGATTTTGACAAGCCTGTTTCCAGCCAATAATAATAAGGTACCATAAGTAGATGCTTGGATCATCCTATATGCCTTATATGAGCACTCGTCATACATTAGCTTCGCATGATTTGCTGTCCAACTGTTTCCGAACAGCATTATTTTGAACGGGCCCGTTTCTGACAAATTCTGGAATTCGAATTGATTGTTTAGAAGAGAATCTCTATGTCAAGGGTGGTGGGGGTCCCAATCGCCGTTCATAATTGGGAGCAGCCCCCCCCCCCATTTGCACCAAGACAGAATATGAACCTGATGAGTGCACCATCCAAGCGGTTTAATAATATCATGATATTGGCACGTCGGAGAGAACAGATTCTGATTATCATTTCTCGTCCATTCGTGATTTAGCTCGTCGACGTCGGCTGAATATGAAGGTCATCAATTTGCGAGGCATCTTCCCGCAAACCTAGAGTTAGATTGTCGGCAATATAATCAATTTGCAATTTCTCGCGTCGATAATCGTTGATGGAATGATAATTAAGCATAATTAGGTTGGCAATTAACAATAGAATTACAATCACGAATACGGATATTGTGGAAATACCCAAATAAAATCTGAATATTGAAATCGAAAAATGGGAGAATTGTGAGAATTTCTCACTTTTCGAATGTCTCATGAATAAGAATTGAAAGAATTAATGAAGCGGCAATGAATAAGGGAATCGCTGAAATTTAAGAATTTTGCCGATGCGTCAGAATCCAAACCATTTGTCGAATTATTGGTGCTCTTCCAATAGGTATAAATCGGCCAGTGCACCAAATAAAGGGTGTACGAAATATCGCCAACGTAAACGAGAAATTTGTTGATTAGCAAGAGATTATTTGATGAGAAGTAGATGAGAAGGCCAATCAAAATGGTGACAATTATTCTGAAATAAATTCGACTTAAAAAATTGAATTAAATGTAATTTCCACCTGGAATATGGCAAAAAGAATGGGGAAAATTGAATAGAAATTGTAGATATTAGAAATATCCATTGAAATCCAGTTATCAATCGATTCGGGGGCTCTTCTTCTTCTTCTTCATCCTCTTCGATTTCTTTTCCTTCTTCCAGAAGTGATTCCTCTTCAGGCAATGTTTTATATTCCCCATCATTATTTGATATTGGTGAAACGAGATAGACAATTATTCCTTTAAAAATGTGGACCCGAGAAAATTTGAAAATGATTTAATTGAAGAAATACCTATATTGAATTGCCATATTCTTGCAAATACACTATTGAATGACACATTCTCAGTTGAGAGTAAATGAAAAAAAATGCTTGAAATTGCTGAAATTTTTAAGCGAACACTTGGATTCTTATAGTTTGGTTTACCTAGTATAGCATAGTATCCGATTTGGAGTTGATAATTATTGAATATTGATCTTCCGAGAACGAAAATGATTGGAATAATGCAATAGAATTGAATTTCGACCGATAAGGACCATGTGTGGGTGAACAAATCACTGCCAATTCCCATCTAAATGCCCATTCACATATTTTCAATACATAATTTGAATCGAAATAAAAGGAAACCATTTCGAAGTAATCCTCATTGGCGGTTTTTGGCCGATTCGAAACAAATAAGAGCGCATTTCTAGCGGATTTGAGATTATTTTCAATAAATGTTGCCGGAAATATCATATAAAGTGCTATTAGACATAATAAAATAATAAGATAATATAGGGGAAGAATGCGTCGGAATCGTTTTGTGTAGAAATTGAGGATCAGTGTGAAGATTGGATCGGATTCGGACCTCTTCAGAAGCATACACATCAGGAAGCCGGATAATACGAAGAATCTGAATGGGAAATGGGTTGGGGCGATGAAGGGACCATTGAAACTCACTGATCGACTCCGAGGTATCCATTGGGGAATATTGAGGGATAGAAATGGAATCCCAACACCGAAATGATGGCGATCCCTCGGATTCCTTGCAGATCCGACCGCTTCTGTTTTGGTGTCATATTGTCGGAGTCAAACGACTTGACGAAATTGAATAAAAAATTGGCTATGTGCCAATGCGTCTCGAGGCAACGAGAAGTACCCAAGACTTTAGCGTAAGCGCATTTAATATTCAGTCAACGATAAATTTATATCGGCACTGATTTCGCGAATTTGAAAGTCCCGCCTCTCTTCAGTTGTTTGACGCCGACAATACGTCGAATGAATACACAAAGAATAAACTAACCTTTTGGCGCATCATATTCAAAGCTGACCAAACAAGCAAAATGATATTTACATTCCGCGTTTTACCATTACTTCAATTATTGTGTTGTGCACTCTGGTTTTTTTGGAATATAAGAAGGTCAATTGAAAAATCATCGTTTTATTCAATATCAGACTGATGCGAATTTTTTTTCGGAATTTTGTCATTCAATTTTCCGCTATCGCTCGTCAATTAAAAAAAAATAAATGAAGGATTAAAAGATGCTCATTTCTGTAGGTCAACATTTTAAATGAGTTCAAGTTCTGAAAAAATTATGTGTTTTTCAAACAAGTTGGGAAATGTCCGCAGATAACCTCTTGAAAATATCAGAGCTTTAAAGGCGCATGCCCGTAAATTAACCATAATGTTAAACACTCCATTCATAAGTAAAAAGTACTGTTGAATTAATATCCAACGTTTTATTATTATTTAAAAAAAACGCATACAAAAAAATTCAATTTTTTTCAAAAATGAAGGGTGGAATATGTTTTGGTTGATCACACTATTTCTAAATATCACTCGAAATATGATAATCCGAAAGAAGCAATGACTATCGAAACAATTTTTTCAGAAGCTACTCATTGGCGAAATCAATAAAATGGGTTTGAATACATTCTTCAATATCACAATTAGAATTCTGATTATCGATATTGCACAAAACGTGAAGATCCCGATGGACGAGAGTCCTTCTTCGTCGGCTTCCCGCCCTTCTTCACTTTGCAGCTCTTCGATACTCCAAGCTTCATCGCTCTTTCCGGTATGTACGGCTCGACCTGAACAGAAAAGTCTCGTTTGAATCATTACTGATGATTCACTTACCCGTTTTATCAACGCCTTCAGGTGCTTCATGTGTTCGTCGGGAATTTCGAGATTCATCTTTGTGTACGTTTCATGATACTCCTTCTGGATGGTCTTGATGAATCGCTCAACGACATCGCTGATTTTCTGAATTATTGATTCCTATTTCTAGGATATTCTATTATAGAAGACGTACCGTTTATAAGAGAAAGCTATCACGATTCTCCATGGCGTCGACAATGCTGTCAAGCACTCCGCTCTCAAACACGTGACAAGCGAAGACCGATGATGAGGCGATGTAGTGAAGGCAGAATCGGATGGCGATTAAGCACGCACCAACATCTTCGCTGTTGAAGCAGCTCAGAACGCAAAAATGAAACTGCAATCCATTTTCAGAATGTTTGATTTGACGTTGCTTACATCAATCGTTTTGAAGAAATGATGATAGAGGGTGAAGTCGTCCACCAAATTGGCGATGAAGATGGCAAGCATCACCTTGGCGTCGTTCGATGGCAAGACTTTGAAGAGGCCAGAATATTTGTTGGCGTACTGAATTCAACAAATCGGATTTTTCAGACTTGTTGTTTTAAAGCTGAATATTCAAATTCGCGCGCGTTGCGTGTGCGTCGCGGTCGGCGAAGGTTTGCAGTAGAAATTGAAATAAATCGTTTTTTTATGTTTAAAAATTGAAATTCGGGTTTTTAAAATAATTTTTTTTGAATTTTTGATACAAAATTGATCTGAACTGGGTCTGAAATTTTTCAAAGAGAATTCCAGCAAACCAAATGCTTATAATAGACGGAATGATAATCGGTTCGCTCGCGGAAAATAATGTCCATCGCATTGATCAATGTCGGATAAGCGGAATCGCAAACGCTTTGAATGTTCCGGAAGTAGTAGTCGATGATATTGAGAAGGTATTGAACATGCAGCGGCATTAATTGGCTACTCTGCGAATCTCGAGATTAATCGAAATCATCGATCACAACGATCGCCTACGATTCGCGCCAATCCTTCGATGACACGCGCGATTTCGACGGGATGCTTCAGAAGGCTGCAATTTTGAAGCGCTTCGTAGGTGACGCGAAACACCTCCAATTCGGTGATCGCCTCGACGAACGCTTGCGATTTGAGCAGATTGCCGATGGTCGTCAACGCTTTTCGCGAGACGGCGATGCTCTTGTGAAGAGCCGCTTGAAAAATGTGATGAATGCAATTCAATTCAAACTGGAATTCGTTGATTAGGTAATTTAAATCGCTTGGAAATTAGTTGTACCAATGCCGAAATTTGGCTCGCATTCGCCGACATTATTTGGAAGACGTGGATGGCGCATGGCGCGTGCCAATGGCTGCAATTTAAAATTGTGTGCATTTTCGCGTGCGTCTGAATGCACAATTTTTGCACTTTCCATTTTTTTCAAAAATAATCTCAAGATTCTTTTTAACCTTCAGATAGCTACAACTTTTTATAATAAGTCATCCCCCCTCAACCATATAATTTGATCTCAATTAGTGATTCATGCCAATTAAAAAAGAAACGGTGACGCACTTCTTATTTTGCTTTCAAATTTCTATTTTTGAACAACCTATAGTCATCATTTTTTAGAAAAAAGACGAAGTTAAGCTCAACCAGGTTGATGATCAATGATCACCAACGAGACTGCATTTAAAGGCGCATATAGTTGGTCTCCTTATTGAATCCCAATATGAGTCACCAATTCGCCAAATCTAATACATAGTGCTATTATTGGACACATTTACAAGATTTGTGGTGAAAAGCAACATACAGAAAATGCGAATCGAATTTCACATATTTCTGGCTGAGGAGAAGCTTCGCTTTCGCAATGAGACCACTCGCTATCAAGTCGCTTGTCGATGGAAATCGGAGAGAGTAGATCTCGAAAATCATCTGCAAAATAATTAATGATGGAAGTGATTTTTGTCGGACATCGTTTGAAACCTGCGCGTGATCTTCCATTATGTGAAAATCGATTGGCGAATGTCTGAAAATGAATTTCGAAAAGAGAAATGGTGGGAAAGAATTGAAGAGGAATGATTCGATTCACGGTGAACTGATTAATTTCGATGAGCTTCAATGATGATGGTTGTCATGGAGCCGACAAAACAAATTCAATTTTTTGTTGTCTTTTTTTTCACGAAAAAAATTGAGAATGACGAACAACAAGTACAATTTTTGAGTATTACTCACCCGGAAATTAAGATTTTAAATTTATTTTCCAAAAAAAAAGTGTGTGAAATTTGAATTCTCTGCGGAAAATTCGAAATGCTCTTTCCTTTTTGAGAAAACAATGCTTTTAATAGAACCGACAAGCTTAATTCAACTAGAATAAATTTATCGAAATTATATCGAGATTTCTAGAAGGGCTCATTAAACACCGAGAACACATTCCTAGGAGCTCGCTGGCTCATCTAATTAATTCGAGCTCAAACTTGGCTAATTGGCGGGTTGCTTGATGAAAACGCAGGCCTTCAATTCAAACGCATAGGCCGAAAAAATAAAACGTAATACGCGCTTTCCATTTTTTTGGGAGAAAAATCTGGAGCCACTCCGATTTTAATTAAATTCGACGCCTTGTCCTCCTCATTCGTCTTCGGAATGCAATATCATCAAGTTGATGCCGATTATGCAACGAAGATATTATAATACTTGCGTTTTTTTAGCATATTTAAATTTCGAAAGCTGGAAATTCAAAGGGGCCGCCTAAGATGCAAAAGGCTCAAAAAACATGGTTGAAATTGGTCACTAGAATGAAAAGAAAAAAAAGAATAAATTGTGAAGCAAAGACGGCCGACGAAAAATCACAATTAAAAATCCGTGATCCGATTGAAATTGAAATTAATTAGGAAGAGGCTGCGACGGATGAGAAACTGGAGCCCACGCGGCTGAAATCAGAAGCAACTCGAGGCAACATATAATTAGTGGGCATAAATCGCATATTAGCCTCTATTTCTCTCGCTTCCACATTTTTGCGCTATGCGAGCGGCGGCGCCGTTCGTGACAGGTGCGAAATGAAATTAAGCTCGGCGAGCATGAGGCACATGTATAACATTGTTTATCAACATCGAACGAAACACACTAAAGCTGATTGCAGATCTCCGTGTAAATGTGGCGCACTTTTTCGAGACCGTGCGGCGACAGATGATTGACGCCCGTTTGATAGACGAGCCCGTTGTCCTCGTCGAAATATCGAACGCCGTCGGTGTCGGCGTCCCAAAACTCGGGCAGATAATCGATTTGAACGCACTTTTTGCCGCAATCTTTGAATAATTGCGCATAGCGTTTTCGAGCCAATTCGTAGCCTTTCTCGACGACCAACATCTTCTAAAAAGCAGAAAATGAGTAATATTGAAACAAATGAGCAATTAGTGTAGACACTCGTGGGGAGGGACTTTAAAACTTTCAGCAACGAAAAATTATGCCCTAAATTTTTTATTGAACTTATTTCATAAATTTTCCAAAAAACCGATTCTGTGATTTTTTTTTCATTTAAAAATGAGCAGAAACAGGTTGAAGATACCACCCAAACTCGATGTGTCATTGAAACTGCTTATATGGCATTAATTATTGGTTCAATAGCAGTCTGAAACTAGATTAAAGGGTTTTAATAAAGATTTCGGCTTTGTTGCTGAAAAAACAAATTGAAAAAAATTTCAAACGTGCGTCGTTTACACACATTTTTTATTCCAATTTTCTAATCTTTTGAACCTCAAATTTTTAGAAATTAAGAAAATTAAAATTTATTTTCAAGACAAAATTCAAGATTTCTATTCCGCAAACACTGATGTTTTGGCGGCAATTCAAACGCCTTTCTCATTTCATGAAATTCAGAAATTTTAAGAGTTTTCTTTCTCGCTCATCTCTAAGTTATGCTTCGAGACATTTTCAAGCAAATTTTTACACCCACACACATAAATCACACTACACAGGGTCATTTCATCCATACATGGTCATTAGAAAGTATAGGGTTTCAGTGTATTCTTTGGTTTTTAATTTTTACATTTTTTAGACTAAGCCCTTTGGGATATTCAAAAAAAAAACAATTGACACGAACATTTTGGCTTAAAATTGACCACTTCAGCGCTCATTTGTTTCAATGGTCCGTCAAAAGAGCCGAATGAATTTCTAGCAATATGGTTGCACAAAATGTGCCAAGCTAATTTTTTTAAATAATTTTGAAAGAGTGGTCCAATCAATGTCAAATTTTTAGTGGAAGCGAAAAACAAAATTTATAAGCAAATTGTAAATTGGATTACTGTAGTTCGCAAAAATCCGTGTTTGCGGATTTTTTTTTTGAAATCTGCAAAAATCGAAAAAATCGATAAATTTTAATTTTTTCAATTAAAATTTTTTTTTTCAGTTTTCTATAATTTGTGATCATATTCATTATTTTTAAGCATAGGTCGACCAAAAGGGTCTAAAAACTTGTCGGAAGCTGATGGCATTGCGATTAACAGAGGTCGAACTGGCTAAACAGTTCTACACGAGTATTTCGACCATCTCGGCGTCAGTGAATCATCAAAACCGATTAAAATCAACAGGAAGACCACCCAAAACATCTCCAGCAATCGATCGTGTCATTATTAGGATGGGCAAAAAAAATCCGAGGCTGGCAAATACCGACATCAAAGTTGAGGTAACTTTTTTTGATAATTCTAACGATATAATCGATATAGATTTGCGATCACCGAAATGCTAGACAATTTGGTAGTGGGCCAGTGAAAAAGCCGATGATCTCGGAGAAAAATAAGGCAATGATTGCAATGGGCAAAGGATCATCTCAGCTGGAGGATACAACAGAGGCCCAAGGTGATTTGGAGTGACGAATCAAAGTATTTGATGGTTGGAACTAATGGTATCACACATATACGACGTTCAATAGAAAAAAGATTTCATCCGAAGTATCAAGTACCCACAGCAAAGCATAGATGTGGAAATGTACTGGTATGGGGATGTTTTTCTTCAACCTGTGATGGTCCTCTGCATAGAATCGAAGGTATTATGGACAACAATTCGTACAAGGACATCTTACAGGACTACATGCTATCATTTGTACGTTTAAAACTTGGGTGTGGTTGGAGTTTTCAGCAGGAAAACAATTGTTAAAATCTTGAGCATATTTTTACCTTTCCTTAAAGCAACGATTTATCCATCGCTGCGAAAAAAAAATTTAATATTCATTCAACGAAAAATTTAAATATAGACTGATTTCGTTGAAGGCCCCGCCTCCTTTCAGTCGTTTGAAGTCGACAATACTTGACACAAATAAATTTCCATAATATGAACTTGTCTTTAAACAGATAAATCGATTTAAAATAAGTACTAAATATTTCATATCGATTGAGCCACTCCTTCAAGAGTCATTAATAAAAATAATTATTTCGTATATCTTTTTCTGCGGTACTGTATTTAAACGCTTATGATTAAAGTTCGTATAGGGGAAAAATAATTTTTTCCACATTTTTCGAAGAAGCATACATCGATCTCTTTCGGCTCGGCGCCTTCTTCCATTTTTTTCGAAATATATCGAATGTTGCCTCGATTGATTTTCGGAATTGCGTCGAGAATGAACAGATTCTTCTTAATATGCTTCAGATAGAACTTCATGTTCTCCTTCATCTTTTTATAAATCACATCTTTCGAGAAGTCGATTTTAGTGGAATTTTCAATCATCGGATCACCAATTGACATAAATCTGAAGAAAAAGAATGAGAAGAGTCGCTCGAAATTTGGACCAACACCTTGTGAAAATGAAAGCATAATCAGGCTTCTCCTTCTCGATATTCTCTTTGAAACCATCCAAATCTCTTTGGCATCGCGATGAGTTGTAAGTTGGGTATAAAGCTTCACATCCTACAATATTAATGATTGAATGGTTTTGGAGAAAAACAATGAATACCATATGCGGACCCTTGGACCATGGCGTAAGCTTTTTGCCCGCACTCGTCATACATCAACATTCCATGATTCGCCGTCCAACTATTCCCAAACAAGAAAAACTTGTATTTTGCGGTTTTATTGAGTCCCTTTAATGAAATTTGAAAGAAATATGAACGAATTTAATAAATTACCCAATAATCGCACCATCCGAGCGGTTTTCCTGTTCTATAATTGCAATTTGGAACAATCAAATTTCGATTGTCATTCGCTGTCCACATATAATTGATTTTTGCAGCTTCGTCTGTTCAAATATTCAATTTTCGCTTGAAAACAATCAATCATCAATTACCGAGTGTGATATTATCCGGAATATCCTCGAATTGCGTCTTGTTTCTCTCGATGGTCCCTTTTTGAATTGAATGTTCCGCTATGCTGTTCTTGTGAATCAGGAGCACATTCGCGAAGAGCAAAATAATAACCATTGCGAATATCGTAGTTGACGTCAATTTCAGATACCATCTGGAATATTCTGGAATTTTTGAGATTTGGAAGTTTGGAATACTTTTCAAAGAATTCAAATGAGGCAATTGCGAATAAAATTGATATTAGAAGACAGAAGAGCAAAGCTGAATATTAATAATTTAAGAAGACAATCAAAACACAGATTGCAGATGATTTCAGCCAACCAGATTGATCATTGTCGAGTTGAAGTTTCCAAAAAGTGAAAATTGGCCAATGAATGAGATACAACGAATATGAAAAATCTCCAATATAGGTCAAGAATCGATTCGAAAGCACTGCATTCCCTTCGGATACGCACATGAGAAGCCCTGTACATACAGTGACAATAAGTCTGAAACCAGGTTCCTATCTAATCCTTCGATTTTTTGGGAACCTTGTGAAATCAGCAGGTATTAAAATAGGATATGTTGTTAGATATGTCATAGTTAGTAGTAGAATATATTGGTAAAATGCCGAATTTTGGGACTTTGCTCTTTTTGGGGAAATCTCTTCCTCGTCTTCTTTCAATATTAATTCTTCGGATTCATCTTCGGTGGGGATTGCGAGCGGTTTTCTGTCTGTGTACAAATAGACGCACATTCCGATGAGGAATTGCCAGATTCTTGCGAACACACTATTGAACGAGACCGAATCATCGGATATCGTGTAATAGACGAAACTAATCGAACCTGAAATTATCTGAAAATAGGCATTAATTCAATAATTGCCACTAATTACCGATAATTGCGTAATATATTAAATGGCTCGATAAATATGTTCCCAAAATGAATATTATTGGAACAATGAAGTAGAATTGAATTTCCACTGATAATGACCATGTGTGGGTGAACAAATCGCCACCAATTCCTAACTAAATGACACCAAATTATCAATAATTTGCTGATTTTCTAGGGTACTTGTTGAAAATAGTCTTCTTCGTCGGATTTTGGGCGATTTGAAATGAAAAGAATTGCATTTGAGGCCGAATTCAAATTATTCTCGACGGCGGTTTCCGGAAATATCATATAAAGTAGTATGAGAATAAATAAAATAATGAGATAATATAGGGGAAGAATGCGTCGGAATCGTTTTGTGTAGAAATTGAGGATCAGTGTGAAGATTGGATCGGATTCGGACCTCTTCAGAAGCATACACATCAGGAAGCCGGATAATACAAAGAATCTGAAGGGGAATGGATTGGGGCGATGAAGGGACCATTGAAACTCACTGATCAACTCCGAGGTATCCATTGGGGAATATTGAGGGATAGAAATGGAATCCCAACACCGAGATGATGGCGATCCCTCGGATTCCTTGCAGATCCGACCGCTTCTGCTTCATTCTCGCCTCTTTTGCCATTTGATGTTCATTAGTCGAATAAATTGCAACAAAAAAGTATAGAGTGCATATGACAAAAGGTGTTCAAACAATCGTTTGGAGTGCCTTTGCAGTTTCCGAATCGCGGAAATAAGTGTAAAAATTTGGGGAAAAAATTTATCAGGGGCTTTCCAGAACAAAAAATATTGTTTCCGAACATAAGTTGAGAATTGTGGTAGAACGCTTTTGGACGCATGAATTCAAAGATTGAATTCCGGAAAATCGCTTCTGCTCACCCCCTGAAAGAAAAATCGGAACATTTCCGGAATGTTTTGTAATTTTCGGTCATTTTAAACAGTTTTCATTCATTTTTTCTTTAGCAATTTTAAGCGCGAAACATATTTTTTTTTCGTAAAGCGTAATTGCATTAGTGTATCAATGGTGAACCCTGATTCCTCCTAAAATCATCATTCTGGGAAAAAAATAACGCAAAATTTTACGGAAATCCGTTTTTTATTTGTCAATGCGTACAACTTCTTCGCTCCCAAGACGAAAAAAATTGGGAACTCCACGATCGTTGGTGAATACAGGAAGATATGTAGCTCAATCCGAGGAAAGAGTTACTCCCAGAAATACATCGAAGAAGAAGAGCACGTTGGGTAGCATACAAGTCCATCGAGCAAGTAGTAGACTATCTTGAATGTCCGCAGATTCGAGCAAAACCTCTTCAATCAAACGGGTCATCCCGCCCTTTGATATGGAGCAGAAGCCTGAATCCTAACGAAGAAAAAGCCAGAAGTACTCAGAGTGTCACGCGCTGTTCTGGAATGAAGATTGGTCGTCTTGAAATTAGCACAACAACGAGAACCAGGGCTTCATTCGAAGTATGTCAGGGACAAATCCCCGCTGCTCTGGGCTGACTATATTGTAAGAAGATCTGACAACTGGACAACAGAGACAATGGAATGGTACCCGCGTGATTGGAAAAGACCAGCTGAACGCCCGCCAATAAGATTTTCAGACGAAATAAGGAAGAATGCCAACACAACAAATCTCTGGACAAGCAGATCCAGAAATCGAGATCAGTTGAGATTTGCGACCCGCGTGCTACGCTGAGAAACGAATCGACTATGAAACTAAGTACAGTAAATAAATACACAGAGGTATTACATATAATCGGACAAAATACATTTCTTGTCAGTTATTGCACCTGTTGTCTAAAATAATTTTCGCATTTTCGAAATCTCAATTCAGAATTGTCTTACATTCCAAAAAAAGCAATATCAAAGTCTTGGCGCAAAACGAAAAATGTCGATTTACGAGCTTTTTTGTAAATTTTTTGTCTCTTCGCACTCGCGGGACGTCGACAATATAAATTATATTTATTAATTCTCAAAGAGCAGATTTTTTTTGAAATTAAGATTAGGCTAAAATTTAATTTAATAATATTTTTTAACAGTTTTTTAAATAGTCAAGATTGATTTTAATAAGCCGAATTTTTCTAAAAATGTTTTATAGAAGAATAGACTTTTCAATGACTGAATGAAATTGAGTTCGATATTTCAAAGTTTTTCTATATGTCCCTTTAAACATCTACAGTAACCATTTCCAGATTTCACCGAAATTCGAAAAAAAAACCGATTCGTTCCTTGTCGACCAAAAATGGGCGTAACGTGATTTATAATTTATTGCAAATTTCCGTATAAATATGCCTAATTTTTTCCAAGCCGCGCGGCGACAAATGATTGACGCCATTTTGATATTCCAATCCGTTTTCGTCGAAATAGCGAACATTTTGCGTCGAATTATTCCAAAATATTGGCAAATAGTCGATTCGGACGCATTTTGGCCCGCAATCTTTGAATAATTGCTCGTATCGTTTTCGAGCCAATTTCCAGCCATATTGATCGACAATGATTTTCTGAAAAACTGAAATAATTAAATGGTCAAATATGAACAGAAAACATCGATTTCTTCTGGAGAACCTCCATCTCTTAATTTCGATGCAATTATTCTCGTGCTCAATCGTTTAACTCGGGGTATTGCATCCAAAATATAAAGAGTCTTCCTTATATTTTTCACATAAAAATCGAGATTCGCTTTCATTATTTTGTATATTTCATCGTTAATTATATCGGTATCATTTCCATCGAGAGGATCGCCAATCGACATGAATCTATAAATATTCGAGCTTCAATCATCCTTGGAAACCCGTGATACCTGGAAAACATGAAGCCGAAATCCGGTTTTTCCTTAACAATATTCTCCTTGAAAGCCTTGATTTCATCAATACAGCGAGACGCATTAAATGATGGATAGATCGCCTCACAACCTTCAAATCATTCGATTCAAAATTCTAGGAACCCTCTAAACTCACTGAAAGCGGACCCTTGGACCATGGCGTAAGCTTTTTGTCCGCACTCGTCATACATCAGCTTTCCATGATTCGCCGTCCAACTACAGGGTGTCATTTAAGTTCCCGCACAACTTTGAAGACGTATATTTCTGAAACTAAAAGTCCAAATCAAACGAGACTCAAAATATTTTTTATCTATAGTATAACAAATATTTATCTATTAACTCTTTTTGATTCGGCCTCCTTTCGCAGCTATGACTTCACGGAAACGCTTCGGGTAGGATGCGACTGTGGTACGCAGGTATTCGATGGAAAGATTGTCCCATTCCGCCAGTAATGTCTTCTTCAGAGCCTCTACACTTGAATGGGGTTTTGCGTTGACCTTCTCCTGCAAGACCCCATCACGGGAAAGTCAAGCGGGTTCAGGTCTGGGGAGCAATCAGGCCATTCGGATGACTTGATGAAGTCGGGAAAATGGGTCTGGCACCACTCCTGAGTAGTTTTGGCAGTGTGGGCGGCTGCTCCGTCATGTTGAAAGACCCATTTCTGCCCACCGAAATGCGTTTGGGTCCAGGGCATCACATGCTTCTCCAAAATGTCCCGAACGTAGACTTCTTTGTTCACTTTCACCCCCTGATCCGCGAAAACCAGGGGGCACTTCCCGGTTGAGCAGATGGCAACGAAAACCATCATGCTGGCAGGATGTGAGGCTGGATGATATGTTCTTCTTTTCTCAGAAGCTTGCTGGGATGTCTGGGCAAGTACTCAATGGTTTTGTGAGTTGAATGCCGTCTCCACAGTGAACAGCTTCTCGTCGGAGAAGACAGTGACGAGGTGTTGTCCAGACCGCGTGCGAGCAAGAAGTCGTTTTGCTTTTTCGAAGCGTCTCTGCTTGCTGACGGCCGATAGAATTGCCGCTTTTTGGACACGATATGGGGTCAGTCCAAGCTTCGTTTTGACAATTTGTTCCATAGCGAAGATGCTCATTCCCATGTCTAACGCCATCTTTCTCATGCTCCTGTGGGGGTTTCGCCTGATCCTCGATTTGACGGCGTTGATCTTCTGAGGAGTGGTTACTGAGACGAGTCTTCCTTGTCTGGGACGGTGACTGGTCGTATTTAGCTCCTTGAAACGTTTGATGGTGTCGCAAACCGTTCTACGAGGCACACCGACCCGTTGAATGATGTCTCTCGATCTCACATTTTGCTTATGAAGTTCGATAATGGAAGCGCAATGGATGTTAGCCTTCGCCATTTCTCGGAAACACATCCGAATGAGGTGAAACTTGGAAAGTAAGTAAAATATACCTTATTTAACAAAAATAAATTGTATTGGTGCACGAAAAGTGCGACAGCCAAGCTCTTCATGGCGTCAAACTTTTGTGCGGGAACTTAAATGACACCCTGTATTCCCAAACAAGAAAAACTTGTATTTTGCGGTTTCATTGAGACCCTGTAACCATTGAAATCGGCTATGACTAGGCAAAACAAAATTTGAAAAATTAATTTTAGATATGTGCCAACATTCGGACACATCATGATTTGGGACCATGTTGGTCAAAACAGGAAAAAAAATTCAATTATTCAAAACAAGACGCGCTAAATTGAGGGCGATGTGTGATTGGAGTGTCGTACTGATCGGGTAAAAAAGTTTTCGGACAAACCGCAAGTTTTGAGGATTACTGGTCCCGATTTTTGACTCCTAGCAAAAGAAACTTGGATGTAAATATCTGCGGACATTTCCCGGGGGTGCGCCACAATCGACTATTTGCGGTGGCGGCAATTCAAACACGGGATCTATCGGGGTCCCGGCCGGCGCATCACCTACAGGGCTCAGGACAGGGTCGGAGAGCCCTGTTTTTTTTTTTTGCTTTTAAATATGGTGTTTTAACAGTAGCACAAAATTTGGGAGGTTTTCTTTTGCCGAGCCCCTATTTTACCCAATAATCACACCATCCGAGTGGTTTGCCTTTCCTATAATTACAATTCGGTACAATCAAATTCGTTTTGTCATTCGCTGTCCGTAACTCGTTCAATTTCTCAGCGATATCTGAAAATTGTCCAGTTTTTTTTTTCAAATTTCCATCGATATTTTTTTCGTGCCAAATGTGACTTTATCCGGAATCTCCTCGAATTGCGTCTTATTTTGTTTGGCATGGTTGAATACTTGAACTGCTTCATCGAAATTGATAAGGAAAACATTTGAAATTAATAGTAAAACGACCAATGCGAAGATTGTTGTCAAACTCAGATTCAGATACCATCTGGAATATTCTGGAATTTGGGATCTTGGAAATTTGGAAGGAATACTTTTCAAAAATCTCGAACGTTCCGATGGCAAGCAGAATCGATAATAAAAGGCATCCGATTAATGCTGAAATTTATTGGATCAATTCAATAAAAAAAAAACGAAATTTTGATACCAAAATGATAATTTTCGAGTTGAAGTTTCCAAAAAGTGAAAATTGGCCAATGAATGAGATACAACGAATATGAAAAATCTCCAATATAGGTCAAGAATCGATTCGAAAGCACTGCATTCCCTTCGGATACGCACATTAACATACCAGTGAAAATTGTGACAATTGGCCTTTAAAAAGATAAATATAAAAGGGCCATTAGCTCAAAAATATTGCCAAAATCGCACGATTGCAACAAATTGACAAATTTTCAGAAATGGTCTCGAGGCGATGAGGATAACGCACCACTCAACATGATGTCGTAAATCGACAATCAACTCTTGAGTAGATCACGCCATCGCGCGGTTATGTATATTCCGGCGACTGCTGTACGCGGGTAGATTAACGCGCATGCGTCTTTCTCATGGTCTCGCGCAGACAAACTGTTTGTTTCGCATTTTATGATTCCTTTCGACAAAGTTAGAAATTCAAGGAAATGCCAAAATCATCAAGAAAAAATTAAGTGTTTATATGAAAACAGCAAAGTAAGCGTTCCCACGTGGCGAGACCATATTGAAAGACGCACCCCGTAAATCTACCCGCGTACAGAAATCGCTGGACTCCGATTATACATATGTACTTTGAAAATTCTGGTGTGATCGCGACTGGATATGTTAATATGTAGACTGTGATGAGTATAACAATACACTGATATATGATAATTGATTGGCATTCCGGACGACTAAGCAGTTGTTCGTCATTTTCGCATGAAATCAGCTCATCTCTTTCCTCTGTCATTCTTTTTTTCTCGTTGCTCCATTCTGTGTACAAATAGACGCACATTCCGATGAGGAATTGCCAGATTCTTGCGAACACACTATTGAACGAGACCGAATCATCGGATATCGTGTAATAGACGAAACTAATCGAACCTGAAATTATCTGAAAATTGACATTAATTCAATAATTGGCACTAATTACCGATAATTGCGTAATATATTAAATGGCTCGATAAATATGTTCCCAAAATGAATATTATTGGAACAATGAAGTAGAATTGAATTTCCACTGATAATGACCATGTGTGGGTGAATAGATCACTTCCAGCATCGAGCTGAAAACACACCATCGGATACTAGATAAATTTCAGATAAGACCAGTTGAAAATAGTCTTCTTCGGCGGATTTTGGACGATTTGAAATGAAAAGAATTGCATTTGAGGCCGAATTCAAATTGCTCTCCACGGCGGTTTGGGGAAATATTGAATAGAGAGATATAAGGGCAAGAAGTATAATGAGATAATAGAGGGGAAGAATGCGTCGGAATCGTTTTGTGTAGAAATTGAGGATCAATGTGAAGATTGGATCGGATTCGGATCTCTTCAGAAGCATACACATCAGGAAGCCGGATAATACAAAGAATCTGAAGGGGAATGGATTGGGGCGATGAAGGGACCATTGAAACTCACTGATCGACTCCGAGGTATCCATTGGGGAATATTGAGGGATAGAAATGGAATCCCAACACCGAGATGATGGCGATCCCTCGGATTCCTTGCAGATCCGACCGCTTCTGCTTCATTCTCGCCTCTTTTGACATTTGTTTGTAAAATGAGTATCGCAACTTTTTAGACCACTTTTTTGCTGCATTTTTTATGTATTGTTTGACAGTGTTGAATATGCAGCTGTTCAAATATGCCTGTCCGTAGTTTGATGTTTGAGTTTCAGCGTGTTACTTTTTCGATTCAAAGATCTACATATGTAATGATGTTATGTTCTGAATTTGTCAATTATCATGACGTATGAGAAAACTATGATTTTTTATACGTTTGTACATATAAAATGGGTCGATTTCTTTGTCACTATTCTATGAGATATTTTATAAGGCAAACTGTAGCGTCAGGCAGTAAAAACGCCATGGAAAATTACCTCGAATATTCCGATGGTCATAACTCGTCTGTAATTCACCCGCTAGCGACTGGAATTGTGTGAGCACACTCAGAAGACATTCTAGTTTACATTTGGTGCAAATTTACAGAAAATTATTCAACGTGAGGTAGAATGAGTTAATCCGTTAGATGTATGTTCGAATTACGAAGACGTTAGGAGGTGAAATGAGCACGCTCTCGTAACGATGGATTTTGTCAAAACTAATCCAAAAAACCGAAAGTTGGATCGGCCAAGGCCTTATTCTTCGAGTAAGCCTCAAGTTTAATTATCAAGCTTGTTGTTTGTTTTCAGCTTGGCTTCAGAACAACAAAGCAACAACATGTTTTGAAAATATGAGTGTCTACTGACTCAAAAGGGGCGTGGCTTCATCAGATGAACAAATAAATGATACCGAGAAAGAGGGATAACTCAAAACTAGGTAAGATCGACGATGCAACCCATCGGCAATGCTCACGGTTCACCAGATGCTTCATCATTGCAATCATTTTCGTTTGATCTTGTCGTCGAGGAATCAGATGAAAAAAAAGACAAAATCGAATCCAATACAAGCTTAGATCAAATTAATTCGGAAATGGAGGGGAATGCTTGTTCAGAACAGGTAATCGATTTATTTTTTATCAAGTCGACAAAACTAATAATTGCAGAACGATGGAATCAATATCGATGTCTCGGCAGAAGGTGACCGATTCGGACCATCAGACCAATTTGGCATACAGTTGCAAGATGAATTTGATTATGGACAAAAGGTAGCTAGCAAATTGAATTATCTTCAATCTCAGTATTTATTCGATCTAGGTTGAAGTGAAAAATGTGGCCACGATGACGGATTCTTGGAATCCCACAGACGCCAATTATTGGATGAACTGTCAGCACTCAACACCAATTCATCCGATTTCCCATGGAAATCCGCCCGGAATTCCGAATGAACATTATTTTTACCACCATCAAGAATTCACTCATAATGGTGTGAGATGTGCGTATTACCCAGATGGTTCATACGGACCAATTCCCTTTCCAAATGACACATTCTACCAGTCGCCTTATCCTCCGGTTGAATTTCATCCCGAATATGTTGATGGATATTTCGATTCCAACTATGTCTATCAACCGTTTCCACAACAATATGATAATTAAAGAACCCCCATTAAGAAACCCCTTTGAGACTGCTTATACGGCATTACTTAAATTCAAATGCTTCTACTCCCCCCTCTAGCACTTCTTCATTTTACACAATTTTCGTTTAATGCAAAAAAAGCTCTTCTGAGAAAAATATAATTTCCATTACTATGTGTTTTGTTAACAATACAGCTAACCTGCAACTCTGTTTGTATGTATATCGTCTACACTTAAAATTCAATTCAAACGTTGGTTTATATTTGTGCCGACACTTATTCGTCCTTTGTATTCATGATAGACAGCCTTACCAATAACTATAGCTACAGTACCACAGTTTCCGATAAATATAAACAATATTATAATAAACATCCGCGAATTTTGTAAATATTATTGTTTCGAATGCAGACATTCAAATTGCCGTGAGATAATTACGATCAACAATTTTCGGGCGAAAACAACAACTTTCGAAGAAATGTTGTCGAGGTTTCTCGAATTAATTTTAGGAGTTAGTTAGCTATCCCGGATAGCTAACCGTTCTAATATCGGCGATAGACGGAAAAAATCTACTGTTGTTTAACGGAAGGATTCCCGCTGGAAATCGAATGTTAAAGAGATACAATCACATGGGCCCACGTTGCGTCTAATCGTACAGACGCAGCGTTACGCTATATAAGCACTGGAATAATGTATAATTCCTATGAACCTATGCATACAATAAAAATTTTTTAAAAATTCGAATATGTACGACACAGGTTGCAAAAAAAATCATATTGAATGTAATTTTTTACATTTTATGAATAAGTTCTTTACGTTATGCACTTACACTTAAGCAAAATTTTTCACTCACGCGCAGCAGTTACGCACCAGAAATGGCACTTGCCAGCCTTGAAAAAAATAGGGAACGCAGTAATGACCACTTCGAAATCAGTCTGCTAATAGACTACGAGCTTACGGAACTACCACCATGTTCAGCCAGCAGATCTGCGTCGGGGCTTACAGAAAGCTTGGCCCATCGCAGATGACACAAATAACATTCAAACGGGCTGACAGAACTACCACCATGTTCAGCCAGCAGATCTGCGTCGGGGCTTACAGAAAGCTTGGCCCATCGCAGATGACACAAATAACATTCAAACGGGCTGACAGAACTACCACCATGTTCAGCCAGCAGATCTGCGTCGGGGCTTACAGAAAGCTTGGCCCATCGCAGATGACACAAATAACATTCAAACGGGCTGACAGAACTACCACCATGTTCAGCCAGCAGATCTGCGTCGGGGCTTACAGAAAGCTTGGCCCATCGCAGATGACACAAATAACATTCACACGGGCTGACAGAACTACCACCATGTTCAGCCAGCAGATCTGCGTCGGGGCTTACAGAAAGCTTGGCCCATCGCAGATGACACAAATAACATTCACACGGGCTGACAGAACTACCACCATGTTCAGTCAGCAGATCTGCGTCGGGGCTTTTAGAAAGCTTGGCCCATCGCAGATGACACAAATAACATTCAAACGGGCTGACAGAACTACCACCATGTTCAGCCAGCAGATCTGCGTCGGGGCTTACAGAAAGCTTGGCCCATCGCAGATGACACAAATAACATTCACACGGGCTGACAGAACTACCACCATGTTCAGTCAGCAGATCTGCGTCGGGGCTTACAGAAAGCTTGGCCCATCGCAGATGACACAAATAACATTCAAACGGGCTGACAGAACTACCACCATGTTCAGCCAGCAGATCTGCGTCGGGGCTTACAGAAAGCTTGGCCCATCGCAGATGACACAAATAACATTCACACGGGCTGACAGAACTACCACCATGTTCAGCCAGCAGATCTGCGTCGGGGCTTACAGAAAGCTTGGCCCATCGCAGATGACACAAATAACATTCACACGGGCTGACAGAACTACCACCATGTTCAGCCAGCAGATCTGCGTCGGGGCTTACAGAAAGCTTGGCCCATCGCAGATGACACAAATAACATTCAAACGGGCTGACAGAACTACCACCATGTTCAGCCAGCAGATCTGCGTCGGGGCTTACAGAAAGCTTGGCCCATCGCAGATGACACAAATAACATTCACACGGGCTGACAGAACTACCACCATGTTCAGCCAGCAGATCTGCACGATCGGGGGGCTTACAGAAAGCTTGGCCCATCGCAGATGACACAAATAACATTCACACGGGCTGACAGAACTACCACCATGTTCAGCCAGCAGATCTGCGTCGGGGCTTACAGAAAGCTTGGCCCATCGCAGATGACACAAATAACATTCAAACGGGCTGACAGAACTACCACCATGTTCAGCCAGCAGATCTGCGTCGGGGCTTACAGAAAGCTTGGCCCATCGCAGATGACACAAATAACATTCAAACGGGCTGACAGAACTACCACCATGTTCAGCCAGCAGATCTGCGTCGGGGCTTACAGAAAGCTTGGCCCATCGCAGATGACACAAATAACATTCAAACGGGCTGACAGAACTACCACCATGTTCAGCCAGCAGATCTGCGTCGGGGCTTACAGAAAGCTTGGCCCATCGCAGATGACACAAATAACATTCACACGGGCTGACAGAACTACCACCATGTTCAGCCAGCAGATCTGCGTCGGGGCTTACAGAAAGCTTGGCCCATCGCAGATGACACAAATAACATTCACACGGGCTGACAGAACTACCACCATGTTCAGCCAGCAGATCTGCGTCGGGGCTTACAGAAAGCTTGGCCCATCGCAGATGACACAAATAACATTCACACGGGCTGACAGAACTACCACCATGTTCAGCCAGCAGATCTGCGTCGGGGCTTACAGAAAGCTTGGCCCATCGCAGATGACACAAATAACATTCAAACGGGCTGACAGAACTACCACCATGTTCAGCCAGCAGATCTGCGTCGGGGCTTACAGAAAGCTTGGCCCATCGCAGATGACACAAATAACATTCACACGGGCTGACAGAACTACCACCATGTTCAGCCAGCAGATCTGCGTCGGGGCTTACAGAAAGCTTGGCCCATCGCAGATGACACAAATAACATTCACACGGGCTGACAGAACTACCACCATGTTCAGCCAGCAGATCTGCGTCGGGGCTTACAGAAAGCTTGGCACATCGCAGATGACACAAATAACATTCACACGGGCTGACAGAACTACCACCATGTTCAGCCAGCAGATCTGCGTCGGGGCTTACAGAAAGCTTGGCCCATCGCAGATGACACAAATAACATTCACACGGGCTGACAGAACTACCACCATGTTCAGCACAGCAGATCTGCGTCGGGGCTTACAGAAAGCTTGGCCCATCGCATATGACACAAATAACATTCACACGGGCTGACAGAACTACCACCATGTTCAGCCAGCAGATCTGCGTCGGGGCTTACAGAAAGCTTGGCCCATCGCAGATGACACAAATAACATTCACACGGGCTGACAGAACTACCACCATGTTAGTCAGCCAGCAGATCTGCGTCGGGGCTTACAGAAAGCTTGGCCCATCGCAGATGACACAAATAACATTCACACGGGCTGACAGAACTACCACCATGTTCAGCCAGCAGATCTGCGTCGGGGCTTACAGAAAGCTTGGCCCATCGCAGATGACACAAATAACATTCACACGGGCTGACAGAACTACCACCATGTTCAGCCAGCAGATCTGCGTCGGGGCTTACAGAAAGCTTGGCCCATCGCAGATGACACAAATAACATTCAAACGGGCTGACAGAACTACCACCATGTTCAGCCAGCAGATCTGCGTCGGGGCTTACAGAAAGCTTGGCCCATCGCAGATGACACAAATAACATTCACACGGGCTGACAGAACTACCACCATGTTCAGCCAGCAGATCTGCGTCGGGGCTTACAGAAAGCTTGGCCCATCGCAGATGACACAAATAACATTCACACGGGCTGACAGAACTACCACCATGTTCAGCCAGCAGATCTGCGTCGGGGCTTACAGAAAGCTTGGCCCATCGCAGATGACACAAATAACATTCACACGGGCTGACAGAACTACCACCATGTTCAGCCAGCAGATCTGCGTCGGGGCTTACAGAAAGCTTGGCCCATCGCAGATGACACAAATAACATTCACACGGGCTGACAGAACTACCACCATGTTCAGCCAGCAGATCTGCGTCGGGGCTTACAGAAAGCTTGGCCCATCGCAGATGACACAAATAACATTCACACGGGCTGACAGAACTACCACCATGTTCAGCCAGCAGATCTGCGTCGGGGCTTACAGAAAGCTTGGCCCATCGCAGATGACACAAATAACATTCACACGGGCTGACAGAACTACCACCATTTAGCCAGCAGATCTGCGTCGGGGCTTACAGAAAGCTTGGCCCATCGCAGATGACACAAATAACATTCACACGGGCTGACAGAACTACCACCATGTTCAGCCAGCAGATCTGCGTCGGGGCTTACAGAAAGCTTGGCCCATCGCAGATGACACAAATAACATTCACACGGGCTGACAGAACTACCACCATGTTCAGCCAGCAGATCTGCGTCGGGGCTTACAGAAAGCTTGGCCCATCGCAGATGACACAAATAACATTCACACGGGCTGACAGAACTACCACCATGTTCAGCCAGCAGATCTGCGTCGGGGCTTACAGAAAGCTTGGCCCATCGCAGATGACACAAATAACATTCACACGGGCTGACAGAACTACCACCATGTTCAGCCAGCAGATCTGCGTCGGGGCTTACAGAAAGCTTGGCCCATCGCATATGACACAAATAACATTCACACGGGCTGACAGAACTACCACCATGTTCAGCCAGCAGATCTGCGTCGGGGCTTACAGAAAGCTTGGCCCATCGCAGATGACACAAATAACATTCACACGGGCTGACAGAACTACCACCATGTTCAGTTAGCAGATCTGCGTCGGGGCTTACAGAAAGCTTGGCCCATCGCAGATGACACAAATAACATTCACACGGGCTGACAGAACTACCACCATGTTCAGCCAGCAGATCTGCGTCGGGGCTTACAGAAAGCTTGGCCCATCGCAGATGACACAAATAACATTCACACGGGCTGACAGAACTACCACCATGTTCAGCCAGCAGATCTGCGTCGGGGCTTACAGAAAGCTTGGCCCATCGCAGATGACACAAATAACATTCACACGGGCTGACAGAACTACCACCATGTTCAGCCAGCAGATCTGCGTCGGGGCTTACATAGATAAGCTGCCTCCACCATTGCCCATTCGTCACCAAATAACATTCACACGGGCTGACAGAACTACCACCATGTTCAGCCAGCAGATCTGCGTCGGGGCTTACAGAAAGCTTGGCCCATCGCAGATGACACAAATAACATTCAAACGGGCTGACAGAACTACCACCATGTTCAGCCAGCAGATCTGCGTCGGGGCTTACAGAAAGCTTGGCCCATCGCAGAGAAAATTGAATAACAATGCTCGATTATACTGAGCAAATAGAAAAAAGAACACCCAAATAAAAGATGAGTGATAAATGGCGAATAAAGCAACAGGAAGACCTCATCACAGGCGTTGTCGATGACTTCGTATATCTGAAATAACTTTTTTTGTTGTCTGGCAAGCGTAAAGAATTTACGGAAACTGTGGATTCAGAAGCGTTTTAAATAACCAAACATTTAAACATTTTTTTACATTTCTGCATTGAAAATATGCGTTACTCTTCATTTTTTGTTCGTCCTCGATAGAGTTCACTACTCTGGTAACTCAAAACCAATCGGATCCGACTAAATTCGGCTCCGGAATCAACCCAATGCGATTGATAATTTATCGAACCGAAAAATTAAAGCAACACGAATTCAAATAATAACCATTCGGATTAAAAAATTACCAATCGAATCCAAAAATACCCAAAAAATCAATATAATTCAATCTTATCTGTAGAATTTCCAATCGGTAAATGAAAAAAATTTTATAGAATCTTTTTAATTTTGCATTTTAAACATGTTTTCAATATTTTAATGTTTTTCTTTGAAAATTTTAAATAATGCTTTTCTTTAAAAAAATTCAAATTTGTCTGATCACGTCAATTATGTTTCTTCTTATAATTTTCAAGAAAAATAAAAGAATAATAGCACAAAATCCTTCAGTATTTTATTATTTAAGTTTTAATAATTACCTGTTAACGCCATTTTTGCCTCTATTTAAGTGACGACTGTTTGAAAACATGTAAGTAGAAGGAGAGAAACTGAAAGACTTAGTTTGTTTGTGTAAAAAGCAACACTTAAAGAAATTTCCGACAATTAGACAACTTTTTCAGTGAGATCGGTAAGACAGTTATCAATAATATTTCTGGTAAATACTCGTTTCAAAACTGATGGTAGTGAGGGCGTCGCGCGATTTCGGAAAATTGGCTAAATGCTAAAAAAAAACAATATTGTTAAGGGTTGTAAAATCCTAAACGTGTTATTGCACACCGTGGTGATAAAATTTGCCTGGCCGCGCGCGCGCGACGACACAATCCCTCCCAGTAA
Source organism: Caenorhabditis bovis (assembly GCA_902829315.1). NCBI lineage: Eukaryota > Metazoa > Nematoda > Chromadorea > Rhabditida > Rhabditidae > Caenorhabditis > Caenorhabditis bovis. The sequence continues at coordinate 2,224,586 of CADEPM010000008.1, forward strand.
ACCCCGCCAAAAGGCAGTTTGAGTTTTAGACCAAAGTGCACTCTCAACATCGCTATTCCTTAAGTCATTTGTATGGATTGTCGTGCACCTGATATGTGACCCACTTGATATTTATTTTTGGTGTGTTTATTGTATATTTTATTCTCTCTTTATGTGCCATAAAGTGACTTTAATTACCCCCCCCCCCAACTAAGTATGAAAATAGTTTAACGGCGAAAACCGCGACTTTCGTTAATTTTTTGTCATTTAACCAATTATCCGGAATCGCTCGACGTTGACAATACTAGCAAGTCTCAAATCTACGGAGTCATTCTCACAACAATTTTGTTGGTAAAATACATAAAATACCTATTTATCGGTCATCTTCACTCATTTGGAATATTTGGTAGCTGTTGTTCTCCACTTCCATTTTTGTGTTAATATCTAAAAAAATTGATAAAACTTGTAGAAAAACATAAGGAAAAAAAATGCAAACCAGCCAAGCAATATTGTTTTTTTTTTCATTCCTTCAACAAAAGCTACATGATTGACAAGTCAGAATCTAAATTATAAATTAAAACAACCGACAGAATTACACAAACCTTTGAACACTTGGAAGCTTTATTGTTGCCAGTTTACAGGAACTTGACGTTGATTATGTAAAAAGTTTAGCATTAAATAAATGAAACTAACAAATTGTCGAATTTTTCGAAGTAAAATTTAAAAAAAAAGTAATTTCGAAAAAGAACAAATGTCACTGAAATATCAGATTCGCGTGGGAGAATTAAATCGACTCCTTCTTTCGTTAGGTTTTCGCTCCCTGCACCGCAGCTTCAAATTGAGAACCTTGATACACCTAAGTCTAGCAAACATAAAAATTCCAATTCGACAATCAGACTGGCAGTGTTAGATTACGGTAGACAAGCCGAACAGACCCGCGAGATTCGAAGGCAGTGAGAGATTGGCGAAAATTCGAACACACCGGCAAACGATAAGAACTCAAAAAACGGACTTCGAACTGATGTAGGCTCAGCTTAGAATCAAGAAAAACCAGACACAGCTCGAGGTGGGATCTTTTTCATTTTTTTTCATTTTTTTTTCGTTTTTTTATCGTTTTTTTTTGTTTTTTTTTTTTTTTTTTTTTTTTTTTTTTTTTTTTTTTTTTCATTTTTTGGTGACAACGCAGCTCCTTGAGTGCTCGTTTATCCCGAAGATCTGCTAAGCATGATCTGAAGTGGTCGGGATTGATAGAATCGAGCTTGACGGGTATTGTTGACTTGACCACTGAGTGCCATAGACGTCGTTCGTATTGTCCCATTTGCCTCTGGATATCGTTGAAGAACGTCCAGTCATTTGAAGGAATGTTGAAGTATTGGCAATGTTGATGGAAATGTCGTCGGATAATACAGTTGAGATGAAAATGTGACGACGGCTTCGAGTTCTGGTTAATGGTTGTCGACTTCTTGAAGATGTCCCTGTCTCGTAGACGCGTTGTGGAAGCAGTTTTGCCTAGTTGTCACCACTTTTCTTTCATTTTTTTAATCACATAGTTGTCCATTTTTCTCGAGCTGATTAGGATTTACTTGACCTTCACCGATTCCACAAAAAGAACTCGGACCGTATTTATTGCTCATTACCCCTTACTGTGTGTGAACTTGCGCAAATCTCTCATACACACCTTAGTACGGCACGGATATGCTCCGCTAACCTACCGCAGTCAAACACTACAGCTTCAAGTTTCCTTGAAATTTAGGTGAGAGCAAAACTAAGGTGCAGCAATATTCTCGACTATCGTCATTGGCGCAGTTTGCAATTCCCTCACTCCATTCGGTTTCTCCTCAATTCTCATACGCATATCTAATATTCCAATAACAGACTGTTTTGGAAATTATGAAATTTAGCGGTGGAAAATTACAAAAATTTAGCGGTGGAAAATTACAAGAAAAAATCAAATTTTCTTTTTTTCAAAAACTCACCGCACGTATTTACGTTTCAATCGGCCTTGCTGGTCTATTTGGCAGAGTTTATCAATTTTTTTGCTCTGTGACATCTGAAATTCATTTTTATTAAAAAAAAACACGAAAAACTGCGAAAAATCGAAAAAAAAACAACAAAAATTTGCCATCGTGGCAAACATTCAAATGAGGACAGTGTAAATGTGCGTCACGGTGTTTGCAGCATACGCACTATTTTACGATATTTTCGTCATTTTTATTTTCGATTTTATTCAACATTCTAAAATATAACGGTTTTTGTTATTTTTGGTTAAATTGGGTTATAAAAATCGAGTATAAATTTATCTGTTTCGAAATTTTTCAAAATTTTAATCGAATTCGATCTCAAAAAAAAAATTGGGAAAAAAGAATCAAACAATTGCGAAGATTTTTGAATCGCAATAAAATTTTAATATCGAATTTCAATTCTTTTCCAATCGAATCAGGTTAATTTATATTTCACTGTTTTTCCTTTGAATCCGATTATTTCTCATTTACCTGAGAATTCTTTCCTTGATAATGCTTGACAAAATATATTATTCAAAAGTATCCACATAACACAGAATGTGTAACAAGAAGAAATGAATTTGAATTAAATGTATTCACGTATCGTTATTCAAACTCCAAAAAAATATCATGTGTTTTTTACATCGAAAAAAAAAACTAATTGTCGTCGATGAACGAAATTGGGTGGGATTTTTTTGAATTGCCGTCTTGGGTCTCGCCCGTAAATTCAAACAATATTTTTAACCGGAAATGATGTCCAATTTACAGATTGTTGAAGATTTTAAATGAAATCGAACAAAACGAATGACGACTTTAGTGATGAATTCTCCGAGTGCGCCAACAATGTGGAGGATTTAACGATGGCGCAGTTATTGTGTTCGATATGATCACAACCACAAAATGCTGTTGGACAATCGAAAAGAATTCCGAGAGAAATCAAAAAATCAGAAAAAGTGATGTACAAGAATGACGAATGTAAAAGAAATCATGCAATTGCCGAACCGCGTATGATCAATCTGAAAGTATAGTTTCAAAATTCCGGACCAATCGGTGGAAATTGTTTTCCGTTTTTTCGCGGTAATTTTTTTTTTTCATTTTTAAAATACATTTTTGAATAGATCCAAAACAATATTTTTTGTGAAGTTTTTCGACCCGACAAGAAGTTGTCTCAAAAAAAAGTTTTTCCCCGCACAATTGGTTCTCTCATCACACTTTCGGTGAAATAGCCCAAATAAATCAGTCGAGTATTGTAGAAAATGTTCGCAAAGAAATTACGTACTGCTCTCAACAATACTCAAACTACAAACGCGCGTTGATATAAACTGATATTTCGCATTTGTCCGACCTCTGTTTGTTCAACTCGCCAACGTTTTTTGCGTTGTTACTCAATCAATCGAATTAAACAACTGCGAGCAAAGTGATCGGAACACTTGCGGAAAATCAGTATAAAAGCCAACGAAAGATCAAAACGTTTAACATTTTCGCGATGGGCAATAATATGAGTAGCGGTAGCTTTAGAAGCAGCGGCAATTCGTAAGTAGTTATATGCTAAACAGAAAAGCAATTATTAAAAATAACTTGTATCCCTTAATTCATAGCATATGTAGTTTCAATTGAGTTCTTCCAGTAAGCTTTTGTAGGTGTTCTTAGCACTTTCAAAAAAATTTACGGTATAGACATTTAATTTTTAGGGGCCTATTTGGCGAAAAATGGCGTCCAGGTGTGAAGCTGGTCACCTACGACGACGGGATTCCATTTACGGCATTTCTCGAAGAGGAAAGTCTGCGAAACTATCGTCAGAATCTCACCAACGAATTTGTTTTGAATTTGCGGATCTTCCGTGAAGGCCTAATTCTTCCAACGCCGATCGGTCGAAATCGACACGAATTTGTCATGCTCGAGTCAACCCATTGGTACTGGACATTCGAGAAGAATACTGAATGCATTCTGGTGCAAAGATCGAAGAAACTCGATGATGTCGTTCAGAAGAATCAAGGCAATCGGCGTCACCGATTACCGCGTGAAAAATAAAATCAGGGAATCGTATTCGTTGTTCGACGTCTTGGAATGGATTCTGGATTCGGGCCAACTCAGTCATGACTACAATGTTTTCGCGAGAAACTGCCAGGTGTTCGCGAGGGATCTGTTCTTCTCGATTCCCGGTTCGGCTCCATTTGCCGTCATCGGGACTATTCTCGAGAATGCGTTGCCACGGATTCTACCGCTTCCCTAAACGCTTTATTGATATTTTAATAATAATAAAATGTTCTATTATTAGAAATACAACATCAACTGAAAGTCTAGAAAATAATAAGGACCATTGCCATCTAGATAATTATGCACCTAATTATAAGAGTGTCTTTATCGTATTCAGAATTAATTGATCATTTTCAAAAACAAGGCCCTCTCATGTCAGATCAAACGGACATTTTCTGACAGTTCGACATGCTCAAAGCAAATCAAAAGGAATTTTTTAAAGCTTAGAGGGAATTTTTTCAATTTTTCTTCGTTTAAATACATCATAGAGAACTTTGTGTTGATTTGATGCAAACTTCGCTCGATGGCGCTTCTGAAATTCGAAAGAAAAATAGCCATTAAAAATTGCAACACCGAATTCGCGTCGTGACCCGCGCAACTTTTTGCGTGCGCCTTTGAAAATAAATAGCGGAAAATTACGATATATCGCGTCAATTTTTTATAATTTTGGGCGTGCGTACATAGTGAATTTGAATTAAATAAAAACTTGACTTTTTATTTTAATATTTTTCGCATGAATCAGTCCATTAAAGATTTGAAAATGCTTAGACTTCCTAGTTTCTTTCTATCTTGTCTCAAATACGGAATTGTCTCAGTGTCACACGGGTCTTCTTTTCGCTCTCATCACAAGACTAATGTCCTTAGGTGAATTGCAGTCAAATAAACTATTATTAAAAATGGTGTTACTGAAATTATTCAGGAGTAAAAAGAACCAATTGATTTTATAATGAAAGCTTTTTTAAGAAATCATGATTTTCGTTAAGATTCACACGACTTTCTCGAATATACAATAATATACTTTCAAAAGTTGGTCAATCAATTTTAAATTTTTATATAAAATGTATAATGTGTTTCCAAACATTATTATTGTCAACGTCGCGCCACTACGGAAAATTGGCTAAAAGCCGAAATTTTCAAAAAGAAAAAGCCTGGCTGCGCGGTGTGCGCCTTTAACCTTATCTTATGCATAGCCTCGTAAATCTACACTTAGTTTTGCGCCAAGAGCAATTAATTTCGGTGTTTGTGGACTTTCTCACGAATTTTCAAACTACCATTTTTTTCAGATTTTGAATGTTAACATCAGGTTTTTTTTAGAAAAATTCGGCAAATTGGCGAACAAAAATTGATTGGATTATTTTCGGAAAGTTATTACAAAAATCGAAAATTTATACTCTTCCTGTACCATTCAAAAAATAATAACAGAATTTATTAATTGGGTTTTAATGCTGGAAGTTTATCATAGTGGTGTCTTTTGCGCATTGTTCTGGTGACTGCTTCATATACGCGCGAGGCGAAGAAATGACAATTGCTTCGGAACATGTGATAGTCATTGTTGAGCTCATTCTCATTGAGGATCCATTCGATGATGTTGCAAATATTCTCCCCAAAATCGATATCATGGTCCCAACGGCCTTCATTGCAGGCTTCTCCTAGTCTCTTGTTGCCGTCAAATTGGGTTAGAACATCATTATGATTCGACGATCTTTGAACGACGAGACATTCAAAATTCTTCTCGAATGACCAATACCAATTAGTTGATTTGATTATGGTGAACTCGTGCCATAATCCAAAAACGATCGGAATGAATAGCGAGAGACGATGCTTCCAAATTTTCGCTTCTTTAATGATCTCATCGTTGGCTCCTTCCTCTTCTGCGAACTTGAGTAGTTCCTCGGGGTTCAGATACCTCGAGAAAATGCATCCGTTGGAATAGGTGATGAATTTAACCTTGGGCACCCATTTTGCGCCATGCTGTTTAAATTTACTGAAAATTGGTTCGTGGGAACGAGGTGAGACATCCACTTACAGACTCATCACGAAGCGAACGAGGCTGTTGAAAGAAAGCGAATAGCAATTGATAAGAACGACAAAGATAGTCTCTCCAAAAATCGATAATTTTTTTTGCAATCAAACATAGTTTGGTCGATTTAACTGCTAGTTTTCTATTCTTCCTTCGCTTAATTGCTTCGAAGGGAAGCGATGCGAAGTAATGGCAGTTGAACATGAGTACTCTGATAACTCAAAGCGGATCGGAACTGGGATTCTAATCGAATCCGAACAAATACAAATCTTATCCGATAAATTGCCACGCTGATCCGTAGAATTACCAATCGGATTGGATTGATTCCGGAGTCGAATTTTGTCGGATCCGATTTATTTTGAGTTACCAGAGTATTCAAAAAATTGACGCTGAAGCCAAAATGACGCCCCATTACACTTGTTGGCTATTTTAACAGTTATTCATCAAAAAGTCAATCAAAATCAGTAATTTGAAAAAAAAAAGTCACTTTTTGGGGCTAGATGGAGAAGTTAATTTTTCACTTGAATTTTTAAACCTTTTTGCTTTGGTAATTAAATTAATAATTAAGAATTTAATAGGTATCTTTATGAGAGACACACTTCCAAATAAAATAATTCCAAAAGAAGGAGCTATTGTAAATTTAGACTCTTCTGAAAGTAAAGCAACATATTGGGTCTGTTATTCTAAGAACTATTTGTTGCTGTTATTCTTTTGGACTCAATTTATCGAAGTCAATCAAAAAAATAATTTACAACTTTTTTTTTAGGTTAATTGGGAATTTTGCGCACAATTTCAAATTTTGCTTGAAATCATTTTGGAAAATTCGAGAAAACAAATTTTGACGAAATTTTTTATAAGAAATTCCAAAATGACGTTTGAATTTTTTTTCTAAAGTATTTTTTAAATTTAACATTTTGTGAATTGAAAAATTAATTTCTCTAATTAAATTATGTAATTATTTGAATAAATGTTGTATAAATATCAGCGGAAAAATTGAGAATCTCAACAATCATGAGATTCTTCAATATTCTCAAGTTGGCCATCGTCTTCGTCGTTATCTCGACGGTATATTATATTGCCTTTTAAGTTATTGTCCATACCTGTATACCTACAGTAAGATTCGATCGTTTCGAGACCATTGCATTTGATTTGGTCTCAATTTTAATACTAATTCTAGTCCGACCGTATATTTTCTATTAAGCCAAAATTCGCAAATTTCAGACCGCTGCGAACAGGGGTGACCTTAAGCCGAAGTATCGCAGCTTCATCCGTCCAATCGGCCAACAGATATAAATGATGGCGTTGACAAAATCAATCAATAAACAATCAAAGCAAAATATTTCTTTTATATATTTTTTTTCAAATTTCACAACAAGAACTGATCATTTACACGTATTATTATTAATCAGATATCGATGTCTCGTGATAAATATTAAAGCGCCGATTTCTCGCATTCGCGTCGAGACGCGAAATCGAAAAATCGAATTTTGTCGTATGGAATGATGATAAATAGGAATGAGACAATCACAAGACCTGTGCCGATCATGAACAGCGGCGTCGCTTCAAGACCACGAAATAGAATATCGATGACTGAAATGTTGAAATGAAACATTTCAGCTCAATTTCGGGAATTACCCGTATTTAGTGGGATTCCGCACAGCATTCCAACAGAGATTACTAGTGGATTTAAAAGTGCGATTCCGAAGTTGATGGTGAAATTGAAGGCTGCAAAAGGTTTTCTATGCAAATAGTGATGTACGCGATTCGATCGAACCCATGGAAAGCAAGGCTGCACCGATCATTGGGAGCCATGGAGCGTATGCGAATTGTAGAGTCTCGACGCCGGTGAGAACCAGAATCAACGGTGGAATCCAATTGAAAACGAAGTTGATCGCTCCGAGGCATGTCATGAATAGCGAAACCTCTCCAAGCGATGCATTGCCGATGATCCGTTTGAATGAAACTTTGTAGACGGCCGCCATGAATGCGGAAACGAATGCCAGAAAGACGCCGAGCCATTCGATTTTGAGCTCGTTGTCCAATGAGATCACAACAACTCCAGCGATGGCGAGAACCACCGAAAATATCTGCGAGGCGAATTAGTTGAATATTCATGAGTTTAGTGTCACCTTCATGAGATGAAGTCGATCATTGAGCATGAAGATAGCGAGGACGTAGACGAATGCCGCGTTACAGGCGCTGATGGAGGTTGCGATGCTGGGGGCAATTAGAAGGAGGGCGCGAACGTATGGGTAATTAGCGCCAACCTGAAAATGTATTCGACTTTCTTTTTTCTCTAATTTCGCCAAAATAAAACAAACCCAGAAAATTAGAAATGGCAAGACATATTTGATCAATGTGATTGGTGTCAATTTTTGATTGAGCCCGTACGGTCGCTGACATTCCCTAAATATTCAAATTTCCGATAAATTAAGAAAAAAAAATGCAATTTACTCGAATATTTTAGCCAAACTCTTTGAACTTCTCGATTTCTCATAGATCAAAAAAACCGGAAAACATGTCATCATGAGATTCGTATTGAACCACATCATGAAATATGGTGCATTGAAGTGTTTCGTGTCGAAATTGAGAGCCGTCTTGCTGAATTGGGTCGAAAGACACCATGTAAGGGCAACAACGCCGATGACGAATGCATTTAGTAGTATCTGAATGCGAACCATTTCAGAATAATTCGATGATCGAGAATTACTTTAACAATTATCACGAACCATGAATAATGCTCCCCGACGTTCCGGCGAGGAAGCTGACGGGCATGAGTCGTAAGACGGTGATCTTGATGAGCGATTCGGTGGCATACCTTTGAAAATCGAGTAGAAATATTAGAAAATGAAAAACATCAAAATTAGAAGTATAGTACTTTAAACAATTTCAAAAAATCAGCACCAAATACCTCTTGGCTGATTTTCAGTGATAGAAAATTCAAGAAATATTAACAATGGAATAATGCCATTTTTATACATTTTTTCGAAGTTACATAATCGAAAAAACAAACTATTTTTATCGTTTTTTAATATTTTTATTAAAAAAATAAATCTGTGGATCAAAAAAAAATTTTGGATATGATATGAAAACAGTGGAAAAGCCATTCAGAAAAATGTTCATTGTGGAAAAAGTGTTTTTTTTTTTTCATTTTTTCACATCTGAATAGTTCAAGAAATATCACGAAGAAAAAAAAAATAGAAATACTTCACATTTATAAAGCTGCCCCTGATTTTGAGAGACACTTTGTTTGTTGTGTTGAACACTATTTAAAGTACTCTATTTAAAGGTACACTGCTAATTCACCTTCAGGTCTCCACAAGTTCAGACCTTTCAGACCGGAGTGGCTTTACAAAACGGTTGCAAGTGACCAATTTTCAGTATTTTCGATATCAATTTTTCAGATATCATTATGAAAATTGACACACATATGTGTTTTTTAGCCCGGAATTCAATGTTGAAATCAGAATTTAAAAATTTTCAAAATTGACAAAGTTATGCCCAAAAATAGGGGTGGCTTTATGAATGTGAAACGCGCTGTAGTGTGAGAAAAAATTGAACAAATGTTCTCAGGCAAATCAAATAAAATATTTTGAGAATCAAATACTCAATAATAAAATCTAAAACATTGTGAGAAATTCTAAAGTTTATTGATATTTTCTAAAACTTAAAAATTTTTTTTAAATTTTATTGAGCAAATTCGAAATTATTTTCAAAAAATCTAAAATCCTATAATAAAACAAATCTAAAATATTATAGAGAAAGGCTAGTTTCTCAATAAATCTCAAAAATATTTCATTCGATTCATCTGAGTTTTTAGTTACAGTCTAGCCAGACAATTTTGCTCTCTGCTCGCTTTTATATCATTTTTTGCAATAAATTAAATCGGTCTGGTCATCGACGCAAATACGAACATTGATTTATATGATCATGAGAGAGTAGGCAGACAAAAAAATACAAAACAAGTATGAAATCATAACAAATCGGCTAAAATTTATGCCGAAAAACCGACAAAACAATGCGAGTTTGATTTGAACACGAAAAAAAAGACCGCTTTTTATTTCTCATCCTCTCTGGAGTCTCCACTTTGGATTGAAGCGAGGAACTGTTAAAAGCGGCCGAAAATTCCTTCCGATTACACGGATGATGGCAGTTTTATGTGAAAAATCGTCAGCACTTAATTGTTTTAAAATGGTGGAATGGAAAAGTCACGCATTTACAGACAGAATCTCCTTATCGGAATAAATAAAATTGGACCCGTCGATGAGAGTTTCGACTAAGCGAACTCTTATCAATCATTCGACATTTTTGCTCGTATTTCCGGCTAGAATGGTCCGAGGTGTTACGATGATGTTCTCCAAATGTTGCTCGATTATTGGAAGGCGTCGGGTGGTTGTTTTGAACAACATGAATGCCGTGGTGCCGATTCGGAAGTAGATGAAACTGAAATGTTCGTTATTCAATCAAGCCCCAAATATGTCCGCAGCAATGCGATGAAAATAAAAAAAAAAAACCATGAGGATGCTAATTAGGGAATTTCAACAATTTCAACTTGCGAGAGCAAATTGCCAATCAACTGCTCCAAAAATGACTGAGTGAAATTCAGAGACACGTGCAATTTTTTCATTTCATCTTCAAAAATGATAGAAGCCACCGATTCGATGCTTCTCATCAAATTGCATCGAAAATTGGTTCCTACTTTTTGCACTCGTGCTGGCGAGTTAAACTCGGACATCGTCAAACAAATATTTTGGAAAAACTGCATAATTTTTGCATGCATTCGCATAATACCATTCAGGTTCAAAGGTCACAAATGATCCGAAATGTTTTCCGCAAACACAATGCCAATCGGGCCCATAATCTTTGTCGAACGACACTTTGAGATGACGGGCGATGTCGTGCTCCAGATGATAGAGCTGCAACAGAAATATGAGCTTTTGAGTTTTTGAGTGTCCAATGGTCTTATGATCTGAGAGTGCAAAGATAAGAGTTGAAAATTGCAATCCGGCAGATAATAAGTGGGTTTTTGAGGAATTTTGCCTCTTAAAAATATTGTTTTGGACTTATGCAGAAGTTGCGAGATGTCCGCATCTCATTTTTTACAAAATGATTTCTCCAAAAACAATAACATAAGGTAAAAATAGTCGATAGAACCTTGATCGACATTGCCGCCAAAGTGCACGCTTCTCTTTCCATGTGTCTCGGCATTGTGCTGAATTGAACATCAGCAACCGTATCATGAAAATTTCCAGTCCGTCTGCATTCGAGCTCGAATCTGTTGTAATTTGTGTTCAAAGCCCCGTACAAATAAAGTGAATGCCACCAACCTGATAGCTTTCTCGTTGTCCATTCGTCGATCGCGATTTTTGGATGTGGCCAGACTGAATGAGCGAGCTCGAGTCACCGCGCGTCTCGTCGACAGCTTGTCGTCATCCCCCCACGCATTGTATTGTATTCAGTTGTAGTCATCTCTTTTTTGTTGTCGCCGCCGAATCTGTGTGTGTGAGTATGTTCCGACAATGTTTTCTTGATATTGTTTGTCAAGCGAAAGTGCAAAGAGCCTAGTTTTGTTTGAGATCATTACTTTAATTGAGTTTTCAATAAATGCCTGCCTAGAAATGATGATGTCGAAGTCAATTCCAACAAGAGATCATTGAAATTGTCAAGGGTTTCCGGAAGACACATTCAAACCTTTTTTTTAATTCTTGAAATCCAATTTTTGACATTTTTCATTTTCAATGAGCTATCAAAGCGAATTAAATGACTCAAAAATTTTTAAAAAACTTTTTATATAAAATATGCCAATTTTATTAGAATAAAATACACATTTAAAAGACTTGAACAACGAAGAGCGAGCAGATTCAACGAAACATAAATATTAGACGTTACCATTAAATTATTCGTCATTACGCCTTCCCTTTGGTTTTTCCCATAAAAATATTATACTAATAGGAAGAATTGCTCAATTTATATGAAAATTTGGATAAACCTCAATTCAATAAAAGTTGTCATTCGAAGTGATGCAAGGCGAACTGTATAGGTTTCAAACCTAATATTTAACCATAGGTTTAAACTTAATAATTTAGAATTCAATAAATCTAAATTTAAAACGAGAGAGCAATTAGGACATCAATTGAACAACCAGTATTCTGTTGAACAGGATTTATTTATTTCGTTTTAGAAAAACAGCGCGTAACTGTATTTGTATTAAATATGTAGTACAGGGTGTGGCAAGAGATTCTCTTTCATGGTACTTACAGAGCACAAATATAGGGCCTGCTAAAGATTCTGAACAATGAAATCGACGTTTCGAGAGGAAAACGAAACATGGATTTTTCAAAAATGCCATTCAAAATAGACAAATCAAAAGCAGGTGGTTTCGAACGATGAGTCAACGATCTTTGACAGAAAAATGTGCAAAATGATATTTGCGAATGGCGAAGAATGTAACGAATATGTTTGCTCATTTCTTCTTATTCGTGCTTTATGTTCAATAATCTGTTTGACAACTACTCAAAAAATCACTGTTTGACAACAACGCCCCAATTGCTCAAGTATTGAATAATTTTGAGGTGTATGATTTCTTCAAACCATTTAGATATTTAAAACAAAACACGTATGAGTGAAACAATATTATTTATGTTGATTTCAAAATTTTCACCATTCATTTTTTAATTTTTTTTATTCGCGTAGTTCCATTGATGAAGAACATTTCTGGAAGGTGGATTATTGCGCAGCACACGTTTTGCGCTAGCAGTATGCATTGACGCAATTCGAGTGCTGCCGAAATTTCAAAAAAAGCCATTTTGTTTATGATTAATTTTTTGCTTCTTATTCATTTGCGAACTGTTTTTTCTTAATTTTTGTATATTTAATAATGTCTATATGAATTCGCTTTAAAATTAATTAACGTTTATTTTCATCGCAATAACTGCAATCGCTAAAAAATTTTCAATTCAAAAGAAATCTTTTCGGCAATATCATCTGGTGAAACAGTGTCAAATCTTGGGAGAAACAGTGGGAAAAAAATAGAAAATTTTTTTTTTGTTTTTTGAAATCGGTAAAACAACTTACGTGCTTCGCCAAGACTGTTTCGACCGATGAGTTTTCCGAGCGCCTATTGTTATTTTCAATTTAATAATTTGACAATTATTTCTGCTTATTTCAGGTGAAAAATGGCTGACAATGGTAATGTGGAAATTAAACATGGTAAAAAATTTCTTAAAGTTTGTTAATAATACAAGTAATTTGTAGAACCGGAATATGTTCCAGAAGTAGAAATCAAGAAGGAGTTACAGGATGAGCCACTCGAACCGGCTCAAGATAAACCACAAGAGGCAAATCAAAATCAACCCCAACAAACCAATCAGGATCAATTACAAGATTCTGCTCAAGTTGCAAAGCAAGGCGAAACAGAAACTGAATCTATCGTAGCCTCGGAGACTAGCAATGTTGTGTCTTCTATTCCCGCTGCACAAATCGCTGAATCTCAGCCGTCTTATGTTCGTCTTCGGGGTCTTCCGTTTTCAGCAACAGATCAAGAAATCCATGAATTTTTCACCGGTATGTTTTAAAATTCCTTCTTGCTTAAAATTCTAAATTTTAAGGCTTGAACGTTCGCAGCGTTAAGTTTACCACTGGTTATGATGGTCGACCAAGCGGAGAAGCTTATGTTGAATTTCCGACTAGAGAACAAGGGGAGAGGGCGTTGGATTACAATAGAAAAGAGATTAATAGAAGATACATTGAAGGTTTAACAGAATATTATTTTGTCGTTTTAATTCGATTTTTACAGTATTCGAAGTGACTGAAAACGAATACACATTTGCGGTTAGCCGTCTGAACGATGTTGACGATGACAAAGTTATCCGTATGCGTGGCCTTCCATGGTCCGCTACTGAGCAAGATATTAATCAATTTCTTGAAGGTATACACGCATTAAAACACTGAACCTCGGGCGGGGAATTGAACTCCCTTAATAAGTGACGCCTTGATGGGGAAAGTGCTCTCAGTGGTTATAGAAGTATTCGGGTTTTCTGTCTTAGGGCTAGAAACGGAGGAAATTGTATTCGGAAGTACGGGTGGGCCACGATCGCGACCATCGGGCGACGCGTTCGTCAAGTTCCGCAGCGCTGACGACGCGAAAAAAGCTATGGGATATAACAAACGCACGTTGGGATCGAGGTGGGTACTGGTTTGGGCTAGGTTTTTAACGGTGTCTCGTGTTAAGGTACCATTTTCAGTTCATTACTACAGCTCTCCTATTTTCAGATACGTTGAGATTTTCAAATCGTCGGTTCTTGAATTCAACAAAGAGAAGAACATTTCCTGTAAGCCGGCAATCAAATGGCGTTGATTTTAATTTTCAAATTTCAGTGGGAAAGTCGAATCGTAGCAACATCCCGTCGTTGTTGAGTCTTGATCATACTTCGAGATATGGTGGAGCTCCTAGTCGTCCCCCGCCATTGATGCAGAGTGCGGCTCCATATCCGGCCGAACCGTATGGATATCATGGATATGAAGATGACTATTCGAGAGGATATGGAAGAGACTATGGGCGAGATTATGGGCGTGAAGATACTTATGGAATGCCGAGAGACGATCCCTATAGATCTTCTGCAGCTCCTGCTATGAGTCATGGAGATGGAATGAATAGGGTATTTTTTATTCGAATTAAATATTCCAAGCCATTATTCTGTCTTTGCTATTTCATCGAATTCTTTCATTCAGGTCTACATGCGAGGATTACCATTTGACGCTGATGCTCATGACATTGATGCTTTCTTTGCTCCTCTTCCTGTTATTGGTGTGAAGGTATTAATCGTTTTCAATTGTTCTAATTACCTCAATAATCCATTGTAGATGGGCATCAACGATTCTAATCGCGCCTCCGGCGATGCAATTGCCGAATTTGAGAACGAAATGCATGCTTCGCAAGCGCTTGGAAGAAATAAACATTTGATGGGAAAACGGTAGGGTTTTGAAATTGATATTGTGGATTAATCTATTTTTTTCAGTTATGTTGAATTGTTTTCGCCTCATGACGTTCCTGGAAACATGAAGCGCCTTGTTTGGCAAGAAATGCGTGGCCCAAAGGCCGGCGATCCACCTTCTTTGGATCCTATTCTTACCGGATTCTCTAGTGGTAGAGTAGTACGCGGACCAAGGGGTCCCGGAATGCGAAATGGAGGTGGAAGAGGTAACCGTAGAATTTTAAAATAATATTTGCTGCACAAAAAGCCCAAAAAGTGTGATTCTTTCAAAACATTGTGATTAAAGAAAACTCAAAAGTGAAACGATTATTCTAGTTAAATAATGCTATATGATTAAAAAACACTTAAAATGAGAAATTGAAGGAGCACGGCGTCATGAATATCGTCGAGATGTTCCCCCGCGCCAGCAAAGATACTCAGACACACGTGGTGATTGGGAGCCGTTTGGACAAGGAACTCAATGGGGCGGATACAATCCGTATAATGCTGATGGTAAGTGAGATCAATCATTAAAAAAAAAACAATTTGAAAAAAAAATACGTTTTGATTTCGTTCAATAATTATTCTCAAGCTTCAGATCGCCAGCGTGAGCCACATGCGAGCCACGATCAGTACGCATCTGGTGGAAACGGTGGGTGGGGTGGTTGGAGTCAAGCCGACGACTACTCGCAGAAATGGTGAACATCCATCAATTACTCTCGTTCTCTACCATGACGATAGTATTTATTACTTAATTTTATCCTGTCACTTTGTTTTTCGTTCAATTTATTTGAATTGTGTTTATCTATATAGTGTGGCCCTGTGACTATATGGCGTACCAACAAATTCCATGTAAATATCAAATTCTGACGATCTTCATTTTTGAAAATGAGACCTCGCTCTTCTCTGTTGTTATCTTTTTTTTAAAAAATATTATTTCGAATTTCTTTCAAAAATGTTTCGTTGACGTTTTTTTTTCTTTCCTTTTCTGTTATAACGATTTATATTAAATTTTATCGAAGAAAAAATGTTCGCGTTGACAGTTTCTGGATTGGCTTTTCCTAATCGAATATTATTTGTATTTCGTTCTGAGCTGAAAATTTTCCAAATTTTTTTCTCAGATGGATGACGAAATCGAAATTGATCTTGAATGGTATAATGAATTGGTTAGGAGGTGCAGCATTCAGGTATGATTTGAAAAGAGAAAATGTGGATTTATAGATTGTTTAATTTTGACATAGACGTTAATTTGATCATGAATAATTAATTGGTCTTTGTGATTAAACCGTTTTAGGCGTGTGCTCGAGAAAACATTGAAGTTGCTCGAACGAAAAACCCGGATGACAATGAAAAAGAGCTGAGAGCTCTTGATTCGGCGCTTAAAAAGACGACGTCTTTCATGAAAAAAATTAAAACGCTGAATGCTGCGTCGATATCGGGAATTATTCAGGAAATGTCGAAATTGAACTTGTCAAAATTTGTTGAGGAAATGGCATCGGTAGGTGATGGAATTGAGAATTGATTTCGAATCCAAATACGAACTCATTGATAGGCAATTATTGAAGCGAAATTGAAAATCGCCGATATCGAGAATGTCGTTGTATTATGCCAACAGATTGAGATGAGATATCCGAATTTCAGCGAAATTCTTATAGGTTTGTCGCGACATTTTTTTTTCCTAAATCGGCAATTCGTGGTATTCTAGGAGAATTCAAAAAAGTGTTGCCTTTGAAGAAGGCGGACACTATTACGAACAGTGCAAAGCTTCGCGTTGATGTTCTGTATTGCAAATTAATCGAAATTTCTCAAATATTACTTTCAAAATTTCTAGACTCTTGGCTGAACTCGTTGTGTGCGGATTCTTCATGAAGAAGGACGGACTCCAGATTCTCGGAGGAGTTCTTACTTATATTGTGCAAACTGATAAGACCGAATTTGTGAATGTGGGGCTTCTCAATAGTATTTGTCGGAATGTTGGATGGCAGATTGCTGGAATTTGTCCGTTGCCATCTGGTCAGGAAACGATGAATGTGCAGAAAAGTATGCGGATTTTTTTTTTCTTATCGAAAAATTATGATTCCATGCAGATTAAAAAATACAGTAATTTCTGAAAAAAAAAGTACTTTGAACCAGTTTAGTTTTGAATTTTTTAGGAATCTGTATTGTAGCACTATTAGCAAAGTGTTTTTTTTTTAATTTATACGTTTTAATGAATAAAAATAACCGGTTTTAGAGGACCTTCCGAGCTCCACAGCGTTGACTGAAGAGCAGAAGACGTCGATTCGCAATTTACTAATGGGATATTACGAGGCGTTGTATAATAAGACGGAGAAGGCATGCACAGCTAGAAACAAATCGTTGAAGAAGGTCAAAAAGCAAGAGAGAACAAGAGGTTGGACTTTAATGGAATTTGTACAATTCATTGATTTTAGGTGATGCTGCCGAATCGGAGAGAAATGCGCTCAATCAAGCTCAGACCGAATTCGATCACTGCAGGAAACTCGTATGCTCATTTTTGCATTTATTGAGGTTAATTATTGATTTCTTAGGTTGGTGAATTGAGTTGTGCGCTTGGTGTTGCCTTGAAGGAATTCAACGAGGAAGCAAGCGATGATGAGGAAGATGAAGCTGCTAATGTGGAGGTTTTGTTTTCTGCTTTTTTTTTGTTTGAATTTTAGATTTATATTGAATTTAGATGGGCAGGGCACTCGCTGAAGGCGAAGTTCATTTGTGGCAAGACGATGAGACGAGAGCGTTTTATGAGAATATTCTGGATCTTCGCGAGACTGTTCCGAAATCGCTTTATGAGGAATCGGAGAAGCGAACGATTGAAAGCGGACCGATGCAGAAGAATATAGACGACATTGATATGGACAATTTGAATGAGCAACAGAGTGTTGATTTATCGGCGAGGTTTGACAACATTTATTCGTTTATTTAAAATAAAAGTACCTTTTCAGAGCTCGAAGCTTCAAAGAAGGAGAGCAATCCTTTGAGGAACATCGCGATTTATTCGCAATTAGTGATGAGAAGGAGAAGGTCACGAATAACTGGCAGTCATTTATGCTGGATCTTAATCATTGTG
Organism: Caenorhabditis bovis; assembly: GCA_902829315.1. Taxonomy (NCBI): domain Eukaryota; kingdom Metazoa; phylum Nematoda; class Chromadorea; order Rhabditida; family Rhabditidae; genus Caenorhabditis; species Caenorhabditis bovis. The sequence goes on from CADEPM010000008.1 coordinate 2,242,679, forward strand.
TGAGCAAGTATTCAGCGGACAAGGCTGCAATCTTCTTCGTCTCATCACTGAACACGAAAAGCAATCGGAAGAAGCTTGTGAATTTGATGGTCAATCCGCCGCAATCTCGTCTCGATTTGCTGCCGTTCTATGCTCGTCTTGTTGCCACATTGGAGGCCGTTATGCCTGACGTTACCATCGAAGTTGTCAACAATATTCTCGCCAAGTTCAAGTACGCTGTCTTTTCTTTCCAATTTCGTTGAATTGTTGAAAAATTTCAGAGAATACATGCAGGACAATGGGAATGCTCGAATTCAAGACAAGCTGTCATGCGTCATGATGATCGCTGAATTGGTTTACATCACATCTATATAATATCTAAACGTTCTACTCGACTTCAGATGAAATTTGGGCTTATATCGCGTGCTGAAGGTTTGAGCTGCTTGAGACAATTAGTTTATGACCTACGCGGGCATTGCGTTGACATGACGGCCACCATGTTGGAATCGGGTGGATTCTATCTTTATCGGTATTCAGAAACGTTTATAAATTGTTGCTAACGAGATTCTTACAGTCATACTGACAGTCACGCCAAAATGAAGCGACTTTTGGAGGTTGTCAAAGCGAAAAGAGACCGAATGAAGGATAATCGATATATTGTAAGCGATTTTCGCTCGAGACAATTATTTGATTTGTCTTTTGTCGTTTGAGCGCGTGTTTTAAAATTTGTTTCTTTTTCAGATGCTCATCGACAACGCTTATTTTGCATGCCTACCGCCGGAGGATTCTGCGCAGGAACGTGCCCGAATGCAGAACAACCGAGAAAATACGCCGATGAAGATGTTCATACGTCATATCATTCTCGACATCAACAGTTTGAATGTTGATGATTGTCTGAAAGGATTGCGAAAACTTGATTGGGCGGATCCTGAGATTCGAAGTTTGATTGCGAACCGAACTAAATTGTAATTTCGCCGCTTCAGACTACACTCTGAAATATTTGTCGTCGCCTTGGCTTCTTCCCGTCGAGAACCTTCAACATTTGGCATCGGCTGTCACCGGACTCAGCAATTTGAGTCTATTCAAATGGGTTGGAGTCGCTGTGACTGATGCGATTCTTGAGATGATCCGGTTGTCTCTTGAACTACCTGGTGTGTTCAATCAATGGTCGCAAGCGGCGATAATCTACCTTGGAGAATTGTATAATTTCTCCTTTTGTGATGAAGAGCTGCTGGTTAAGGTAACTGTTCGAGAGTCTTTTATTGCATTTTTAAATTCCATCGTTTCCAAGGTGATGTACCAAATCATCACATTTCCTGAAAACGAGGCGACCGATTGGCGCAATTTGCATCGTGTTCGACTAGTTTGCTCACTTCTCAAAGTTTCCGGTGAATATTTGAAGAAGGAGAGGAAATTGCAAATTAAGTACTTTTTGATCTACTTCTACCGATATTATTATATGAAGAAGGAGCAATGGGATGCGGAGATAGCCAAGGTATGAAAAAGTTTTAATATCATTTGAATCAAACGATTTCAGCTAATGGAAGTTGGTGCGATTGAAGAATGCGGATCGGTGCTAACCAAGTCGATTTTTTTGATCATGGGTTTCTTGATTTTATGAATGTTTTTCAGATTCCCATTTGAAGTTGAAACGGCGTTCATTGAGGTCAGCAAATTGTTCCGCACCCGAAGTCGTCTTCCACAAAATTTGGCAGATGCCACTAAAATGGTTGAGGATATTGAAGCTCGTTATAAGGACATGGTAGTGTCGTGTCGAAATCGTTTTGCAATTATCGTTTTAGGCAAACCTTGATCAGTCCGAATCTGATCGGCAGCCTATTCGACGGGAATCCGACGATCTCGATGCAATTTTGGAAGAGGAAGAAGATGAGGAAGAACCGTAAGAATTCAGTTTCCAAATGAATCAAAATTTTCGATGTTAGAAAAGTTGTGGGGGGAAAGATTCATTTTTTTATCACAGAAAATCACAATAAACAGAAATGTGGTGAAATGAAGTGCCATGCATCGACGGGAGCGTTTTTTTTTTTGCATTGAATACGAAGAAGTGACGAACATCTGAAAATATATACAATTATTTTAGTGAAGCTCAAGATTCGGATGATATGGTGTGTGATTTCGGCGACGATCAGAAACTTCGATATCATATTGAAAAGGAAAGAGAAGCGTCGAAAGAGGAAGACGAGGAATTCCAGCGAGAGCTTGATCGACTTTTGTCGGATTCTTATCGAACACCGGTGAGAATTTTTTGTTGTATTGAAAAATAGTTTTCGAACGACAAAGTTCAGGTCGTTCAAAATATCAATGCGGTGGACATTTCGTTGCCAGCTTCGATCAAAACGCGATTCGAGAGAACTATCAAATTTGGTAGGAATTTTGAGTTATTGTTTCGCTGAAAATTTCAACACGTTTGATTCGAAAAACCATTTGTTGCCCCTCTCGTGCAATTTCTTCAAGCAATAATTGAGAATATCTCAAGGTGTGTCGTGCTAGTACGAAATTTGATATCGACACAAGAATTGTCGATAAATGTGTGAAAACGTGAGAAGGTGTTTGGGTGAGGTGCTTTTCCAAAATGCTGCCATTTGACACCATTCATGTGTGCTCATTCTTTCTCGTTCGTTCGTGACGACGAGCCCAAATTTGAAATCGATCGTTGCGTAAAGTGCAACCAACCAGGCCGGCAAAAGTCATCTGATTGTTGAAATGACATGTTCATGTTCTCGGATTTCCATCAAAATCACCGAGCCCAAAACTGAGGAGAAGAGATATTAGACGTTTTGTGCGTTTGTATGTGTGTGTCTATGACATGAAAGCGACTCAATCGCTATTGTTTTTGTTGTAATAGAATGAGTTGATTGGTCGACCAGCTGGACGGACGAAACATGAGATTTTGATGAGCGGTGTGCTTTTGTTTTTTTTTTTTTGAAGAAACTCCGTATATGACTAAGACTCGAAACTGCCTAGAATGGTCCCTTGTATCGAATTTTGCTGTGACGTTGCCGAAAACGCATCGAAATCATTGCATATTCAAATTTGCGCCCTTTTTCGTACTATTTTGCATACGTCGATAGACATGTTTAAAAATTATGCCGTCAATGTTGCCGCTGCACAAAAAAAAGGCCGTAGCCGCAGCGAAAACGACAACTCGAAATAAATTCAATAAGCGGTCCCGGTTTCCTTCGTCTTTTGCGGACCCCCCACCCCTTCACTCTCGCATTGTTGTGGTTTGTGTATGCATTGCCGAGGCGGCACACTCATGCGAAACTATTTTTCTTTCGATTCTGAATGAATGAACTGACAATTGCTTAAAATGCTGCCGATTTCACCTTTGAAGTGCTCCTAACTCTCGCTCACTCAAAAAACACATCGTCATTCAGAAAGTGCACCCTAATTATAGTGGGGGGGGGCTCATTGAGTTGAGAGAAACGGGAGAAGAATGAATTGGGTCCGTCTGAATGCACTACTTAACGCAAAAATGTGCGAAAGAAAAAATCGGGGAAAACGGAGAACGGAGAAAATTCAATTTTGAAAATTGGCGAACGTGTTCATTGTGTTAAAAGCACGCCAATCATTTTTTTTGTGTTGGGTGCAACTTTTTTTTGAATACGAAGAAATTGGAGATTTGCAAATGTAGAGGGCATTAAAGATCCGGGTTCTTTGGTCCATTTAAGTAACTGATGTTACAGTAATCAATTTTTTGGAGGAGATCATTTCGACGACATTTTTTGAGGAATCTGATCATCTAACTTGGATTCCCTTTTTCTCTTTACTTAAGTGGTATTGAGCTTATCACAATTTTCGCCATAATACACATTTCGATGCGTTTTTGGTTTACTGTTGATTAATTATTCAATTTTTTAAAAATAAAACTGAATTGACGTCAACAATGCATTCTCAAATTGGCCTATATTGCAGCTGACGAAGAAGGCGATTCGAATCCGACGACATCGGTGATCTCATTGGCGCACTCGAAAGAAACTCGAGATGGCGATGATGAGCCGCCAAGAGTTCAAAAAGTTGTGTTGATGACGAGAGGCAAAAAGAATAAAGTTTCTGATCGGTTCGATTTTCAACAATCACGATATTTCTTGTTTAGCCGCAACTCAAGACGATCGCGATGGAGGATCCGGAGCTGCGTAAGCGGTGGGAGCTTGAGCGGAAGCGCGAAGCGATGGAACGCGAGAACAACAAGATGATCACGTTGGGACATCAGCGGAGAATTGAGAATGAGGAGCAGAAGGCGCTTGAAGCTCAAATGAATCGAATGAAAATCAAGAAGTATCATCATTGAGAATGGTATTTATACGGTTCTTCAAGTGATGCTATAAACTTAAAAAGGTTGATGTTGGAGATGGTTTGAAAAATTATAATTTAGTTAATTAGGTAATTAATATGTCGACAAGAATAATTGTAGAATATTATGACGATTCGAATAGTCAATAGATATTTCTATTTAACAGGGGGCAAAAATGAAATAGATTGGATGAATAGATTCCTAGAGGGTTTTTGAACAGACGCCTTTTTTTTTTTCAATTTTCAGCAATTTTGTTTATTTACTCGCGAGCCCAATCATTTTGCAATTTCAAAAACTAACTTGAATCTGTCAGTCGGCTGATTGTCGTAGCACTCGTTTGCTGCCGAATTGCCGCCGAGAAATAAGTTGAGATCCTGCAAGACGAAAAAAAAGACAATATAAGGAAGGAACGTCGCCTCATTAAAATGCGCATAGTCATTTTGCTCATTCCTAAAGACTTGTGCTCTCCGTTTTTATTTCGATGGTGGCCCCGTTATTTTAATTTTGTCTCGGATGGAAATGCAATAAATTGGCGGAATCATGGGCTCGAGCCGACACGCTGAGCCTCGAGGCGATTTTGATTCATTTCGAGTTCACAAATATGCGTTTTTTTTTTTTCCCCACGACGACTCTTTCTTTTTTCATACTCGTTTTCGTTGAGACGAGAGAAATCGCAGTCCGAGTTCGGCGCGGGTTTTTTTGCACAGAAATTCATAGTGTTTTCACGACGAGACCCCCATATGGAATTGTGGAGTTTGGGATGATGGGAATGGGCTCGATTTTGATTTTTTGCGTCATCGGCCAACTTGAATTGTTTTTGTATAGAACTCGAAATGAAATGCGTGCCTTGTTTTGTTTTTTTCTTTTGTGGGAAATTTGTTGGAGATAGAAGAATACTTGTTTCTGTCAACAGGTTAGAGAATAGAGACCTAGTTGATTGGATTTTGGAGTTGGTCCGATTTGAGCGAGACGAAATGTTTGGGCAATTAGGAAAACGCCGTCGGCGGCCGATTCGATGCTGATTTGATATAACGCTTTTGTTGTTTTTTTTTTGGGATGTTCCCCCAACGATGAAGCTCGAAATGAGTAGGAGAGATATCACTCGAGACATGTTGTGTCAGACCGAAATGACACATTGACGAGAAACAATTTTTGAAAATGTTTTATATATTCCCGAATTGCATGTGTTGCATTTCGTTTGTTCGATTTTTTTCGGTCTTGATAGACTTACTTGGTTGATGAGGCACCGGAACGTGTTGATTGACTCGATTAAGCGATCGGCGGGTAACGCGGATTAGAGGATCAGAGAAAGTTGAGGATGAGAAGAAGCATTGTGGCGATGAGATTGGCAGTTTTGGCGCGAGAATTGTTGCATAGATCACGCGCGCAAACGCACACGCGTTGCATTGAGCGGCGCTCTTGAACGTAGCCTGAAAACATAATTAAATGATTTCATATAATTGGAGATTGATCGGAAAAAGAATGGAGAGGAAGAAAGAGGACAAAAAATTTAATTTCGCTTCCCAAATAATTTCTGGCAATTGTGGCTACCAGCACGATGATGATTAAATTGAATGCGACGCGCGCAATTTGGTTTTGAGCTTTGCTCATTTTTTTCCCCGGCTTTTTAATTTTTGATACTGTTTGAGGTCTCGAGGCGACATCCCTCATCAAAAATTTGATGTAAGCACCCGGTGCGGGTTTGAGGTGCTCATTTCCCGACCGCAATTTTTATGATCTCGATTTTCGCTTCCGTTGCTCATATCTCTCTCTCTCTCTCTCTCTCTCACTCTCTCTCTCTGCTTTTTTTTGTTTTTATTCGATTCATTTGCACACGAATTACCTAATTGTACATTTCTCGACATTGTTCGAACATTTTGGCATGACATGTGTTGGAAGTTGATTCGTCGATCGCATCCGGCGCCCATCCAATAGTCGCCGCCACCTGCAGATAATCATTTTTGCCTGCTGCTGAGTTGTGTGCATTTTTCATCACTTGTTTTTTTTTTGTTGTCTCTATTTTTCGACTCGACACGACGCTGGTTTTTTTTTGTGTCAGAACTCAGGTGTGTGTTGTGGGTTTTTTTTCGGTCGAAAAAAAAACCTCCGCCAACAACAATCCGAAATTTTGGGGTCGAGTTTTTTTTCGTGCATGTGTTGGGGTGAAATTGCGACCTAGTCTACTATTTCTGCTACTACTACTACTATGCGACTCACATCATCGTAATGGATTTGGTTAGGGAGGAGGAGGAGAAGGAGGAGGGCGAGGAATCCTATGCAACGAGGAGGAGGTCTTGAGTTAACCATATTTAAGCGGCATCGCTAACGGGTTCAAATAAATGTTTTTTGCGGCTTCATCTTGTCAAAGTGACCAAAATAGCGACGGGCTCGAAATATGTCCGCAGATGGAATTCGGGGTAAATGAGACGTTTGGCTTTTAGAAGAAATTCACTCCTGCTCATTTTTTTCCCAAGAATGTCCCTATTCCCCCCCCCCCCATTTTATTGGTTCATTCACATGCAACCTGGTGTTTATCTTCATGCATAAAATGTCAAGTGGGCGCCACCGAAAAATCAAATCTATCATTTCGCTTATTTTTTGGCGGGACCTCCACAAGTAGTCTGGGACGTGACAATTTATAAGTGCACACGGAAATAGAATGGGGGCAAAAGCGAGAGAATTCGATTTTGAAACGATTTTTCAAATAAATCGCTTCTTCTATATATTTCCAGCCGAGTCGAAGAAAAATGAGAGGCGAAAGCCTTCATTCAAAAGTAAATAGAGAATGTTCTCTGAGCTCCTCATTAAAGAAATGATTGATATTGAAGTATTAGGCGCATGCAAAAAAAATGAGAACTTCGATTATTTTTTTAAAGTTTTCAATTTTAGGAATTCGTCGCGGTCTTTTTTTTTCGATCAACCCCAATTTGGCCACCAATAATTTTATTTTGCTCATTCCTCCATCCAATTATTCATTTTTCTTTTCTGGCACACGAGCGCTATAAAAATGCAAATATTGTTATTTCTAATTCAATTGTTGTTTTCGTGTTGATACTGGTTCCCTCCCGTCTCTCGACTAACTCCCCAACCCAATTTGTGTTTGATTCGTGTCTGGTATTCCTTATTAGATATTTCGTATTATTCTTATTATTATTATAGTTAAAATAAAATAAAATTTCGGAATTGAATGACGAACCGATATGCATTGTGATTGTGACGCAGACGTCCTGATCGCGATCGCACTTGATCGGCTCCATCAGACATTGCGGATGCGATAGCCGCGTCGAGACGCGGAAATTGTCGAGCTGCGTCGTCGATGAGGTGTACATGCATGTCAGACAGGTGAGCGACGCGCAATTCTGTAGACCACAATCATTTCCATTTTGGATCGCGCTCAATGTTTTCGGCGGCTCACCTTGACGCAGACAATCAGAAAACTGACAATAATCGTGAGACATGCTGTTCGGCCGAGCCACATAAGCCGGCCGCCCACGTGGCTGCGTTACGGTCGATGGTGGTAGATCAAAAATGGTGCGTCGCCGAGAACGGCGAGCATATAGAATAGCCGGGTGCGTGGTATGGACGCGGCGCGGCCGAGCAATGACTGACCGCCGCTGCCTGCCGCTGCTGCTGCTCCAGTCGTGCTCCGCAATTGAATGGGCGGAGCTCCTGGCACCAAGTGGGCGGAGCAATCGAGTGTTAGCTCAGCTTGACGGCGGCGAACCGAAAAGTGCGACTCAAGCGCCGGAGGTGTGATGATGAGGCCGCCGCCGCGATGAAATATTGCCACTAGCGAATGTTCGACATTTCGAACGTCGGAATGATAATTAAGCGAGTTGAAAAATGGCTTCGAATTACGTCGGCGAAAAAGATGAAATAAAAACCGCTTTTGCACATTTTTTTGCATCTTCGGTTTATTTTTGCTGAATGAGCAATTTAAAACACTTACATTTAATAGTCGGAAGATTCGCTCGATTTCAGATTTTTGAAATTGCGTTTTCATCAAATCGATAGATCTTTTTCAATAGTTTGACACATTTTTTCGGGTTTTGAAATATTCTAATAAGACATAGGGTTTTAAATATGTAGAAGCGTTTTAAAATTATTGTTGCTCATTTCGCCTGAATGACCGCTCATCTTGTCGCATTCGTCGATTAATTATTTCTTCAGTGGCACAATATTTAAGTCGATTCTGGCTGTAACCTTCTGTTTTTAAAAATCATTTAGAAAAATTGATAGATTTCAGGAAAAGTTCACCAATCCGCCATGTGGCGCCAATACCAAATGAGCAGAAAAACAACGGCCTAAATTTCCCTGTTTGGAATACTGAGAAGACCAACGCATTCAGAAGACGTCATTCTCGTCGGCACAAAAATTCATGGGCATCATACATAAATTCCAAATTTAAATCTGTTTTCGTTCATTGAGATACGCTATATTCTAAACATACCACTAATTAATGGTCTCAACTAAAAGGACTTCTTTAAAGGAGCATCGATTAACTCCAAACAAGCATTGCCTGAAGGGGTAGATTAAGGTTATATTTTTAATTTTGTAAACTCTATGATTTTTGTCGAATTTTTTGAGTTCAAACTATGCAGAAAGGAAGTTATACACATTGATTCACCGTCTTTTTTTAATATTTTCAAAATGTAGCATTGAGAATTTCAGAAGAATTGGTGGAATATGGTCAATAAATAAAAACACTTTCATTTTTCATACATTTTTTAGTACAGCACAACCAAAATTCACAGAATCGATTAGAAAATGACTAGACAAGCAATTATGCGGTTGATTGTTGAATTGAGGCCAATTTCGCTTCTAAACATACAAAATTTGGATTTGATTTTCTTTTAATATTTAAATTGTTACCAAGAGATGCAACATAATTCTCCAATATATTCGTCGCTTCTTCCATCCGCTTCGAGCTTTGATCCATTGCGTCGATTTGTGTGAGATACGGCTGAAGTGACTCGTCTAAAACATATTTGATTTATGAAAATGGGTTTGGCGAAACAAAAACAAAAATTCCTACATTTCTTGTTGAGATTCTCCATCTTATCGGCAAGCTTCTCAGCGACCACTTTCATATCAACATACCTGCAAAATTGGTTTCAAAATTTCTTTTTAATTGGCGTTTTAATAAATACCGTTGAGCAGTAACATTATTCATATTCTCGAGCAACTTGTATTCTTCAATTGTGCCTGAAAAAAAGAATATTTGATGAAATTAAACCCAAACTGAAAAATTATCGAACGATTTTTGTATGCAATTCTGCCGCGAAAAAATATTTACTAAAATTGATTTTTTTTCTCATATCGTAAAGGCTCCATTTTAAACATTTTTGCGAATTATTCAAAATTGAAAATATTAATCCAAATCATGATTTTTTAAATTCGTTTTTTTACTGTTAAAAGGATCCATAAAATGAAATTACCTTCAATTTGCGATTGGAAGAACTGTCCGACCTTGTCGTTCATCGTTTCAGAGAGTTGTCGAATGTGTGGAACCGGCGCTGGTGTCGACGGCACCGGCGGCGATGACGTCGACGCTCTCTCATTGATTTCAGCCATATGCAACTGAAAACACTCGAATCAATAAATGGAAATGAATCAGCCAACGAATGGAATGCGCTCACGCGATGCACTAATCTCATCAGCAAATATTGCATTGTTCGTTAACACTTGAAAATCAACCACAGTAGTACAATAAATGAAACATTTATTGAATTGAAATCTCCCGTAACAGTTTCAAAATTATTCTACACCAAAAAATCTTTCATTATTATTAACATTGTGTAGAGGATCCCCCTCATTCACTCTCTGATTCCATTTTTGTAGGTCGCAGCGCGTTCCGGTCGCCGGCCAATCGGTGAGCGTCTTCTTTCATAAGTTCTCTGAAAATTCGGATATTGAATTTCAGAAATTATTGGGAAATTTCTTACTCGTTTCATGAAATCGTCGACTCTTTTTCTACTAAAATCAATATTCTCCCTTATCCTATCGCGCTTGAAAAAATCTGGAACAACGGGAGGCGGTTAAAGATGAGTTGAAGTTGCGATGATCACCTCCGGCATCTCGCGATCGGACATCTCTCCGCTCATCGTCCACTCGCAAAATCCTTTTCGGTGGCGTCCGGGCTCTCGGTGCGTCACGTCGTCTCTCCGCGTCGCGGTTCCTCTCGCGATCCCTATGTTCGGGGCGCTCGTCGTCACGATGGTCGCGTCGGTGATGATGGTGGGCTAAAAGTTCGGGATTAAGGGCAAGGGCCATTAGGGGCATTATATGTTGGTGTGGCGGTGGTGGTGGCAATGGGAATGGGCGCGACTGCCGGAACACGAAACCGTTCGGACTCGCTCTTGACGCAGCTGAACACGAGCAGCACGGACCGATCAAGCCATAATCCGAAGCAGTTGAAGACGCCGACGAGTACGTGGACGATGATCCTGAGAACTTACAACGATCCCGCGGCGATTCCGGCGCCCTTATTCGCATCGTGAGCAGCGATGGGATGTCCTTGGATCCTGGCGATGGTCGTCCCGATCTCTCATTTTCCCGACGATGATGACGATCCTTGTCACGACGCGACGGCGAACTCCGCTCCTTGCGCGACGATGGCGAACGACTGCTTCTCTCGTGGCGGGTTTTTGTCGAAACTAATTCAAAAAATCTTCTGGGGGGTTGTCATTCAACGCGCTATACCATTTCCATTTTTTGAATCAGTTCTCTTCTCCTTCTTCTCGTCCTTCTTTTCTTTTCCATCTTTCTCTTCCTTCTTTTCTTTTCCATCTTTCTCTTCCTTCTTTTCATTTCTCTCGTTCTCCTCCTTCTTTATTTCTTTTTTCTCTTCCTCTTCGGCATGACTTTCTTCGTGCTCAACCGGCGAGCATTTTGCAGCCTGTTCGACCTTCTCCAAATCGCATTCATCATCGAGATCAATCAAATCATCTTCGCTATAATCGAGTTCTTCAACATCTTCCGAGTTCATACTGAAATTTAATAGTTAAGAAAATAACCGCAAATTGAAGAATAACTCACGATGTGGAATCTGCAGCAGAATGGTTATCATTTTTAGCCGGCGCATCAACTTCGTCATCCCCTTCACCTGCAACTTCAACGGTCAAATTTACATTAAACGAAATGAGAACGAGAGTAAAGATCGATAAATGAAAAACTGTAATCTAACAATAACATTTAACCTTGAAAAATTTTTGTATCTTTATGGTTTTATTATTAAAAAAAAAACATTCGAAATTGTCTAATGACCCATATACTAGTGCAATTGTTAAAAAAAACGGATACTGAAGGTTGCAGGAAAAAAATTAATTTCACTTCATGATGTAACTTTTTGCATCAGTAGAATATAAATATTTTCTTAATCTTATCAAACGATTTTCGGTATCGAATTTTCAAAATTTGATTTTTTCAGATATTTTTGGGGGAAAAAAACTTACAGCATTCAACTTCTTCAATAGTGAGCTCAACTTCCGCGATTTTGGCGATTTTCTTCTCAGGCTCTTCATCATCCTTCTTGTCCACTCCACTCTTACGTTTTCGGTCTTCTTCCTTCTTACGCTCACCATTATTTCGGCGATCCTGTGACTTCTTGTCATCCGTTTTCCGATCATCATGTATTCTATGCTCCGACTTTCGCTCCTCAGCCTTTCGATCGTCAGACCGCTTATGATCTTCCTTATGATGTTCAGATCGTTTATGATCCACTTTCCGGTCATCTGTTCTTTTATTATCGCCTTTTCGATCCTCCGATTTCTTCAACTCCACTTTCCGATCGTCTGATCTTTTCTGCTCTCCTTTTCGGTCATCCGATCTCTTATGATCCACTTTTCGGTCGTCAGACTTCGCGGCCACCATTCGATCATCGAACCTCTTGCGTTCAGCCTTGCGATCTTCATGTTTCTTCGACTCGGATTTTCTGTGCTCCTTGCCGGGATTTCGTTCGTCCAGCTTGCGATGTTCGACTTTCCGCTCCTCCATTTTTCGCTCGTGACGTCTTCGCTCCACCGATCGACTGTGTTCTCGACGTATGAGGGGCAGGCGTGCAGTTTGTCGAAGCTGAAACCAACAACGCTTATCGTAATATCATACATATTAAGGAGATTATCAACATTTAAAAACCCAATCAATCACTATCGAACGAAACTTTTGCTCTCTTATCAGCACAGTGATTTAAGGGCACTCACGATTGTGTGAGCGAAACCAAATATAGGAAGAATTTAAAGTACGAAAATCATGAGTAAATCGCTCGCTCAAATTTCTATACAAGTTTTCTCGAGAGGATTCGATTAAACCGCCTATTAATTTAAAAGTTCGTGTGTTTTCATCAGAAATAACACTATCTAATAGTTGATTTCTGAACGTCATCATTGTGCAATTAAAATTTCAAATCTGAAAAACCGCATTCCGTACGTTTATTGTAGTGTTACCCTCTTCTAAGTGATGAATCGCATTACAATCAATGCATAAAAGCATTGTTACTGTAGAAATGCCTGGTGAATAATACTTCCGGCCTATCACACAATCATATCATTTTACTATAGTCACGGATATAAGAGTGTCGTAAAAAACGTGGTCGTACACAGACGAATTTGAGATATTTTAATTGCATTGGAGGTTTAAAAAAATTCGTTCCTTCACGACAATACGATAAGTTTGAATACGAAACTTACACAATCGCCTCTCGGTCGAGCTTCTTGTATACGGGCAGCAGCAAGAGGCTTCTCCGGCGACTTCTTGGATTCGGAATGGCGTTCCTCGCTCTTGTGCGTCTTTTCAACAGATCTTCTCGACGAATCTCGCCTGTGTTCGTCGGCAAATCGCTTCGAATCTCTGCCATTCCGCTCTGATTCTTTCGAATGCCGCCTGTCGTGATCTCGATGCGGACTTTTACTTTTTGGTAGATCATAGTGAATCTCCTAAACATGACTTTTCATTCATGTGATTCCAATTCCCACTCGCTACCCGATGCTTTTGCCTATTCTCTTTCTCGCTTCTCTCCTTGTCCTCTTTGAGCTTCTTCGTCGATTTCGCGTCCGCCTTCTTGTCGCGCACATCGACATCGTCCGATTCATCGACGCACTCGATGTGATTCTCATCATCCTCGTGTCGCGCCTGTAGGTTCCGACCCGTATTTAATGGACACTTTCAATTTCAACGCAAGCAAAACAATCCAATATTTTGAAGGAACATGGACGAACCGCCAATTTTTTCAATTCTGCCGTCACCGCCGCCGTAGTCGCCGTCGTCGAACTGTCGTCGTCCGCCTGCGAAACCTCATCCTCGGTGAAGTCAACCTCGTGAAGCTCGTGCTCAACACCTTCATCATCCAAGTTAATTGATGGCTGAAATATCAATAATTAGTATGTATTAGAAGAGGACTTTGCTGAAATTTTGAGATTCGAGAATTTTCAAAAATTTTTCAGCAAACAACTCACTCCAACCGCTGTCATTTTCTTTCCGAGTAAACTATTCCTGTATTGCAACCAAATAGGAAACGCCTACGAACAATCCTGCAAAACCAAAATAGATTGCCTTTTATGGATGAAACGAAGGGGAGGGGAAGAGAGGAGAGCACTTGAGTAAAAAAAAACAAGTTGACATTACGGTATCGTTACGATATGTGACGAATGGAAAAAAAACAACAAACAAACAGCGAGACGCTCTGAATATTTATTATATATATTCATAACGACAGGAAATACGAAGTTTGGTATGATTTAATGTAGAAATGTATAAAGAGAGATGGAATAATGTAATTGAAGAAATACAGAAACGAGATCTGTTACAGAAACAATAAATAATGGGGTCCGATCAACTTATTGCGGGATCCAGATTGGCGCCAATGGGGCAGCCTTCACATTCTCCAAATCGATGCGCTTGTCGATTTCCTCATCGACCTCTCCGACGACAGCTCTGAAATCGCACAAAACTCTGTTTTGGTATCGTCGCACATTTCAAAATATTAATGGCGTCGTTGTGCTGCCGAATTTCACACATTTTTCCCGTCAATGCGTCGTTTCCAAAACGATTTCCGTCAGTTATGGTGTAACGCGAACAATGCGAAAAAAATTGAAAACAAGAAATATGACAATTGTGGCCAGCGAGCGGGCCGCGCGGAAATGAATGAGCTTGAATAGTTTTTACGGCGTGGTGTGGAACGCGAATTTCAACTGGTCTGTGCTCCCAAGTGATGTGAATCAACGGTACAACAAGCCGACTAGGATACAAACAAATAATGCGATTGACGAGCACCAATAATTAAGTGCCCGCTTCTCGAATTTTGTGTTCTAATGACTAATAAAATAAGCAAAAATCGAAATGTCTTGACAAAAGTTGAAAACATTGCCTCGTTTCCAAGGAGTTGTTCAGTTGACGAGAAGATGCTGGTTCATAAAATACAGCGACATAGAAAAACTAGAGATTTGTGAATAATAGGTAAAAATCACCAAATTAAATTTATCACTTCACTCCTTTAAATAGAAATTGATTGAAACCCGAACTAGTTCTCAACATTTCGAAATTTTAATTACTGCTAGGAGAGTTATTTTCAATGTCTTGTGTCTAGAAAACAAGGAAACGTTTAAAATGTTTGAAGCGACCATGAACGCCACAAGGACGTTCATAAATGTCAAGGAAATGATCGATATGGCTAATTGGGTGATTAGCCAAACGATGAACATCTATCGGAAAGGAAATCGTCGCAAAAAGTCGAATGACCAACAAGCTAGCCAGCGGCGTTGACCAGCGCTCGCGCCACTCACTTACGACAGTTGGACCGATCGATCCAAGAACAAATCGCTGTTATAAACGAGTCGAGTCGAGTGCGTAAAACGCGAGAGAGGGAGAGATAGCAGGAGTGCGGTGGAGCGCTCATTCAACCAAACTACTAATGATGCTCAGCTAGCGTCTATACAATGCATGTGGGCACTAATTGAAATAAAAGGAATGATGATAAATTAATGAAAAAGAACAAACGAAATAAAAAATTTTGTTCCAAAGCTTGATCTAAATTTTTACTGCTAAAATTAATGTACAATATAAACAATTATCTAAAGAAACGTTAACCAACCAACAATTTATAAACGAGAGAAACGCTTTAAGAAAATCTGCTACGGGAGAATAACTCTAGGGAGAAGTATGAAATTCAATTTAAATTCTGTTGTCCATTTATTTACTATTTTTTTAATTTAATTAATTGATGACGTTTTGAAAAGAAAAAATGTGATTTTTTAGAAAAAAAATCCTATAAATTTATTTTTCTTTGGAATTAATGATAGACAATTCGAATAAATTAGAGAAACTTTTGCAGATCTTCTATGCCCAAAGCTAAGACGTATGAATCTTTATTTGCACTCAAAGTTTCCTCAAACATTCAAAACATTCGACAATTTTCCAGGTTTTCGCACTATGTTTGACTTGCCCGGTTTTTCGCCCATTGTAGTTTTTATGGTAGCGTCGTTGGCGCCCAAAATTGTCACAATAGCAATATATTTGCTTCGAGAGCACCATTAAATCGTCTTAACAGCCGATTATATTCCGGTGTCATGAAAAAAAAGAAAAATTGAGCATTTATCGATTTTTAATGACCGCATTATTCAAATATTCAAATGGTAAATGGCCAATCAAATTGTCGGCGCATTTTGCGGGATTTTTGCGATTCGAAACAACAAATTAAAAAACTTACACATTCTCTCCACGAATTATATACAATCCCAATGGGACAGTGTCGACTCCTCGAGTTTCCGAGTAAATTCTTTCGTGAGCATCTTCTAGCACCAAATTAACAAGCTGATCAAAGCCCTAAATTGAAAATTTTTAAGAGTTGCGATTTATTTTTTTTTAAATGAAAACCAAAACTATTGTTTTACTATTGTAGCGGTCGGACGAATTTTAGAAATTTGAATTGCGCGGGCTGCCATTTAATTGATCCCGCAAAACAAAATCGGCTCATACTCTGCTAATAACCAAAGTACTTAAAATTCATAAAAAATTGTTCTTTTTTTTTAATGATAGATAGAAAACGTAAAAATCGCCCCTAAGTTTTTTCTTTATGAGACCCAAGGCGGCAATTCAAACAATAACGCAATAGCACTCCAAATTCGTCTATCGCAGACTATGTTGATTAATTAAATTTTTCAATATTTTAAAAGAAACCAAAATTAAAAATGTTCTAGTATTTTGAAACTTAAACGAAAATTGAAATAATTTCAACAAATATTTACGCGTATAATGGCGAGCAAGAGCATATTTTCGAAAATTTGGAACATTTCGTGGAAATTAGATTTCACGTGAAGATTTAAGAATAGCCATAAGTGAGTTGTCCACTTCATGATTACCTTGAGCAAGCCGATAATGCATCTTCCATCACCTGTCAAAACTGTGGTTATTCGATTCATATAAGCGTCGAGTGTTGAAGTCATTCTCCCTATAACCGCGTTTCTTATGTTTCTCGTTCGATTTAAAAATCGTTTATTCATCAAATATTTGGAATACTTACCATATAAAGACAAATCGGAAACAAAAACAAAATCTATTTGACATGCTTTTTTGTCCTCTAATGTTTATTATCAACATTTCAACATGTTTGGACATAATCAATCTGTTTTACACGAAGCCGCCATCTACAGCAGGAGTTATACTTGTTTGTAAATCTTTTAGATTCACATGAAAACACAATGATTACGTTTCAAACACTGGCAGTCAGTTTGGCAAACGACATTGTTTTGAATTTGAACTGCACACCTGATAATTCATCAGACATACGATAACAACTGTCCCTCAAATCAATAAGATTTAGCTTGTTTCTAAAATGAAACAAAAATCCAATGATTTGAAGGAACCGATGTGCTATGGAGATCCCATACGCACCGTAACAACAACAACTAAGCGAAAGCAAATATGAGCAAGAAGTTCGGGAAGGGCAGGAATATCGTGAAACATGAATATTGGAAGGTACCACTTCGAACAACAAAACTCAAGAAGAAACATACAACGCGCGTTGAATGCCGTACAAATTATAGAAAAGTACAAGCAAAGAAACTAACATCAGCTCGAACAAAATCTAACGTTTGATTGAAAAAAATATATAAATTCTATTTAAGGCATTCTTTGTTTGAGGCGGGTCTTGCTGATTACGGCAAAAATAGTCTTGGGGGAACGGGTAGAAGAACCAAAACAAGATAAAGGATGAGTTGCCAAGTTGCCAAAGTTAGAATTAGTTCATAACTGCTTATTGAGGACAATTTTAATTTTTTGAAAGATTAGGAAGAAAATTGGAGGAAAATCCGAGATGTCGCGATTCGGATTAAGAGCACTTAGAATTGTTGAGGTTGGGCAGTTTGTGGGAATCTCTGTCCGTTGGTGTTTCCGTTTTGTCTTCCAGCATGAGCTTGTTGAAAATCGTAACCTTGCGCATTACCTTCAAAACAAAACAAATTTAAATAATTACAATCTAAGTCTTACGTTGCTGGTATCCAGTGTTATAATTTCCATTTGGAGTTGTTCCGTTCTGATGATGAGCTTGCTGTTGTGGTTGTTGTCCGTAGTAGCTGTTTGCAGCACCATACCAATCTCCCCAGGCAGCGCCACCATAGGGCATTCCAGAAATCTGACCCCATCCAGCGTACCATCCTGGGTTCTGATTTGCTCGAGCTCCGTACAGTCGGTTTCCGTTCATGCGGCCATTCATGCCCATGAAACGTTTTCCTTGTGGAACAGCTTTCTTCACGTCGCATTCGCGACCTCCGAAAGACTGTTTCTGTTGCGCCGAAGCCTTGTCAGCGGACTCCTCTTCCTCGAACACGATGAAAGCGAAGTTTCTGCGAGCCTTCGTCTGTTTGTCGAATGGCCATTCGATATCATCAACCTTTCCGAATTGTTCGAAGTGAGTTCTTAACTCATTCTCGTTGAAATCCGATGGAAGGCCGCCAACGAAAACTTTCTTGTTCTCGCGAGATTTCGCTGGTTTTACCTCGACCTGTAAACCTTTATATTCAATAAAAAAGAGCTCCAGAAAAGATAATTATTTCAGTTTGTATTAAAAATGTTATGCACATCAAGGATTTCTATTAAAAGTTAATTTCAATAAATTAATTCTAGATAATTACTCCGAAGGAACTTTATCAATGCGTTAGCCCAACGATAAAAATCCATATTTTTTTAAACAAAATATTTTGAAGTGTTGCCTAGGCACTGTACATAGTCATCTTTTTAATTCAAAAACTTACAGACTTGCTCTTGATAGTCTGTTCCCGAGCAGCAAGAGCCATCTTGCAGCTTTCTCCATTCGCAAATTCGACAAATGCAAATCCACGCGAACGGCCGTTGGATCGATCGTATTTAACCTGAGCTTGGGCAACATCTCCAAATTGGGAGAAGTGGCTGCTCAAATCTTCATTCGTGACATCTGGTGCGATTCCTCCAACAAAGATCTTCCTATATGACATAAATTCGGAGATTTAATACTAAATTAATAAAAAAAAAAACGAACTTGTCTTCATTTCCCTTAGTTGAGTGTCCATTTTCTTTAATAGTCTCAGAGGCGTTACCGTTAATCTTGTTATCTTGAGCTCCCATTACTACAATACTGAAAAAAACGGGTTATTCAATTCAAAATATAGTTAACCTACCTTTACTGAACCAAAAAAGAACAGAAGTTAAATAAAAAGCAGATTAAAAAAGCCTGAGAAATAAAAAAGTAGCCGTTTAAGACTATCTAGAAAGTACCCTGCAAGAAAGAGTAATTATTATGCAATTTTAAAATAATGAGCAAGAATTTCCAATGGGCCTAAAATCGCGTTTTAAAAATTTTGCAGAAGACATTGTGTAATGATTACACATCGATGAGATTCTACGCGTTTTTCTGATAAAATTGTCTCAACTCGGGGCAAAAATCAATAAAAGTCATCGAGAAAAAGATGAAAAACCGCCGCGCTACGGTAAAAAATTAAAAAGTTTAAACGACGTTGACTACGGTATTGCGCGGCGTCGCTATAGTTTTCGCGGCGAGACATGACTGCTGTCGCGTTTGTGTACTCCGTGCGGAGTATCTCTCTCATGCTATTTCTCTTCTTTTTCGACGAAACTGCCGGAACCGATGGATGAAACGTTGGCAATGCGGTTGAAAAGCGTTCGCAGATTACACAGCATTCAATCAATAATTCCTAGACATCGCAGAAAAAAATTAGTTTCGAATCTGGCCAAAAGTTAATTTTTTCGATACCCTGCTTCTTAAATAATTCATTTATCATTACTAAAAATAACATTTTTAGGATAATCCCAAGAATGATAATGATATGGATCAGGATCAGTAAACATTTTAGGATCATAAACAACATCAGTCAAAAATAATCCATTAGGAGGGGCAATAGGAATTTTCCTATCGAAAAAATTAGAGCTTATTGGATTTTTCAAGAGCCACTTTATCATTTCGGTGGGCATTCTATCGTAGGAATGATTCACTAGACATGACATCATTCGACGTATCTAAAATACTGAATAATGTTGAATTTTTGACAGATTCGAGTACCTGCTCCCTAACAAACGATCTTGAAATAATAGTGATATTATAATATTCATAAATATCATTCGGCAGTGAATAAGCTTCTCCTAAATAATGGACACATGAAAGTAGATAATGGGATTTATTTTTATTACCTGGATACAACCCTACATGATAAATGTACTTCAACGCGTTTGGAGGATTCACATCGCTGCGTTTATCACGTAATGTGTGCTTGAAAAATGAGCCCATGACTTGCTCACCTGAAATTCAAGCGAATATAACATTCATTCAAAATCTATTATAAAAAAACCTTCGAACAATTTCCCAGCCGCTAAACATTTCGATGGATCAAATCCCGGTGGCAATCTCCAAGCATAATTACGTTCGGAAAAGCATGGGAGACTAGGATCTTCACGAATTGCATGCCATACATCCCAATCTCGTGCTACAGCCAATCGATAAGTATATCTCCTAAGATTTGATAAACGATTAATTTTAACTCAAATTAATTATCACCTATATGAAACATTTCTACGAATGCAAAAACCTGCAGACACACTATGAACGTCATGAATTTTCAAGGAGCCTATAAATATACGTATTAGCACAAATAAACATTAACGAGAAATTGTTGAATTTTGCTTACCCGGTGATATTCGTTCTATTTCGCTATTCCAAGAGTTTAAGTACTCCTGTTTAGTTGTGATGTTCTCATCAAGATTCGCATAGGCAAGAGGCACCTAAAACAATAAAATTTCGAAATGCTTCATATAAACAATGTATACTTGACAAATGATAGCATTCCGAATGGCATGAACTAAAGCGTCGGTTCGACTACTTGGTGAAAATTTCAACGACGACCGTGCATTTTCGATCCAGTCCGTTCTAGATCCAAATAGAGAATTGCCTACAACCTACTACGATATAGATGGATCACAGAATTTGGTTGTCTGCAATACCTGATGCAATAGATCCATTACACCGAATCCTGTACCACCTCGAGCCATTTCGGGGAACTTCGACCCATCATAGCCAATCCAGAACAAATAGCGACGGATTGGAGAAGCATGAGCCATAAAAATTTGGAGAGTCTAAAACCGGGCGCCAATAAAATTTTGAGGAAAGTATTTACGTTATGATTAGTGCATTCACAATGACGCAATGTCACGTCCAATACATCGTACCGTGCAGAATGTTCGGTTTATTCGCAATTTCGTCAAGGAATTTTGAAGTTGAACATCTGAAAAAAAAAAAACATTGTGAATGTGCGAGTCTTTATTTGGACATGTTAATGACTATAGTTGCGTTCGGTTGCCCCAGAAACTAATCAAGATATATGCATAATAAGCATCCTACTCACTTCACATTAATGAGTAATGTCTCGCGTTTTTCACTATTTTGATCATTATTAATATTAATAATGCCCACAATGATTCATTTAAATCTATTTTTTTCCAAGAATCAGCCGAAATATAAACTACATCCCGGGCACAATGTGTAATAAATCTGTGTCTCATTTCCTCGAGCTCACTCTCTCGCGATCATATTCTATTTTTTATGGTTTCGGCTGAATCCCAACTAAACATTATTGAACAGTCGAAAAAGCTTGTAAGTTGTATCAATTGCGAAAAATAACGAAGAGAAAACTATAAACAAATTGATAGGCGGCATTCGCGTGCGGCGAGAAGTATGTGAGAAGCGGATGTCTACTCGGCGTCGGATCGGGGAGCACAGTAAAATATTTGGTGGACTATCTCGGTGAATCCTACAAGAATGGGAAACTGACTGATATCATGTGCATTCCAACGAGTCAGCAGGTATTTAATAGTATAAAATGAATATAGGGATTATATAAGGAAATTGTTAGACAAAACAATGGCTTGTGGATGCAAAACTTCCGTTATCGGATTTGGATATCACTCCCGAGCTTGATATTTGTATAGATGGAGCTGACGAGGTGATTTTTAGTATCTTTGAGATTTAAGAATGATTTTAATACGAAAACCTTTGTAAATTGTGAACGCGAAATTTTTGAAGGTGGATTCAAACTTTCAATGTATAAAAGGCGGCGGGGGCTGTTTGGCGCAGGAGAAAATCGTTCAACACGCTTCCAAACGGTTTTATGTAGGTCATACAGCTAAAATCATAACAAATCACTTGTTGCAGGTGATAGGAGATTATCAGAAGATGTCGCAACATCTCGGCGAGCGCTATGATTCAATTCCGATCGAAGTCATTCCATTTGCCTATCAGCCACTTCTCCTCTCGATTCCTCAACAATTCGGTGGAATCGCAAAACTACGAGTATGCGATGAAAATTATGGGCCAGTCGTCACCGACAACTTCAATTATATTATTGATTGGCATTTTGACAAGACGCGCAAAAATATCGATTGGAAAATGGTACAAATTCGATTGGCGAAAACGCCGGGAATCGTCGAAACCGGCCTATTTATTGATGTCGTCGATTCAGTTTTCATTGCAAATCCGGATGGAACGGTTAAAGAATGGAAAAATACTAGAAATCATAATAATAGTGTTTGCATTTGATTTACGCAATTCTTATAAATCATCACACATTGAAAATATTCAGCTGTATTTAAAATAGAGCATTTCGAACCGCGAGAAAAATAAATGTGATGAAAACGATGCGCGTATAACCATATTGTCATGACAACGCCGAATGCGATGCAATCTTCTTGGAAAATGTTGTCGATATATATAGAAGCAGAGTATTATCTATGAAGTTGGCGATGTTTAAAGGCACATCCTCCTAAATGTTCCCTAGATGACTAAGAAGGTCGGTTATTATATGGGTCGGTTCGATAATTTTTGAATTGAACGAGATTAGAAATTTTATGAAATGTGAAACTCATCAAGAAAAATGAAGCAGTTCGCGTGACAACAGCAAAATAAGCGTTCACGCGTGGCGAGACCTTTTCAAGGCGCATGCGCGTAAATCTACCCGCGTACAGCAGTCACCCGAACGCCGACTATATATTGCGGGCATATTATACGAATCGAAATAAATGAAATATTCAAATGCGCGTCAAATATTAGTACCGAAAAATAATTTTAATAAAATTTTATGCACCTTTAAAGTGGTCTGTCTCTGGTAAATGATTCCGAGTCGTATACGAAGAAAGCTCAATCGTATACGCTGATATCGCTCTTCAAACGCGGCCAAATACGATTGGGATTTCTTAATATACGATTGGCATTTCTTCGTATACGATTATAATTCTTCGTATATGATTGTGATTTCTTCGTATACGACTACAATTCTTCATATACGGTAACGATTTCTTCGTATTCGATTGGGATTTTTTCGTATTCGATTGGGATTTTTTCGTATTCGATTGAGATTTTTTCGTATTCGATTGAGATTTTTTTCGTATACCATTTCACTTTACACTACTCGTTTGGCATTTTAACGCTTTTAAATATATGATGTAAAGATTTCTATACCTGTTTATTTAAAAAAAAATATGAAAGACAAAAAAATGAAAAAGAAAAAGGAATAAATTAATTAATTTTGGTTGGCGCATCAACCATTTTTTTCCACTGCTCGCGCTTTCGATCGTGAATTGTTTCTGAATTAAGTTCATTTGAATGATTAATCATGAGGCAGTCTTCGGCATGTGCAGATTTTGGAGAAAAACGCGAAAAATCTGATTAAGACTAGTTTAGCCGAATCTTTATAATGTTGTCGAGTTTCTTTAAAAGGTTTTTACTGCGTTTCTTTTCAAAATCTGCATAGGCCCACTAAAAAAGTGAAAACTCACAGGAGATAGGTCATATGACCGTGTACCAAATAGGAGATTGTAGAATTCGCCGTTTCGTCAGCCATTCCATCGATGGTAACCGTCTTTTGTAAAACAGCTGAAATTAATTTAAACATATTTTAAACATTTTTCGCGCTATTTGAGCATACCAATCGCTGTGTTGACAAACCGAACTGGAAGCGTTGCGTGCGGCGGAGTTGGCTTAAACGATGTTGAATAATTCACACGATCGTTATTAGGAATTGTCTGAAGATATTTTTTGCAACTTTAAATAATTGTAAGATACCTTATCGACAAATCTGTTGACTGTAGTATTTATCACATGCTTCAGAGCTGCCTTCATGAACGGAATTTCCAAAAATATTTGGGCGACGTTGATGTCTCCTGTTAAAAGATTTAATACAAATTCAAAGCTTTCGAAACACAAAAAACCCACTATTTCCATCCAGTGATGGAATAATTATTTCTGCGTCTTTAAGAGCTTCAGGGTTGTATACGGTGATCACGTCGATCTAAATTTAGAGAATAGCAAAATTTAAAAAAATACTCACATTGTTTTTGTTTGGCTTTGCCGCGAATTTTTGGGATAAAGTTTCTATCTGGAAGTATAGGGTTTCTATAGTTTCTATTGTGGTACTATGCAGATTTCGCCAAAAACTCAAACAGCGGTAACCATAATTATAATGGTTTTTGCCGGTTTTGACGAGTTCTGATATTTTTTTACGGCTTTTGATGATTTTAATGCTTTTTTTCGCGGAATCTGGTACCATTACATTTGGAATGATTGAACAATAAATAAAACATACCGTGAACATGATTCCTTTCATTTAGAATGTATGGTTGTAGAATAACCCGGTCACCGAACTTCTCATTGAGGAGAAATCCCAATACATCGCCATATTGCAGTGAATTTCGCCAACGAAACATCACGACGCTATTATCCGAAGCAATATTTCTTTGTATTGAGTAGTGTGAGCCTTGATAGCTGTATTTCTCAGTAAACAAATCGCCTTTTTGAGCCAGCATTGAGTACTTCAGTGGTACATCTGTCGTTCGATTCGATTTTCGAAAATTGTTTTTCGAATTTAGACGTCAATTTTAATGCATGTCCGCAGTGTATAATTGTGGTGGTTACACTACTGTGATAAAATCCAAATCGTATACGATCCTTGCAATAACGTATACGACGAGGAAATGCGGATGTTTCGTATACGATTACAAACCATTCATCAGAATCGTATACGATCCTATACGATTCACATTAACTAATACGATTACCATTAACGTATACGATTTTAATTTTATCTTATACGATGAAGAAATTCGCTTTTTTCGTATACGACTAGGAATCATTTACCAGAGGTCAAGTATTACCGTCGTAAAAAAAACGATAATTTTCAGAAATTGTGGATCATCCGATCTTTTCGGGGGCGGTAACTCAGGTAAATGAAAATCATTCGAAATCAAATTATTTTTCAATCGAATATAAATTGATCTGTTTCGAATTATTCAAATTTTTCTTTTACCAAACTTCGTAAATTTTAATTCAGCTGATGTCGGGTGCATTTTTTTTTCTAAACTTTGCGTCTTGAAGAGTATATTGTAGTGTGTACAATTTCTATTATCAATATGATCAATTTATAGGGACCCGTATAAAAAAGAAAAAAAGAAGGAAAATTTTGTGAACATAATTTTAATAATAATAATAATATGTATTGAGAGAAATGGAGATGAATAAATAAACAGAAGAAGAAGGAGAGTGAGAGAAGAACATCATTTGTTCGAATGAAAGAAATGAGTTGAATATATGTCGAATAATGTCGAATAAATACATGGGAGAAGGAAGAACTAGAGTTGTGATACGCATATTTTATCGTTTTGATTTGTGTAATTGTGATCGTCGTTGGATTTTGATTCGCAAATCTAGAAAAAAGAAAAATATGTCGGGGTTTTTACAAACGATGGTTTGATTAAAACCTGATTCAGATCCTGATTAAATGTTACCCGGGCCTCCCGGTCCAACTCCTCCATTTCCTCATTCTCTTTTGAAACACAACATCTGTAATGCGACGGAAATTGTTTGATCTGCGGAAAAGTTCCGGGTACTCACAATTTCCGTTTTCGTTTCGCTTTTACACGTAATGACGATGTATCGCTGGGTGGCGGTGTATTTCGGCCGCCTTCGAATGCCACTTCGGCTTCAACAAATTCGCGCTCCTAAAATTTGGTTACATAGATAGTATCTGCGGGCAATTGTCAATATACCGTTGCTTTTTCAAGACATTGAAGTAGATGATGATGCTGAATCTCGAAGATGTCTTCGTCGCGAAGCGCATCGAATGAGAGATGGCCTTGTTCGAACGCCTGCATTCGTGCTTCATGCGCCTTCTTCTTATTGAATAACGCTTGTCCGGAAGCATTTTTGACAATTCGAATTCTCGCGAGTCTCGCCTTCTTTTGAGCTCGTCGCTTATCAGCACGCTGATTTTGATGGTAGATTCGAGAGAAATTGCTGACGATGACCTGAACCGACATCATTTTCAAGGAATCAATCAGGCACGGGCTTACGGGAACGGGAAGAGCGATAACCAACACACCGGAGAGTGAGCAAATGCCTCCGACAATTTTACCCATCACAGTCGAAGGCACCATATCTCCATAGCCAAGTGTCGTCAGTGTCACAATCGTATACCAGAATGCCGATGGAATGGAAGTGAATCTGAAAATCGGCGAGACACTCAACTATATGTAAATGCAATGTCGGCAGCTGATACCTAGTGCTCTCGACCTTCTTCTCAGCATAGTACATGATTGTAGCGAATATGATGATAGCCATCGCGAGCGAGAAGACGAGGAATCCCAGCTCGGAAGCGCAAGACTTTAGAGTGTAGCCGAGAATGCGAAGGCCTTGTGAATGACGTGAGAATTTGAATATTCGGAACACCCTCTAAAAAAGTCTTATTCCTGTTTCAACAGCAATTTGAAGGAAAGAAAAAACACCACTTACAAATACTCGAAGTGTGACGAATGCTCCCGACACATCCTTATTGTTCTGCAATCCTAGACCAACGTAATATGGCATAATGGCGACGACATCGATGACGCTCATTATGGACCTCATAAATTTGCAGCGGTCCGGCGCCGCGTATAACCGTAACAAGTATTCGATAGTAAAGATAATGACGCATGCGGTATCGAGAACGAAGAATTGTTTCTCGTAGGCATCGCCGCACGAGACGGCTTGGTTGTTCTCGTACCTGCAAATGAATCCGAATTATCATGATGGTGTGGGGGGGTCTTAGAAATACCAGCATGGAATCGTTTCGATGATATTGCAAAGGACAGAAACCGCAATGAAGAATCCAGTGACATAATAAAAGACGAGAGCTATTGAGGATGTGTGCGGATTCTCGAATGCAGCCCACATTTTCTGCTGGAGTGTTTGTTTCACCTGTCCAAAACTTTATATGACAACAATTTCAGCAAAATCGTTTCTACCTGTCCGGTCTCAACCGTCTCCAATCGTTCTTCCATCAGTCTCTCCTGGTTTTCTCGTTTCTTGTCTTTATAATCCTCATAGCAGCAATCGGATATCAAATCGGGCATGATGCCAAAAAACGAGAGCTCCTCATCATAAGCGACGAGACATTCGTGTCGAGGATACTGCAATTATCAAAAATTCTCATCATTCTATTGCATTTGGTTTTATGTGCGATGATTACATGAAGTTTTCCGGTTCGGTAGAAAGTGAGAATGTGCCGGAAGATGTCAGGGTCCCTATCGAAAAAGTATTCGCCGGTGTCTTCGTCATAGAAGAATTCCTTCTCGTTCGATCCAAGAAGGGTTTCCGGAAATTTTTCCAGGGTGTTCTTCCATGTCTCGAATCGCCTTCCCGAAATGTTGATAGCGAGCTTTTCATCGGACACGTGATCCACGGCAAGGTCTTTCGCCTGAATTAATTGAAATTGCTATCAAACAAAGAATGTCAAAAAAAAAAACCAAAAAGTCGTAGGGGCTCTGGTTGAATTCTCTGTTTTTTTTTTTGGTATTTTCGGATCCGACTCAAATTAAAAAATAAAAAAAAACGAAAAATAAACAATCGGATCAGACAAATAACTATTCGGATAAAAATTACCATTCGAATCCAAAAATACCCAAAAAATCAATCGGATCCGACAATAATTCAATCTTATGTGTAGAATTATCAATCGAATAAGGATGATTCCGGAGCCGAATTTTGTCGGATCCGATTGGTTTTGAGTTACCAGAGTTGCCGACAACGCTGAATTAATTATGACATATTTCGGGGAAATTCCCGCAGATGTTTACAATGAAAAATATTATCGACGTCAAACGACTGAGCAAAATGTTTTTTTAAAAAAATTATTGGCTATGTGCCAATGCGTCTCGAGGCGTCGAGATGTACGCAAGATTGCGTACATTGCATTATACCGTACACGCATTTAATAATCAGTCAACGATTAATTTAAATCGAAACTGATTTCACGAATTTGAAAGCCCCGCAGTCGTTTGACTTCGACAAAATCTTTTAACTGATTTAAAGCGCTGTGTGTGTCTCATTCTAATAACACTTCAAAACAAGCAACTGACTTGTTAGCTATCACTTGCGGACAATTTCGTTGGCATACCTGAATGGCAACCGGTGCTTGCGGCATCGGCTGTCTCGATATAGGCACCCATCCGATGGCAGCGGCTCGCGCGAACGGTAACCACGCAGCGACAGATGCCATATCGGCGAACAAGCGACGACGACGCCACTATCAGCTGCGGCGAGTTTCTGGTGAGGAACAAGTTGAAAATGTTTGAAAAGAGAATGTGTCGTCGACGAGGCAGCAATTCGGATCGGAAATAAAATGAGGGCGAAGTGCAAAAAAATTGAACAAGCTCGCACAGATAAAAAAAAACGCCCCCAGAAAGAAGAACTCGCGCGAGCATAATACTTTTTTTTTTGAAAGAAAATGGAGAAATGCGCGAAGCAAGCAACTAGAAAAAGCGAGAAGAAGAGAAGGATGAATGGCGACGAATCATAAGAACAAGTGCATTTGGAATTGAACGACACGAACGTCGTAATCACAATGAGATTTGCCATAATGCTCCAAACAACAACGGCTTGTTTGATGCGCATACAAATGCGTTTGAGGATTTCTCGGAAGCTCATTGAAACAACAAAAATACAGCGGAAAAAAAACTATTTCGAGATGTGTGAAAATAGGAAAGATTTTTTTAAAATCGACTTCCAGCAATTTCATTTTTGATACCAATCAGACGCCGAATTGCAAATGGAAATTTTTTGTCGAGGTAGTGGTTTTAATGAGAAAAATCTCACGCTGGTGGATTTCAGCTGCGCAAAAGTTATTTTTTAATTCTTTCTGTTTGAGAACCCAGTTGATATTATTTGCTTCTGACAAGAGAGTAAAAAATTAGCTACAAGATTGGGCCGCTCACGCCATATTTTCATGGGATAGTTTAAAAAAATTCAATGATATCTGTAGAAGCTGATATGTTTCGCACTTTTTTTTTCAAATATCTAAAGATTGAAATCTTCAGATTCAAGGTTGCATAGAAATCCAACCGTTAAAGGATTTTCTGTACGTTGAGTTCAAAATGGGACCAAAATGATTTGTATCTCATATTTGGGTCTCATTTGGAAGAACTAAAGATTCTTGAAATATCATATGATGTAGAGTTACCACATTTTTTGAATAGTCAGTTTCTGTAAAAAGTGGGCAACGCGTTGCGGGTCGCGTGCGGTCGCTACTTTTCAAATTTCGATTCCGACAGAAGATGGTTCCGGTCGCCTTAGGATCTATTCAATAACATTTTTTTACAATTATGATTTATTTCCTTTGGAAACAACCCTGCAAAAATTCAAAACTACACGAGACCGACCGCACGCGAACCGCAGCGCGCCCAACGACATTGGTCTTACAGCGGCCGATTCTGAGAGCCACCAATTTTTTTTCAGAAACAGGTAATACTAAAAATTGTTCAAATGCTTCGAAATTGTCAAATCCGGCAAAAATACTCTTAGAGCACTTTGAGAATTCACTGCTTGTCAGCTTTGTAATGAAAGTTGTTAGTGGTACCCAAAGTACTTAAAGAATTCCTAATATACTTGCTCTGGGATGTGCACTTTTTAAAAGATTTTGGATGCTTGAAAAGAAAACTTGAATAGGGGCATCGATGATCGTTTCGAGCGAAAAAAATTCAAAAGAAAAAGGTGTGAAAATCAAATGAATTTTGTGGGACCATCGAGAAATTGAGAGGATGAGAAACGTGAGCAGAAGGTCGGTTTTAAAAAGACGCAGCGCGTCGTCGAGCCTCTCATCGATCAACACACTATTTTCGCGTCAAAAACACCAATTTTGGATATTGAAACTCGATATTGGCGAAGACGAGATGGAGAAGAAGAAGAAGAAGAAGAAGCTGAAGCAAATGAAAATAGTGAAAAGTTGGCGAGAAATCTTTAAAGACAAGTGTCAAATATTCTCATTAAGCGCCCCTTCATTTGACTTTTTCCTCTTTTCGCAAATTGAAATGGAAATCTATATTTTTAAATTTTTAAGTGATTTTCATCCTCTCGCTCTCTCTATTTTTTTCCAAATAATGGAATGGTTTTAAAATCGAAAAAAAAGAAAGAATTTCAACAAATACTCGGAATTCGAGCTCAAGATTTTTATCCGGCTCGAAATCGAAAACCTTTGCTAATTACGAGTATTTGACGCGTTCGCCGTCGTCGAGTGGGCGGAGTTGAGAACAAATGCCCATTTTTAGAATGCGAAATTAGTAATATGATAATGTCGGCGTCAAACAACTGAGCAATTTTGTGCTTCAAGATATAATCAATGGGGATATAGAGTAGATCAAATAAGATACAATAGGCAAGGGAGAGACAATTCTCTTCGCTTTGAGACCATTGGCACGACATAAATATTTTTGAAGCTCGAATTAAAGGAGCAAGAGGTTTGCTGGAAAATACTATACCTTTGAAAAAAATGAATTGGCAATTCACTAAGCTCCGCCCACAAAAATTTCAAAATTTTCACATTTTTTGGGCCACTCAGTATTTGAATAATAGAGCCTTCACACCAAATTTGAGAATGTTGAACATCGAGAGAATTAATCAATTAGGGACGAAAATGGTGGCGGAATTGGGCGATTGGCGAATTCGTGTTCAAAAGTTTGTTGTACGCCGGGAATCATGGGTCAAATGCTATTCGATATTCGTGTGAATTGAAGACGACTCAATGAAAGAAGAACGTGGTCAAGATGGACCTTATTTTTTTTTTTGAATGTCGATTGTAGTGCGGACCACCCAAGAAAAAATAATTGGATACCAGAAAAAAACCGCTGATGAAATCCAAAATTTTTTTCCGAAAACTTCAAATTTTATTAGAAACCATTGACTTTCATTTTTTTTTTAATTTTTGATATTTCCATGAATCCTTTGAGTAAAATTCAAATGAATAAAGAATCGATTAAAGGCTTAATTTAGTTGGGTCCTGTGGCGACTGATTCTGGCAGCTGCGCATTTTGCTCAGACTTTACCTGTTGGGCAATTTTTGCAAAAGTTATCATAATAAGACAAAAAGGACCGGTGGGATTGAG
Organism: Caenorhabditis bovis; assembly: GCA_902829315.1. Lineage (NCBI taxonomy): Eukaryota > Metazoa > Nematoda > Chromadorea > Rhabditida > Rhabditidae > Caenorhabditis > Caenorhabditis bovis. The sequence goes on from CADEPM010000008.1 coordinate 2,273,907, forward strand.
AGAAAGAGAGGCAGACAGCTTATATGGGAAGATATTTGTTTTTGCGCGTCGATTGCTATTCGTCAAGATGGCGAAAAATCAGCGGAAGACGTGCTGAGAAGGCGTAGAAGAAGAGGAAGAAAGGGGGGAAGGAATAAGAAGAGGAATGCCAAAACATGAAGAAGTAGTCGGTCATATTGCGAAGAATCAGAAGGCAAAAGTTTGTATCAGGTGCGCGTATTGCCATGACGACATTGCCGGATTAGCTATTCATTTCTGAGATTTCGATTATATTCCTTTCAGCGCGGATTAGGACAGAACAATGGGATTAAGCATTGTTGTTTGTTTTGAAGGCAGATATATTCGATGAGCGGCACACGCTAATTGGGAGTTGAAATGGCCTTATAAGGATTTGCTGGCGGCACTTGTTTGATGACAAATTATGTCCGCAGATAAAACATCATTTAATATTTAAAATTTAATGCTAGTTTGATACAAATTATTGACAAACATTTTAACATCATAAAAATTTTCTTTTTGTTTTTTGCTGCTATTTATGCCTATTATGGGTTGTAAACAGACGGCTAATATTGGTTTTCACGAGAATATTGTGAATGATTGTGTCTAGACAAGAAAATCGCGCTATTTCGGATTCGGGTTGCACGACGAAATTCAGAAGCATTCGATAACACGTTGACGACGATGGAAAAATTGTGGGAATGAGCGGCGATATTTGAACACTCATTATCTAGTAGGGCGACAACAATTCCAAACAACTCAAAATAGATATGAAAGCGACGGGGGAGGATAGGGACCATCATTCGAATCTAGAAATTTCATTTTTAAATAGATTTGAGGGGGGAGGGGGTTCCGAAGAATTCTTTCATTAATTTCGGCTTTTGGTTGATTTCGAAGAATCCTTTTTTTTTTTCAAAAAAAATATGAAAGTAGGTTTTTTTTCACCATTTATACTATTTTTTCTCTATACTTTTTGAATTTTGCATATTATTTAAAGGCGCGCTATTACGAGAAGAACACTATCAAAATCAAATCAAAAGTATACTTGTGCTAAAAATCGCATTGTACTTACAATAATTAGATATGTAAAGAACAAGCTGCGGACAATTTTTGTTTTTTTTTTCGTCAAAACAAAATCTGGAGACGAATCGACGTTTGCTGATCAGCTTCTCGCGAGAAACATAACATACTTCGAAATAGAATATATGTATATATCATCTTACAAGTTGTTTCACATGAAAATGTGTGACCTCGAGAGAAGCCGACAAATATCAAAAAGAGCACATGATGAGCAAGAAGTCCACACACACTCCCACACACAAAAAAATAATGATTGGAGAGAAGCAAGTTGGTTGTCATTTTTAGTAGGCTTCGATGAAAACCATCTGCCGACAATTTCCGATCGTCATTCGTTTTGGGCGGCCGCGAGAAACCGCACCACCAAAATCGAACCTAATTCATATTCGAGAAGGCTTCATCCCAACAATGGTCTAGTGACGCAGGAGGCTGGCGAAAAGAAAGAAGAAGAAGAAAAAAACTCCGACATCGGAACAAATTATGCATAAATGACGAAAAAAGGCATTTCACGAGCGGAAACATTCCGGTCTTGATGATCTGCAAGATGATGGGGCGGATTGAGCTGAACGAACAAATTTCAAACAGTTTTTTTTCAGTTTTGAACACAAAAAGGCAATAATGATGATGAGAATCCTCATTCTCCTCGTCTTCTCCTGTGAGGGCTCAGGCTTCTTCTTGTCTGAGCATCAAAAACACAAAGAGAAACAAGAAGCTAAGAAGAAGATGATGATGATGCTGAAGGAGGATGAGGATGGCATGAGACAGAGAGAGCCGAGAGACCATGACACAGATCTTCGTTTTGGAACAACACACACACATATATATATATATATACGAGAGTATATTTCATTTGTAATTAATTCTATATTCATTCTATTCGTGGCGTCGCTAGTGAGCATATAGGGTGATTTTCAACGTGTGCAAATGCAAAAAAAAATCCATGCTTTTTTCTGCTTTGGTCTCAAATGTGGCCACCCATATATTAATCGTTGCGAGACCATTCAACGTCATTTTCATATATTGTTCAGTTCGGTAAATGTCTCGTGATGGATTAATTGAAATTTCGAATTGACCAAATCCATCAAATTTGTTTCGAAATGACGAGAATTTGAGATAAAAATAGAAAATGAGACGTGAATATTCATTTTAAGATTCGCTTTATTCGTAGACATTCAACATTTTTGAAAACTGCTTTCAAGAGAATATCCATCCATTAGCACTAACAGGATTATAGCGATAAATGATCGCGGTGGTCGGAAACTTTTTAGCTTCACCTGTTCAACGAGAGAAAAAAATAGAAGAACTTGAAATATGAGAAAACGCACTTAATGCCGGGGAATCGTTAATTTTGAACCTTGTTGTGGAGTGCATAAATCATGGGTTTCCACGCATCGCATCTCTTCCCTATATAGGGCGATTTGTTGGACGAGAAGCAAGATTTATGAATATTTCAAAATGAATCTTGTGTCTACAATTATCAATACAATGAGTAGATTGAACAATTGTGGACCATCGCACTTTTTCGAGGCGAAATTTCAAATCTTGGGAACGTAAAATATTAATTTGTTACCACCCTAATTAATAAAGTTTTTTTTTTTAAATATTTTTGATCAAGAGATTTTATAAAGGATTATGAAAATACTTTTGAAGGTAGCGAATTTAAATTTGTTTAGAAAATCTCGGAATTTTGTTCACTTTTTTTGACGAAAAACTATTTGTGGATATTTACGAAATATGAAATGGGCAAACGCGCTCTATTGCAAACTATTTTTAGCACAATGAAAGCTTTTAAAAAATTAGTGCAAAATTTCGAATTTCGTTTCCAGCCGTGGCAAAACTTGCAGAAAACTCGATTTTCAAGTCCCATATTTTGTTTATATTTCTATTTTTTTCAAGTAAGAAGTGTTCTATGCGAAAATGTGGTGTGCGGTTGTGTAAATGAAACGAAAAAAGGATCGAAATTGGTGCGAAAAGCGCGGCCAGAAATACTCAATTATAAAGCCGTCCATAATTATTCGAACATTCATTCGTATAATTAAAATTGAGTGGTCGTTTCCATATATGGATAACAACTCATTTTCAAAGAAGGCGTTGATGGGAGAGAACTCGAATCGAGCCCAATGATAGGCACACGATACGATACGATGCGACGTGATAATATCAAGTTCAGTGTGTGCTGTTGGGGAGGAGGGTCATGCTCATCCTTCAATCCACAATCCATCGTCGAAATATCTTCTCATCACTCTTTCTTCGTCGGGTCGCGTTTTTTGTGGTCCAACTTGCATGTGTCCCCCCCCCTCGCTTCATTCGCTTTGTGTCATTCTTCTCCTATTTTCTTTCATGATAAATTATTAAGAGAGTGGCGGAGAGAAAGGCGAGAGAGTGTGTGTATATGAGCGTTTGCGAGTATATATGTGCCTGCCACACGAGAGGCATCGGTGATGGGACGGCTATGCACGATGTTGTTGAAACAACTACCGCCCCATAGATAACTATACTAACTATAATGCGACCGCCATGAATGAAATGCTTGCGAGGCATCAATGTTCATGATGTTCCAAGTTGAGAATTTCGGTGTTCCGGAGAAAAACGGCGTTTCGTGGAATTTGAAATGCCGACACTTCGACGTTTCAACCGAAACAGATTTTCCGGGCCTACATTTTTTTTGAACATCCATCAGATTGAAATATGGTTTATATATATATTTTTAAAAATGAAATCCATTGTCAGAATTATGTACATTTTAGGAAACAGGAGTAAAACGGAATTGCGAAAATTTGGGCATCATAGTAGCGATTTGATAAAAAAAAATAATTAAAACAAAAAAATCCAATTTAGACATTTTTTATTTTTATACCAAAAATAGATCAATAACATTTATGCGCATTTGCTGGTGAGGATTTTTTAACGATTTAAAGGCGCGTTGCTAATTATTCAAATTTTGGCGCCATGAATTTTCTATAATTGAAGACGGAGCAATTTGACAAACTTGAATGGTCATTATTGATCTCAGAGCGAATTGGACAAATTTTTGCACGCGTCTTCAATTACTACTGTAGTTTGAATGCTATGTAGATCAAATCGAAAATGCTCACAAGGCCATGACACTAAAATTGAAGCAACGCATTCCTAATTTTGTTCGTCGTCGATTATCATAAGAAATCCATCAAAAGCTATAGTATTCTTGAAATACATGGTAAGGAAAAGAAAATAAATTTTAGGATTTCATTTTTTTTGAATTGCGCGCCCAATTTTGGAATTTTTTTATTTGTTAAAAAGCTAAAAAAATAGGTGAAAGTTAAAAAAAAATTCGGAAATTGGGCGTGCAATTCAAACGCTGGAAAAAATTTCATTTGTCAGAAATTTTTTTTTAAAGGTAATCGTTTCAGCCAAATTAAATGTGTTCAAAATTTCGTCAGCGTGTCACAATGTGGAACCAGCCCGTTTGAAGTTTTTTTTTCTCGTTTTTCAACTTTTTCTGATGCAATTAAATTTTTCGCGGAATGTCCATATAGAAGCATCACATATAAAAAATTGAAATTTTTTAGATATTGCTTCAAAAAAATTATTAAATGACGAATACTGCTCTCAAAACGCGAAGAATTCGAATGCTTTTAACGTTTTAAAAATGGATTTATAATAAATTTCGACAAATTTAAAAATTTCAATATTCTTGGATGCTCTAAAAATTTGTGTTCCAATGTATTTTCATTTCGCTCTGTTTCCGCGAAGAACAAAGGCACCGCCGACAACAGGAAATCAAAAATTGTAAATTCGTTTGATCATTTATAAACTTATAATGAAGTAAATTTTTTATTAAAAAATGTAATTACATTAATTATGAATTTTTTTTTCATAAATTTGCATTGGAAATAATTTGAACATTTTTTGCATTTTTTTATTGCAAGAATAGGTCCATTAAATTCGTCAAATTTCTCAGTTTTCAAAACGAAAAAAAAGGAAATCATAGATCATTTTCACTTGTTTAGAATCAGATGTGAATTGAATTAATCGCGAGATAATCTGATACGTAATAATCCGTTTGAGTTTCGGAGTTAAATACTAAAAAAAAACAATTTGATATTAAAGTCAGGGTCGAATGAGAAGCATATTTGGTCTGAAAAAGCGGTTTGAAGGTCCTAAGAAGAACATACTTCAAAAGTCTCGTCGAAAATCTTCAAAAACGCTGCAAAAGGTCGGAACGCTCTAATAAGTTCGACATCCTAATTGGGTAGTTTGAAGAGGAGAAAACAAAAATGGAAAACAGTGTATTCCATTTCATTTTGCACGTATTTTGCAAACGGCACCATAAAACAAAACCAATTTGCTCGACCTCCTATTTTTAGGTTTTTTCTTTTGAGTTGCGCCGAGAGCTCTCTTTACAAAACAAAAATGAGAGGGGACTGATTCAATTTTTCCGCCGCCCACAAAAAGCCTACAATCAAAATGTCACAAAAAAAAATGGGCGAAAAGACGGAGCAGTTTTATAGAAAATCAAAGTCCATTAAATAAAGAGGACAAAAGGGGGGTAAGAGGGACTAGAATATTCAATTTTCGACAAAAAAAATCGAGGAAGGGGGAGAGGAGGGGGGGGGAAGAACAATTTACCAGTGAGGAGAAAGAGAGAAAAAAAATAAGGATCTTGGAATTTGATATTCAATTATATTATTATTTTAGAAGGAATTATAATGGGATTATTCATCCCGTGCTTTTTTATTATAATTATAATATTAATTATTATTATTATGCATTTTTGTTTTATACAAATTAATACTACATATAATGTTGTATTGGGGAATTGGGGTAGGTGTGAAAACTGGAACATCGGCTTAGAACATCTGGTATCGGCCGGTGTTATGTCTCCTCATCTCGTAATAATGCGGCCTTCGGGAAGCGCTTTCGCGGATTTCGCGTCCGAGAGATTGACAATTGAGACGTTGGAATTGGTGGATTGCGCGTTTGAAGTTCTGCAACACGACATGTTTTATTGGGATCGCAGAAGAGCAATAGAGCCATCATAAAAATGCAGCACATCTTGAATCGATCGAAATCAAACATTCGATGAAGAAATATCCAATTTCAAACAGGGGGGGGGTTTAAATTTTGAAAAAAAGTGGTTTCAGCTTTTACTGAATCAAGACAATAGATCAATTTCCCAAACATTCATCCGACTCCCAACCTTGTCCTTTTTCCATGGCAATATCAGATTTGCCGTGTATTTTCCATCGGACTGTCGGCTCGCCATGACGAGAAGCTTCTCATTCTTGGCCTTTGTCGTAATATTGCACGGGCATCCATCGGATTCCATCGACAATCGGATCTCCGTCTCGGGAACACTTCGTCGCCGATCGCCTTTCTTCAAACTGCGACCGTTGCGAACCGAAATCGACGTGCTCGTCAGCTTTCCAATTTTCCCTTTGACCACTGAAAATTATTGTTGAATTGTGGCTTCTGTTTCGAATCTCTGCGCGTCACTCAATAATTCGATTATTTTTTTAATGAATCCACACTCAAATGGACACACACCTCACCAGAAAAATTTTTTTTCAAATCGCGCCCACTTTTTCTATTGGGATGTTTTCCCACATTAAGCCGTCATTCTTTGTCCCATACAATGTCTATTGTCCACCAACGAAACAATGGTGTTCTTGCACCCAAATTTGATGGCAACATTCGAATATTTGTGGGAAAACACATTGAAGTAAACAAGTAAAACGAACAGCTCAAAAAAATTTTTTCTGAATTTTTGGATTTCAAGTCTCTTTGACGTATACTGTAGTTTTTTTTATTTTTGTGATACGCAGCCAAATCGGAAATGATCGCGAGATCAAATACCTTAAATTGCGTACAATTTGCACGCTGGTTCAGAACGGAAAACGCTTTTAGAAAATTTTTGGCTATAATTCAATAAAATTCTGAAATTACCGATTTCGTCGAGATTCAAAAACCAGAATTTGAGAATCAATTGAGTGGATGGGTTTCAGCTTCTTGCGAAATTACTGAATTTTCCCTTGACACTCAAGGAAATTGTGTAGAATTTGACAAAAATGATGTTGAAAGTATTGTCGGAGTCAAACGACTTGACGAAATTAAAAAATATTGTTGGCTACATGCCAATGCGTCTCGAGGCCGAAAGAAATACGCGAGACTGCGTACATTGCATTATACCGTACGCGCATTTAATATTCAGTCAACGATAAATTTAAATCCACTCTGATTTCTCCCAATTTTCCTTTTCATTATTACTCATGCAAATGGCTAGTATTCCAATAATTCGCATTGAAAGCCTATCTCGAAAAAATAAACGCGGCTTACCCAATTGCGATCTGCAGAACTGATCGACGAGATTCTCATATGTTGCGACTTGTGAGCACGCGGTGCACGTCGTCGATACACCTGAAATCGAATACGTATTACTCTTGTTGGTTCCAAACTGTCGGGATCGGGACGGCGATGAGAAAGAAGCGGTGGCTCGAAATTTGAGACATTCGCACTGGCAGCTGTGTGTCGCCCCCCCCCTTCTTCGCCAGCTCGCCTCGTCGAATTATTAATAATTTCCAAACGTTGCCGATGGTCCCAGACAATTGGTGATGGGACCAAATCGTCGGAGACTGAGAGCCCGCCGGACGCCATCTCGTCACCTAATCAGTCAAAATCAGGCGACACATGAAAGAGCCGCTGATGCGACCCAGTTGCTCGGTGTCGCGCCACTCGCGCCACCACTCAAAAAATGATGAATCGATTTATTTTTGAAACACTTTCGTTTTTTTTTCTCTTTTGTCTTTTCGACAAAAATCTTTGATTCAAAAAAGAATAGAAGTGCGATAAATGGTGTGAAAACGTGCTAACCTGTGATGGGCTGAGCCGGTGCCACCGGTTTGATGCACATATCATCGTCGACATACTTGTCGCATGACAGCATTTCGGGCCATGGGAAACCGTAGTTGGCCATGCGGCTTTCGCAACCCTCAAAATTTGATATAGATGATTTCAATCGGGGAGAATTATGATCGAATTTTGAAGGCTTGATATCATGAGAATTAGGATAGAAAAAAAAAAGAGTTTTACTAGAAAATGAGTACATTTTTGTAGATTTCACATAATTAGAAGGATTGAGAAAAAAGGCCAAATTGAAAGATTCGGCCTTCATTTTGTCATTCACCACCTTCGGATTCGGATTTCAGACCATAATTTAGAATTCTTTGATGTTTTGAAAAGTGCACAATAGAATGGTAATTTGAAACGGTTTACCTGTTTGACGGCGAGACATAATGATCGACATGGCAATATTTCGCGATCCATATGCATCAAACACACCGGTGCGAACAGCGAGCACAGAAATCGCTGAGTGTCGGGATGGCAGTTGAGACGAAGGAGGCTCTCCCAGTCCTTGGACGCGTGTATCGCCTCATGGACCGTCTCGTGCTCGAGCAGATTGGGTAGTCGCATTTGTGCGTACTGCAAAATTGGGTGCTAATTGGAGATGGTTGGACGAGTTGCAATGCTCTCACCTCGATTCCATTGCAGATGCTCAAATTTGACGGGATGTCGACGCACTTCGGGCCGGTCGGCTTCTCCGATGAAAACATTGCCCACGAATCTTGAAGGTAGCCGGAGGCGAAGCATTGCGTCGAAATGATTAGGAATAAAAGGAGCATTCGGTGCGTCATTTCGTGTTGTGCCACACTTTCGAGTCGACGGCACCGCTTGGACGTGTTGTGCACGGCGAGTGTCTATCCGATACACCTGGACACGCCCCACCCCCCGTTCCCGGGAATCATCCGCATTGGCACGCCCTTTCCATCAAAGTATTCTCTTATATCTCATTTGGTGTTCATCATTGAATCATGAAAATTTGAACTCTAACATAAGATTGTTCAGAAGACATCAATCTGTTTCATTGTTTTCCCAATTCTAAGCAAATTGCTGAAAATCAAATATAGGTCTGTGTTGTGTCCTTGTGAACGAGCCAACGTAGAGAATATTATTTATTAGACACAATATGAATAACTGATCATTGAGCGTAAAAAGGGGTTTTTATATCGCTCCTATGAAACGTGTGCCACGTGGTGTGTCGCGTGACGTGTCGAGGTCACGGCTCCAACATCTCCCTCGCTAGTTCGAAACATAGGTGTTTCGGGATGGATTGATCTGTAGTCGTCTGACCGGCTTCGGGATCCTTGTTCTTGGAGAAGCGTTTCCATGCGGGTGTGATGACGAACCTGGTCGGCGGTGACGGGCAGGTTCGAGCAGCGTTCGGTCCGATCGGCGATGACTTCAGCTTCGACGGCGGCAATGACTCGATCTTCGTTCTCCATAGTGCGGGCATGTTCCGATATGAGATGAGAGAGTGCGTCGGCAGCGGCATCGTCCGTGAGCAAGAGAGAGCGGGGAATGTGCTGGATCCAATCCAGTCCGAGGAGTGTGGCGGTATCGGCTACATGACAATATCCGGATCCGTGTTGTCCATTGATGATGAACTTGCAGTTGAACCGTCCTTTGAGGCGAATCCTGTTGTTGTTGGCGGCTTTCAGATTGACGTTGGCAGGCTCGAGCGATGGTTTCCCAAGTCGAATCCAATCCTTTGTTGAGACTAGCGAGATATCGGCGCCAGTGTCCAATTGCATCTTGACGTCGGTTCCATTGATGTTCACGTTCTTGAAGATCCGGTTGCTCTTGTTGATCCATGCGTGGTTGACTGAGATGAGTCCCAGATGTCCTCCTTGACGTCCTCTGCGGGATCCTTGGCGTTCCCGGCGGGATTTCGGGTTTCGTCTGCTGTCCGTTCGGTTGCGGTTGCAGTCAGCATTCCAGTGAGGTCCTCCACAATGTCTGCATGGTGATGGTGGCTTCTGCTGCGTTGTTGGCTGTTCTGGCTGTGGTTCGGGTGTCCTCGCCTTCGGGGTCGAGGTTCTTCGTGACGTCGTTGATCGTTGTTGGTGGTGGTCCTCTCTCGACATAGCAAAGATGTGCTGGTGGTCGTGCTGAGGTCCTTTGATTGTTGGCGAATTGAGGAGTTTCGCGTCGTCCTTGATTCCAAGAATGCGCAGTACGTCCGCTTGCAATTCGTCCAAAGTGATGCTCGGCCTTGACTCCAGTTGCTGCAAAGCGCGGGTGCGAACGTCCATGAATTCCGGTCCGTTGAGACCCATGATCCAGACGAGAATCTGGGTTTGCTTCGGCGTCGTCGTTGCCCATTCTGCTTGTGCGAACTTCCTCTTGATTTGGCCAGTGTATTGAACAAGATCCGAACCAGTGAATTGCGATTGCAGAAATTCGAATCGGCGTCGGAATACAGACTTCGAGTGTCCAAAGAGAGTCTTGAGCCGGGTGATGGTCTCTTCGAGCGTCAGATTCGATGGTTTCCTTGGCAGGATGTTGTCGGCGTACTTGGCGAAAGCGGGGGCATCGAGCTTTGATAGGATGATCCTGGTTTGGGTGCCGTCGTCCAATGTTGATCCATCCAGTCGCAGAATGTCCTCGTACCGTGAATACCAGATTTCGAATGTGGTTCCTTCATCCGGGTCGAAGGAGAATGTCGGTAGTCGAGTCGTTAGCGAGTCGATAAGCCCTGTTTGGGTGTTTGGTTGTGCGGGAGCGGTTGGTGAAGTGCCTGGTCGTCCCTCCATCAGCAGTTTGGTGATTTCTCGAACGAAGTCTTGGTGCTGCTTCGCTTGCTCTGCCAAGAGCAGTTTGACTGTGTTGACGTCCATGGTGCGTAGATCCTGATCGCCAGTTGTTGTGTCCTTGTGAACGAGCCAACGTAGAGAATATTATTTATTAGACACAATATGAATAACTGATCATTGAGCGTAAAAAGGGGTTTTTATATCGCTCCTATGAAACGTGTGCCACGTGGTGTGTCGCGTGACGTGTCGAGGTCACGGCTCCAACAGTCTGAAACTCGAATTCTAGAATATTGCTGCTAGATCATGTCAGAATTCTTGTGATATTTAAATAAACAATTAGAAATAAGTTCCGATTCAAAACTGGAATTTCAGATTGGCGTTCCATCTGAAAATGATAACACATTTAAATAGTCTCTGAACATTTTTTTCTAAATTTGACAATGAGCGACATTTTTGAAATGAAAGTAAATTCCAAATTTGGGATTTTGGGTTCCATACTACGGGAAGTCTGCGAATCAAACTCGATCGCCCTAAATCGGCGTAGGATATTTTTTTGCGATTGGAATAATCTTATCAAAACCTCGCAACTTTCCCGCAGATATTGGGAAATTTCTAAGAGTTTAAAAGTAGATCAAAAAAAGATTCAAAAATTGTGCCTTTCTTTGGTAGATTTTAAAATTTGGTAGATTTTATCCATTGAAATTTTGAGCAAAAATGTGCACAATTTTTGCTCGGAAGTGGTACAGCTTTTACTGATTTGGAAATATCTCAATATGCAAAAATTTTGATAAGAATATCAATAATTTCTTTTATTAGCATATTCATAAAATATATTTTTGATTATAAAAATATAAAAATTACATTGAATGCGCATTTTTAAAAATTCCTTCATTGAAATTGATGTGTCGTTTTTCAGTGAGATTTTATAGAAAATCGTAAAGATCCGAATTTTCTTCAATATTTTATTTTTTTCTATCACATATTTCGTTTTAATTCAAATATTATTATAGATCTACTATTCAACCCTGTGGATTTATATTTTCTTCGAAATTTCGAATCTGCTCTCGTCACGAGACCCGATTTCAAACGAGTCGGGGGCACGAGGTGAGCACGATCACCAATGAAATTGTTTGAGGTAGCCTCTTCTTGAGCATCAAACTAATTCAGCTTCATTGACTAGACGTCCAACACTAGAAGGTTACTTCTCGGAAATGCATGATTAATCCATTTGGATTATTCAGTTTGTAGCTCGGAAACATCATTAGCAACCAACATTGAATGACGTTTTTTCAGGAAACCGAAACACGCGGCTCGCGCTACAATAATTCGTACGAGAGAATTCACAAACAAAATTTATTGCACACAGTGAACAGGACGGGGTCCGTTGTGGAGATTCGATTAGAGATCAACGAGCAACGAGAATCGACTCGATTATTTGCGTTTGCGATCCATGAGCACACACTGAATCGGCGAGAAATAGCAATTTTTGAAGTTGTTCAATCCACGCGTATCGATGTTGTGCGCACGTCTGAGCATGCGGAACGGACGCCTGAAATATGGATTCTCAACAAAATAAAAGGAATTTGCTTTGGAGCCCGATTCGGGAGATTGCGAATTACAGTTTGGCGTACAATCGGGCGGCATACTCGGTCTGCTCGTCCGGCGATTCGATGGCAGCCGTCACAATGCTGAAACGTGTAAAGTGCATTCACGAGTCCAATGGTCCGTAACAGGCTCATGTCATGAAATTGTCGGATTTAGAAAAAACCGGGGGCCCATTTGCTTTTTCGGCGTCTTTTTTTGGAATTGGTCCGAACAAAGAGAGCTCATTTTTTCACGCGGTGACACCTAATTTTTGATGAGGTTGCCGATTTTGCGAACAATGGCATCCGAATCGTTTGGCGGGAAATTTCGGCGTTTTTTTTTCGAGCGGGTTTGAAAAAGATGAATGACGGAAAACAACAAAAATTGCGGATACCTAATTGAATTTGGTTGTTGTTTTTTTTTTCGAATATTTTCAAATTTTAAAGCGAATGCAATCTAGTTTAATTTTTTTTTATTTGAATAAAAAGGATATTAGCAAAATGAAATATTAATTATTTCAAATGTCTGAGTAATTTTTTTTCAATTGGCTTTCTGCCAAATGTCTCGAGGCGAAAAAAATCACATGGGTTCCATTTATGAGAAGAATTCTCATGGTTTGACATAATTGTTATAATATTGATCAAAGTTCTAATTCACTAGAGTTATAATTTTTAAAATAATAATAACATTGGTTAGCTGTGGACAATTTTAAAGATTTTTATATTTAAGAACTAATTATAATTATAAAGCGGCTACTGTAATTATTCAATGTCGGCCGACGCGTTGCGGTTCGCGTGCGCCTTTTCAAAAATTCTTTATATAAGGGATTGCATTGAAAAATTCGCGTTGTGGAATATTCTAGACGATTCACGTGTCTCGATGAGGCACCCAGACTCGAGAAATTTGAACTTTTGTTTTGCGGTTCGTTTTAAATATTTGATTGCGTCTTCTATTGTAGACGAGAAGCCGAATCACGTCAGTCTCGCATTCTTCAGATTACTCATTTTGAGCTTTTTGCTCTCAACCGGCGATTTTGAGGCGCCTGTTTTTGCGTGTGGGTGGGTGGATGGGTGGGTGGAGCACCAACTAGTTTGTCGAACTCACTGTAGAAGGAGAATGGCGATGAGAGCAATCGAGGTGATCGAGAAGTTCATCTTGTGTGCAGCAGCAACAGCAATAGTCAGGGGCGGCGAGTAAAAATGGGCTTTTCGGGCAACTCGAGCAGCCTTATATAGCTCGAAATTGGGGGAGAGCCAAAAAAAAAAGTGGGTGGGACGATCAAATATGCGGAGGTTGACTCTCGATTCGTCGCCACCACGGGCGGTCTCCTATTTGTCTCGCCACCGCCTTCTTTTCTTTCATCTTCAAGCTTCTTCCTAAACGGCGTCACGAAACAAAAAAAAATTAATCACGCATTCTATTCACAATTGAATGTGCCGTCGAGGGATACAGTAGATATGATGGCGATGTTTGAATAGAATTCCGACGGCGATGACGACGGTCTATTCATTCGATCGGCAAATTCGCGCATTCGTTTGCCACCTTACGCACTTTCGGCGACGTAAATTAATTTGAGCCATTGGTATTTATAACTTTTGTGCGGGACCATTTGTTAATTGGAAAAATAGACAAGAAACAATTTCATTAAAATTGAGAACTTGTGAGAGAAAATTTGGAGCATCTCAAGAAATATTTTGAGACGGTACAAGAGAGAATTTTTCATGGGTGGGATATTTCTGATAGTTTGAAATAAAAAATATATATACATATATCACTGAACTCGGCGAAGTGATATTTTTGGGCGGTTCAAAATGCTAAGGGGCCAAAATGCTCATCTGGAAAACAGTTTTTTGTATTGCTAGACATATGATTGTAGCTTCAATGCCGGCTTTATAGAAATCTGGAAGACAAATTGAATTATCCCATTAAAAATTTTCATTTCGTCAAACGTATTATTATTAGTTACGGAATTTTTAAAATTTCGCAAAATATTCACCCTAAAATTTGAAGAAATTTCAAAGGCCGAGAAATTTTTGTGGCCGCGGACGCCGAATATAATTCATTTCTTCGGTCATTTAGATTTTTTGTTTCGTAAATTTTTTATTTTTCTTTGAGGTTTAGATTATTGTCGTGGACGAACGAATTTGAGAGAAGGGCTGCCATTCAATATGTCTCACAAAAAAAGAAAAATCGGCTTATACTCGGCCGTACGGCACTTGTGCCAAAGTATTTAAAATTCATAAAATATTATTCTCTTTCATATTTTGATAGTTAGAAAACGTAAAAATTGCTCTAAAAGTTTTTTCCATATGAGAGCCAAGACGGTAATTCAAACAATAAAAGTAGTCGCACTCTAAATTTGTCCGTCGTCGACTATATAAAAACCGCAAAGAGAGTTGGTCTCGAAATTAAAATGACCATATTAATGCAATGTGGATGAAGACGCTTCAAAGGCATGAAATGTTTTTCGACATAAAAAATTATTTTTTATTTGTTTTATGTATTTATTTAGATATTATTTTTGAGTTTATTTGAAATAATTTTTCAGAATATGAGCTATCAAATTTCTGGCCCGCCGTTAATTTCATCATGGATGATGCTCTCAGTAAGCGAAGCTCGAAATGAAATCGACGAATCAAAAATTGTGATTCCCGGAAATTCAGTATCAGATGCGCCACAGCATTTTCTTAGGTATTTTGAAAAAATTCAGAAATGGTTCGCAATAAAAAAGTATATCCAGGGGTCATGGAACGTATATTCGCGACGGTGAAATTGTGTCAACACTTTCCGGTGTTGTCCATCAGCTCAATCGGTTGCTGATGGTGAAGACGATCAAACAAAGGTACGGCGGTGAAGTCGGAGATGTGGTCATTGGCAGAGTCGTCGAGATTCAAGCGAAGCGCTGGAAGGTCGACATCAATTCGCGGTTGCACGGAATTTTGGCGCTTGGAAGTGTGCTGCTGCCCGGCGGTGATTTCCGAAGAAAAGACGTCGAGGATGAAGGCAAAATGAGCGAATTCTTGAAAGTTGGTGAATTGATTTGCGCCGAAGTGCAGCAAGTTCAACACGATGGAACTTTGATACTTCACACAAGAAACAACAAATACGGCAAATTGAGGCAAGGAATTCTTATAAAGGTGATACTCCATTTTATTATTAATATTTATAACATATACATTAGGTGCCTCCACATCTCATCAAAAGGACAAAGGTGCATTTCCACACATTACCATACGGAATGGCCATTATTATTGGGTGTAATGGTTGTGTCTGGGTGACAACTGCACTTCCAGAAACCCATCAGGAGGAGGAGAATTCATTAGTTCACGATTATGAAGTAAATTTCAAACTTCTTGATTTACAAAACGTCGTTTTTTTTCTAGAAGGTTGCCTCTGATACACGACAGGCAATTATTCGTATCGCCGCTTGCGTGCGCCTTCTTCGTGATTACTCGATCTCGATATTTCTGAACTCGATTACAACGTGCTACGAAATGAGCGAGCCCTATGAGGTATGAAAGATTTCATATCGCATTCGAAAAAAAATAAACGAATTGTCACGAAAGCGTGTAATTAATAGAAATGGGGGTAACATTTTGCCGAGAATGAACGTTCACCGAGTTATATGTAAAGAAATCATAGTTAGAGACATTAAAAAAACACTTCATAGCATTATATCTTTTTAAAAGTGGAAAAAGAAGGAACTAAAAACTGAAAATGTGTCCAATGATCTGTGATACACTTTTTGGACAATTCTCCTGTTCATAATTACTTTTTTCAGATCCGGGAACTATCCGACCAGGAAACGTCATCTCGTCTTGCGTACCTCGTCGCAGCTCGATTACTTCAAGAACAACAACAGAAATCGTGAAAAACCGGTTTATTCAATCTCTTTAAGAGTAACTTTTATAATCCTTGTTAAATTTTGTTGTTATTAGGCGCGGTCGCATTGTTTCTTCCAATCGGCGAACGCCTAAATCGATTATTAAAAGAAAATGAAATACTGAGCTCGACATTTTAAACACTTACACTTGGTTTGGCGAACTTGACGAAATTATCAAGTGCGATTAAACCATCTTTGTCGGCGAGCTTCTTCAGCTTGGCACTAAGTTTGGCCTAAAATGAGATTAGGAAATTCTTTAAAAAAATAAGAATGCGTTATATACTGGATAGATGACGTGATCCTCAATTGGGTTCGGATCGTGGTTGAGAAGACGGACAGCTGGTTTTGGTTTGTTTCTGAACTCAACAACGAATCCGGCCGACGTGGTCAACTCGTCCTTATCGTATCCCATGAGCTTCATGAGGGACAACGTGGTTTCAGTGTGCTGAAAGCGAATCATTGAAGCAACATCGTTCGGAATTAGTGAGACGAACCGAAGCGTATCCGATCAATTTTGGTCCCTTTCCCTTGCTGGCGGTTTCCAACCGATCAAGAACATCCTGAAGCCAATATCCGGACATCAAGTTTCCGCATGGCGCATAGTCGGCGCAAGCGTTCTGATGAATTTCGGCGAAGCTTAGAATCTTGGCCTTGAGCTTCTCGAAATTGTACCCTTTCAGCGTTGGGCTCTTGATCCATTTTGGATATTTGGCCTTGTAGAGCTCAATTTCGATAAGGTTATCAGCCAAATCGGCGGCTTTTCCGAGATTCTCCATGTTCCATTTCGTGTTTTCAGCAAAGTATTTGAGCTCGACGGCATTGTTAGCCTTGACCTATTTGAGGGTTGGAAGTGTGTCAGTGCTGATCGGCTTCCAAACTGCAAGCAATCCAATTGTTGTCGTATTTGGTTATTCATTTTCTCAACATATTGAGCTTTCACGTGTGTATAACGTCATGCAATGTAGGAATTGGCAAGGGAGTATACATAAAAGGGTACAAACACACACACAACACATTTCGATTTATGGGAAACTATGAGAAGGTGCTAAAGCATTAAAAATTATGACGCATGCGCAGCAGATATTTTGTATCCAAATATGTATATTATGATTATGCTTGATTTTCTTGCTCAAGGGATTTTTTGAGAAATTAATTATCATTTCTCACCCCACCCCCTTTAATCAATTAATTCATTATGATCACCTTTATCGCTTCCTTTGCATTCTTTAACGGCGTACATTCTGAGGAGTGGATCATCGATGGTGTATGGGACTGGAGACCAATGATCGTACCACTTCTTGTTCCAATCTCCCCATTGCTCTGGATCGTGGAGAGCAGCAGTGACGGTCTGAATTTTTGATGAATGGAAAATCATTTGGAAGATTCGTTTGATGCCTGAAGCGTCATTTGACATCTGTTGGCTGAGCTCGAGTAGTATTTGACTTGACTCGAGTTGTAGTTGCGAGAGACGAGATCGCCGATGAAGCTTCGCAATTCTTTGCCCAAACCGAGTCCCTGGCTCTTGCCGAACTGGAAAACGAGAATTTCGATGGATGCATTTGTTTGGATTCGAATACCGATGTCAATTCGGTGTTCCCCTCGTATCCCCAGCTTCGCGGATTCTCCTCGAGGAACTCTTCCGGATGCCGGTTGCCGTGTCGTGTTCCGAACAACACGAGAACCGTGTTCTTGTCGATTTTCACCGATTTTTTCGGGAGAAGCTCGTGCGCGGCAACGCCGAGAAAAACCAATGAAACGATCAAAAATCCGCGCATTGCTTTTCTTTGGTGGATTTTACCCTGAAAACGAATGATGATAGAAACAAAACGAAAAAAGCGAATGTTCGCTATGAGCCCTTTTGGGCGGCTTTATATCCCCCCTCATCAATGACCTGATGATAAGATACGCGATCGCCCCCGTCTCACAAAATACTTCCTTGTTTATCAATTCAATTTCATTGAAACACAATTTATTATGTGATGATTGTGTTTTAACACCCGCTAAACATGAATGATGGCAATGAGGAGAATTAAAGAACTGAGCGTTAAAAAACGAGTCGACGCCGAGCGGGAGCATGTTGGAGCATCGCATTGAGCACGCCAGTCGGAAAATGCCTAAATTACCGTTCGATCATTATTAAGCTATTATCGTTGACACTGCTACTAACGTTAGGTTTGATATGTTCAAGGTAATCAGCAAGAGGAATGAATCCATCATTTCGTTGCAATTTCTTCAAATCCTCTTCAAGAGTTGCCTGAAATTTTTCAAAACAAAACCATGAAACCGACTAGAGGGAATCCTACATTGTAGATGACGTGAGTGTCAATCGGATTCGGATCGTGATTCAGAATCCGAATAGCTGGGCCTTGATTCAATTTGAACTCGATCACGAATCCAGCGGACGTCGTGACCTCATCCTTCACGATTCCCAACAATTTCATCACCGAAAGTGTGATTTCGGTGTGCTAAACATTTTCGAGAAAAATAAAACGTTGACCATAATAATAATAATTAATACCGACGAATATCCGACAACTTTCAGCTTGTTCTTCTGATCTTTTGCATCATTTAACTTGTCGATTATATCATTCAGCCAATATCCAGCCATGAGCGATCGGCAAGGCGAAGCATAGGCACATGACCTGGGATGGATTTCCGCTGAAATATATTTATACATTTTTTCTTTTTACTTTGTTTTTTAAAGTAAACAGTATATCTATAAAATAGGAATTGTTACAAAAATAAATATTTCGTTTAATATTAAATTGAATGAGAAAAAAAGAATTCGTGATCAGCAATCGCGCTCTATCGCTAAAATGCGCGCATTGCTCATTTTATACAAAATGCAGCAAATTTCAGAAAAAAAAAACCAATCTTTTTTCTTTTTTGAAACAAAATTCTACCGAATTCCATGATTGCCGCCTTGAGTGTTTCCCCAGTATAATTAGCCAATTTTGGATTAGCAATCCATTCGGGATAAGATTCGTTGTAAAAATCGAACTGGAACAGATTGTCAGTGACATCGGCAGCTTTTCCGAGATCGTGCGTCGTATTCCAACCGGTATGATTTTGCAAATACTCGAGAACATCGCGATATTTGGTCTTCAATTCCTTCAAATTATCCAGTTCGTCGTTATCAATCGGTTCCCAAACTAAAAATCGAATCACATAAATCAAAATGATCGCCGGATGGACGGAGACCTTTATCGTTGTTGGGGCATTCGTTAACCGAGTACATCCGAAGGATCTGATCGTCGATCGTGTATGGAATCGGTGTCCAGTCTTTTAGGCTTCCGCTATTGAATAATCCACACACTCCAATCCTCCGGTGGATGAAGGCCAGCAAGTGCTGCCTGCAATCGCTTGACGCGTTCCGAAAAAATAAATGAGCCATCGAACCTGAAGTGTCATCTGGCACCGATTGGCCGAACTCGAATAATATTTGACTTCGGATGCATTGTAATTTTTGGCGCTCAAATTTCCAATGAATGCGCGTAGTTCAACGCCCATCGCGTATGATTGTCGTTTTCCGATCGAAGTCAACTCAAGCGACCCTTCTTGACCCCATTTCCGGGTCACATTCGGCAAAAACTCATCGGGATTTCGATTGCCGTGCCTAAAAATTGTCATTTTTTCCAATTTTCATCCATCAGATTGTTTCGACCTTGCGCCAAAAATGACAAAAACCGTGTTCGGATCAATATTGACTGAGTTGGCGGGCAGCGGTTCGTTCGCAATTGCAAATTTAAAGAGAGCGGTTATCAGAATAAATATCATCTGTAACAGAAGTTGTGTTGGGTATCAGTTAAGACCATTGTTTGATGAAACACAAAATAATACTTTATGTAAATATTATTGTGAAATTTAGGAAGATATGAGAGAAGAGTCAAATTTTGACCTGGAAAATTCCACAATAACCATTATTAAAAAAAAAGGAAATGAATAGAACTGGAGGAGTTTGTTATTCTGATCATTCTTCACAAACTCGGCAAGTTTGAAAAATAAACCAAATGCTTTCAGTTGATGAATACCTTATTGCCAATTTTAATTAAATTCCTTGGGACCCTTATTTTTTTATTTGCCTTTTTTCCATTGCCCCCAAGAATTATTCGAAAAACTATGAATGTCGACAACTATACGATTTTTTTCATTCATTTTTTGATTTCGTAATCCTCTTAAGAATCGTAAAAAAATTATCAAAAAAAATTTGATTACTTTCAGCGCGTCAGCACAATATTGTTGAACTTTTGGTGATAAGTCTAATATTTGAAACATCATGCGAAATGAACAATATCACAATTTTGTGGTCTAAAATTGACTGATGAATATGTCTAAAATTTGGTTGCATTTGGAAAAAAAATACAAGTGATACACTAGAAGGATAATAAATAATTGTGGGTTTGCGGACAATATTGGAGGACGGAGGAATGGTGTTTTTGATGGAAATGTCAGATGTGTCAAATTCCGCGGGAATTCGACGAAAAAGGAGGAAAAAATGAGGGAAATCGATAAATATCTCTCGCGGAGAGAGAGTGTGTGAACGGAGAAAGCGCGCGCCAAAGGGTAGAGATAACGCGCGCTGAGGGAAAGACAACGGGCGCAAAGGAGGCGCAGGGGGAGAAGTTAAAGGCCGGCACAGTAATGCCGCTTGGATTTCTCGCGGAGCGACAGTAACCTAGCGGCGGCGTTAGGAGGTTTTTGAAAAAAAACGTTGTTTTTTAGTTTTTCTTTTTCTTTCTAACTGGAGTAAAAGCCTATTATTCTGATTGCGGATTATGGAGCGATCTCGCGGAGGAAGGAGATGCGCGATTCAAGGGGAAGAGAACCTCCCAGGTATGTAGTTTGACTTGGTAGAGTTCCCCAAATTGGCGGCGCGGCCGCGTGGGAGATATTGGGGGGTTTTCTTTTCCCATTAAGACGGCGCGGCCGTAGGAAGGGAGAATTTCGGGAGTATTGCCCTTGCGAAGGGCCGGAGTTAAGTGATGACAGAAGGCTCTAGCCGTCCATTTGGGCGGCGATGAAGAGCTTCTGACTGATAACTTCGTTTCTTGCCACACAAAAAATTGTTCCTTCGGGGACGTTGAATTCTGGGCGGGGCCCAGAATTTTCAAAAGATGGCGAATCTGAAAATTGTTTCAGAATGTTAAAAAATAAAAAACCCACTTTGTTTCGAAAAAATATGCTAAATTTATAATGAAAATGTTTCAATTTTTATCAATTATTTTACCGTATATTATAATATTCAATATGGGGTTTTTTTTATACAAATATTTCCTGTTTTATCATCATTTCGTTTTTAATACTAGGATTTTTTTTTTATAGAAAAAAAAAGAATTTAAAAAATTACGATTATCTGCCAAAATATTAATAAAATTGTTGGATGAAATCGAAAGAATTTTTGAGGGATTAAATTGTACCAGTTTTTTGACGAATAATATAGTTTTTTGTTATAGACTGAAATCAAATCGAAATCAGCCCAACGATTTTTGCCAGACATGTTTTTCCTATAATCAAACCTCCTCAATTTGAATATTCAAATGACTTTTTTGGCAGACAACACGGAAGTTCAAAATTCGTTTAAAAAAATAGAGCGAACGTTGGAAAAATGAAAAGTTTGAAACGGTTTTTAAATGTTTGCGTTTTGTTGGAATTTCTATTGTTTGACACAATGGCAAACATTGAGAGTTGAGTGCCAAACGCTGAAAATAATCATGTAGCCATGGGAAATCACAATAGTCATTGGTAAACATCGTTCGAGTTAAGACTGTCACAAAATTGTATGGGAAAACCGTTTCGAAGAAGGTTTCAAGGAAGAATGCCATCAAACAATTCTGACTAATTCTACATATTGATAGAAATGAAGAAAGTTTTGGAATTCTTAAAGCGAAAATGGAACGAACAATTTCATGAAATTTTGGAAATTTATAGCAGAATTAAAGTCCAAATTTTGGCTAATTTTTAATGGGACCCGATAAAACGAGATCAACTTTAAAAAAAAACAATGTGAACCCATTTTCCATGTTCCTACTTCCTGCCAGATTCAAATTTTAAGACTAGATCTAATTTGACAAAAATCTCCTTTGAATGCTTTTCAAACCATCACCTAATTTGGAATTATCCCAAATCCCGATACCCTCAAAAATGTTTCGCATGCTCCAGACGTTTTGGCTCATGTTGAGTTGTACTTTTATCTCCTTATTGGGTGTTTGTGAATTTCAAACGAATTTTTTGGGGCCTTTTTAGGAACCAAGATGATGTACATATGTACTTCTTCATCAAAATCATCATTGATTACAGATTAAAATAACTCGAATATTTCGAATCAACGAACCAACATTCTCGAAGAACACTATCAGTATTAGGGCCATTAAAATGTTTGTCAATTTTTTAATGTCCAATTCGTTCTGAATTGATAAGCTTTTTTGAGGGCATTTGCAGATTTTGATTTTTTTTTCATAAACAGAGGAGAAGCGAATTATGACAACTGGAGGATTTTTAAAAATATTCTATTGCTCTTCTTCTTCCAATTTTATTCTTCAAAATCAAAATTTTAGATATTAAATCTGAAAAATGAAATTGTTTGAGCCATAAAAATATGAATATTGAACTCGAAAATTCTCGATGAATTGTTGAAAATTCAAGAAAAGATCGCCATGTATTAAATTATAATACACTTTATTTCAAAAAAATTCCAGTTGGGAAACTAATAAAAATTAAACCAATATGTAATTGCAATTTTTTATGTTCATTCTAGCAATGATGATCTACCGGCTAGAATCTGGAAAATCTTGAAAACTTGAAGGACCATAGTTCGATGAGATGCCTAGAAATTTTTAGGCTCCAATTCTATCTATTTGAAATACTCTAAAGAATGTGGGAGCACAAAAATGAAAAAATTTAAGACAGCTTGCAAAAAGAACTCCATCATAAGTTCGATTTCCCATTTTTAAAATAGTTGTTATGAAATCAATTCGATTTGAAGACACCAATGATATCATAACTATAGGTATAATGAGACGTTGCTTATCAGAGGCTTCTTAACCCTGATGTTGTATATTTCCGGCAGGGTGCCCAATCCACCGAAGAGTTCCCACCTACTTTTTATCAGTTGGCTGCTTCGTTCCTATTTAAGACCCCCGTAAACAACGAATCACTCGAGTTCCATCATTCCCCATCGAAAATCATTGATTTGTTGCAGAATGCGGATTCTACTCCTACTATTCGCTGTTGTCATTTATGCATGTGCCACTTCGAAAGTCGAAAAAACTGATTTCGACATTTTTGTATTAATGATGCCCAATTCAAGTCCAAACAATTATTTTACAGTATTCCGAAAATAACGAAGTAAAGGATAGATATCATTACAATGATAAAACTAAGACTCGTACTTATCGATATGCGTCTCAACCCGATAGCATCAGTGAGGAGGAGGAGTTCGAGGGAATCGTACGAGATAGATTCTATAAAAGTGTCGAGAAGGATGTTAAGAATAAGGAGGACGATGAAGAAGACGATGATCCAGTTATTATGGTAAGACTTTTGATCTTGGTTTGGCTTCTCTTGCAAATTGAATATTTGACAAATTCCTTATAAGGAGGTTTCGCACTTTAAATAGTTTAAAAGTGCCTAATAACAACTACTACAGTTAAAGTGTCTCATTTTCAATTTTTGATTCGAATCGCGTAAAATTGACGAAAGGATTTGGCCAATCTATATCCCAACCTTCAGAAACTATAAACTATACCATTCATTTTTCTTGACGTTTAATTGATTAATTAAAATATTGCAGGTTAAAGTCAGCCGAATTACTAAGCCGACTAATGGTTTGCGCGCCAAGAAGAGCAATGAGTTTAAGGATGTTCCGCTAGAAGAAAGAAGGAAGTTGCACCGAATTCGAAATGAAAAATCGATCTCAACGAAAAGGATGATCGAATTTTGCAGGAAATGGGCGAAGAAAAATAACATGGAAGTTAGTTTTGACTTTTTTTTTTAATTTCGGGAAAAACGTGGTTTGTCAAAAATCAATCGACATTCGAATTGGCGGAGAGCGTCTTTTGATTGAATTATGGGAAGAGTAAACATTCTGAGGAATTCCAGCTTTTTTTTTCAAAAATTTTCTTTGGTTTTATTTTAATATTATTCATTTATTTTGAAAGGAACATGTCGAAAAATTGTGAAAAATTGGCAAAAAAATTGTTCGTTAAAGTTAATCCCGTAAATCTACACGTTTAGTTTTGAGTCAAGAGAAATTCTGCCATTGCTTTTTGGCATTTAGCCAATTTTCCAATTATATATTACATTCGCAAAAAAACCGAGCACCCTGTGTAGATTTACGGCGAGTTAGCTTTCCAGGTAATCGGGATCTGATTAAATTGAGATTTGAATTACCGCCTCGAAAAAAAATGCGATGGTCCACAATTGTGCAAATATGTATATTAATCCACAAAAATTACAATAGCGAAATTGCGACGAGACCCGCGAAACTTTTCGAATGCGCCTTTGAAAATAAATAACCGAAAATTACGATAGTTGTTGAATGAAAAAATCATTTTGTTTTAATGAATATCTGAAAAAATTGGAAACATTTCAGGAGGCGATGGAAAAATTCATTCGGAAATCAATGAAACGCCAGATCGAAGAAGCGACGTTGCGACGCAAAATCTACGAAGATCTTGGAGCCGTTCTGCAATCATTCGAGGAGATGATCGTCGATGAAAATTTGTCGTCGGAAGACCGCGCGAGACTGACTGCCGAAATTGTCAAAGATCAAGATTCGCTTGTGAAAAACGCGTTCGATGTCATACTTTCGGCTAAACTCGATTCCAGCTATTATCAAACACCATTCGACGACATTGATAATGAGGTGAGAATGAGAAGAAGTATTGGACATGGAGCACAACCGAATCATCATAAGAAATCGCACTATCACGTGAGTTTTGATGAATATCGAAATCAAATCTGTTTTGAAATATTTCTAAAAAAACATTTGAGAGCATGAAACTCAAAAATCAAAAGTCAGAATGAGATGAGATTCGGCAATTATTTTATTGATAGAATAAAAATTAAATTTTAACTATTTCTGTTCAACCTCGCTGCCTTGCTCAATGATGAGAGCTCGGAGAGTCTTCGGATAGGCGTCGAGGGTTGTAGTAGTCGTCAGAAAGATTGTCCCATTCCTTGACCAGACTCTTCTTCTATGTATGTCTCGATACTTGAGTGGGGTTTAGCGTTGACCTTCGTCTTCAAGACCTCTCATACGGAATAGTCGAACGAGTTCAGGTCCGGTTCGTCAAGAAAGCCTGCTATTCGGCCGACTTGATGAAACCCGGCATGTGTGTTTCGCCCACTGTTTAGTCACCTTGGCGGTATGAGCAGGAGCAGCATCTTGCGGAACGACCCAGTTGTGTCCTGCGAAATAAAATTTAATTGGAATGACGCACCAAAAATGCATCAACAAAGCATAATGCGCCACTCTGTGTTAGAAATAATTTCAATTGTCGCGCTGAAAAAAAAGTACCCAATCGTCTAATTTTTTGCGACGACATTATAAAAGAAAACGCTAAAATTCGCATACTTGGGTCTCACAGGAAAATTGTATTCAGCAGAAAAACAACACATAAATCTGTTTTGATCCTTGAACGATCAAATTTTCAATGAAAATCGCTTCGGAACCACTTGGCAGATTTATATTCAAAATTGGTACTGTAATGTTTTTAGAAAAAGGTCCCATTTGACCTTGGCCGCAATGTGGTATTCTGGGTGTTTAGTTCTCTCGATTGGTGAATAAAAGATTACCAAATTGCATACCAGTGCTG
This sequence comes from Caenorhabditis bovis, assembly GCA_902829315.1. Lineage (NCBI taxonomy): Eukaryota > Metazoa > Nematoda > Chromadorea > Rhabditida > Rhabditidae > Caenorhabditis > Caenorhabditis bovis. Next base: position 2,299,892 of record CADEPM010000008.1, read on the forward strand.
GTGTTGTCGTAGACATTGGTGGCTCCATTTTTCTTATTGGAAGTGTGGCCTCTTTCTCCGTCGTCTTCTTGCCATTCTCAATTTTCTCATCTGTTCCAGATTCAAATTGTAAGCCTTCTTTTTTTCAATTTCTAGTTCGAATTGTAACCTAAAGTTGCTCAAATTTCGATTACAGGGTGTCATTTAAGTTCCCGCACAACTTTGAAGACGTATATTTCTGAAACTAAAAGTCCAAATCAAACGAGACTCGAAATATTTTTTATCTATAGTACAACAAATAATTATCTATTAACTCTTTTCGATTCGGCCTCTTTTCGCAGCTATGACTTCGCGGAGACGCTTCGGGTAGGATGTGACTGTGGTACGCAGGTATTCGATGGAAAGATTGTCCCATTCCGCCAGTAATGTCTTCTTCAGAGCCTCTACACTTGAGTGGGGTTTTGCGTTGACCTTCTCCTGCAAGACCCCATCACGGAGAAGTCAAGCGGGTTCAGGTCTGGGGAGCAAGCAGGCTATTCGGATGACTTGATGAAGTCGGGAAAATGGGTCTGGCACCACTCCTGAGTAGTTTTGGCAGTAGGGGCGGGTGCTCCGTCCTGTTGAAAGACCCATATCTTCCCACCGAAATGCGTTTGGGCCCAGGGCATCATATGCTTCCCCAAAATGTCCCGAACGTAGACTTCTTTGTTCACTTTCACCACCTGATCCACGAAAACCAGGGGCACTTCCCGGTTGAGCAGATGGCACCGAAAACCATCACACTGGAAGGATGTGAGGCTGGATGAATTGTTCTTCCTTTCTCAGAAGCTTTCTGGGATGTCTGGGCAAGTACTCAATGGTTTTGTGAGTTGAATGCCGCCTCCACAGTGAACAGCTTCTCGTCGGAGAAGACAGTGGCGAGGTGTTCTCCAGACCGCGTGCGAGCAAAAAGTCGTTTTGCTTTTTCGAAGCGTCTCTGCTAGTTGACGGCCGATAGAATTGCCGCTTTTTGGACGCGATATGGGGTCAGTCCAAGCTTCGTTTTGACCATTTGTTCCATAGCGAAGATGCTCATTCCCATGTCTGACGCCATCTTTCTTATGCTCCTGTGCGGTTTTCGCCTGATCCTCGTTTTGACGGCGTTGATCTTCTGAGGAGTGGTTACTGAGACGAGTCTTCCTTGTCTGGGAAGGTCACTGGTCGTATTTAGCTCCTTGAATCGTTTGATGGTGTCGTAAACCGTTCTACGAGGCACACCGAGGCGTTGAATGATCTCTGTCGGGCGCTCATTTCGCTTATGAAGTTCGATAATGGAAGCGCGATGAATGTTAGCCTTCGCCATTTCTCGGAAACACATCCGAATGAAGTGAAACTTGAAAAGTAAGTAAAATACACCTTATTTAACAAAAATAAATTGTATTGGTGCACGAAAAGTGCGACAGCCAAGCTTTTCATGGCGTCTAACTTTTGTGCGGGAACTTAAATGACACCCTGTATTCAAACTCTTAAATTCTAACGTTATGCTCATTTCGTTTTGGAGACACTTCTTCACAGGTGCTGAAATTAGAAAGCAAGTTCGTTCAATAAAACCGTTCACATTACTCACCTTAAACTTTTGGTCAAAACAGCTTCACTACTCATTTTATGAGGACTTTGATATGATTGGAATGACCTCTCCCCTCTCACGTGTTCCCCCGTTCCATTTTAATTATTATACGTGATTAAATTGCATTCTAATAAGGCAATAAGGTCTACATCCATCGCTCTACGAATTGCATCAATGTTAGAGTTGTCTAGACCGCAGGAGATAACCATCCGATGACCATATTTGTGATTCATGGTTAGGTGATTTCTCACCAGACTTATTACCAGATTCCCTCGAACAAGTTCAAATTTTTTTTGTGAAATTATTTTTGCTAGCGTCGGGAACTACAGAAGTAAGAGTTGCCGAAAATGAGAGTCGACTTTGACGGAAACTGAAAATCAGCATAAACGTAGTTTTAAATATATTTACATAGTAATTTTTAGAAATCTCTATATTTATTTTTAAAAAATATAGAAAAATCGTTATAAAATCAAGTGAAAATATGAAAAATCCGCATTATTTGTGAAAAACGAAGAGCACAAAATGGTTTTTAAAAAAAACTTGACCTTTGCTGCAATTTTCCAATAGTTCCGATTCCAAAATCGATATGAATTTGCTGATCGATAAATTGTAGCTTATAATTTTCCTATTCCAACGCACACCTCGTATTCGATTCTCTCATTGCCGTCACTAAATGTGAACTAAAATACTGTTGGATGACTCTCTTTGTTATCCGCTATATCGTCATCCTACGAATTCTTCAATCTATTATCTCTTTGCTTCAATACAACACCAAATTTGGGGAACAGCCCTCTCTGAATTCACGTGAAATTCAAATTCTGAAACTATGCGCCTTTACTCCTTCTCTCAAAAAACTCATGCAGTATTAAATAAATGCACTCAATTTTGGATTTGTAATTATGATCCAAAAGACTCGGACCCCTTAAAATTCATGAATTTTTCTAAATTTCAGGAGAACAATGACAATGGACCTTCAAGACACGATCATCACAGAAGCCACTCCTACGATCCATATGGCAGAAATCATAAATATTAAGCACAAATTTATTCGTTGATTTCGAGTTTATTCAAAAATTATGTCGAATTTTTATAGTAGTCCGCCCATAAATGGTATAGTGAATCAATGCAAATTTGCGAACTTCTCGCGATTTGCATTTTTTTTCGTCTGCTCGTCGCTCTCAGCCCCGGCATCGATTGTCGTCCAATAAAAAATTTGTTCGTTTCTTTTTCGATAAAATTTTGTGTTCGAGCGAAATATGACAGTCTCTTATGCGCTTGCTGTCTCCTCCGCCGACGGCTACTCGTTTCTGAAACTCTTCAAGAAATGGGAAGGCTCGATTTTTAAGGTTGTATGGAAAGAATTATTGCTTTGGCTGGTATTATACTATATTATTACAATCACCGTACAGCTAACATTGCCACAAGAATGGAAGCAGTGAGTCGCATGATGAGGAGAGAAGTTTCAAGCAGCTTGAAATTCGATTTAGAGAAACTGTCAACGAAATTCAATTGTTGGATTATGGCCTCTCATATTTTGATATCAAATTCATGCTCGGATTCTTCGTTTCGTGTGTAGTCGATCGATGGAAGCAAATGCTGCAAAATATCACCTTCATCGAAACGTTTGATTCCGATTGAATATTTTTCTTAGCGCATTTTCAGAACCGCCCTCTCGGTGAGCACGTTGATCCGCGGCAAGGATGACAATGTTCGTCTCGCGCGTCGATCAATCGTTCGATATCTCGTCTTGTCGCAAGTACCGTAGTCAGCGATTCGCTTCAAGATCACCTATTCGAATTCAGGTTTTAGTGTTTCGCGACATCTCAATGCAAGTCCGCCGCCGCTATCCAACAATGAAGAGCTTAATTGAAAGCGGGTTTCTGTTCGAGAATGAGCTCAGAGAGCTGAAGGAAATCGACGTGAATTATAAGAAATATTGGGCGCCGATTAATTGGGCCAACTCGATTGTGTGGAGAATGAATGCGGTATGAGCGATGGTCCGAATCGAATTGAATTGATTTCCTCCATTCTAGCAGCACTACATCGATGCTCCAGTTTCGACCAACAATATTCTCAATGTAATCTTCGTCGAAATTCCACTTAATTAATATGATTCTAGAATATTCGAGATTTTCGAAAAGATTTAGAAAATATGTGCAAATTCGACTGGGTCCCAATACCAATCGCTTATCCGCAGGTGTCGCATATTATCCACATAATTGTATAATTGGTGGTCGATGTCTAGGTGGTATTCCTCGCCGTTCGCGTTTATTTCCTGATTGCACTTTTCTCCAGACAACATCTTCCATTGACCGAAGACGATGAGAGGGTGTCCATTTTAAATCCATCGATCATCGTTTGAAATTCTAATTTTCAGCTTATCAAATATATTCCTATTATGACGATCTTCCAATTCATTTTTTTCGTTGGATGGATGCGTGTCAGTTTTGTTCAAATTGTTTCAATAATTCCCTACTTTTTGAGGTTGCTGAAGCTCTTTTGAATCCTCTAGGCGAAGACGACGATGATTTTGAGCTCAATTGGGTTCTGGAGAAAAATATCATGGCGAGACCGAAATGTTTTCGATTTTCAGCTGAATTTGGTTTTTCTTTAGACTGGTATGCAAATTGTTGACGATAGTCATGACGAGTGCCCGTATTTGAACATTGACAAATTCTCCGATCCCAAATTTCAACCATTGTCGGTCACTGGAGCACACACTGGACATAGTGGAGGATTGCAGGGATCCACGTCGAGCGTTGTGTAGCAATAATTCTAATTTCGAAGTTACCATAATGTAATTGAAGAATCGACGAGGTGGCTGGTCGGAGGACGTCGAACGATGCTGGAGGAGTGACCATCAATTTTGGGGAAAAGAAGGAAGAGCAGAGTTTGCGTCGAAGACTCAGTCGGATGGGCGACAAAATTAGCATGATGTAATTATTATTTTGTATAATCGGCGTCCGGTGACTGCTGCACGCGGGTGGATTTACGCGCATGCGCCTTGAAAAGGTCTCGCCACGCGTGAATGTTTATTTTGCTGTTTTCACGTGAACTGCTTCATTTTTCTTGATGAGTTTCGCATTTCTAAAAAATTATCGAAATGGTCCATAAAATTTGAAATAACCTGTTGGTCCTTGCGAGACCATTTCGAAAAACGCATTCCCGTAAATCTACCCGCGTACAGCAGACGCCAGACGCCGACTATATTTGAATTATTATTTTTAAAATAATTATTCTATTAGGCGATCATTTTCTGCACAGAAAGTTGAGCAGCAACCGAAATCGCCAACGGAAACGCCGAGTCTTCAATCTCGTTGGTTTAAATTCTAAACCATTTTTCATTGAACCCTTGTTTAGCCGGAGCAATTTTGGAAAGTGTTATTGAGGAATCGGTAAAACAAGATTCCGTCGAGGTGTGCTCGATTTATTTTCGATGAAAACATTCAATAAATGTTCAGGAAAATTCATTTGCGGAAATCAAAATCGAGATTCCGGAAGAATTGACGAAGAATGAGAAGGACAAAAACAATTAAAATCACATTTTCAGTTTGTATTTTCGAAAAAAGAAACGGATATTTCCAACATAAAGCGTGTAGATTTTTCAGCAGCAAATTCGAGAATCTCTATCACAGATTTCCGGTTTTTTTTTTGCGATTTAATACGGAAAAAATTGATTAGTTTAAAAAATTTGGTAACAACGAGTCGTTGTGACATGATTACATATGCCTAACAGGAGAGGAGCCTGGCCAAAAAGGGGAGACGGCGTCTCGGAGTTGAACTCGTCTAAAAGCTTTCATGCTGGTCCGCGTGACATATTTTCCCAATTAACATAGACTTCATTTTTTTGACAAAATGACGAATACTCAAAAATGCTCTAAAATTATTAAATAACGCAATTATGCTAGAAGTGAGCTCTACATTATTGAGAGTCCTATTACATTCAGTTGAAGTCCCAGCGATCGTTTACAATGTTGGAGCGAAGGGCAGAGTGGGAGTCAATGATGATCAGCTGAATAAGATCAAATGGTTGGTTCTTTGCTTCCGATCTTGTGAAGTGGACAAGAAAGGCATCTATCGGATCGTGAAACTGACAATGTCGAAGAGAGCAGAACCATCGTCCAGCGAGCATGGCATAAGTGGATTATTTCCAACGCGTCGTTCCATGAGCAACAGAGCACTGCCCACACCAAAAAGGATTCCTGAGTACCAGTCGCCTATATTTGGACTCCCTCCCCCATTGAATATTTAAATGTGTATTATTATATATACATTTTAAATAAATGGTTATAATTTTTAAAAAAATTTTCGATTACTTAGTTAGGGTTCCCAAAATATGAACATAATATTTCGACAATCATAAACCTATGCTGAATCGGATCCCTAAGATTTTTGAACTCATAGTTGATAAAGTTATACGGAATTCAATTACGTAATCCCCGTAGTGCGACTATTGAGCACATTTAAATTTTTCGAATCCGCTGCAGCCAGATGCAGACATTGGCGTCATTGCCAATGATTCCAGAATCCGATCTTTCAATTCCGCGCAATTTGATTACTACTGTAGAAAGTGTACAATTTACGTTGTGGTGTATTACGGTACCATTCTATTCAGTGTTATTACTATTTCTAATAGACGCTCAAATTCGGAATCATGAATGGCTGAATAGTCCGTTCTTCAAATTATGTATCAGCACGGCAGTTATTGATTTGAGTAGGAATTTTTTTAGTTGAATTCGAAAATGATTTGATTCAAGTCACAATGTTAAATAATTATTTGGGCGCAATGTTCCCAAAATGGTCATTCTTTATTGATTTCTATCTCAAAATCGGCAATATTTATGGGCAAATTTATTTATACATTGCATGGACAACCGGTAAAAGGCAATATTTCGATTTCGAATGATTCCCATCATTTTCAGGCTGCTGTCAGTCATTTTCCGTTTCCATTCTTGCTGCCAACCGGCTATCCGCCGTCATTTTTCCTGGAAATTATAGTAGTGTAAGATTTTGCAGTTTAATTGGATCATGACGCACCATTCTTTTTTGCACAATTTTCGTTTTCCGCAATTTATAAATTTTTTTGCGATTTTATCGTCAGAAAAAATCGAAATAATAATTCAGATGTTCTGGTATCACCGTATATGGATTCCTATATCAATTCAATTTGTCCCTGGATGTCTTCTTGGAATTATGACGCTTTTCAATCCGGCTCAGCTTTATAGAAACTCCACAAATGGAATTGTTCCAAAATTCACAATGTAAGCCTTTATCTAGGATTTATCTTAATCAAAAAATATTTCAGAAAGAAAATGACGAATATATTCTATGTTATTGGCGGATTTTTAATCGGATCCAACTGTATTTTCCTTATTTGTACATACCTTTATATTTTTTATGTGATAAAATCCAGAAAGAAATTGCATTCAATGGTAAAATTTCATATTTTCAATTCAAACATTATTCTGAAACTTTCAGCCGAAATTATTTTCACGAAGTGATAAGGGAAAGAGTGAATTTGAAACGAAAATGATGATTATGTGCTCAATTATTGGTGAGATTTGAATCCATATTTTTTAAAAATATTTCTTTAACGGGCTCAATGTTTTGCAGTCGGAATTCAAATTTTGCTCATGTTCAGTTTGGCGTACAAAATTTCGCCATGGTATGCTCTCAATACCGATCAATACTATTTAATCCACAGTTGTTTAAGGTAGCAATTTCCCCTTTTTTTGAAAGAAAGTCAATTTTTCCAAACTAATTACGATAATTTTTCAATATTTCAGCGATGTTTATTCGGGAATTAATCCATATTTGCTATGCGTTTTCACTCCTCCATTACGCGATTATATTTTATTACGACTGAGAATTCGCAAAAGAAAAATAATCGTCAGCAAAACAGTGTCGGCAATGATGGCTTACTGAGACTCGTAGAGATTTGGAAACTGATGTTCGCTCGTTGGCTGCAGCCAATTATCAGGGTCCCAGCGAGTATTCTTCTTCTCCATCACGTGTATTGTATATGCATGACGGCTCTGGTTCGATGTATTCGCTTCGCTCTTATGCACAACCAATCCATGGATGAGGATTAATGATCCTTTAATTAATTAGTTATCGAGCCATATACACCTAATCGTTTTCAATACCTTTAGAAATTGGCACAGGCACAAATTTTGATTGATCATAAGTTGGTTGGGTTCCAATAAATTTCAATAAGGGTCCTCCGGTAGTGTCGTGGGTCCTCACAAATCGATGATCCGTCGAAGAAAAGTCTGAAAACATATTCTCAATTTTCAATACAGAGACACATTGTTTTAAAACCTTTATGACTTCCCGGAATGAATGAGAGACACCCATTTTCGACACTAGCTTCGTCGATTGCGATCCATACTCCAGTTAGATGATCAATTGGATCAACGCGGAGGAATGTTGAGTCGACATGATCCGTAACTGCCCCTCCGATTCGAGGTTGCTATAAATTATATTTCAGACATTTGACAAAAAAAAACTGGTAACACATTCGAAAATTTCAAAAAATTTGTGCAGGGAAAAAAAACTAATTTTAGCCAGTTTTTGGAGTAAAAAAAACAGAGTATCAAATTTTCGTTGACGTTTTACCTTGAAAATATACATGCTTTGCACAACTTGCGGTTCCTCGTATCCAATCGCTCGAAATACAGACTTGATCTTCTCGTTGAACGTCATTTTCCTGAACACTGGATTCAGAAAATGCAATCCATGTCCGATTTTGTTCAATGCTAAATCCTTGGGCACCGTCAAATCACCATTTTGATCCACGGAACCTTCTTCGAAGAAAAATCGAATTTTGTCCGAACTATTTAGGAAATAATCATCAGCGGCGTGCTAATTAAAACAAATTGAATAAATCATTATTGTTTATAAATTACTTTATCCTTGTCATAAGTTGAAAAAACGCTTCGCGGATGTTGAGAAAGGTCGGTTTCAGCCACAATTTTATTGATTTCAGCCTTGATCTTGTCAATTTCGTCGTCGCTGAACACATTTTCGACAACGGCGTAGCCGTTCGTTTCGAATTCTTCTTTGAGACGATTCATTCCTTTAAAAATTCATTAGAAACAAAAAAGAAAAAGAAAAAATGAATAGGAGAAAAACTAATAACAATCTTATCGAACTGCGTTGAGAGCGTTTATCAATCGACCCAATCAATTTACAATAACACTTGATACGATGGTATATAGAGCGTCATAAAAGTTTGGCAAGATTCCATGTTTGCACGTATCATTTGGCAACGACTACCTTTAAAATTTTGGACTCAAGAATTTGGGAAAATATGAAATTATTTAGGGAAAATTTACAAGCATGGACATTTTTGAAACTTAATTTCCTAGTTGAATTTAGATTTTGCAATAAATTTACCTTGAATGTTCATTGATTAATTTTTCAGACAATTCCAACCAATTGCGCTTCGGCACTCATTCTGACAAACATCCATTATAATCAAATCAATTTTTGTCGTTTGATGATCCAATTTTTACGTAAGCATTGTCAGCAATAAGATTCCTCATGGAGCAAAATCTGCAAATCATTATATGCAATTCAAGTAGATCGCTTGAGCCTCAACTGCTACAAAAATTCCAGAAAACGAAAATGTCAATGCCGGATAACAAACACTCTTGATGATTTTGACGAGCAGTCGAATCAAAAAACTTCGATGATATGAATATTCAGATAATTCGCGAATTTGATATTCAAAATATTGGAAACATAATAAGAAAATAATGTATATTGAAAACTATTAGAGAGAATGAGAAAGAATATAAAAATGTCGCCTTCACGCGAAACAACAAATAAATTTTTAAAATGAATAAATATTGAGTGAAAATCTAATTAAAAAATTAATTTAGTTAACGTAAAAATAGAACTTATTAATATTTTACACGATTGATCCCATTAAAAATTGTTCACGAACAAAAAATAAATAAAAAAATAATTATTAACGAAAATTTCTTTAAAAACACTTTAATATTCATAATAAAATGAATTAAACAGTTAAAATGACTTTAAATGGCTAAAAATGATTAATCTCTGCATGTGAAAACATATAAACTTCATCAAAATCGAGTTTTCCTATTTTTAAGACCAAAAAAATTAAAGCAAAAAAGATGAAAAAAATAATTGGAACGTGACCTAGTTAACACGTCGACACGTGAAATCTAGGTCAACTGAAATTCAGTTCAATTTTATTGACACGCGAGAAAGATGCCTCTCACGAGAAGAAGCGCAATGAAGAGGAAGAGCACGGAGCACGCTGGAGAAGCGGAATCTCCGAAGCGGCTTCGCTTCAGCGAGGCCGTGAAGGAGATTCACGTAGAGAACGTGGAAGGTGCGTCATTTTTTTCATTTTTTATTAATTTTTGAATTGCAAAACCCACTTTGATGATGAATTAAGCTGAAATACTTAGTAAAAAAATATCTTCATTTTATTTTAAATTGAAAATTTAAAATGTCGAATAGCAAAATTTGAAAATTCACGGGGTTTTAAAACTTTTTGCTTTTATGGCCTAAATTTCAATTTTAATGGTGTTCATCAACTGACAAAAATTTTCAAGCAGGCTTATATTATTCAATTATTAAATATTTATAACATTTACTCGTTTGTCTGTTCTCATTATCGATTTCTGCATACATTTTTTGATTTTTCAAATTGCGACTTCTTGTTAGGCATGACCTATTTTTGGTGGCCGCAAAATTGTCGGCCATTTCATTCACCGCCGTTTTTATTTCTGGTCGAATAATCGGTTAATCAAATACAAAAAGACAACGGAAAGAATATTTTCATTTTTAGATTCATTAAATTCAGACGTTAATTTTTTTCTAATTCTTATTTGAGAATGGCAGCAAAAATTCGAAACAAAATGCCGAAAAACTATCGGAATATTTTTTGTTGCATCATATGAAATTTCCGATTATTTCATTTTTTTTTACAGGAAGAAGCAAAACTCGAAATTCGTTTCAATTATATCCAATACTTTCGTTTTAACCAAATTTCTCGAAAATTTCCACATTCTGCCATTTTTCGTTTGTTAAAGAAATACTCAGCGATTCAATCGGGACGAACAGCGGTTGTTTTTGGGTTTGGGATAACCCGCGGAACAATTTGGGGCAAACACGGGAAACATTGAACTCGGTCAAAACAAAAGTCGTCCACGGTTTAGCCCAAACTCTAAACGGAGGGCAGTTTGTAATTGGAGTGTCGTACTGGAATTATTGAAAATTTTTTAACGTTTACTCAATTTCTATATAATTTTCATCATTATGTAAAGAAAAATTAATTTTAGTTCTAGCGCAGTCATCCACGGTAACGCAACAATTGGAATGAAAAGAAGAAGGCCAACGTTTGAAGAAAATGGTATGTCAAATAATGTTAAATACTCACTGGCAGAAGTGAAAACGATGATTGCGGAACAAAAAATGAATGGTTTTTCGTCAATCAAACAGTAAAAAACCATTTATTTACCATAAAATAATAAAAAACCATTCATTAACCATCGAAAATCGTTCATTCGCGAATTAAAAACCATTCGTTAATGAGACGATTCATTTTCTAAATAATCATTTTTCATTCATTAATAATGTTTTTGCTGTTCATTCATTAACCATTCGACTTCGATCGTTCCACTTCTTCCAGTGTGCCGTAAAATATGAGACTGAAGATATAGCCTAGCAAGCATGGAATAATAAACACATTTTTCTAGAGACAATGCTGAGAAATCATGGCATACGTGTCACAAGACCAGCGTTCTTCATGGATATGAAGGAAGAATTTTGCAATGAAAACAATCATAATTTCGAAAAGTCGCTGCTAATTCAGCCGCCGTTTATGAAAGACGATTCGAATTGTTCACTGCCAGACTCGGTCAACTACTCAATGAATGATTTGGGGTTCAACACTCAGAATGATGAGATATCGCAACGATATGACGCCATTGCAAAGGTTAATCAATTGCTCAATCCATTTTGTTTATCGAAGTCGTGCATTGAAGCCGTGCTGCTAGCGGCACATTTTATTTGTAGCTATAACTTAACGGTAAAACTAAGCTAAGAGAAAAACTCACGATGCATGATTTTAGATTAATGATTTAAATGAGACAAATGAAAATGTTTTCTTATCGAAGTATAAACCTAGAGTTTCTGTTTTCTGCAACGAATGTCTGGTGTCAATTGGAGCTTCAAATTCTTGTCAAAACAATATCTGTGTAAATTTCAGGTATGAATATAGCACTCCACGAATATAAAATACTTTCAGAAAACATATGAAAAAAGGAACGAAGACAGAAGCTTTAAAAATTGTTTCATACAGTGTTCGCCCACAATTAGAACGAGTTACGAGTAATCAATTTGGTGAATTACTATCAACCCACAGCTACCATCACAGAAATACAGTGGTAATATTTTATTGCAACATTATAATCGTGATATTTTTAATCGAATTTGTTTTATTTTCTTAAGGAAACAATTCGAGATTATTCTTCATTTCACCGATCGCGGTGTTATCATGATAATATCGAAAGTTTCGAGTCTTTTGAGAATAGTCATTTGACTATTCCTATTTCGTTGGCGGTGGACGGGTTTCGACCAGTTAACCATAATAGGTATTCCCCTAAATGTTCTTGTTCCTTTTTGCAATTACTTGAAAATTTTAGAAACGAAATAACACCAATATACGTTCGTTTAGAAGGAGTTGGAAGAAAATCAAAAGAAAAGGTCGATTCTGTTATTCTTGCAGCCTTAATAACAGGACCAAACAGCTTAAATCACATCGTCAGGAGCCGTGCTGTCAGGTCTGCTCAACCTGGTCGAGTCGACACACGTGAAGGTCGCCGTCGTTTTGCCATCGGCCGTGAAGATGATGGTGGAAGAGAAGGAAGGGGACGATGCCGAAGAAGTCCTGAGGCGGTGCACAGTAGGCGTGCGGGAGGACTGCGAGGTGCTCTTCATGCCAGTGCATCAAGATCAGCACTGGCACCTCGCGTCCTATCGCCGAGCGAGCGGCAAGTGCAGTATCTACGACTCGCTTGCCGCACACCGCACGCCGAAGCAGAGAGCGGCCGTCTCGAAGGGTGTGAAGAGGATCCTGGCCGCATTGTACCCAACCACCATCTCCACAGTCCGCTGGGTTCCACAGCGCCATCAGGAGGCCCAGCTGGACGGGTACAATTGCGGCGTCCATGTGATCTCGAACGCGCAGAGGATCCTCGTCGCTCCCAACACCAACTTGGCGCGATTCGGACGAACCGATGTGAGGGCAGAGCGCCGTAATCTTCGATTGGTAATCGAAGAGTTCATACCACAGCTTAGTGAGTATCTTTAAATTTCATTTTTCAAGAATAATGTGTAACATGTTGAAAGTTAATTCAAATTAACGTCTGAGTTAGAATTTTTGTTGAATTCTGCACATTATTTTTTCTGGCACTACAGATTTATTTCTTAATAAGTATTTCCATTTTGCAGATGGTATCGCTGAAGAAGCCATCGCCAATCCGCCACCAATGCCTCAAGTTCCACAACAGGCGCGACCGAAACGGATGGCCGCTGAACGAGCTAGGAGCAACATTCGATCAATGTATGCCAGCAACCTCTTGTAAAGAAACCGCATCACGGCCAGAAAGTGATGAGAATTGATTCAACGCATGTTCAAGAGAAATGTGCAATTGTGCGTCGCGTGAATTTACACGATTTCAAGGTGACAGTACTTATTTAAACAATTTTTATACGTGTTTCCCTATTCAGATGTCGTCGCCAAATGTTTTGTTCCACTTCTGCTTGTGTTGGTATGAATTTCTTTTTAATTCTTCAATAATATTCTACTTTCAGATTGGTTTCGCCATTGGTTCATCGGTATTTCGTCATCCATGGTGTCGGAATTCAACAAAAAGAAATACCAATTTTCATTTTCCTTCAAATGATCAGCTGAGTAAATCATTCATGGTAAGAGTTTTTATTTAACTTTATTTTAAACTAAATTTCAGATGTGGTAATTGTTTTCTGCACGAAAATATTCTAATGATTGTGTTTCAAATAGATTTCAACACCGGAAAATCTTGCTGACGATGCTCAATTAAATCCTAAATTAATGGCGAAAACGTTGCAAGTTTTGCCGTTTTCTAGGTAATTATTTAATTTTTATAATTTTTCGATTATTTTTGTTTAGCCTCTTTCAAATATTTTGGATTTCCTACTTATTTTCGTCAGTATTTAAAATATTATTAATCTTGATATGGAGGTGCCGAACGAATATTCGAACAGAAGGAATGATGAAAACCTTGACTTGGTTAGTTCAGTTGAATTGCTGTAAAATTTAATTTAATAGGATAATTTAGATTGCTGAAAATTAAAAACATCTTTGAGGAAATGCGAATTTGAGATCATTTCTACTTAAAATTTTCGCAGTTTAATTCGTTGAAACCCGCAATTTCGAATAAAAAAAGGCTTTAAATAATGATGCTCGTGTAAAAGTAAGATTTTATGTGATTTTTCATAAAATGTATTGCTTTTAGTTGAAAATGTACAATGAAGAGACTGATGCGATCGACTCGCACAAGAATTCGACTGGAAAGTGTCAAAAAATCCGAATAGGATCAAGTTGTGAGTATTTAATTTACTTTTTTATTCAAATATCTGAATTTTAGTGTCAAATGAACATTTTATTGACATATTCATCATTGTCTCATTGTTTTTTTTTTTATTGTAAAGGCAAAAAATGGAAAAAAAAACAGAAAAAAATTTAAAAAAAAAAAACTAAAAACTAAAAGTTAAAAAAAACAAAAAAAGTTTAAAAAAGTTAAAAAAAAAACAAAAAAAAAGTTAAAAAAAAAAAACCAAAAAAATTAAAAAAAATGTAAAAAGTAAAAAAAAAAATGCCTTAAATATTTTTTTGTTTTTAAATATGTATTTTAAAAATATTAGTATCACAGTTGTTTTATATTGTTGTATTATGTTTAATTTCTACCATTTGTTTTGTGTTTCTTTGTTTTTCTATTGATATTTTATTTGTTTGTTTGTTTATTGTTAATCCTTCGTTGAATTTAACCCCAAATGCAGTATTCAATCCGTCATCCAAATGTTTTAAAATGAGGACGATTAAATTGGATAGATTCTTGAATTCGCACTGCTCATCAATATCTTAATGTTTCAATAGTCAATCCTTCTGATTTTATTTTTGCATTTATTGCCTTTCTTGCTGGAACACAAAAGGTAATATTTTCAATTAATTCAGAATGTATAATTTTTTTCAGATCTTCGATGGCTCTACGATGAATATCTGAAAACAATCAACCAGCAAGTTGGACGACGTTTCTATTCTGATCACATTTCTACCTATTTCGTGTTTTTTAGGTATGAAACATTTTCCAAATACCCTTTATTTTATATTTTCAGAAGTTATTCTTCTTTTTCCTGTCAAGACACATTTTTTGAAGTGAAATTGATATTTGTATCATTTTTTATTCAACTGGATTCATTATTTTCAAAGGAGGTCTTGTGTTGATAACAAAATGGTATTTTTTCATTAAATTTTCTACAAAAGTTCATCATTCATTTAGAGTTTATTCGTTTTTTTTTCGAATATTTGAATATTGTTGGGAAATTATCAAAGAATTCATACATAGCTCTGAATTATTTCGAAATCTTGTCTGAATCGCAAAGTAAGTTTGAACTTCTGTTTAAAATAGCCTATTTCCATTTTCAGAAACATCTAATGCGATCAAATACTTGAAAACTGTAAGAGATGAAAACCAACTAATTAAAGGGGAGAATCAATCATCTGAAAATGGCGTTTTCAATAGAAACATGGTAAGAAAATCTTCAAATTTACTCTATTCAAAAAATATTTTTAGAAAATAAAATATAATCGTGAAGTCTAATTTGATTTGAAAAACAGTTACCGAATGAGATCCGTTTAAATTATTCGGTGTCTGTTGGCTCCTGAATTACAATCTATTCTGGGACATGTGACATCACCGGAAATATCGCAATGGTAACACGAATTTATCAAATTTTTAAATTTAATTCCTTGTTTTCAGAACTTTCAACATTTCTAGAAGGCGAAATCACACGAAAGGATTTGAAAACCGAAGCTTTCTATCAATCTCAATTCTACGGCCGAAAGTGATTACAAAACGTGAGATTTTTTGTTATTCCCTTTAAAACTGTAATGTATTCGACCTATTTTCCCCATATCTCACGTTTTGTTTAAAAAGGAAAAAATATTGAAGAGAAAAAAGAGAAAAATGAAAAAGAAAAAGAAAAAAACAGCAAAAAAATAATAAAAAAGAAAATGAAAAAAATAAAATGAATAAAAAAAATAAAAGAATTGATTAGAAAAAAAGGTTGACCAAAAAAGATAAAAACAAAAGTAATGAAAATAAAAGTGCTCCAATCTTTAATTGTTCAGCTCAATTATTCGATTATTCTATTTTTAATTTCAAATTTGATTGTTCTACTCACACTAGATTACACCAAATATAATATGTTTAACTTCCTACCTTCAATTCATTTTAGGTCTCCTTCTTTATGAATTTTTCCGTCATTCCTAAATCAGATAATTACTATGATAATTACTCTATTCAATTTTCTTTTAAAAAATATTGTTTTTTTTTGTTCTACTCACACTCTAATGTCGTTTCGCTTCCAACAATTTTATTCAATCTATTATATTCATTCCCTAAAAATTGTAAGAATGAGAATTGATAATCGCTATTGTATTACTTTTTTGTCGTCCTAATTTTGACTCTTCCATTTATTTTCATTGATTTGTTTTGTTCTACTTACCCCACGAACCGAATAGGATGAATCCATCCATTCTATTCGTGTTCATCTCTTCTTCTTCTGTTTTCAAATGATGGATGGGTGGGTGGGAGGCAGGCAGAACCAATTATAACCAGTTGATTCTTGCTTGAATTTTTCAATTCAATTTCAGTTTGATGATTTTTACGCTAATTAAAAAAATATTTCTTGCTTTACTATTGAATAGAGTGAATCCATCTACTCTATTTGATTAAATTCGAGATTGATGGATTGGTGGGAGGGTAGGATGTCAATTATTTCTCTTTATCGTAAATTTCTTGAAATGGTAAGAAATCTATGTGAACGTGGTTCTTCTACCAATAGAAAATTATGCGGCGCAGAATATGTTCGACTACATCGAAATTGATGAATGATTTTAATCGATACGAGTTCGAAATGGATCCGTGGGTTTATATTTTTTCTCAACAACTCACATTTTGAAATTCACAAATGTTTTTTCATTATTCAAATTATCACAATGAACTTTTCTAAATTTTTAGTTCAAATACTTTTTAAACTTAGCAATTTATTTTAAATTGAAGAATTCTTCAGATCACCGTCTCTGAATAGAATGAATCCATCCATTTTATTAATATTCGATCACCACAGATGAATGGGTGGGAGAGAGGCAGGCAGAATCAGTTACCCTGATGCTGAAAATTGGGCCATTGCCCGCCTTTCTCAACTGTCGACCGAGTTTGAGCCGGGGATTAATCAGAAATAGTCTCATCATTTTAATCCCCTTGGTAATAAAAGTAGGAAAAAAAAGTAGAGAGGAAAAAATGGTCGTCGAGAAGAACGAAGAACGTTTAAATTCCGGTTGTTCGGTTGTTAATGAGATACTTGATATTCACTGTTCAATTTATCTTCATTTCATGTTCGAAGCAACCTGTTCGACGGCGTTTATTCAGCCTATAAAATTTGGCTGAACTCGGATTGAGAGAATCCATCCTCTAAATTCGTTACAATTTCTGATGGATGGGTTGGTGCGGGGCAGACACAATCGCCAGTTGATTTTGGTCTGCGTATCAGATTGAGTAAATGCTTGTGATTATTTCGAAACACGTGTTTTATTTCAGACGATTGGTATTAAATTTTGTAAAAACTATTTGAGAATAAACGAGAAGTTTTACCAGAAATTTTCTCGATTAATGGAAAGACGACCCTAAACATTTTCATAAAACAATAGGGAAAAACAATTTTTAATCCATGTATTCAACGAATTATTAGAGCTGTCGTAAAATATTGTTATGCACGCTAAAGAAGGTAACGAGGCGTTGTGTTGCGGGACAACTCAAGTGCAATGGCTTTATTAGCGAATAAATAACAGCAATGAGGAGAATCAAGAGTGTGTGAGGGCGTTCCTTATATAGCGCTCCTATATCTTGATAAGGTCGTCGGTTACGTTGCAATATCTCTGTTCGTGGCTCTAACATCTCCCCCGCGAAGTGTTGTTGTCAAAGGTAGGACTTTCGACGGGGATCCAATATAAGGCGTCTTGGTTCCCGAGTGTTTCGTGATGATCGGCAAAGTGATGGTCCTTGAGCTGTCCTGGTGTGTACTGGTGTTGTAGTAGGAGTTGATGGTGCACGTTCTTTATTTCCTTTTGAAGCGACCATTGGTTGAGTTGGAACGGTCGTCGGTGCCGATGGGCGGCGTATCGGCATCGGTAGATCAAAGTCAATATGCAGCGGCAGACATTGATTCTGATGATCCAGCGCCTTAACTGATTTACGTGTCGATGCCATTGATTCCCTTGACAGTTCATTAAGTAGTTTACCGCTCCTAAACGTCGAATGATGACTCCGGGGCTTCAAGTCTGCTTTGAGCGATAGTCCTTGACGAAGACAGCGTCTCCGACTTCGTAGGCTCGGTGTCTGGCTCCGTGATGGCGGTCAAACTGGGCTTTCATCGATTTACTCCGTTCGCCTTTGTCCGGCCGCGTAGTCGGCAGCATGAGGCTCATCACGGTGTTCATTTTTCTACCGATGAAGTTTTCGGCAGGCGATAGTTCGTTCGGTGCTCTTGAACATGGTGTAGATCGATGAGTCATCAAGAATGATTGGAGAGCTTCTTGCGTCGGTTCCTCCCCTCTCATTTTGATCATTGCCCTTTTGAAGGTGTCAACGAACCGTTCGGCTTGACCATTTCTTTGTGGGTGGAACGGTGGTGATCGGGTGTGGTGGATTCCTCGATAAGTGCAGAAGTTCGCGAATTGCGACGAAGTGAACATTGCGTTCCATTATCCGATACGACGATTTTCGGGTTTCCGAATCTGGCGAAGATCGGAGTCAGTAAATCGATTGTTGTTTGAGTTATGATGGTCCAAGTTGGCAAAATTTCGGGCCATTTGGAGCAGGGCTGTGCGGCAATCGGAAATTTCGGCAATTCGGCAATTCGGCAAATTGCCGAAAATCAAAATTTCGGCTATTAAATTTTTTCAACGATAATTCGAAATATATGTAAATACCGAATTTTCACGGTATTCCAAATTATTCAATGGACATTGATTTTTGTTTTGCCGATTTTTTTTTGATATCAACTTGCCGAAAATATAAATTTCGGCAATTCGGCAATTTGCCGAAAATCAAAAATGGCAAGGAGCGGTATGTGGTCCGTGCGAAGTGTGAATTGTCGTCCGTAAATGTATCGATGAAATTTCTCAATAGCGAAGACCAATCCTAAGGCTTCCTTTTCAATTTGGCTGTATCCATGCTGAGCCTTTGTTAGTGATCGGCTGGCATGCGCGATAGCCTTTTCTGATCCGTACGGGTACCGATGGGTGATAACGGCACTGATTCCATAGTCTGAGGCGCCAGCTGCAGAATTTATAAAAACGGAGAAGATAAAGAGTCACGAGAATGCGGAGCCAGGAGCCCGAAACAGCGTCTATCTCGCGTCGACGGATCGTAAATTCCTTGTTATCATACAGGCAACCGGGAGACGAGAGAAATACAGTAACGTTGGCGTGGTGATAAGAACCATGATAAGGAAGCGGAGCCTATGACAACAAAGGCGCTGAGACAGTAGCGGGGCTCGACGCGGTGATAAGAAGTAAGGAGCAGTCATTCTGCTGTCCTGAGACGATCGAGGACGGTGCCCCCGGACCAAACGGCCGGATAGGCAACGGTACGGAGACGGCTTAGTCGCAGCACCCCCGTTTTCACAAGTGTTTTTTTTTTTTCTTCCCTTTCAAAGCAATCATCGTTCAACTGGTCGAACCGCCCAATATGCTCATCCACAGCAAAAATCCCAACGCCCAAGCCGCGACCTTCGCATAATAGCGCGAGCAATAGAAGCCCTTGATAAACAAAAAATATTAAGACTGGGATTCCAGCCATGGGATAGATGGGCAGCCAAATTCGAAGACTACATAGCGGTCAGCTACCCCGAAGCAGCAGACGAGCAGAAGACAAGGATTCTGTGATTCTTCGTTGACGGACCCGCGCAAGTATTCCTAGAAACGCTCGACCGAGACACGAACTACCACGAGACGTGCCGCTTCTTAGAGGAGAAGTTCACGGCCGATGCGAACCCCATGACATCCCGAGCAGCGCTCAAGAACTGCAAGCAAGAGCCAAAAGAAAACGTTCTGCAGTTCCTGGATCGGCTGACAGGAATCCACAGGGTCCGACAAAACGTCTCGTTCCAACTGATCGCTCAAGGCGTATCAACCATCGAATGCAGAACACTGGAGTATGTGTTACCATCCCAGCGTCGACCAGGAGAGTTGATCGATCGCACAAGGAAACAAGCGAATGGAACAGATTCAACCGCGCACCCGACCAACGATGCAGTATAGGGCACCGACAGTCTGCTTCATGTGTAACAGAGAAGGCCACATACAACGAAATTGCCCGATTGGACAATGACACCGACAGGTTCGACCGATTGTGCCGCGGATCCCGCGACCAGCGCGAGTACAGGAACAACTACCGGAACGACTACAGAGACAACGACAGGTACTACTACCAAAGAGATCAAAACGATTTTCGCGGAAACATGAGGTACGACGACTGAAGAGACGGACGTTTATACATCTAGAGAGTCGTCGGCGATTCGGACGAGGTTATGAGTCACGCAATGCGACAGATCGAAGTCCTGTTCATCCGCAACCAACAATTAGCGTCGATGCTATGAAGGGAGCAGACCACGACACCCCAACACGAGTCTGTAAAGAAAGAATATAGGCATCGCCGATACGAAGAATTCATCACAGACCCCATCCAGCAGAAATCATTGAAAACGACGCGTGACGCTCTTGTTGCGGCGGAAAGGGAATTGGACGAAGCAACTACTGCCCTCGAGATTCTTGAGAAGCAGGAGAAGACAAGGAAGGTATCGACAGGAGCTCATGGCTGAGTTCGAAATGCTGTGGAACCGGAACATTATTGCCACGACAGCAACGCTCTTGTTGCGATACCGCGAAAGAACGTCATGCCGAGAAGCGACGAACATAATCATCGACGAAGCATCTCGACTCCACCATCGGATCTCTTAGCGATGATCGCGAGCTTCCAACATTTAAGGGAGATCACCCTGATCGGAGACTCGGAGCATCTAGCCCCATTCTACCCAGCGCCAGATGGAGCGGAAATCAAGAAGTATGCAGGAGAAGCGGATCTGGTACGATTGAAGAAGTACCCGAAAGCAGTCGTCCACTTGGAGAAGATATTCCGGGCGCACCCCCCTCATCACTCGGAACGTCTTGCGAAATTGCTACCCTTACCGAGTGGAGCCAGGTATCACCGATGAGAAGCAACCGATGGCAAGAAGCGCAGGGCTCCTTGCTGCGGACGGTACACCAGTAATACTGTACCACACGCAAAAGGGTAACGGAAAGCGGAGTGAACGCGAAAGAGGACGAGCTCATTCACTAATTGGTTCAACTTGAAATCTAGATGAGTCATCAATGAATTGGCAGTCTCCTTCCCTGGACGCTGACGCCGAAGAATGAACAGGGAGCGATGCCGCCGAAGAGACAGCGACAGCGGACCTTGGACGGTCACGAGTGGCCGGGAAGGTGTAACCTGAAGGAGTCGCGGCGCCAAGTATAAAGGGCGCCGTTATCAATAAATTGGCAGTCTCCCTCCCCCTATCGACTCCCTTCGCGGCCCCATTTTATTTATCCTTTTTGTTCTATAATTTTATCTGTTATATATTGTTTAATCAATAAACTACTGTAATTATCAACTCGTACATCGCTCACTCTTATATGCGCCAAAATGTTCGACTAGTTAATAAAAACAAATAATTTTCTATTACCTTGTTAGGATTCGGACCCCCCCCCCCGATTTTTGAACTCATAGTTGATAAAGTTATACGGAATTCAATTACGTTATCCCCGTAGTGCGACTATTGAGCATATTTAAATTTCGAATCCTCTGCAGCCAGATGCAGACATTGGCGTCATTGCCAATGATTCCAGAATCCGATCTTTCAATTCCGCGCAATTTGATTACTACTGTAGAAAGTGTACAATTTACGTTGTTGTGTATTACGGTACCATTCTATTCAGTGTTATTACTATTTCTAATAGACGCCCAAATTCGGAATCATGAATGGCTGAATAGTCCGTTCTTCAAATTATGTATCAGCACGGCAGTTATTGATTTGAGTAGGAATTTTTTAGTTGAATTCAAAAATGATTTGATTCAAGTCACAATGTTAAATAATTATTTGGGCGCAATGTTCCCAAAATGGTCATTCTTTATTGATTTCTATCTCAAAATCGGCAATATTTATGGGCAAATTTATTTATACATTGCATGGACAACCGGTAAAAGGCAATATTTCGATTTCGAATGATTCCCATCATTTTCAGGCTGCTGTCAGGCATTTTCCGTTTCCATTCTTGCTGCCAACCGGCTATCCGCCGTCATTTTTCCTGGAAATTATAGTAGTGTAAGATTTTCTGATTTAATTGGATCAATGCACACCATTCTTTTTTCCAAAAATCAATTTTTCTTACATCTTTTTGTTAGTATCCCAATTTATCAATGTTTGGATTTTATTGTTAGAAAAATTCTAGATGTTCTGGTATCACCGTATATGGATTCCTATATCAATTCAATTTGTCCCTGGTTGTCTTCTTGGAATTATGACGCTTTTCAATCCGGCTCAGCTTTATAGAAACTCCACAAATGGAATTGTTCCAAAGTTCACAATGTAAGCCTTAATTATGTTTTTTTTTATAAAAAAATATTCCAGAAACAAAATGACGAACATGTTCTATGTTATTGGTGGGGTTGTAATCGGATCCAATTGCATTTTCCTTATTTGTACATACTTTTATATTTTTTATGTGATAAAATCCAGAAAGAAATTGCAATCAATGGTACAATTTCATATTTTCAATTCAAACATTATTCTGAAACTTTCAGCCGAAATTATTTTCACGAAGTGATAAGGGAAAGAGTGAATTTGAAACGAAAATGATGATTATGTGCTCAATTATTGGTGAGATTTGAATGCATATTTTTTTAAAAATATTTCTTTAACGGGCTCAATGTTTTGCAGTCGGAATTCAGATTTTGCTCATGCTCGTTTTGGCTTACAATATTTCGCCATGGTATGCTCTCAATACCGATCAATACTATTTAATCCACAGTTGTTTAAGGTAGCAATTTCCCCTTTTTTTGAAAGAAAGTCAATTTTTCCAAACTAATTACGATAATTTTTCAATATTTCAGCGATGTTTATTCGGGAATTAATCCATATTTGCTATGCGTTTTCACTCCTCCATTACGCGATTATATTTTATTACGACTGAGAATTCGCAAAAGAAAAATAATCGTCAGCAAAACAGTGTCGGCAATGATGGCCTACTGAGATTCGTAGAGATTTGGAAACTGATGTTCGCTCGTTGGCTGCAGCCAATTATCAGGGTCCCAGCGAGTATTCTTCTTCTCCATCACGTGTATTGTATATGCATGACGGCTCTGGTTCGATGTATTCGCTTCGCTCTTATGCACAACCAATCCATGGATGAGGATTAATGATCCTTTAATTAATTAGTTATCGATTCATATACATCTAATCGTTTTCAATACCTTTAGAAATTGGCGCAGGCACAAATTTTGATTGATCATAAGTTGGTTGGGTTCCAATAAATTTCAATAAGGGTCCTCCGGTAGTGTCGTGGGTCCTCACAAATCGATGATCCGTCGAAGAAAAGTCTGAAAACATATTCTCAATTTTCAATACAGATACACATTGTTTTAAAACCTTTATGACTTCCCGGAATGAATGAGAGACACCCATTTTCGACACTAGCTTCGTCGATTGCGATCCACACTCCAGTTAGATGATCAATTGGATCAACGCGGAGGAATGTTGAGTCGACATGATCCGTAACTGCCCCTCCGATTCGAGGTTGCTAAAAAAATTCTTTTTATATAAAACAATTATCTTTGAATAATATACAAAAAAATATTACTATTACACTTTTTTAACAAAAAAATATACATAAAACCATAAATTCGCCAAGAAAACACAAAAAAAACGAAAAAAATTAATTAAATAAATAAATAAATTTTAGTTAAGATTACTGTAGCTCCTATTGAACTGTGCGACTCGGTGCACGCACACAATACATAGGATTCGCTGCAGTTTTTCACATTCGTCATTTTTCCACAATACGTGGGCAGCCTTCAAATCGTGAAACTAAAAAAAAATAATGAAGATATCGTATGATTAAAGGCACATCAAATAGTCCTGTAAATGGTTCTAAGTAGAAAAACGTGTTACTGTATTTCGTATCGCAGATTTTAATTTTTTTATGTTCACAAAGTTTTTATT
The DNA here is from genome assembly GCA_902829315.1 of Caenorhabditis bovis. Taxonomy (NCBI): domain Eukaryota; kingdom Metazoa; phylum Nematoda; class Chromadorea; order Rhabditida; family Rhabditidae; genus Caenorhabditis; species Caenorhabditis bovis. The sequence goes on from CADEPM010000008.1 coordinate 2,324,103, forward strand.
CAAATTCTGTTTAATTGTTTATTTTTTAGTGGTGTTTATAAATTATGAATAAAATGGTCGTAATTTTTAGGAATTTTGATCTAAAACGAAAATGATTTACTTCGCGGGAAAAATTCGATGGCGCGAAATTTGCCCTTGAGTTATATTTTGTTAGAATTCATTGACGTTTTAGTTTCTTTCCACTTGAAAACATATATAGTACTAATTGTTGCTTCTTTATATTTTAAATTCTTTAATTTTTCGGTTTTTACAGCTATGACTCAATCAGCAGGAACCGAGAGACGAGTAAACTTCCCATCCGAGGAACCATTGTAACAACGGAATTATTGATTTTGATTAAGATAATCAGTTTTTTTTTCAGAACTCTCGGTGAAAAACTCAGTCATCGGATGGAACAGTTCAAAGAAATGGTTTCCAGCGGTTGTTGTTCATGTGCTAGCAAGGTGAATACAAAAATCTGCTTTTAAACAACGGGTATTTTCAGTGTCCTTCAATAGCAATTGTTTTGGTCACAGCATTCGTTCTTCTCCTAGTTCTTGCAGCAATCCCACTAACACTAATGCTTACTTCCTCTACTCAGAAGCTATCTTCAGATCTCGCAATTCTCGATAAGGTTTAAACAATTTCAGAAGTTGAATAAATTAGCAAAATATTTAAGCAAACGAGAAATCCAAAGTTTTGGCCAAAAATCGATAAAATTGGATCACCTCTTGATGGGGATTCTGATGACGATTATCGTGGAATCTCGATGATGGCACTTTTCCCACCAAATGTTTCAATGTGCTCTGGTTTTGGATTCGCATGTACTGATGCGGTTCATCGAGTTATCCCAACGTCTCAAAGATGTGATGGAAAGTACGATTGCAACGATAAATCTGACGAGGAAAACTGCAAATCGTGCCAGACGATCTTCTCATGCTCGTCAAAGATCATTCCGCCGCCAGCAAAAAAGGGACAATTTCAGCCAAAACCTTCGTTGATCTGCTTGACGGCTTCGCAGCTTTGCGATGGTGTTGAACATTGTCCGGATGGATCTGACGAGACTAAATTCTGCAGTATTTCAATATTTTCCCATTAAAACCGAACGGCTTCAATTTAGAATCAACGTGCGATAAGAATGAGTTCACATGCCCAGGAAAGAACATCTGTCTGCCGGAATCGGCCCAATGCAATGGAATTAACGATTGCGAGGATGGAAGCGATGAGAAGAACTGTAACGAATGTGGAAAAGATTCTCACGTTAGACTTCAAATTTTTGAACATTTTCATGTCGAGAAAATTTTAGAAATGCGGAAAAATTTGCGTGAAACCAAGCGAGATTTGTGATGGAGTCGCACAGTGCAAAGACGGCAGCGACGAGAAGAAGTGTGATTGTAAGACGTGCTCGGGCTCGGATAAGGCTCTTTGCGACGATGGTACCTGTATTCTTCGCTCGCAAGTTTGTGATGGAAAACGCGATTGTAAGAATGGAATGGATGAACAGGATTGCCCGGGATCCTGTGCAACCAAGGCTATTCTCGGAAAGGTATTTATTTTATTTATATTGTTCGTTTTTGCGAAGTTGTACATTTTAGCGTATTACCTGTGCCGACGGACGCAAATACACCGAGGAAGAGGCCTGCTCCGGAGAGTTCGAAGTCTGTAATTCAAGTTGTCCGAAATGCGACAAGCGAACCGCTTTCGAATGCCCCAATGCTTCAGGAGGAGCGAAAAAGTGTATTCCACGCAAAATGGTCTGCGACGGATTCTCTGATTGCGCTGACGGTGCTGATGAGCAGAATTGCGACTGTGACTTGAGCAGTGGAAATCAGTTCAAGTGTCTGAACTCGAGAACATGCATTGATAGCTCTCGTAGATGCGATGGAATTCAAGATTGCCATGATTCGTCTGACGAAAAGGAATGCGATAAGGTACAACAATTTTATTTTCTGTTAAGTTTTTAATTTCTATTGATATTTTCAGTGTTTATCTGGAGCTCTTCAATGCAAAATCGACAAGACTTGCCTTCCACAGTCTGCCAGATGCGATGGAGTAACTGATTGCTCAGACGGAAGCGATGAGAAGGCGTGCTCGTGCGACGAATGCGTCGGAAAACACTCGACGACGTACATGTGTGACGGATCATCTCGCTGCCTTCGCCGTGATGATGTCTGCTCCCCATATTCAACATGTCCGAATGCAACAAGAACGGACAGAGCTTATTGTGCTTCAATGGCACTCAAAGATCTTAACAATTTGCCTTGGTAAAACCAAAACGGCAAATGACCATCCTACTAACTCCACCAAACCTTTACTAATTATTTGACATCTTGTAAAATTGCGAATTTTATTGCACGCCACTCAGAAACTGTATCATATAGCATAATTAATGCCAATAAACTTGTGAAGAAATTAAAAGTTTGATTTTGTGTGCGGCCGTGACTGGCGAAAATTCTAGGCCACAATTTTCTTTTTAAATAATATATCTTCAACTTTACAATGGAAATAACGAAAGACCAGCAGCAGTTGGATAGAATGGATTCTGGCGAATCGACACCAGAATTAGAATCGCTTCCCATTGTATTCGTTGGTGGTGGGAATATGGCAAGTGCGATTATTAGAGGATGTTTGAAGAATCGTGAGTGTGCTTTTAATAATTATTGAATAAATGCGAAATGAAGAAATCCAGGTTTTTTTTTTAGAATTCATTCCGGCCGAGCAAATTGTGATTGGTGTGAAATCAAAGAAATCGGAAGAAAAATGGAGATCGAAAGGGTTTGAGAATGTGTTCACAAATACGCAACAGATGCTCGAAAATTATCCAACAGGTCTTCAACAAAATCCTTTTTATTTGCCTTATTAAATTTCTATATAATGGGAAAAATGGTTAAATTGAAAGAGTGAAGATTTTTTAAGTTGAGAAGACAAGAATCGTGCTTATTTGGATTCATCTGAAAATTCGGCTCTGAAATTGACCGGTTTCCTATTTAAAATTCATCGCAATCGTTTCGACGATGGGCTTGTTCGATTGCAAAACGCGCAGTTTGTATTCAATTCGAAACGAGTTACCAGGGTTCATTTTTCCACATTGACTATTTAGATATAGCAACTCAGCGGGGAAAAAATTTCGAATTCGCGGTCTCGATTTTTTTCTGTTTTTTATAGCCACTGTTTTTAGTAAAACTTGCCTGACGCGAAGAAACCCCACGATTCGCCTGATGAGTGTTCCGAGATTTTGTGATTTTTAGCGATTTACGTGATGTGCGTGAAACCGCAATTGTTCGATGAAGTCGTCTCGTCGTGGCCGGTAAATGCGCGTCCAAGAATTTTTATTTCAATTATGGCTTCAATCACATTGGGGCAGATTCGTGAAAAAGTATTTGGTTTTCCCATTTTCCGGTTTTCTTTTCGATTTTCACTTTTAGATTCCGTTTTTATCGCAATATACCACAATGGTGCGACTTATGCCAAATATGGCGAGCTCAATTGGGTGTTCGGCGACGTCAATGTGTTATGAGGATTATGGAATAGACGAGCAGGTTCGAATCATTATTTTTATTTTTTCTAATAATTAGATGATTGTAGAATGTTCATATTGAATATTCGAAGCGATTCGCTGAGTGCATTGGAAGTGTTGAATTAATTCCGGAGAGGTGTTTTAATGCAGCGACGGCGGTTGCTGCTAGCAGTCCAGCATGGGTGTTCATGTTTATTGAAGCATTGGCAGATGGTGCAGTTCACCAAGGATTGGGAAGACTTGAAGCGAAGCGAATGGCCGCTAACGCTGTTATGGTAATTTTTTCGACATTTGACTTTTCAATTCATGTATTATTTAGGGAGCTGCCAAAATGCTAACCACTCTAGAATCAGGATTTGACATCGAGAGAGAGCATGTGGGACTTTTGAAGGATCAAGTGTGCTCACCGTCCGGAACTACTATCGAAGGAGTTCGGTCGCTGGAACGGCACGGGTTTCGCTCGGCAGTCATGGAAGCTGTCATTGAAGCCTCCTCAAGAGCTGAAACAATGTCAAAACCGAAGTAGAATTGTGTCATTTTCTGATTTTTATTTTGCTCTGAAAGCCATAAATGGGACAGTCTGAGACTCAAAACAAGATTGGATCAAATGCAACTAACAATTAAAAAAGAGGCAAAACTTGGAATTAATTAAACACGCGAACTTTTCTCGTATCCCAACAATTTTTCGGCTAATCCGATGTAGTAGACGGTTTGTGCGATTCCGAACAGTGGAGCCATCACCATCATTCGGCATACAGCGCCCTGAAGTACACGATAGAGAATATTAAAGAGAAAATAAAATGATTTAACCTTGAATAACGCCGAAATTCCCTCTTCTTTGAGAATTTCGAAAATTGCATGAGTGATTCCTTTGTAATTCGCCTTAAATTAATCACGTGTAATTTTTGTGCCCGTTTTTGTACCCGGCCAGCTTGGGCTCTCGTTTTAACGACATCCAATGGCGTTACACAGAGCGACGCTGTTGCTCCAGCAGATAATCCCGAAACGAAGCTCGCCCAGAAAACTGCGTCACCTACAAAAACTAATTTCGAATAAGGAGTAGCTACGAAGTACCAGAATCGTCCTTTTTTCTTGGACCCAATCCGTCTAAATAGGCGAACAACGGGAAATAAATTGCCGAAAACGTGACATCACGCGCCAATGTAGGCCGAAGTCCTTTATATAACGCAAATACACCTAAAATGTTATTGTTTTTAATTTTCATTTCGTGAGGGAACCTCCTTCCTTGGTTAGAAGATTCCAAATAACGGTTGTTGTTTTTTGTTGTTCTGATGATTGCTGCATTCGGATTTTGAGCAATTCCATTGGGGTTGTGATGATTACCTGAGCGGTTTTTAGAGTAAACGCACAAGTTTTTGATGAAACCCTACTTGGCAAAAACCGGCGGCTGCTCCGGCTATCATCCCGCGAGGCGCAGATAGCCTCTCAGCTTGATCTTTCATCAGCGCATGACGAAATGAGTCGTTAGCAACCAGCTTGATCGCTTTTTCAGGAGTGATTAAGAATACATTGACTGAGGCTCCCTGAAAATATAAACGTGCGCTTTCCTTTTATGTTTATAATTGGACTTGATAAAATCCACGAATTTTATTGAATGTGCTCGGACCGCCAGCATTCCAAGTTTTCTTAAAGCAGTCGATGATTCCCGAATATTTCTGATCGCCTTTTTGGTTTTGAAGGCGAGTTTTAACGAGATCCATTGGAAACACGCATGATACACCAACAATTCCTGAAATTCCGCCATTTGCGATTTTGGGTAAATAACGGATTGGTTGTTCCTCGCGTTCTTCTTGTAATAGCTCAAGCTCGTCAACATCCATGGATTTCTGTAAAAACATATTTATTTCATGGTTATAGTAAAATTTCAGATTTATAAATCGAAAACTAGACGAAAAAAATAGGAAAATTGAATTTTTTGTTTTGTGCAAATGTTCGTAAAATAGTTCAATATCTGCAATATAATGCATTTTATCATACGCGCAAGCTAAAAACACATTTTCCTAAATTATTGTGGTAAACAATTTTTTTATTTTGATATTATTTTTCTCAATCGTAGCATTAAGATGTAATTAAATCGATTTAGCACATATTTTACTAAGTTTATAACGGTATTTCACATTACTAAATTCATTTTTAAGCACGGCATATGGGTAATATATGTTCGATAACAACCGAAGAAGGCAGTATATTGCCAGAAGGATTTGGGCTGTACGATCAGTATGGTAATCGCCTTCCAAAGGTTGCGTATTTTTTTAAATTTGACAATTGAACATTTATTCCAGGCTTCCAGAAAACCTCTGGACGAAATTCGCAAAATACTTGAGGAAAAGCAACCTCTAGAATTATGGTACCTTCAAACAGCACTATTTAGCAAATATATTGATAGGTATTTCAATTTCCCACTTATCATAAATTTATTTACTTTTCAAGCGAAAGGATTAATTATTTAAAGGATGTAGATTGTCAGTTATCATTGCATCCTCAAAAGAGGTTTAAAGCAATTTGTGTTAGATATGATAAACTGCGAAGGTAATGAGTTTTTTTTTTGAATTTTGTTGATTTTACATGGTTTCTTTTAAAGCAATTCTGCTCCCGAGCGGTTAATTTCTTATGGAAAATCCAGTCGAGTGAGAAATATTTTCAAATTGAGACGATGCGTTTCAAAAACGATGCTAGAAAATGAAGCTCAGAAAAAATTGGGTATGAGTTTAACAATAGATATTGTCAGCGTCAAATGATCTACGATTTTACACGCAAATGTAAATTTGTCTCGAGACACTTGGCAAATAGCCAATATATACATGTCGTTATGTCGTTTGGCGCCGACAATATTTATGAAAAAAAAAACAAAAACTAAAATCGATTTTTAGGAAAATTTTACAAACCCGTCATTTTGGAGTATTACGAACGACTAATTGCCAAAGATTTGGTCCGAGGACGATCCGAACAAAAAAAAGTTACGACAAGCTCCGAAATCACAGATTTAGATTATACACTGTCAAAAGTTAGCGATATTTTTTTCCAATTGAACCAATTGTAATGTGTTTAAGGAATTCAAGCAAGTATTGGATGATCATGTGCGAACAGTGTCAAATATCAAAAGCGAAACCGATTTCAACGATTACCTTTCTGGCTGGGTAGTGATGGCGATTATTTAAATCCATTTTCATAGTTTTCATTCTAGAAGTCAAAAATAATAGCGGAACTTGAAAGAAAAGCCACTGATCCTTGCCAGATCGATATTGTCAAAGGATATCTGAACAGCACATTCAAGAAAATGATTTACACCGACTATTTTGCTCCAACAACAGTAATTATTATAAGAATTATTCAAATAGATCAAATGATTCTCTTTTAGGAACAAAAGAGAAAGAAGAAAAAGAAGCAACGTCGAAAGACGAAACGCACGTCAAATCAGACGTGCCAAGTTATTCGCAGGGACGCGATGTTAATGGGCAATGCGATATTGGAAAATCTCAGAAATGAGAATCTTCTCTCAGAAATGTATAAGGTATTTCTGAGCAACTGGTGTTCTTTCTTCAAATTGAGTTTTTCTTTAAATTTTTTTAAAGGGAGCTGTGAATATTTTCGATGCGTGTGATTGCGAGTTTTCAAAAGATGGACGAGGAATTGAAAACTCCACATTGTTTGTATGATTTTGAAAATTTTTCCAAAAAAATTGTACACAATTTCAGGAATGGGCTGTACATGTAAATCATAAGCTTCATGCAATATCACACGCTCAAGAAATGATCATGAATATAAAAGCAGTGTCTGAAAATCTTGCCGAGAATATCCTCGACGATCCGCGACGCTGGGTGAGATTTTCATTTTGAAATCACTTTCAATTGTTTTTTTTTTCAGGCTATGGCACTTTCAGAATTCGAGCAGAGTGTAAGTTTAAAGTCTCGAACATAATTTTAGTGAGAATTCAGTCAGGATTGTGGAAAATGACGAAACTCACAGAAGACAAATATAACAGTAATAATGACAACAATTTTTTGCCAAAGATTTATAATGAATTGGGCTACTCGAATACTAGCGGAACTTCGTCGAAGAATCAATGCAGTACAAATAAATGAGTTTAGAATTTAATAAAAATGAATATTTCAGTTTGTGCTGGATGCCATAAAGTGTGTGCTCCGAATGAAACATTCAGGCTAACAAGGAAACAAGCGAAATTGCTAAAATCGCGAATTTCGAAGGAGTTGAACAATTCGAGAAGTCACGAAAAGTAAAATTTCGTTTTGGTAGTGATTCATATTTGGGGGTTCTTTTTTAAGAAGTCGCCGCCATTTCACACTTCACCAAATGTTGGGACATGATGATATTTAAGTTTTCACCTTTTCTAATTCCCCAAATTTTGTCCCCCTTTTTTCTCGCTTCTTCTTTCTCCGTTTTTTGTCCGTATTTGTTGTTTTATTAACACATTCCGTGCATATTTATTTTAACGGTTTTTAATGAATTGAATGACATATCCCATATTTCATTATCTTGTTTTATTGTAGATCGATGTGGCTACTTTTTAAGAAATGAGATAATTAGTTAAATCGTTTAATTTCATATTATTAAACGAAATGCTGATTAAACCGAAACTTTCAATAAAAATACTAGTTTTTTTTCTCGAATAAAATCCAATCAAAGCGTTTTTCATCAGTTCGAGATCATTATCGGATAAATCCGAAAAAAGGAAAAATACATTATGGGTTTGATTGTAATATACAAGTTTGTTTCAAAAATGTTGAATTCTGAAGACATTAATTCCCTTCGACGCCCAAATAAAAAAAAGAAACGTGACCTCACGTGAAGTTGAGAAATGTGGATCCACGTGGATTTTGTTCATCGCAAAAAATCGTTTAATTTTTTAATAATTTCAGATGTTTTCAGAAATACTGTTTTGTTGTCTTTCATCTGTTTCATTTTTGTTTTCGTGCAAATCAAAAACTATATTATTCATAGAGTTCACCATATTTATAATCGATTTACACCAACCAATGTTTCTATTTTTGACCTTTTATCAAAAAACTTTTATCAATCCACTTGTGTTTTTCACACTTTGAAACTATTAAAAATTAATGTTTCTGAATTTTTTTTAAACAAATTTTGAAAATATATGTTAAGAATCGGCTAATTAGGTGACGAATTAACGAAATGTCACGCCAGCAAATAATACGAAAAAATAATATAAGTGTAAGCTCGGATATAAACTTTGACTCTGTTTCATGCGATAAATTTCAGAAGAAAAAGAAGCAAACGAACTTGGATGAGCAAATTGCAGAGAATATATCGTCTAGAACGCCACGGTAATTTTTTTAGAATTCATATCTTGAGAAATAGTATTTAAACAGCAGAAAAGCTGCCATAGAAGCAATGAGAAGAACTGCGAAACAGGCGGGAGTGAAGTTTCGGCTGAACAACGGAAAACGCCGAGCCGTTCAAGTAAATGTAAATAATAATTTAAATGAAAGTCAAATCGATTTTAGAATTATTCCGAGAATGATGAAGATGAAGACGAAACAGACAGAGAATCATATGGAAGTGGTCATTTTGAGAAGCAGAAATCTGTTGCGGAAGATAGGTGAAATTCCTATGTTTTCAATATTTTCTCAGTGTATTCATTTTTAGAAACCCCACGTCGTGCTATGAAAATTCAGAAACACGGATTTCACGGCGCTGCCGAAATTTTGATGAAACATGCAATCATCAATCTCTATCGGCTTCATCTAGTTTGACTAATGCACTTCCAAATATGGCTAGAGAGGTTCAAAGATTGATATATCTGATTGTCGCAATCATAAAGATTCCTTATAGTCTGCTCCGTCGCCGATTCCGACGTTGCGCTGTCGGCAAGACTCGCTTGATACAAATCCGAGCCAGCAGGTTTCGCTTATTCCTGCACCGTCAAAAATGATTGCTAGTATCGGGTTCTTTGAGAATGGGGCAATTAACATCAATTTGGGCCCTGAGAATTGGGATAGAACGATATCGTTCATGGTAAAATGAATATAGTTACAAACCAATGAATAATTCTCGTTCAAGAAATCCATCATTCCGACGTTTCAAACTCCGAATTCGAGTGATGCGTTTGGTGAATCAGCGGTGCCAGCAACTTCTCCTTCTACTCAACCACTTCAGAATGGTTTTGATCAGTTGGCTGCATTTGACAATATTCTTAACAAATGAAAATTTCATGTTACCCAGCCTCCTATTAAAAAATTTAGATTTTCATCAGAATTGTTATTTTGCTCCCGATGTCTGAGCATTCTTTTTTCTCAAGTTTAGAGATTATTTATCGTTGATAATAATTAATAAATAAAAAGTTCCACAGTAATATTATCTAGTGTTGAGACCATTTTTCTGAAGTATTCGGGAAATCCGTCTCGATTTCCAAAGCATATAAAAGTTAATTGCTTGATAAAACAATTTCTTCTAATGTCTTCGAGAAGCGATTTAATTGACCTCAAAAAAAGAAAAATGTTCAATTTTTAAGAAAAAGACCAACTTACGATTCATCTTGATTGAACCCGTTGTAGAAATAAATGCGCAAGTTTTGCACTTGAATATCCGAAATTGGAATTTTGACACTTAATTGATTATGAATGTCCAAATTTAGATTTTTGAAGCGTACGTGTCGAAATCGAGCATTTAATTGCGAGCACTCAATTTGCCTGGAATTATGCTAATTTAAATACGGACGAATCATTTTAGATGATACTTTTTTTTCCCGATGAAAATAAAAATTTAGAAAGTTTACCTTGAAGCGCCGTCAAACATTTCGGTGCTGCTACCACCGCTCGAAACTCGAGCAATATCGCGATTGTAGGAAATCGTGAGACATCCAATCTCCTTCTTCGAATAATGATTTCGGCGAGATCTGAATTCTCGAAATGGAAATATATTTGAGAAATTGAATAATAATTACTTGACGAGACTGTGCCATTTCTTCGATACCAATTGCACATTTCTAATATCAGTGCTCGGAAGATATTCGAACACTTTGTCAAGTATCTCCACAGGAACTTTCGCCTCGAAATCTTCTAAGAATGAATCCGGATAGCTGAAAATTTGAATTTATTTATCGTAAAGTAAGAAACTGATTTTTTTTTTCGAATATTTTTGAAATACGGTTTCCAGGCAGAAAATTTACCCATCGGCTACGATCAAAGAAACGAAAATAAATAGAAAATTCAGGCGGATAAATTATAGAACATATTCACACTTCGTTTTTCAAAAAAAAAGCGGCTACCAAAATTTTTCGCTTCAAGACCTTGTAGTTCAGACGCGTTGCGGTAGGCATTTAGCCAGAGAAATCGGCCGCAACGCGTCAGGCAACACCGTTTAAAAGGACCGTAAATCTACATTGTCTTCGAACAACGATTATGCAAGAAAAACAAGATTAGATGAATTTTTACGATCGTTGTTTTCATTTTCAACAGAACCTTCAGCGATCATAAGACAACATCTGTTCACGTTTGATTTTAAAAAGAATTGACCACGCACTCTACGATCTGACAGCCGGAAGCGTGTAATCGAACAATTTCCGAACTGTATTCCTTCTTTCGAAATATCCTGTCGAGCGTTCGAAGACACCGCAAATACGAGTTGAGGTAGATCCGCGAGACGGTCTGCCGATAATTGAATAACGAGCCGAAACCGATCTCGTTGAGAAGCGATTTCGAGTTTCCCAATAGAAGCGAGGCGACGAAAGCGGACCAACTGAAGCGATGATTGTTTTTTTTGCTTTGAATTTTGCCAATTCCATTAATAATTGCCTACATCGGTTGTTTCGACTGGGCAACATTCCAAGTACTCCGATAAGAAGTCGAAGGTCGCAACGGCCGGGCAACGTTATCATGTGGACAGTATTTTGAAGTGGACGCTTCCATTTTTGTCACTGCAATCAAAAATTGACACATTGAACCAGGAAATTAAATTTTAAGGCGCCACAATGCGACGAAGAATTTGTGAGCAAATAGCGCGGTATGAAAAATTTTTTTTATCAAAAATCATCAATGAGACTAATTCCGCTCAAAATTGGTTACATACGAGCAATGAATTTGGAAAAGAGTTAAGAAAATCAATTTTAAAAAATGGGAAAAGATTACAATCGAAAAAAACGAGCACCATATTTAGTATTGCGGTATGATTCGCAGGTTATCCGTTACGGAATTTCCACTGTTTAAATTCAAATTTGAATTACCGCCTCGAAAAATTGCGGTGGTCCACAATTATTCAACACGCTTGTTCCTTTCCAACGGTAATATTTAGTTTCTAATTTTTCGCGAAAAAATAAATCGGAGCTAGAAATAATTATAAAGCGCGATCAGCGTGAAAACTTTTCACAATGAATTCATACAGTAGAATTGTATTGATCTACCCTTAAGATATGCTTCGGCAAATGTTTAAAATCGAAATGGTTTCAATGCAGGCATGCTAAAATTATGATAGTTAAATTACGAAGAAAATCGCGCGAACAATGAGACAATTTGTTGCCATGCGTATTTTTTTCGCAGTTACAGTATTCAATTTTTTTCCTAATTTTTCCTTTTTCGGAAAATAACATTATTAATCTTTATTTTTTTCCCTACTTCTTTATAAACACTAATATATTTTTAAAAAAACGAGAAAATTGGATCCAACGATTAAAAAATTAATTCCGTAGCTTTAAAAAATACAGCAAGTTGTCTTATTAGTTTCGTGGTTCTTTTAGCAATTCAATTACTGTACTTATTGCATTTTTTCTTTTAAAAATTCAAAAAATTACATTTAAACAGTTTCATGTGCAAGAATGGTCCCATTAGAAACTTTGAACGAATCGCAATAGCTTTTGAATTTATCGATTATCCGCAGACAATAAATTGAGGGCGGTGTGTAGTTGGAGTGTCGTACTGCTAGGAAACGCCGTTCCTTGTTTTCGGTTTATCGCGAACTAATTGGTGAGTATTGAAAAAATTGGAAAAGCGTTTTTTGAGCTTATGCTTCTTAACTTCTTCGGGATCTTCAGGTTGCTAGAAATGACAATGAGAAATTTGCAATCGACAGGAATGATAAACGAAATGGAAAGGCCAAAAACTTGTGTATACAACAAATAAGAATATTACAACAAACAAGGTCGAATAAATGTGGGGGAGTGGCTTCGCATGATTACCGTAGTCAATTGCGAACATATTCTAGCACGTTTTGAATTTGCTATCGTTGTGAAAGCATGTTGATAATCGGTGTTTGATGACCAAGAAAGGAAGAGAACAAAACACAACGAAAGCTGAGCCGATAATAATTGATAAGCGGGGAGGTTGTGCAATTTTAGACGACAACTACAGTAAATTTGAATGGGGGGAATGAGGCGAGCGATTTGTGTCATCTCCGCTCGATTCGTTTCTCTCTGCTAGACTGATTGTTTATATCGTCCACGCAACGCGAATCGCATACACCCACCACCGGTGCGAAATTTGCTTCCTGGTTGTGATTATGTGCAAACGAAGCGTCAATCAAATTGCCACATTTTCTCGGGGGGGAAACGGTATTACAGTAATTAAATGCAACATTAATTCAGTGAATTGATTTCTGAAGAAATTGACGAAGAAAATCAACCAAGAAGGAACAAACAACGTTTCTTTTTCTTTGCCGAAGGATACTGTAGTCGATACGGTAGTGAAAATCCCGAACGTTTATTGAGTCTGATATCGTTTTTTTCTAGTTATGTCTTGCTTCGAAATTTTAATTGCCTTGAAAATGTCCTTAATTGTGTCAAAAAGTAATTAATGCAAAATAACAGAGCTTTATGGTGCTTATGGACCATTTTAATTTTTATTTTCGTCGCGGCAATTCAAATTTCGAATTAAAAAAAGGGGGCGGGGGGTAGGGGTTAATCTTAAGAAGTTTTAAAAAATCATTGAAATTAAATAAGAAATCGAAAAAATGAGAATTCTACTTAAATTCAAAGCGAAGAAAATCGATGGCGAAGTCAACAACACATTGTGTATTGTCGTCAAATAAAATGCACAAGTCCGCAATGTGTTTTTCGGTTTCATTTCGAAATTTTACTTCTTCGTTTTGTGTTCGTCTTCGTTTCATTGCTTAACAAACGTATTTGAGTCAATATATCAGTTGTTGAAATTCGAATTTCCAAAAATTCGTATTTCGAGTGTTTACACCTAATGCATTTTATTCGACGACTATTTTAAAACGTGCAATTTTCACGTGATTGAGCATTTCGAGCCCCCAATTTTTGGTGTATCGAAGTCTGTTGAATACAAATGAAAAATTGACCAAGAATATCGGAAGTATCTTTTTGAATAATTTTTTTTGGTTTTAAATTTACTCACTTTAAACCGGACAACCCGGAAACTCATAAAATTTTAAAATTGCCATGTTTCATGTTTTTTCTGCAACGCAATACCTTTCACTATTTTATTATTAATTAGACGACCATATTAGGTGCGAAGATTGTAACATGATCATCTAATTATTTCATGTGCTTCGTGTTGTGAGTCTTTCTATTGGAATCGAAGAAGTCTTGAAAAAAACAATGAAAAAAACATTTCTCTCTTTGTAAATTTCCACAAAAAAAAATTAGAAACATTCCGATATGAAACAATTGAAAGGAATTTTCGAATAGCCAAACGATATCAAAATCGCGAAAAAAGGGAAGATCCGATTTGATGCGTATGAGACCACCCATGAAGAAAACGGCTAATCTGGTTAACGCGTCCAAATATGGAAATTTGGAATCAATGAGAGATTTGAGTTGGTTGGGTTTCAGTCTAGTTTGCGGTGGGGGCGAATTCGTTGAAGATCATTAGATGATGTGTCAATCAAACGAACGCGGAAGTAAATTTTCGAGCGCCGGCTGATAGGCATGATCGACATTGTGAAACATCAGTAACGCGAAAAAATCGGCCAAGATGAAAATGTTTATTTTCGATGAAGAATGATTGAATAAATATCAGTATCCAGCTGGCGAATTGTTCGTTTTTCTTCGATAATCTGCCGCCGCTGTGTATTTCGAATCGTCGTGTGTTATCGGATAGACAATTGCCAATGCCTCGGCGACTTCTTTGATTTCTTGATCATATTTGTCTTCAAGTTTATCGGCGATTCTCTGTAATCAACACAAACACATGATCCCATTTTCAAATTGATTTAATTAGATCGAAAAAGGAACCCCCCTCCTCTATCTTTCTCTGTTTCGATTAAGCCAACCTTTGAGAATCCAACTTCGACGTGCGTCTCAAATGGAGTAAGCTGGTTGTGGATTCGGGGAGCTTCAACTGGAAAAAAAATGAAAAATTGGAAGCAATCAACTCGATTCACTCGATTGCTACCGATTTTGGCGGCGTTTTCATTGAACAACATCGCCCTTGTGATTGTCTGCGCCGTCGCTGAGATGATTTTCGAGCCGCCGGTGGCTCCAGTCACCATTCGGACTTGGCCGTTTCCCGGATGGAAGATGATTGTCGGACTCATACTGCTCATCGGCCTTCTTCCTGGCCGAATATAATTGGCTGGCGATGGCTCGAATCCCCAATGATTTGTGAGACCTGGCGTTGAGAAATCGTCCATTTGATTGTTGTAGACGAAACCGAATTTGGACAACATTTTCGAGCCGAATCTTGAAAATTCAACATATTGATTTTTTTTTGAATTGCGAATTTTCTAAATTTTTTTTCACAAATTATCAATTTTCAAATAAAATCTTAAAATTAGAAACGTCATTGATTACTAAAATATTTTTTCTTTGAGAAAATTTTGAAGAAGTTTATTTTTATTGCTTGTGTCGACTAACAGAATCAGTCGCCGCAAGACCCAACTCTCATTTTTTCCCTTGAATTTTTTTTGGATATTCGAATATGCAAAAAAAAAAATAGAAAATTATTGAAAGAAAATTTGAAGAAATTTTTCGAATTTCGAAGAAAAATAATTTTTGCGCTGTTTTTTTTTAGTTTTTTCTTTGAAAAACAATGTGTAATTTTGCGTGCGTGTGTATGCACACCTCCACATTTTTCTTCAACAATCTTCAAATTTTGCGATCTCAACTACTAAAAGCATAACAAATTTCAATGTCTTTAAATAGAATGATTGAAAAAGAGCAAATTTTACGCCATGTTGAGTGTCGAGGTGATCGCAACAGCGTTTCCATCATCATCGATAATACTGGTGTGAGAAGTGCCCGCATCATTAACACCCGGGGCTGAAATAACCATTTTGAATAACTGAAAATGATTTTTGGAAAAAAAACACCCGCTTGCATATAATATTCCAATTCTTCGGCTTCTTTCGGCACTCTTAAACTAATTGATTGAATGAAGCTTCTAAATATTAATTATGCGTCGATTATCGAATAATTGATCGAGACTTGGACGTCATATTAATTGCCAAATTCATCATTCTCTCATTATGCCGAGCATCGCCCAACATTCCTCGCAGACCGTACGCAAGCTTCTCAGCTTCCACCAATTTGTGATAGAATTCAGTGTTTTGGAAATATTCTTTATTGCTGTATTGCTCTGAAATTCAAATGCCATCTCTACGAAATTGTTAAAACGAATGACCTTCAAGGATTCTTGGGATCATTTGTGTGATGACCCAGGATGATGGCGGTGGTGGTCCGCACATTCTATAGCCATCAATTTCAGAATACAACGCTTCTGAAATGAGATGTAGTTTCCTTTTTTCGCACCCCCATCCCTCCCCCTCTACCAGATATATCGGTTCTGTAATTCTGAAGATCCTTTAGGGTAATGATTCCGCCATTCAGTTGCATTTCTTCGACGATTCCTTCGGCAATCGTCCCATTGTAGAATAATTGAATCGGATCCGCCGATTGTGCGATCATTTCCAACGTCTTCGCCAATTCCAAATTTGTCAAAATGTCGCCATCATTGAAATAGGAATCCGTATATTTGTCGTAGTATAAATTCCTGCAAATTATATTAATTTTCGCATTTTCTTTTTTGAAATAAATTGTTGGATTTTTGTGGGAAAAAATCGGACCCTCCTTACAGCGCGAAAGTTGTTTGAATTGCCGCCAACGCCTTACAATAAATATTTCAAAAATAGAAAGCCTATGACGTCAGGCGCGCTGCGGCTCGCGTGCGGTCGCTTTTTCAATAATTCTGGGATTCTGCTTATATTTCATAAAAATGATGATACTGAATACTATTCTGGACGAACAGAAATCAGATGATGTCAAATGGACATCATCGACGCAATTTTTTTTCTTCTGAAACCGACTATATGAATATTTTGCATAATGTTGGGTCGTCGCCAGAAAAGAATGAACCACGTATTCTTTTATTTGCTTTTCTTTTGTAAAAAATGGCCTCGACAAAAAAAAATGCAAAATTTATGTACACAATTCCAAAAAAAAGTAGGATGCATTCATTCGGAAATTTTTTGTTTCTCCCAATTTTTTCCAAAAAAAAAAACAAAATTGAACCACTTACTTGAGCGGCTGAATCTCCTCGCGATCCGCGTACTTTTCAATCCGATCCAAATAATTATAAATTGCCAACGTGTTTGGAAACGCTTTCGCCAATCGCGCCGACGGCATTACCAAATCGCTCCAAGACACCACCTTCAAACCATTGTTCAGACCCATCCACCCTCTTCCGATTCGACAAACCTTGGATCCATAAAGTTTATAAGCGGTCCACAGACCGTGCAATTCTCCAGGAACCCCAATAGAAGTGTATCCTAAATGAAAAGTGGGTTCGAGAGAAAAAAATGAGGGGTCTCGATTACCGAACTGAGCCGCTTCTTGATCATATTCGAACATATCCTTTTTCGCGCGATGCGGAGCAGTCTCGCGCGAATTCAAAAATATACACTTTTTGGTTTCTCTTAATTTTCAACCATCATTGATATCGTATTGGTTTGTCATACTTCATGTAAATAACCATGAACCCTCCGCCGCCGAGTCCGGTCGCGTACGGCAGTGTGACGCCGGTGCAGAATGTGGCTGCAATTGCGGCATCAACAGCATTCCCGCCTTGCATTATGACATCTCTTCAATTCAATTATCACATTTTTGTGGTTTTCGTATTGTCGGCTGCACGCGGGTGGATTTACGCGCATGCGCCTTGAAAAGGTCTCGCCACGCGTGAATGTTTATTTTGCTGTTTTCACGTGAACTGCTTCATTTTTCTTAATGAGTTTCGCATTTCCTTGAATTTTAAACGGCATTCGATTAAAAAATTGTCAAACCGGTCCATAAAATTTGATATAACCTGTTAGTCCTTGCGAGACCATTTCAAAAGATGTATTCCCGTATATTTCCCGCGTACAGCAGTCGCCGACTCTATTGAATTTGAACAATTTTTGACGGGTTCAGTTCGATGCAAACAAAAAAATTCGATTTTTGTTAAAGTTTTCTGGACACCGGAAAATTCGCAAAAAACCATAAAACATAGTGGTCTTGGCGCAAATCGAAAAGTGTAGATTTTAGGGGCAAAAATAGATTAAAGGCGCACCGAGACCTCTTCTTGAATTATTTTGGCAAATAGTCAATTTTCCGCAGACGTCGACAATGTTTTTTTAATGAATAATGGTCGCAAAAAATCTTAAAAAAAAAGCAGTAAGAAACCATAAAAATTGAAGAAGAAAAACTCGCAAAACCTTAGGTAGATGAAAATCAATTGGATTCGAAAGAAGGAAAATGAGATATAAATGAACACGACTTTCGATTGAGAAAGTGTTTAAATTCGATTTGGAAACTTTGCTTCTTCGAAATTGATCGATTTTTTCTCGTTTTGAAATCGCATTTCATTGAAATTTTGCAATAATTCCAAACTGATCAATTTATATTCGATTTTGATTGAAAACGAAAATATATGTTCAAATCCGATTGATTTTCATTTAGATGCTGTAAGAATCATCTTAATTTTACCGCATACCCCTTTAATTGTTTTATTCTTTTTAATTCAAGTTTCTCTATTACAGTTAAAGGCTTCCGACAGTGATTAAACTGTATTTCTTCGAAAAAATCAGCATAGTACCATAAAAGACAAACTGCACGTTTAATTAATTCCGAAGTTCGAAAATTCAAAATCGCATTTCGTATTATCATCGCAAAAAAAATCGAGTGCCTTGCATAATCATGGACCATCGCACTTTTTCAAGGCGGTAATTCAAATTTGAATTTTAAGTCTGGGAATTCCGATACTGTAATCTGGATAACCTGCGAAACTGTCGTAAATCGGAGCAGCTCGTTTTTTTTTTGCAAATTTAATATATTAGGAATCAAAAAAATTAGGAATGCGTACCTTGCGATTTCGGCGCATAATACGGTGTCACTGACAGCTGCAGTTGCTTTAAAAACCGCGGATTTCGTTTTCGGCTCGACGACAATATGCTTAATTGAGGGGGCTTAATTGGTCGAAATGAGATATTCATCGAAAACCTCAGGGACCGGTTTGAGAATGTGCAGAGTTGTTGCGACAAGAGCCCATATTAGAAGAGCCACACATGCGATACTGAGGAATAGAACTGAGAAATGGTATTTTCTGAAATTTCGCTTCAGCATTTCGATCAAAATCCATCGAGAACCTCAATTTCGCCAAAATGATTTTCTCTTGCGCCAAATCGGCGCGCGAATCGATAACGACCACCATTTTGAGAGGCAGAAAATTGAAAACAATGAAACATGAAAGAATTGGGTTGTTGGTGTTGATAATTCATGCAAATCCTTGTCATGTTTGGTTCAAATTTGTTTGAATTCTCCATTCGAAATGCCACCGATTATAATCATCATCGCTCGTTTTGAGTTGAGCACCAATGAGCATTTTCCAACGGGCTCTTTGTAGTCCCGCCTCATTTGATGATGTAGCTGAATAAACAAAAATTCAAAATATTGTATCATTTTGGTTTCGAATAAAACTTGAAACGTGAGAAGAAAGGTGCCAACAATTGTTTGAAATTTGCCATTCTTCGGGCATTCACCATGACAATAGGAATGCATGAATGAATCAGAGAAACACGCCTTCGAAGGAGCTTTTGTTTTTAATATTTTTGATTTAAAATTTTATTTTTTAAAATTTGTTTAATTTTGGTTTGAGCATATTATGTATTGGGCATGATGACATAAGAATATGTTTCTTAAAATCATTGACCAGTGTCAACAATGGACATAAGCCGTTTGAGGAATTAATTAAACATTGCCCATGGGCGCGCCCTTTTGTGAAATTTGTCATGTCCGAAATAAAGTCTGATAAGTTCAAATGAATCTTCAAAATGCTTCCTCAAAATTATATGTATTAATTTCGTAGCTCGTTTTTAGCGATACAATTCGAAAATTCAACAAAATGTTGTTTCCATACATTGCCGTGAACAAATGAGTTTGCGGGTGTCGTTTTCTTAAGGTTTGAATTGTTCTCTTGGGTCTCGAATAGATAAACCGCTTTGAGAGGGGAGCGGGGGGGGGTGGTCCTTAAATAGAAAATAATTTTAAAAAAATGAATATAAAGTAGTTTGATGTTTCAAAGTCGGTATAGATTTTGTGTTAGGGGAAGGTTTTTATCGGAAATTTGACAATATTTCATATTATTAACATATAAATAATAAATCGTTAATATTTTGAATAAAAACGGATCCAAATTGTATTTCCGATAATATAAATGCTATAAAGGTAAGAAAAAGCGCTCTTGAATAACGTTTCACAGCTGATTATTCCAAAAATACTCAATGTTAAACTATTTTTTTTTCGCGGACGGGTTATTCTGGCCTAATTTTTTCCCGGCCGCCACCTTAACCTTGGCGGCCAATAATTATTAACTAAATATTTTTTAACTAAATTCACTAAATATGATTTTTAACTAAATATAATTATTAACTAAATAAATAATTTTTAACTAAATTCATATTTTTCAACTAAATAAAATATTTTTTAACTAAATATGTTTTTTAACTAAATAAATCCAATTTTTAACTAAATAAAATTATTTTTAACTAAATAAACCTAGTTTACAAGGGATGTCTTTTTTGCTGTCCGTCTCAAAATTTAAGAAGTATATTGTCGGCGTCAAACGACAAAAGGGAGGCGGGGCCTTAAAATTCGAGAAATCAGTGTAGATTTAAATTAATCGTTGACTGAATATTTAATGCGCGAACACTATAATGCAATGTTCGCATTGTATCTGACCTATTGTATCAAAATTAAATGATAAAATTTCATGTTATACGTTTTAGGTGTTTTTATATTAAATTAAAGGTCAGGATTGAATAAATTAGAGTTATTTTGAATTTGAGCACCGCCCAATTATTTCGATTTTTTGAGAACAACCAGTGTTAAAATCGTGTTCAGCATGAAAAATAACCAATATGTACCAATTTTTTATGGTAGTATCTTAAGAAGTAGCCGCGTAGTGGTCAAAAATCGTTTTTTCAAGCGGAGCAGAATTATAAACCGACCCCCATGAAACAGACTATTTCGCTTTTTTTAACTGTCACGGGACCAATGTGCACAAAAATCGTTGTGTGGCTTTAAGAACCTACAGTGTTCCCTATTTTTCTATTTTTGAATCATTTTGATGGAAGACGTTGGAGCAGAAATTCAAATCTAAATCGGCCAAACATGTTTCAAAACTTCTCAAATCTATGCCAGACCGTGTTTCTGACATTATTACCTCAAATGGAGGTTCCACCAAACATTGAACTGTCATTATTTTTGAGTTTATAACGTATTTCATGGGGGTGGCTTTATAATTCTGCACCGCTCGAAAAACGGTTTTGGGCCACTGCGCGGTTACTTTTGAAGATGCTAACATAAAAATTGGTACATATAGGTAATTTTTTATGCATAACACGATTTTAACACTGGTTGGTCTCAAAATATCGAAATCATTGCGCGGCGTTCAAATTCGGGGGTGGCCTTATAATTCTGCGACGCACTGTATAAAATCTTGGTAAATTTTTGAAGAGTCGATAAGCTGCACATCATATTTTGCTATTATATAGATGGATAAACTACTATGCACACGCTTTTATACTCAGCTACAGAACCGCAGAAAAAGATACGAAATAATAATTTTCCGTCATGACTTTTGAACGAGTGGTCCAATCGAAATGAAATTTTTACTGGGAGTCAAAAACACAATTAAAAACTAACTGCAAAGTGAATTACACTAGTTCGAAAAAATACGTGCTAGAAAACTATTTTTTGAAATTTGCAAAACGGAAAAATCGATAAATTTTAGTTATCCTATTTTTTAAATATATTTTTTAGTTTTCGATTCTTTGTGATATATTCATTACTTTTAAGGATGGGTTGACTAAAAGGATCTAAAAATTATCTAAAGCTGATCGCAAATGGTGTAGCGACTAAGTATTAGGTCTATTCATAGTTGTAAAAAAGTTATTTGGTGTTTGATGATCTAATTTTATTTCTACAGCAATTTGAATTTATACACTTATTTTTATGACTTTTTGCAATTTCGATTTTTTTGCGAAATATACTTGGAAAAAATTAATTTCCATAATATATAACTTTTAAACATTTAAGTCAATGAAAATAAGTGCTAAAAAATTCAGCTCGATTGAACCACTCGTTTAAATGTTATGAAGAAAATTAATTATTTCGTATCATTTTACTGTAGGTTTATTTAGTTAAAAATTGGATTTATTTAGTTAAAAAACATATTTAGTTAAAAAATATTTTATTTAGTTGAAAAATATGAATTTAGTTAAAAATTATTTATTTAGTTAATAATTATATTTAGTTAAAAATCATATTTAGTGAATTTAGTTAAAAAATATTTAGTTAATAATTATTGGCCAACCATGGCGAATTGAACTCGATTGCTAATAGAGGACATCCAAAATAAAAAAGTTAAGGTAGTAAAAAGGTTCGAAATATATCGAAATGTAGGAAATTGTTTCAAGCTCTTATAAAATCCAGCTTTTGGTTTTTTACTTTCTTCAAAGTGGTTGGATCGCTACGAAATTTTGAAACTGAAAAAAATCTCAAATTAGTTTAAAAACTTGAAACCGATTATATAATCGGAATTGTTTTCAGATTTTTTTAAATTTCTTTCAAGTTTTTGATTTTCATTTCACAATTCTTTATAAAATCCTTAAGTAGTTTCATTTTTGAGGGTTTTGCAAATGTTCAAAATCAATTTAGACCCTTGATTAAAACTCTTAAAGCCTATAAATTGCTCAAACATGATTTTCGTTTAAATTGTAAATGTATCTACTATATTTGATGGTACATTCAAACTTTTTTGTGTTTAAATACGAACTCAACTTTAAAAAATTATTTTGTCCCATAATTTTTGGTTCAATGGCTCATCAATTCATTCGCCGAGTTCTACTCCGAAGAACCATCCTGAATTCATATTAAAGGTCCCAATAAAATTCGAAAATTTGGAATTTCCAAGAAAATAATCGAATCCGTGAAAAAAAAAGACACGTGACCCTCAAAATCCATCATATTTGTATTAATTTTGTTTTGATATCGGCGTTGGCCTCATTTCGGCAAAAATCGTTTGAGCTCCAGGTGGTCAAACAAACGAATTGGACACTGTTGCCAACGAGATGGGCATTTTGGTGAATGGAATGGCTAGAAAAAATTACAATACCACATTTATTGGGTTCGCCGTTTTAATTGGCCTAACTATATTAATTTATTTGAGAATTGGGAAAAGTCGTAAGTTGACCATAATCGAATGAACCCATTTTTTGTTCATTTTTTCTTCTTGCAGATATTTCGTCATTTTGCTCGAATAATACTCCAATTAATAGGAAAAGCTCATTTTATGAGGTCAGCGAATTGATGAAATTCTCTTAAAAGCCTGGAATTTTTTTTCAGACGTTGCAAAGATATGCGATTTTGTATTCGAAAAGTGTCACTGATAATATTTTGGAGAAGGCGAATGGCAATGAGAACGCTGTATTCTATAAATCTCTGAAACCAGAAGTCGATTATTCCATCTGCGGACGTTTTTCAGCGAAATTGTGATTTCAGGCGCATTGTCCGCTGAAAACGCAAATTGGAGGCAATGATGATGGCAGTAAATTAGTGTGTAATCCGAAGAATATCAATGATGGATGCACGTTAGTCTCCTATTTTTATTGACATTTGATAGTAACCAAATTTTATGTTTTAAAACTCAAAATCGGAAAGTATTAAACATTTTGAGCCTTATAATATTTAATATAAAACCATATAAAAATTTTATTGTAGGAAGGGAAAATTGTGGGGGTTTTTGTTCAAAATCGATGATGTATTTTCTCAAGTAAATGAAAATCAATCGGATTTGAACATATATTTTCGTTTTCAATCAAAATCGAATATAAATTGATTAGTTTCGAATTATTCCAAAAATTCAATGAAATGCGATTTCAAAACGAGAAAAAATCGATCAATTTCGAAGAAGCAAAGTTTCCAAATCGAATTTGAACACTTTCTCAATCGAAAGTCGTGTTCATTTATATCTCATTTTCCTTCTTTCGAATCCAATTGCCCAACTACGTACTGTACAAATACAGACGATTGTGCAAGTATAAACTGTTTGAAATGGCCAATGATTCTTCATTATCGTTTTTTCCCAAGCAAATTTTCACTACCGATTCTCTTGCAATTATCTTTCTGAAAAATTTCTATGGGTCAAAATGACCAAAATGAATTATTGGGGTTCAATGATTATTTTTTCACCAGTGGGTTTTCTCAAAAATGTTCAATAAAAATCAATATTTAAAAAATACTATTGATTAAATTAAGTTAAAAATGAATGAATTTTTTCAAAAATTAAGCTTAATGATCTATAAAAATGTGACAAATTTTAAAATCGTCACTTTTCTCAGGTGAAATTATTCGCTTCATAATGTTATATTTTCCTCGGATTCGATTCGACATTGCCATACATTTTTATTTGATTTTAAACCAAGCTTAATTTTATGAAAGCAGACGAAAATTACCATACTTGCATCACCAATTTTGTTTGTGAACTTCTTAGCAATTTTTGTTCCAAGAACAATTAATTTTACTCAAAATAAATTATATATATTGTAAATAATGCAATTCGAAATTCTTTTTACGCTAAACAAAGGCCTCGATGTAAACTTGGAGTGTCGTTGCGGGTCGGCTGGTCGCGAATTTTTTTTACTGAAAGCCCGTGAGGTAAATTCAAAAAAAAAATCAAAAAATTGTTTGGGTGTCTTTTATTTTGATATTCGGTTTTGATTTTGATTTTAATGATAAATTCAAATTGCTATAATTAAGAGGACACCTCGCCCTCCCCTTAATCACACAATTTCATTTTTTCTATTCGAGGAATTTTCAACGGCATTCGATTAAATAATTATCGAACCGATCCATAAAATCTGAAATAACCTGTTAGTCCTTGCGAGACCCGCACGTAAATCTACTCGCGTACAGCAGTCGCCGGACGCCGACTATATAATCCGGAAAAAATTCCAGGATAATCTCTCTCGGTTTGAGCAATCAAATAATGTTTGATGAGGAAATTCAAGCAATCACATCATATAAATGTAAAATAATTGGAGTCGATAAGGTTGGTTTCAATTAAAAAGAATGAGAGAAACATGAGAGGCATGAGCAATTTAAAGGATGAGCAGAATTCGGAAACCCAGAAAACCTACAAAAGTATCAACGGCAAGTTGGTGACAATGAAAATATCGGCGGAAGAAGGAATCGGTAGGATTTTGTTTGAGAATGATTGAAGCCCGTTTGTTTCAGAAAGTGTTCTCGAAGACGGCAAAACCGCCGAAATGCTCAAAATCGATATCGAAGGCGCCGAGTTTCAGGCGCTCATTCCATTTTTGGAGAAAGTCCGTGTATGCCAGGTAATCGGTTTGCTGTTTTGCTCAAAATTCTTCGATTTGAGATATTCATTGAAATTCACGGAACCCCGAAAATGCATCTCAATTTGATGCAGAAAATTGCAAAGTGAGAGAAAAACAACACGTCGATTTCGAATCAAATTTTCAGAAACGGCTACCGCCTATTCTCAATTGATGAGAATAAATATTGTCCGAGTTGTTGTGAATATAGCTATATTCATGAGGATTGTATGGATCAATACGAGGTGATTCCGTTGGCTCAAATGATACCCCAATCCAATTAATTGTTTTTATTGATATTATTGATATTATTTATTTATTTAAATTATACTTTGTTTAATAGTAAATAGTGTTTAACAAGAAATGATTTATTGGAATTTCGGCGAGCAACAGAACAAGACGAACAGATTTGGGGGGAGAGAAAATGGTGTGCAATTGAGGGACCATACGAATCAGCACTCGGAACGCCTTCGTCTTGTTTGAGTTGCAATGCGAAATAATCGGATGAAATGGAATCAATCGGCGAGATCGTGACTGTCATTTGAATGCGACGCGCCGTGCGTCACATTGCGATGGCGGAGATCGTTGTAGAATAGATTCTGAACATGATGCGTTGTCTAATCGGCGGACATCAACTCACATTTATCTCATTCACGTTTTGCTCGTCTTTGGCCTTCATTCGCTGCTGCTCGATTTGCATCAGAGTGCCGCTGATTTGCTCGATTCGATCCACAATATTCAACACGGATTCTTGCATTTGATCGACGCGACGATTCAAACTGAATCACAACGATTTATGTCGAATTGAACATGATTACATGACATAGTCCCGATGGTTCTCCATATAAGTTCGCCTTTGCTCGGCGGTTTTAGCCACCTCATCAGCAATATCCTCGACAATCTGAAAGCATTTGTTGTCTTGACGGTTGCCCGAACGAGGTTTTACCTTTGGTGGAACATGGTCCTGCATTGAAGTCACATTGAATCTAGTATAAGCTTCATTGATATCCTTTTCAGCGTAGCCAGATCTAAAAATGAATATAATATTCCTAACTGGAATATCGTCTTGAAAAAATAACCTATAAAGTATCATTTTATACTCTTCGTATGTCAGATTGTCTTCCGGTTTCTCGGGCTTCTTTCCTTTTTTTCCGAATCCTCGAATTTTCTGAAAATTGCAAAAACCACAAGAATGTTGGAGATTCCTTCTCATTTTTTGGATTACATTCAAAAACCAATCCAAAATTCCTTCGCCATCTTTTTTTCGCGCCAATTCCGCCTTGACTTCAACGTACGAATCGTTGATGATGGCCAAGAACATATTCTACGAGAGGAATTCGATGAGTCGCCTTATATCAATACGAATCATACCAGAAGAATGAAGAAGACGAAGAAGACGTAGGCGATGAAAAACGCGGGTCCGAAGAAGCGGTTGCAATTCTCGAGAGCTCTGAAAATTATCAGCGATGGAGGGAATTTGAATCGGAGCTCGAATTAGACGCCCCCGAACTAACGCGAAATTGAAATCTCCGAGAATGAGGCGAAGCAGCGCGAAAGCGGCATTGTACAAATTGGAATAATCGGAGATTTGGGTTCCGAACACGAGGTATCCGAATTGGGCGAACGCGAAGAAGAACACGGCGAACATGACGGCGAATCCGCCGATATCCTTGGCGGATCTGGTGAGCGTCGACGACAACTGCGACATGGTCTTGTTGACCGAAATGAACTTGAACACTTTGACCCAGGCGATGAAAACGACGAGCGCTTTCATGTTGAGATAGATGTTCTCGGCAGCGGTGACGTCGTCGAATGCGGCATTCAGAAGGCCTCCTGGAATCATAATTGTATATATTTGGAGCGCGCTTTAAAAACCTTCAATCACTTTATTGACTCGATCGGTGGCAATCGAGGTTCGACGAATTGAAAGGATCATTGCGGCGACGCTGAACTGCAAAATGGATTCCGGATTCGGATTCGATCAATTCGAATTGACAAATCACCCCAAGAAGTAAAACATCGATGAGATTCCAGAATGAGAAGAAATAATAGAGGCGTTGACGAGCGAATGCAAATAATTCTTCCAATATGAAAAATAGCTGAAATCGTCAAGTCAATTTCGGAATGTCTCTTTCGCGCGACGAAAAAAATTGAGAGCTGTGTGCGCCTTTAAACAATAATTTTGCGGCAAGAGTCATTGCTTTTCTTTTTTGAAATTTCGCCAATTTCAATATGATTACTATGAATCCGCTGAAAATGCCTTCGAAGACGATCATGACGGTTCCAGATTTTTCCTGATATCTCATCAAATTGTACGTCATCAATATCGGCGATGCGATGACTCCGCCGGAGGCTGGCAGCTCGAATAGTAGCCTATAGATTGAGATGTTCAAAATTTGGTTTGAATTTGGTACTTGACAACACAGAATTGATTGATATTTGCATTATAGAGAGCAAAGTCGACAATGATTGCTCGAGTTCCACGATCAATCCAGCGATTCGACTGGAATAACGAACGAATGATCGTCAATCACAAAAGCGGGATGGGGGGTTCACCTTGAGCTGCTCGAGACTTGATTGCGCTTCAGTGGATTCGGTCAGCGGCAGCTTCTGCACGAATCCGCCGCCGCCGTAGGTGGCAATGCTGCCCGACGTTGCGTGGTTCTCCAATTCCTTCGCCGTCTGATACACATAGGCGCCGGTTTGGTTGCCGAATGGCTGACGGTCTTCCAAATCCTCCTTGTAGTTCGCGAAGCACTCTTTGATTTCTCGTTGAAAGCTTTTCATCACCGTACACGAATCGTTTCGGACCTGAATTTCAAGCGAAACTCTCACAAATGACCGCTCAAATGGTGCACCTTGAGCATTCGGATTCTCGGCTCGCCGAGCAATTTGTTCTCATAGTAGATCATGTCGGTGTCGGTCGAATTGTCCGTTTCGCTCCAGTAAATTCCGGTGATCAATATTTGAGAGAGCCACTGAAATATTGAGGGCGATTCTCAGAAATAGAGCCCAGAAAATGATTTGTGAAATTAACTGAAAATTCTGAAAAAATTGACGAACCGTCCAGATATCGTCCATAGTGGTGCATGTCTTGAATGTCAACGTTCCAACCGTCGGACTTCTTGAAACGAACAAATCGTTCATCACTTTGTTGTAGTAGTAGGATTGGATGTTGTTCTGGGCGAACGCCACTGAAAATCGAAACCGTCGATTTTCAATTATTGCGTTGATTACCATAAACGAGAACGATGAGGAAAACCGCATAAGTTCCGACCTCCATCAATGAGCTGGCTGTCAATTTGATTTTGCCGTCCGACTTCTCGACACCCGACGCCAACAGCGCCTGTGTGAACGAGATGCCCTTCGTCGGCTTCGGGTTCTTCTTCCTCTCATTCTCATACTCCTCGCTGGTCATCGCGTGGTCGAACATCGGCGGCGGTGGCGCGTCGGAAGCGACAGGCTGCGGTGGGTTCGCCCACCGAGCATCGTCCTCGTAGTTCATCGAATCGAACAAGCGACAATCGGAATTCGTATAGCGCGGCGAAAACGAAATTGAGAAATTTTTGGGCGAGGCGCGTCGGGCCGTCGAAAATCAACGGTTTCCAGAGGAGACGCCTCGGCAATAAATAATCGGAATCGAGACGTTTCGAGCACCTGGACGACGTGTGCATAGCAACCATCCGACGGCCCCGCAAGATTCCATTCTACTAGATGTCATAAAAAAAAACAATATACATATATGGGACAATTAAATGAATTGGGATGAATAATTAAAAATTATTATTTCTTTTTTTTTTAAACAATGCTCAGACCCCTCCAAAATTGAGGGGATTCATTTTTGGGAATGAAATTTTGCTGAAAAAAAAAGATTTACTCGATGAGCCAAAAAATTGAGTGTTCAAAAATACCTGATCTTGTGGATCCGCTTTAAGCATCGAAACGAATCGAAGAAAATTGTCAACCGAAATGGCATTGGAAATGACCTTCGTTCTCCACGAAATACATAATATGTATGTATTTTCATACGGACGCCTTCATTTTATGCGATTGAGAAATTTATCTCGGTTTTGTCACGTCGCCAAGCTTCTACAAAATGAGCACCCAGTTTGATTCGCAGGCTATCGCCCATTGTTTGAATTAAATTTTGAATTATCGCCTTCAAAAAAAGCGATGGTCCACAATTATTCAATAACTTCTTCTTCTTCTTCTTTCTTTATTATACATTTGTATTTGAAATTTTTGAATTTTGATCATTTCAAATAAACAATTCATTTCCAATATAGTTTATGTTTATAAAATCGGTCTCGATTTATTTTTGAAATCAAATGTGTTTTTGTTTATTCGAAATATTGATAAATCACTTTGAAATGTTTATTTGGACTTTCGATGAGAATTCGAAAAATAGTATTGGAGTGTTAACTACAGAAGGAAAAATTGAAATATTTCGATGGGAGAATGAAAATGAATAATTTTTTATTAAAAAATATATATGTGCTGTTTAATTCTTTTGCATTAATTCTGGCCTTTCAAAATTTAAATTTCCATCCAATTTTTCCATTCTCATCAAAAATTGAGCATGGAAATGTCGAAATTCATTTTTTTCTTCGAAAATCAAATGCAAATTTTTGAATATAATTCATGAATATTTGAAAAAAATATGTGCAATTTTGCGTGCATGTGTATGCACACCTTTTCCGGAAATTGTTTTTTTGCTTCAATTTTCTTACCAAATTTTTCTAAAAGGTTTCGGACCATTGCACTTTTTAAAGGCGGTAATTCAAATATGAATTGAAACTCGTGATACTTCGAGTATCGTTCAGTGGATCTTCACTGCAATTTATTTTTTTTTGAACCCATTAATAAGAAAAAAATCTGGAATTTCTGTAATTGCTAATTTTCTGAATTCCTCTCTCTTTTTTCAATATAACAATGAAATCACGAAACTTTAAAAAAATCATGGGAAGAAAAATCTAATAAAAAACCTCAACAAAGAGAATTTCAGAATGGAATTGATTTCATTCGATTCTTCCCCCGCCGATGACTCATTTCGTTGTTATCAGTTTCAAAATAACACATGGATTGTTTAAAATCGAAGCTCATCATCAACCTTATGATTCCAGCCAGATTCGCTGACTCATTCGTGCTACCGAACCGACATCGACTCCGCCCACTAGCAGCGATCGCGGCGAGACACGAGAGACAGCGAGAATCGAGCGACGAAGCGCGTATAAAAGACGGCGATCGACGTGTGATTTTCACGAACTTCTCTCACTCAAAAATGAAGTCGATTCTTGTGCTCATCGGGCTCGTCGTCGCCTCTCAGGTATTCCAATTTTGGCACCAATTTTCATTTGATATTTCAAAATTGATTTCAACCGGGGGGAGGGTTTCTTTGTGAAGACGCGAACAAATATACCAACAAAGTTTACCATCCGACGTTTTTTTTTTCCTCTCGCTAAGCAAACTTCCGAGATCGTTGAGGAACTTGAAATAACTACTAAATTTGTTGTTATTTTGGTCGGCCATAAAAGGTAAAAGACCAGATTAAAGGGGGGAGACACAATCGGTGAAGGACGATGGGTGGGTAGACAAACAAATTGCTCAAAAGGTCATTTTTTGTATTCTTCGTCGAAATTTGAGATTTTGATTTGATTTGGAAACTAGTTTTCTCTGCGCTTTATTTTTTCTCTCTCAAAGACTCCTTTCAGGCCGCTGTTCGCCGAGACACCGCTGTCATTATCAATAATGTTCAACACAACTTCAAAGACAACTGCTATATTAAAGCCGGAGGAGGTACGAATCGATATTGAGGGAAATGAATCCCGACCGATTCGTCATTTTAAGCATTTCACTGAAATATTCTAGGCTGCAAATGCGATGTGAAAGAGGGACATGATGAGGTGACCACTCGCGAGTTTGACAACATCGACTTCTGCAAGAAGCCGGTTGAACGTGAGAATCAGAATCGATTGAAATGAGCATCCGATATCCGTTGATCATTCCAGTCCAAACCGCTGAGAACAAGAAGAAGCTTGGCGACGAGATCAAGCAGAAGTTCGGCGCGTTCAAGGATAACTGCTTCCCGAAGCCATCGGGAGGATGCAAGTGCAACGTCGACTTGGGACACGGCGAGACTGTCATTGAATACTCGCGCGATTCCGACTGCAAGAAGGCGGTCGAAGTGAAGACTGCTGAGGATAAGAAGAATGTGAACGATGAGATCAAGGAGAAGTTCGGCAACTTCAAGGTAGCCTTTGAGTATATGTACATCGAATCATTCCAATTTTGGGCAATTTAGGAGAATTGCTTCCCAAAGCCATCGGGAGGATGCAAGTGCAACGAAAAGGACGCGAATGGAAATGAGGTGGTGACGTCGTACAACAACGCCGAGCAGTGCAGTGTGCGCGCCAAGAGAGACATTGGTGTCCAACACCAACGCCAGCCATCGAGCGTCGCCCGCGCCAGCGTCAAGGATTTGCCGCAGCACCAGAGCCGATCGCAGCCCAACTATGATGTTCGCGATCCGGTCCGAGAGCGAGCTCAGGCGAACTACGCCGCTGTTGTTGACGAGCTCAAGAACAAAT
The DNA here is from genome assembly GCA_902829315.1 of Caenorhabditis bovis. Lineage (NCBI taxonomy): Eukaryota > Metazoa > Nematoda > Chromadorea > Rhabditida > Rhabditidae > Caenorhabditis > Caenorhabditis bovis. The sequence goes on from CADEPM010000008.1 coordinate 2,356,005, forward strand.
TCAAAGGACTGAAGGATGGATGCTATCCACGACCGAGAGGGTGCCTTTGTGTCATTGGAAAGACTCCAGAGGGACGCGACATCACTGAGCGAAGAATGAAGGAGTCCGAGTGTAAGTGTGCCGAAGGAGAGCGAGGACCTGGATGTCCAGCTGCTTAGATGTTTCAATATTTTCCTCATTTTTTTTCGTATTGTATTTATCGCAAAATAAACATTTTTTACAGTCCCCGTCTTAGACCCGATATCAAAAAAAAAACACGAAAATGTCTTAATGTCGTAGTGTTCAATGGATCGTATTAATATACTTTATTATTAAAACTTTTAATAAGTCCTTTTAATTTAAAAGGACATCATTTTTTTACTCGGGCAAAGCAGGATTTTTTTGCTTTGGGCGGAACAATGGTAAATTTTGGAAGAAAACGTGGCTCATTTTCTTAAAGGGTGGAATATAATTACCCTGCACAAAGTTTGACGCAAAGGTGCGGTTTTCTGTCGCACTTTTTGAGCATCAATACAATTTAATTTTGTCTATAATTGTTTAATTCATTGGCTTGCCAAGTTTCAGGTTATTCGGTTATATTTTGGAGTAATGGTAAATGCTAATCACGCTTCCATCATCGAGCTTCCCAAGCAGAATGTGAGCCCAAGATAATCCATTCATCGTCTCGGGGTGCCACGAAGAACATTTTTGCGACGCCATCAAACAGTTCAAGGAGCTTCATAGAACACGGCTAACCGCTGTTGACATGGCCTAGAAAAATGCCCTAAAAATAGGTTCAGCCGCGGCCACACTAGATGGATTTATTCAGTGATGTCCTACTTTTAAATCGTAACAAAAGACATTTCATTATAAACATCTGCGGACGTTTTCCGTGTTGCTGTTTGATTCACAGAATTAATTATAGCATTTGATTTTCGAATAAAACCCTGTAGAATAGAATTATTTCATGAAATCTTCGTCTGATTTACATGATTTACATACAACATTTTATTCGAGATTTTATTGCAAAATTTTATAGCTTCAAAACTCGAATTTCTTGGTGTATTTATATAAAAATTATTATATTTATTTTACTTTTAATCACTAATTACATTTGCAAAAAATAACAAAAAATTGCCAAGCATCAATAGAATAGGAGAAAAAAACCGACTAATAACGACACTCCGTGTTTACGGTGCCCTTTGTTTAATGTAAATAGCGTCGGCGGTAATTCAAACAAAGGGCCCTTTTTTTGACAACTATGGATTTATTAAATTAATTTAATAGAACGAAACAAGTGTTTACGAATTAAATGTGATTTCAAAAGCCGAATAGAAGTCACAACCTTGTTTAAATAAAGAAAGTCGTAATAGTTTGCCAAACTTTTCATTTTTAAATAATTTTTCAAGGCCATTCCAAATAGCGATATTTAACCATTTTGTTTATCGTCAGAGTCCAATGAAACGATTTTTTTTTGTCGTACCTCACTACAAAAACTCTCAGCGTTTCTCAATGATAAATGACCATCGGAATAGAAGATACGTTTGTTGTCATAAAAAAAAAGAAAGAAAAGAAAATATGTAGTACGCAATCGCAATGCGTGGTTTGTTGTTTCGCGATCGAATCGACGAGCACTTAACTACTCGATGATTTGTGTCGGTTGTCGCATTAAAGACTCACGCCAGCTGCTCGACGCATCTTGATTTATGCCTATTTTTTTATTTCATTTCGCTTGGCATTTGGCACGACGAAAAAAACACGCACGACGAATCGAAAATGAAAAAATAAACTCGAAAACAACGTATAGGCAGGCACTCACAGCGAGGTGTTGGCAAAACGGACGGCACGGCTCGAATTTCGTTCCCGCCATGAATTCATTAAATAGGGAAGAAATGGGCATTTGAAGAAGGTGTCTTCTGACTGACCTTCAGCGATGCTCATTTTCACAATCGCCTTGTATATTTCGAGAATTCGTGAATTGAATTCAATGACAGTTGCGGAAAGGCTGAAGAATCGCTTAATGGAAGGTGAGGGCTGAATTATTGTCGGCGTCAAACGACTAAAGGGAGGTGATGCCTTCAAATTCGCAAAATTAAAGAATTGTTGAAAAATGACAAATGTATCCAAGTGTCGTAGGATCCTACGTTTTGTACGCAATGCTAAGAGATAGCTACCGTAATCCTCGTAGCGATTTACGAGGGCTTTTTTTTTAATTTCGCATATTCATTTTTTTTATTTCTCGCTCATTTTTCGTATTTTCCTTCGAAATTTTGTTATTTAAATTTTGCAGAAACCGAGTTTAATAATTTATTTAGCAGAATGAGCACTTTTAAACGATATTTTTTTGGTAAAAACAGCAGAGATTTAAAAGAAATCATTTTTGTCGTTAATAAAATTAATTATTCGTGTTTTGCTTTTTGTACGCGTTTCTATTATCTTGTTTTTGTATTCTTCATTTTCAAAATAATTTTTAGAGCGGCAAAATCTTTACAATAATTCCCAAATCAACTGGACAAATGGAAAAGTTCAAAATCTGAAAAATAAATAATTAAACTCGGTTTCTACAGAATTTAAATATAAGATTTCTAAAGAACTGGCTCATCGCATTGCGTACAAAACGCAGGATCCCACGACATCTGGATACATTTGTCATTTCTCAACAATAGATTTAAATTAATCGTTGACTGAATATTAAATGCGCGTAGGATATAATGCAAGTACGCAATCTCGCGTACATCTCGATTTTCACATTGCCAATAATTTTTTTAAATTTTGTCAAGTCGTTTGACTACGATAATAAAACCAAATATTAATTTAAAATAATGTTGCTCATATTTAATTGTGAGAATTATTATAGAAATAATAGTTGATTGTGAATATTATTGACCTTTCAAAGCGTGTTTGCTCAATAAACATCGGGATCTTTCCCAAAACGCTTCCAAATTTCCAGTTGCCTTTTTTTGCACTTATTTGCTCTATTATGTAAAAATCACTTCAGGTTATTTTTGAAACCCATTCAGTCTTCTAAAAATAAGTTGAAACATATTTCAAAATGATGAATTTCGAAATTCAGACTATGACATCTCGATTCGGCCGGTTCAAAACGAGAACGACGTCATCACACTCAATATTTCGCTAAACTCTATGACAGTTCTTGTGCTCGATCCTACTGAAGTTTGAGCCGATTCGACTTTTTTTTGGTAAATCTGAAACGTCTGAAATTCAGGAAACTGTCACCTTTTCTTGCGAGTTTATACTTCAATGGCAGGACGAATTCCTTAAATGGAATATGTCGGAATATAATATCACATGGATCAAATTGAAGGAAGACCTCGTCTGGATTCCAGACACCACAGTAACCACAAGGTGAAATTGTTTCATTCATCGGATAGTGTGAGCATTTCAGCGTATCGACAACATCCCTTCTGGATCCATCCGATCGATATGTTTCTTTGAAATATGACGGAACCATTCGGCAAAGCATTTACGCGGTTTTCAAGAATCTTTGCGACATGAATGTTGGAATCAATCAATTTAAAGAAAATATTTGATCGAGCCACTATTTTAGGTCGAAAAATTCCCATATGATGTTCAAAAATGTCTCATAAATATTGGACCATTTACGTACACATCAAGCGAAATTCATTGTGTCGCTGGTCCGGAAATTTTTGAGAATTCCACATATTTTGAAGTACGTCGGGGGCTTATCGAAATATCGAATTTCGATTTATTATTATTATTATAGGGGAATAGTGAATGGGATTTCGAAGGTGTGACGAACACCCATGTGTATTCGGTGGATCCTGACGTCAATTTCACCTATTCTGAAATCAATTTCACGGTTTTTCTTTTTTTGATATTCTCTCGAATCGTCGCCCCACTTTCAGCTCATCGTTCGTCGTCGCCCTCAATTCTACGTGTGGGTGCTTCTGATCCCAACCTATATAATCACCGTCGTCTGCATATTCGGCCTATTCACACCGTCGTCGAGTTTGGGCTATCGCGAGGAAAGAGTGAATCTCGGAATCACGACGCTGCTCTCATCGGCGGTCATCCTGCAGATCGTTGCCTCGTCGATGCCGAAGACGTCCGAATTGCCCCTATTAGGTAAGCATCATTGAATTGATTAGGGACATTCCGATCGGCGCTCTTCCAGGAAATTTCATTCTCGCCGAAATTTTCGTCGTCGCCATCGGCGTCCTGTTTGCTGTTCTCGTGCTCTCCATTCATCATCGAGCCCATACAAGGGAATGGAGGCCGCCGAGCTGGTTATTGTGGATTCTCAGAATGTCGGTAGGCGACGAGAAACTAGAAAAAACGAACAAATAGATTCTATCTAAAAAGTTTTTTTAGGGTTCGAAAAAGTTTCTGTCAAAAAATCTACCAAAAATCACGAGAAAATTGACGAAAGAGGAAGTTGTGCAATATTCCGGCGAGGGGTTGGTTAATTATCCCAATAATTAATTAATTAATTATTTAATTAGCGCCAATTTTATTCGAAATCTTGATGAATCGCTGACGTCGATACGCGAATATTTGAACGAAGAGGAGCGCGATTTTCATCGAGAATTGACTTGGATGAAATTTTTCGATCGTTTGGATCTCTTGCTTCTTGCTATATTTCAAATAGCAAATGTGCTGGTTACTGTATTTCTGGTTAAAAATTGAAAAAATTTATTAATAAATAAATATATAATAATTATTAGTAGTGATATGTACATACACTTTGTAAAGCTTGATGACTATTGAAGGAAGGACGGACAAGGCTTGATGAGTTCAGTGCGCTGTTACATTGTTAAAATGCTGATGTGAGTGAGGTTCTGCTCCATGATCATGTCTGAATCGCTAGTATGTACATCATTTATAAATATATCCATAAATGCATTTTGTGGAATTGTTCAAATTACCCAAAAACCATTTGCAATATTAAAATGAGAATAAACCCGAAGATGATGGATGAAAGCTGTTTTAAACTATTAAAACCGCTCTCTTTTTCATGCGCAAGAACCTAAATTATTATTATCATATGTAGATAAATATTATAAAATGGGATACCTCAAGGAATGTCACATAAATGAATGTTCCTGCTGCTAGACTTTCCAAAAAAAGGATTGCTCCTTCTTTTAATAAAGATGTTGAAGAAGAGTTCTGAAAATTTGAAAGATTTTTATTTTTATGGGCCCCAGTTCGATAAAAATCTCAATTTTTGGTTTTTTGAATTTCAGATTCGCGTTTTAGTATAGCGTTTAGCAATGATATGAACATGTATGCAAAATTCACGAGGAGGGGCTAAAAATTTGAAGGACCATATCTCAATAACTAGAAGTTTGCGCAGGTAGGCACCTAGTTCATTCGATTGGAAATTTTCTAAAGAATCGAGATGCAAAAAATAAAAAATTTAAGATGGACAGCAAAAAGACCTTCCTTGTAAGTATTTTAAGGAAAAATGAAGCAGTTCGAGTGAAAATTTAAGAATAAGCGTTCACACGTGGCGAGACCATTTCGAAAGACGCGCGCCGTAAATCTACCCGCTTACATCAGTCACCGGACGTCGACTACATGAAGACAAATACAAAAAACGCCCCGACAATTGTTTTCACACGAACAATTGCATGGCTCACGTCGCGATTTTACTACTGTAGTTCATTAATGTTTTCATTTCAGAGTTACATTTTTTTCATTTTCGCGCAGATCACGGCTCTTTTATAGCTGTTGCATTCTCGACGCTTGAAAATCAAAGCAATATCGCAATATGCTCACATCGGCGTCCGCTCTGACGTAAAACTACCCGCCGGACGCCGACTATATATCGCTTCAGAATTTTTGCTCTTTTTTTTCGGCTCTGAGACTAGCCTTATTCGATTGCTTTTTTGGAATTTGATACGAATAATTTGGTAAAATTCAAAAAGAGGTTCATTTAAAAAAAAGATTTTTCTAGTTTTTTTTCTATTGATTAATTGTATTTTCTTGATTTATTAAGAAATTTGAATTTAAAAACATTTTTTTGCAAAATAGAAATTTGATAATATTCAAAAAAAGAAAATGTTCGAAAACTGACCTGCAACAATGTTCCTAATACGGACCCGATAGGAGTCATCAAAGAATAAGTGAGAATCGTGAACGCCACTGTTTTATACTTGTCACTATTCGTCTTCGATATTTGAAGTCCAACAGAAAATGCTTCAATTGATTTGTGAAGAAGTAATGAGAAGAAGAGCGCATAAATTCCAGTGGCGGTATCCTAGAAAACCATGTTTGTTTCAATGCGCCTTTAAATATTGCCTACTTGAACACCTAACGCGAAACCCTCGAGGAGCGAATGAAACGACATGGCGACGGCGAACGTGAGCGATTTGAGGAGATTCGTGTGCTCGTCGGAGACGACCCAAGGCGAAGCTTCTTCGACGACGAGACTGGAAATGCTGTTATTACTCGGCCGCATTCGTCGCAACTCGTTGCCATCACTAAATGATGAGTCATGCAAAAAAAAACGAAACAACCGAGAATCGAGCAAAACCAGCAAAAGCGGGAATTCAGTTACCTGGCGCGAGCAATCTGCATCGGGTTAGCATGCGGTTGTCGGTCGCCGAGCAGCGCGCCGTGCGCACATTCCAAGCTTAAAACCAAACCGGCACCATTTTAAAACAAACATGCAAAACGTGTTAAACAATAAAATCATGCAAAAACCAAGCCAAATAAAAATAGTGCTCACGTTGTTATATTTTCGGTATGTTTTGGTGGAGTTCCATGCGAATGCCCGTGATCTTCTTGACCAAATACCTGCAAAAATCATCCAATCATTTTTTTTACTTCAAAAAAATAAATAAAGAACGCTTTTAAATGTTTCAATTTTTAGTTTTCAATCAATAAATGATGATTTAAGGAACCGATATTTAAAAAAAAATGTTCGTCGCCAGTACACGTTGGAAAATGAATGAAAAGAGGATCAGTTTTTTTATCCACTTTTGATCCATGCTTCATTTATTTAATTTTTTACCACTTTTCACTCTTTTCCATGTGTCGGCGACAATCGACTGAGCAAAATGTTTAAAAAAATTATTGGCAATGTGAAAATCGAGATGTACGCGAGATTGCGTACTTGCATTATATTTTACGCGCATTTAGTATTCAGCCAACGATTAATTTAAATCGACACTGATTTCACGAATTTGAAAGCCCCGCATTCCTTCAGTCGTTTGATGTCGACAAAATATTTTCACTGATTTGAATATTTTTTTTTTTAAATTTTATTTCAACGCTAAAGAACCAACGATTTGATAAATTAAAAAAATAAAATAATTCAGCTAAAATATTATAACTTATCATTTTCTGTGTGAAAAACGATCGAATTTGATTCAGCAACTTTATTTTTTTTTAGAAAAATTGCCAGATGAAATCAAGGCGTTTTAATTTCATTTTAATTCAATAAGCCTAAGTTTTATGTAATCGCTTAGAATAAATAAGATGGTCCGTAGGCAAAAAAAACCTTGCGTTTTGTTTTTTTCGCTAGTACAGATCCATTGTGGAAAATGGCCAAACAAGCTTAAATTTTCTAAAAAAGGGAAAACGGAATTCCGTACAGATTTGATGTTTTCTCTACCAACAAGAAATAACCAGCGCCTTATGGAAATCAACGGGGGATTTCGAATTTAGAACGGAAGTCACCGTTTAAATTCAAATTTGAATTACCGCCAATCGAAAAAATACAATGGTCCACAATTGCTCAGGAGGTTTTTTCGATGACATTCGAGTTTTTTAGGTCTTTGAAATTTGATAAAATTGCCGAGACATGGAAATTATGAATTTTGAAATATTTGCTCAAGTTGTTATAGGGAAATGAACAGAAAAAAAAATATATAGAAAATTTCAACGCCAAAATTTTTAAAAATAATTTTTTCTATGCATTGTCCCTTTAAGAAACGCTCTTATAATGCTTATTAGACAATTTGATACCAATAAAAATAATGAGACGAACCCGTGCAGTAATTTCCTCGATGAAATAAACTAGAAAAAAGCCGCAGCAAATGAAGACCTGATTGGCTGGAACCGGCAAGTGCAGATCATACGAGTCGACGAGCTTCTCATAATTCTCTCTGGAAGAAAAAAAAAGACAAAATCAAACTGGAATTGAAAGCCTACCCAATATGGGGAATGATGTCGAGAAAGCAAGTCGCCATAAAAACGCCGCCGGAAAAGCATGACAGGTACGAGAGCCAGCCGCTTTTCGACTGATCTTTCCCTTTGCGCTTCATTACTGTTAATAACTGGAAGCCAAATATGGAAAATGCTGAAAAATGTTTTGCGACTTACTATTAAAGGCACACAACCAGCAACACATGTGACCACAAGCATAACAATCGCGAGAAATATTTGCAGAACCAAGTAGCTGTCGGCCATTTCGCCTGAAATCGAGTCCGAATGATGATCTTGGCAAAGCCTTCGAGTACAAATAATTTCTCGAGTATCATCGGACAACAAACAACAACGAACCGGACTGCGAATCGTTATTTATTTTTCGTTTTTTTTTTTTTTCTGTTCAGCTTCTTCGCTCCGCCTGATGCAACATGATGGCTCATGGTCAGTTGAAGGGGGGTGCGTTTATGCAAATATTTGGCGGGAAAACATGAATCAGCCGAGCGGCACTTACTTTTTGTAGAGAACAAAAAATGATAATGGCAGAAAGAGCCCCATTAAAATATTGAAATGTGTGCTAAACCCATAATGACGGTTTGTTTCGGCCGCATTTTATTACAGATTAATGATCGTTGAAAAACCCGCCGATTCCAGTTCGTTGCTTAATTTTTCTCGATTTTAATTTGCTGAGCTTGAAATGGTCGGCTCATCATTATGGATATACCAGGTCTACGAAATTCTCTCTCTCTCTCCAAAATTTGATGTGCAGCAAACTTTGGACAATAATCTGTTGAAAGATAAGAGAGACTCAGAGAAACCGGAAATCGGTTCAAAACGGTCATGAAATTCAATAGGGCGTCAAGATAGTACTGTTTTAATTGAGATCATGTTGGTGGAGAGGATGATATAATTATAATCTAAAATTGGCCAAAAATCTGAAAAGAAAAATCGGTTTTTTTTCCCCCAAAAGCTGTAGTACAAAATGAGAAGCATTTCATTAAAGGCGCATGCTATTCAAATGTGAGACGGCTTTGGAATATGTAAGCATGCGCCTTTAAATATGATCGCTTTTAGTTCTTTCCTTTTTAGAATTCAGCAGAATACATGGGTCTAGAGAACACACATTGAAATCACAAACTATAATAACTATATATTATACATATAAATAAAATTTTGAATTACCGATGCGGGTCATGGGGTTTTTTTGAAAAAGGTATTTGTCGTTGTTGGCTGATACTGACTGTTATAATCCGTCACAAGTGATGTTATACGTATGCATGCGAGAACTCAATAATGGTCGTTGAACGAACACCATAAAAGGAATATTTGAGAATTGATGGTCAAAAAATTGATCCACAAAAAAAAACAGAGAGAGTGAGAGAGAGATAGCGGAGGAAATTGTCTGCAACAATATTAATAGACATAATAGAAACGCGAATTTTCGAATTGTGATGCAATTTCAATTCAATTCATTTGATTATTTTTTCAAAAGAACGTGCCGCCGCTCGAATCGGAATGAAAATCAACGAATTCGGGTTTGCTCTTATCAAAAAAAAAAAATGGAAATTTTTGTGGCGATCATTTTATCGAAAAATGATCACATTTTCGGACCAATTATGCGCATATTTTTAAAAATTGTTTCAACTCGAAATAATTTGAATCAATTTTGCATGGCTGCCGCAAAAATTGCGATTGGCAGTTTTTCTCTTCAAAATCAATTTGAAATACCCGGCCGAAAAAAAAATGAAATTAAGAGGGTTAAAAAAAAAGAAAATATACAAATATATGGGAGAGTCCTACAAACAACCCCTCAATATTATCATCATCTTATCTCTCAACGTATCGATGAATGAATGGCTCACTAATGTATTGATTATGAGTTGACGAATAATCATATTAACAATAAATAACTACTCTGCTACTAAATATTGAACAAGTTTGCTTTTATTTTTATTTTATTGATTTTTCAAAGCCTTAAAATGTTAATAATTCGAAAAATAACACCCAAAAATAAAACTGAATTTGTGAGAAAATCCAAAAAAAAACCGTTGGTCGGCAATTCAAACATCTTTCTCATTTCTTGGAAATTTTCAAATTTTAGATAGTATATCAAATGCTAATTTATTTTCTTAATTAACCTCGGGAATAATTGAGCACACATTGACAAATACTGTTATGTGCAATGAGATTCAATCGTTTTATAAAATATCATCTGCGGACATGTGATTGGCAAAAATGTTTGAATTTCGCGGGTTTCAATGATATCAATGCTGATTTTATCGATGATTATAGTTGAGTCGAACGAAACAATTTGAAATCGAACCCGAAGGTAGGTAGATCACACTTTTCACACATCGAATAATATAATTGAATAGAAATTGGCAAAAGTGTTTCGGATGGTGAGATTCGAACAAGATTGGCGTCGCACGAAATTCGTAGATGTCGTTCGATGATAATGAATAATTTCACGGTTTTTTTTTCTCAAAATCAACATTCTTGACCAACTTTTTTTGAACTTTATATTATTTGATTTTTTTTTGTCGCCTGATTTCGTCATTTGATGCAACCGACCAACTCGTAACCAACTGCGAGCTCAGAATTTCATTGTTGTCCGATCTGGTTGTCGTGAAAATAAATCATTTGGAATTCCGTTGAACAAAATTTGGGCTTATATTTCGTCGTGCAATATGCATACAGTTTTTGGGGGATTTTTAACCATTTTAATTTTTTTCTTAAATCTAAAATCTGCATAATAATACTTTAAATTATTGAGCGACGGCGGAAAATTGGCTAAATGCCAAAAAGAATCAATGTCAGTGGTCTTGGCGCAAAATGAAAATTGTAGATTTACGGACCAATGTTTTAGGATAGGTTAAAGGCGCAAGCCGCGCAACGAGACCTTGTTTAAACGTTTTGGCATTTCGCCAATTTTTCGCAGTCGCGCGACAATACAAAATAATTATATTGACCATAATGGGTGCGAGAATAAACTAGGCGGCAATTCGAATGATAAACCGATTGCACCCGAAATTCCGTCGGTCGATACCAAAAATTGAATGATGCAAATGAGGGTTATGGTGATTTTTTGGGGGAAAAATCACGAATCATCCTAATTGATTCAAATGATTGTCATACACCAGAAATTGGTCAATTTTAATTTAAAAAAAGGTTATACAATACTCTTAAAACCAATCAAATTTAGCTAACAGACGTTTTCAGACATTTTTTTAAAAATATCATGATGATCCAAATATACCTATAAAAGGTAAAACAATGCAATGAAAAATGTTTCTCTTGATGAAAATATGATTACGAAATGTTTAGTTTCAAATATTTTTTTAAAGTTTAAAAAAGTTCTTAATAAAAATCTAAAAACTATTATCAAATAGCCTCTGTAATATTTTTAAAGATTTTTCTGAGATCTGCAAAGTTTTCTGAGCGGCCGATTTCGAAACAAAATGATCTACACTGATTATTATTTACAATTATTAATAAAAAATAAATAAATACATGGTCGATGAATTATTATTATTATTATTATTATTGTATTTTATCCGTATCAACAATCGCATTGGCGGCTTCCGAATCATCGTTGGCATAATGAGCATATTCGTAATAATTGACGGCGAGCAGAATGAATATGGCCATGACGATGTACATGGCAGCACCGAAGACAAACATTTGAGTAGCCTGCACAATCATTTGTGATCTTCATTCCGTTTTTTTCGATATTCTACACTTACAACATCGCTGAATAAATTGAGAGACAGTATTACGACATCGATGAGATCGCCGACGGCGACAGTGAACAGCCAGACGGCTTGAACCACCGATTTGAGTTGGGGCGACGCTTCGGAGTAGGCGAACTCGAGGCCGGTGACCGAGAAGAGCACCTCGCCGGCGGTGAGCACAATGTACTGCGGAATCTGCCAGATGATGCTCACTTTGTTGTAAGGCACCATGATTTGCGAATACGATACCACATCCTATAACGATCATGTTGATTTTGAGATCGATCATCATTTGAATGCCTTGACTAATTTGGACCTCGTCGCGATTGTCAGAGTATAAACTCCTCCCATATGGTTTTGGGTGATCGGTGGAAGGTCGAGTGGATAGAACCTCTGCAAAATCGTTACCCCTGATTTCCTATCATCTGTTCCGTGATGCCTACCGTTTGCTCAGCTGACGGTCTCGCATTGTGCACATAGTCGATCTCATAATCAATGTAATAAAGGCGGTATGTTCCAGGTCTCACATCGATTGCATCATAGGTTGCGCCGGTGTTTGTAATCTCGCCGGTTTGATAATCATGCACCTCCAACTGGTGTCTCCTTGACGGCGAGAACTGATAGAACCTGCCGTCGGACTTCGGATCGCACGGCGCTTCGGGCCTCGTCAGCTCGTCGACCTTGCACAATCCGATCACCCCGTTGTAGGTGGATGTCGACGAGTTGCACTCCTTCCAAGTAACAGCATCTGGGATATTATCACAACTGACCATGTAATTCAAGCTGAAAATTGGTTGGTGGGAGGCAATTGAAGTCTGGAATACCTAATCGCGAATTCGCCTTGGCCATTCGACGGCTTCTTCAATGGAGTTGCGGTGTAGGCCCAGCCGATCGGCGACAATGCGAGATAGTAGGAGTAGCCGGAATAGAGGACGGGATTCGCCACGAATTTCGGGCAATTCGGAGCATCGCTGTCGAAGGTGATGTTAGCGGTGAACTCGATGCCTCCTTTGATGATCGCCGGCTCGATGACGTCTTTCAGTTTTGTCTAGAAAATGCCGATTCAGTGTTGCATGATGCGACCAATTGATGACCTGATTTGCCGGCAACAGGAACGAGTCGACCGTGTTGATTTCGGTGTGAAATTCGCACGTTGGGAATGTATTGATGATTGTCATGTGCGCCTCATCGGCCGACGGAAGAATCGGAAGATCGCGATTGACGAACAGTTGGACAATTCCGCAGATGATGAACGCTGTCGCGGTCAACAGTCCGCCAGCCGTCATTTTTCGGAGAAGCGTCAATTTGATGCCAATTTTCTCGACGAATGGATAGATGCCCGATTGGAATATTGGGATCATTAGCAGAATCATGAAGGCGTTCAGAAAGCCCATTTGATCAGGAATCAGAGTCCATGAATCGGTGATGTGAGCGTCCATACTGATTGCTTGAATCACCCACGTCGACCCTTGTTGGTCATAGAGGGCCCAGAACATTGGAACCGGCAGCATCATGAGGCAGACTCGGAATAGCACCTTGACATCCTCGACGAATTTTCTCTGGAATTGGCGAAAAGCTTTTATTTTCTCATTTGAGTTCGCTTACTTCGGCACACTTTCCATGCAATTCGCGGCACACTTTGGATTTCGAGCACACGTGTCCGTCGAGACTGTGCTCGATCCAGTGCGATCGCGGAATTCCCGACGATTTGTTTTTGAGGGCCCGCGAGATGGTGGCCATCACACGCGAGATCACATTCTCCTTCGGCGGCACTTTCTTGTACCAAAACGAGCCGGCCATGAAGATCACTGGAATTTTGGCAAATTTGCTAAAAACTCATCGGGAGGCGATTGTTCGTGATTACACGTGGCCAAAATCATGAGAATTGCCGGCACACCGAACGCCATCGGATAGCACGAATCGTTTCCGAAGCACGGCACCGATCGTAGGTACGGCGTCAAATACATCGATATGAGCGAGCCGGCGTTGATCGAGAAGTAGAACATCGAGAAGAAGTAGGAGATCATTTTGGTGTAATGCGCCGGGAATTGATCGCCGCCGAACGCCGACACACACGGTTTGATACCGCCGGTGCCGATGCCGATGATGAGCAGGCCGAGCATGTCGAGCCATCTGACAATGTCAACAATATTCTCGGTGATTGATTTGAAGTGTTACGGATGAATTGGGTTGTCATCTGGAGCGATTGAAGCGCTTGCCAGCAGGATTTGACCGATTGCGTATAGAATCGAAACCGAGAAGATTGTCCTGAATCGGAATCGATGTTATTAGAACACTTCCACACACATTTTTGATACTGACAATTTGATTTCATTAAATTAGATTGGGATCGAAATTTTTGAAAAATGTTGAATTAAAAAAAAAACTTTTTTTTTATAGAGCGATTTTGTTGTGGGAAAAATGCATTTGTTTTCGTTTTTTTTTTCACAACAAAATTTTCGAAATCAATTTTCTGATATTTTTTTTCTTATACAAGGTATGATCTACCCAAATCCAAAAATTCATCAATTGCGCTCTATTGCGAGTATCAACAAAAAGACGCACCAAAACTTTCCGATGTAGCCGTCGGCAAGAATTGAGCCCAGAATAGGCGAGCTGTACGAAACTACCGTAAACGCGTGAAAGAATACTGTAGCATGAGCGTTTTTGAAATGCAAAACGTTGACGAAATAAAGTGTGAGAACCGCTGGAAAAAAATTGTTGCAAGAAAAAATTTGGGAGAGAGAGGCGAAAATGTGTTGAAGAACCTCGCATTCCGTAGAAACTGAATCGCTCGCACAACTCATTGCCGATTATCAAAAATGTTTGTTTCGGCCATTTTTTGGCGATGTCGACAAACTTCTGAAATTCGGTCGAATTAGCGAGAATTGCGAATTGAAAATGGAACCGTCGGCTGCTCGTCGAGCTGCTCGTCGTCGTCGTCGCGATGCCTCGAATGCATGACGGCGGCTCGAGCGAACCAACACGTCGAAATCGATCGACTGCAAAACCCAACATTTTGAGACAATGAGAAAAAAAAGAAGCATTTTCGAAGTGAATGGAATGCTTTTGCGCGTCGAGACCACGTGATTTGAACCTGTTTTTTTTTTCGCATAAACTATATGTACATATAAAAGGCATAGTTAGCGATGAGCGACACTATATATGTATGTGTTTTCTATTGATTTCCATGGTTTCGTTTCATCGAGTGTTGTCTGATTGGTTAAGATTTGAATAGGTGCTGGCAAATTAGCGAAAAGAATTGACTATTGTATTTAGTTTGACCTGAATACGCTAGGCGAGAGAGAGAGAGACGGAGAGAAAGAGACGAATGCATTGATATTGCTCAATACGGAAATGGTTTTGATCTACCGACAAAACATTTGCAAAAATGATCAATTACACCAGAAAAAAGGAAAGATTGACCCAATTTGTTGTCGGAATCTGATTGTTTTTTTTTGATTTGTTGGAAAAAAATATAATAAATTTTGAGCGAAATTGTGAAATAATAAAAGTATTGGTTCAATTCTCTCCTTATATATATTTTGTTGTCGAAAAATTCGCACAATGACATAAAAGGCGAAAAGGAAGTGAAAAGATGTTGAATTGATCGAATTAATAATCGGGGGCCTGTCAAAAAATTTTTGCAACGGTTTGTTTTTTGTGGGTGTTTGTTGCCATCGGCCTGCTTCTCACTGTCGCGCATAATAAATAAACACGCGTCGCGGCGAAATCATACAGCCGGAAAAGAAAAAAAATGATGAAAAGATGAAAATGGCGTAAAATAGCGCGTGTTTATTTGTTGAAGGTATTTGGAATGCGGACCGCAAATATTTTTCGTTTCGCTCTTCAAGCATTCGCTGAAACCCCCCCCCCCTCTCCGATGACCTCGACCTACTCTGGTTAATCAAAACCAATCGTATCCGACAAAATTCGGCTCCGAAATTAACCTTATCCGATTGGAAATTCTACGGATAAGATTGTAAAATTGTCGTATCCGATTGGTTTTTTGGGTTTTTCCGGATCCGATTGGTAATTTGTCGTATCCGATTAAATTTTCTTCGAATCCGATTGGTAATTATTCGAATCCGTTTTGTTTTAATATTTCAATTCGAATCGGATTCGATAAAAAACCAATCTTATCCGTAGAGTGACCAATCGGATACGACAAATTACCAATCGGATACGAAAATACCCAAAAAACCAATCGGATCCGACAATTTTACAATGTTATCCGTAGAATTGCCAATCGGATAAGGTTAATTCTAGAGCCGAATTTTGTCGAATACGATTGGTTTTGAGTTACCAGAGTAGTTCGTCTGACCGTAACCCAATTCGCCCACTCTCTTCATTTTTTGGTTGCCCACCTTCTGAAACCACACTGCGATTTGCGCAATAGAACCCAACCCGACAAAAAAACAAAAAAAAGCGAGACTGTTTCGAATGGTGATAAAAAATGTTGTTTTGTGTATTATATGAGTGTGTGTGTTGGGTTGTGTTGTAAAATAAAAACGAGTTATTTCCATATTTGGTGGGCATGCCGAGATGAGTGTTGAATTATTCTCGGGAACGCGTGCACTTTCTGCTGACTGTCCCCTAATCTGCTGACAATGGAAATTTTGGAAACAAAGAACGATTGGGGCCAAAATTTTAATGTGTGAGTTCAGAATTTTCTCATCATCAAGAAAAAATATGAATTAAATAGTGATATTGAAGGTCATTTGTCGGGCGATGTAGGTAGTTCACGAATATCGTCATTAATCAGTTTTGGAAAGATCCAATACCTTCTCCAGAATCCATCTTCAGGATTTTTTCATCATTTCAGTAATACGTGGCATTTCAAAATTATTCAAAATAAGAAAAATCGAGAATTCTGTAGCAGATCTGCACGGAATTCCGTCTTCCGTTTTCCGTTACATTTTCCTGTTCCGCGTTCCGCGTTCCGTATTCCGTTCAAAAAATTTATTCCGACTTCCGTATTCCGTGTTCCGCTTGAGATATTTCCCAATATCTAGCACGTCTAGCGAATCTAATAAGGTTTTTAGCACAGCCGAAGAAATTTGTTCGACAAAAATTATGTAGGTCATTTCGACATGAGCACTTGGAAAATCTGACATTCTGCCGCGTTAATTTCAAAATATTCGAGCTAGATTAATAATAATAAACACAACGATTTTTATGCACATTGGTCTCGTCAAAGTTTCGAAAAACGGCGAAATAGTTCGAAAAAACCGGTTTTTGACCATTACTCGGCGATTTTTCAAGACTCTAACATGAAAATTGGTTCATTTAGGTAATTTTTCATGCTGAACACGATTTTAACACTGGTTGGTATCAAAATGGCGAGATAATTGCGCGGCCCACAAATTTGTGGGTGTCTTATGTTAGGGTTTGGGATTATAATACCATTTTCGGCATTTCAGTCATTTCAGAATATTATAAATCTCAAAAATCACAGATCGCTGGTATATATGTATTGTCGATGTCGCGCGACTGCGAAAAATTGGCGAAATGCCAAAACATTCAAAAAATAATTCTCGATGCGCCTTTAACCTATCCTAATACATAGGCCCGTAAATCTACACTTTTAATTTTGCGCCAAGACCACTGACATTGATTCTTTTTGGCATTTAACCAATTTTCAGCAGTCGCGCAACATCGACGATCGCACTTATTGAACAAAATCGACATCCATCAATTTTATTTTTTAAAAATGTGAAAATTCCTCATTTTTTTGAGTATGAAAATAAAAAATAAAATTGGCATCTCAAAAAAATTGGTTGAAATGAACAAAATATATCGAAAAAAAAATTAAAAATTGACATTATGAGAGAGTGTGTGTGTATGTATGAAACGCTGACATCCCTCCTTTAATATTCTACTATTTTTGATTTCGTTCGTAACGATTTTTATTACATTGTCACAAAAGAAACTGTGTTTTAGCTGAAAGAAGTGGCCTGATAGGCTCAATCTGAAAAAATACGAATTCATTTTTTTTATTTCGTTTTCGGTAGAAATATCAACTCGAACAAATCAATGGATTCCCGAAGAATCCTAAATTGTGCATTAAAAGGAACATTTAATTGCTGAACATTCTGAGTATTGACATCGATTTTAGATGTGATCACCTCATCGTGTTTGATTTTGAAGCTATGATTGCAAAAATTAAAATGAAGAAGAAAAGGACTTGCAAGGTCCAGAACTATCAAAAGTTGAATTACATAGATTAGTAATTACAGGCTACATACAGTAGTATTAATTTTAATAACGTCAAAATTACGAAAATTTGAAAAGAAGAAATTCATATTATCAGAAAATTCTGGAGAGCTAAGACAAATGTTTGCAATTTTTGATGATAACTCAAAAGAAGCTGGAGATTTGATGATTGAAAAGATGATCCCATTAGAAGATGCAGCGCGAAACTGTGGTTATTGTGGAACAATGCTGTTCGGTTTGGTTTCAACAGGATTGCGCAGAACAGATAATCTGTTCTCTAGAAGCTCTCGGAAACATAATTCGAGTGCCTCAGGTGCTCAATCATCTCTTCATTTGGACATTCGAGTTTGTACCCAAACAAACTATCATCAATTTGGAAACCGGTTGCAGATTTTGAAGGAATTTTTGATAATCAATTGTATCATTCGATTAATCTGAATTTCAGTCAAAATTCTTCACACGAACTTTTGTAGTGCGGGCGACCATTTTCTAGACTGTCTGAAGTTTGAACAGCGATTAAATGAAGTTCAATATGATGTTGATCATTGGCATTTGCAAGTTCACATATCAATTCTCCGCTACACCATGTACCTCTGCAAAATAAACTAGAAATTAATGTATCAGCTTCCTTGAATGTCGACACAGAAAATTCAGAAGACGTCATAAATAGAAGTTCCGGAAATCAGGTCGAATGGAAATTTGCGAGAATCATACAACGCAACACTGCAAAATCGATAAGAATGTGCTCAACTTTGATCACTAATCGGGCAAATTCGCGAAATAGCGTGCGATTCGATGAGAGCTCCGACGATGTTCAGAGTCGTTGAATGACCAAGAACGTGAGTAAATGGAAAACCGAAGAAACACCCGATTGATAATTTGTCGGCTTCCCGTCACAAAATCTCTTGCTCTCTGCATTTCGAATTGTGCTTCATCGACAAGGTTCAAAGACAAAAATGAGATAAGGGTGGCACCGATTTGTATATAATTGAGGCCTTTCCAATAGGACATGCCTTGTTCAATCAGATTCACCAAATATCAATTTCTAGAAATGAATTACTCGGATGAGGAGAAGCCGATGAAGCGCGAGGCTCAACAGACGTATGAGGTGCAAGTCGAGATTCCTGATGAGCCTGATGTAAGTGCTGGAGTTTGTGATAAAGAATCCGATGGTTTTCAGTCATTTTTCAGCATTCATAAACTTTGGGCATTCACGGGACCCGGATTCTTGATGAGCATCGCTTATTTGGATCCGGGAAACATTGAAAGCGATTTGCAAGCCGGAGCAATCGCCTATTACAAGCTCATTTGGGTTCTCCTCGTTGCTCACATTATGGGTTTGCTGCTCCAACGACTCGCGGCGAGAATCGGAGTTGTCACTGGCAAACACATGTCCGAGATCGCTTATTCATATTATCCGAAGGTGCCGAGACTGATCCTCTGGATTATGGTCGAGATTGCAATCATCGGATCCGACATGCAAGAAGTCATCGGCACTGCCATTTCGTTATACCTTCTTTCCAATGGAGCGTAAGTGACGGCGTCGATAGGGACCATTTGAATGTCGAATTCAGAATTCCACTTTGGGCTGGTGTTCTCATCACAATTTTCGACACATTCACATTCCTGTTCCTCGAGAAATACGGCATCCGAAAATTCGAGGCATTCTTCTGCTTCCTCATCACTTGTATGGCTGTCACATTCGGCTACGAATTCGGACGAAGCGCGCCGTCGGCGGTAAATTGAAACAATCGAATTGAAAGAAACATTTTCGAATAATTTTCAGGCGAAAATCTTCACCGGAATGTTTGTGCCGTGGTGCGATGATTGCGACAACAGCCAGCTGATGCAAGGCTTCGGAATAATCGGAGCGGTCGTGATGCCGCACAATTTCTACCTACATTCTGCCTTGGTCAAGGTATCCAATTCTCGGTTTCCAAATGATCATCTAATTGTGTTATCTGCTAATTGATAAGAAGAATTAGAAAAGAAAATGGGCAAATTGAAGAGTCGCAAAGTGGATCGAAGGCGCAAGGAAAAAGTGGTTGAAGCGAATAAATACTTCTTCATTGAAAGCTTCATCGCGCTCTTCTTTTCGTTTATCATCAACACGCTCGTCATCGCGGTATTCGCTCAAGGAATGTATGGAAAAACGAATCGCGATATGGTAAATTCGGCGAGCAATTTTATACATATATTTCGAGCTCCTATAGAGGCAACTCTGCTATAATAACACTCACAATGAAATGCCGAATTTCTATAAAGTCGAATTTCCGGACAACTTGGACCCGGTGACGTCGGATATTTATCATTCTGGAATCTATTTGGGCAATTTCTGAAATGAGCCGACGCTGATGGAAATTGATTGGTTTCAGGATGCGCATTTGGAATATTCGCGTTGTACGTGTGGGCCATCGGCATCCTCGCCGCCGGTCAATCATCGACAATGACTGGAACGTACGCCGGACAGTTTGCTATGGAGGTGCGAACAAATTGAAGCAATAATGATCTCGTAATGTGATTCAGGGATTCATTCAAATCCGAATGCCGCAATGGAAGAGAATCCTCATCACAAGGTAAACGATTCAATTGAATTATGATGATTTGCCTACTAGAATATCATTTTTCCATTCAGATCTCTCGCGATTCTTCCCACGTTGGCTGTGACAATCTTCAGCGGTGGCATCGACCACATCTCGGGCCTCAACGACTTCCTCAATTGTGTTCAACTCATCCAACTGCCTTTTGCTGTCGTTCCGGTTCTCACGTTCGTTGCCGACGCCAAATTGATGTTCGAGTTCCGATTGGCAAGGTATTTCGGATTTGTGAAGATCACACCAAAAATCGACCGATTTCAGTGTCTCGAAAGCCATTTCAATTATTATCTCACTCATCATTCTCTTTGTCAACTTCTACTTTTTGTATGATTGGGTTGAAACTACATTCGGATACAACGCTGTTTCGATTCCGATTTCCCTCATTTTCGCTGTCATCTATTTTGCCAGTATCGCTTATTTGGTATGCTTTATTCCTACTTTAAATGCCTCATTTGTACCATTTTCAGACATACTATTGCCTGGTTGCTATGGACTTTTTGAAGCCAATCAAAACGGTAAGACTCGTCAAATTTCATCATCGAAATTATTGTTTTTAGAAATGGCTTCCACCTCCGATTTATAATGATTTCGATGACCCATGGAATTGCGATTCAATCGAATCTGCGAAATTCTAAAGATCTTCCAATAAGCTTTAATATTAATTTAATCATAGATCTCACTATTCTATTGTTCTTTTCAAATTGTATAAATCAATATTTTAACGAATCGTGTTATTGATTCACGTTATTATTATTATATGTATTACATTCGAAAAAAAGCAACACTGCGATGATGGCTTCGCAGGTTAACCAGAGGTACCCGAATTCAAACTATTTAAATTCGAATTAGAATTATCGCCTAGAAAAAGTGCGATGGTCCATAATTATGCAAGGAGCTTGTTTTTTTTGCGATGGGAATAACTTTGTTCAAAAAAATACATAGTAACTGAAATTCAAAGTAAGGATTTCATTCTATTAAAAGATTTCATAAAATTAATTAAGCTTATCCGCGAGACGTATATGTTTATTATAATGTATAACAGAAAAGAAATATATTTTTTGGATATTCATACTGAAGAAACATCGAAGAAATAACATTCTCGAATTAAAGTCGACCCGCGTGAAGCAAATGCGCCCCATTGAGATAAAAAGGCGACGCCGCGACGGCGGGAGACGATAAATTTGAAATTGGACTGGTGGTATCGATTTTTTTCGAAATTTATTTAACGAAATTAAAACGATGTTTCTTAAACTGTTTTTCAAAATTTCAATGTTTCTCAATTAATTTTTTTCACCAGCCGTTTTTTTTTTAACGACATACTTGCCATTCATTTAAATATAACTTCTATTTTCTCGTTATATGTACGTCTTCCAGCGAAATGAGCACCACTCCCGAAAATTCTCCAAAACCGCAACAAACTACTCCAACCAATGATGGTCAAAATGAAGAAAACGCGCAAAAGGAATCGAAGGTATACAATTTTATTGTGGAAATTCAAAAATTGTCTTTTAATTATAGACGCCGGTATGCCCATTGCCGCACGAGACTCCAGCGGCTGTGAGAAATCGTCGCCATGTACAGGCAGAGTTGCATGTCGGATCGCCATCCGACAACATGCTCTCTCCATGCACCAGCAAGCTTTTCGGCAAAAAGGTAGCTTTTCACTGGTATTTCGTTGCGAAACGCGAGAAATTTCTAATAGAAAACACGTTTCACTAAATTTCGAAGCCAGTGCGATTTGAGTAGAATCGAAATTTGTCATTCTCTATTCGAAATTAATCCGTAAAATCCAATTATCATTTTTTTGCAACAAATAGCTTAAAATTTACAGAAGGCGGTTTCGGGACCGACAGCGATATTGCGCAACAAGCAGCAATCGTCGATTCCATTCAAAGTCGATGATGAATAAATTATTGATTTTAATCAGTAAATGTATATTCTATATGTTGGCCATCATATCGCCCAATTTTCTTCATTGTGTATTACATCTTTCAAATATGAAATTGTACCATGAAAATTCACTCCCGCTTTTGCAAACAATAAAATTTATGAAAAAAATTTTGAAGGAGAAATTTTGGGAATTTTTATTCGTTACAGCAAATTAAGTACATGAAAGCCTAAGAAAATACAGACTAGCAAATTTTGAGATCACAGTTTGAGACAAATTGATCAATTATAGAACCCCATTCCTATGAAGGATTGTGAGTACAATTATGGCAATTACAATAATCAATGTTAAAATCACACATACTGTGTATTTGGCATTCTTCTGGCAAAAGCGGCGTTGAACTCGGCGAGCTGTGGACTTGAACGAGGTTGCCTGGAAAATATATTTCATTTCAATTTCAATATTCATTTGAATATTAACTTTCAGGTAAAATTTGTATATTAACTTTCAGGTAAAATTTGCATTCCGTGCACAAAATAGGAAATTTCAGCGAATGAAATTTTCGTTTCCAAATTTGAAAGAATCCTTTTTAGAGAAACGCAGTGAGGAAAAAGAGGAAAATTCAGTGCAGAAAAAAAGGAATCAAAAAGAAGCGTGGTTGCGTTGCGATTCGCCTCGAGACCCATCGCATTTTTTAGGAAAAAAAAAACAAGAAAAAATCCAGCAAAATATGCCGTAAATAATACCGCTTGACGCAAAGAATCGGTAGTTTTTTCCCATTTTTATGCGATGGCACGTTTAAATAAAACAACTGAGTTCACATTTTAATTTTTAAAAGTAAAATGCTGAATTCCATTTTGAAATTGTTTTTTAGCGAAATTATTTCGAAATTTTCAGTTGATCATTTTTTAAAGATATATTCTCATCGAATTCCCAAAATCCTACCGATGATTGAAGTTGCTCCGTTCTCTGTGCGATATTCTCAAGCCTCTCTCCACGTTCCATTATTCGCTCGACATTGTCAGCCATCACCTAAATCAAAATTCAATAGACCTTCCGATATATTTTAGGCAACAAATTACATTTCGAACATCATCAACCTGTGCTCGAAGAGAATTAATCCGCAATTCTTGCGGACTTGGCACTGACTGGTTGTGTTCTTTCTGAAGCAATTAAGAAATAATTAAGAATAATCAATAACACAATTCAGATTACAATGTGTTTCAAAATGATTGGTTGAATATGTCCGAGAAGCTCATAAGCGTTCGCCTGGTCGATAACCATTTGAAGTTGTGAAGAAGCCATGATGCTCTGAAAACCACAAAATTCAAATAATTACATTAATTTCTAATAAAAACCCTTATTTTAGTTTCCAAGAATTGTTTTGCTTTGTCATACGATAATCCGGGTTCAGCGACACACGTGTAAATCATTGTGCAGAATGATTCGACAACAACAAGATAGTGCATTATATATCTGAAATCATTTCAATTTTCTCGCCCGTAGTAATCACCTTACCCGTCGAGCTCGATTTTTCCATCATTATTGAAATATGTTCGCACGCGAGTTTTGACCAGCCTCGTAATTTCCGTATCTGAAAATGTTCTATAAAATCAGTATTTGAATTTTTTCAAATTGAACTTTAATTTGATTGCCCTTTATGAAGTGCAAATCCCTTCCCAATTTTATAACGCACTTTGATAATTAAGGGTTTTTTTTGCAAATATCCCTATTGACAAAGAATCAATCTACAGGCTGTTTATTTATTTGTTACCATGATAAAATCTCTCAAAAATATTTGTTGTTCGCAAATTTAGATCAAAGTACCAAAAATCGAATGTGATTGATTCAAAAAATATGAATAGAGAGAATCAAACATCGATGTGCGCTTTGATTTGACAAAAGCTTCAAATGTACAATATTTAGATTGACCATTTCTCTGGAAACGGAAAACCAAACGGTTTTTCGCGTTATGAATTGACCCGAGAAATTATTGATCGGAATTACAAAAATTGGACGATCTAATTGGCAGAACTTCGCATCGGATCGACTAATTTCCAGAGTCGAATTTTGAAGTCGGTTTTCAGTTTCCAAAATTCTTGTAAAATATAAAGAATTGACCATTTTTCGTGACAGACTACGTAAAACAAAATATTTTTTTCCGTTTTAGAGATTTTAAGTTTGTTCGAAAATTAAGAAAACCAAAAAAATGCTGAAATAGTAGAAGAAAAATATGGGATATCTTGATAAATACTTCCCATTCTAGTTTCTTTACTAAAAGAATCAATGTTTGAAGAATTTAAATTGTACCGCTGGGCATTGGCTTATTTCCGCTCGTCCCTTCGGAATCATAGAATTCAGAATGTCCCATAGCAATTGGAACAACGTCGCCGGAAACCGCTGGACGGCATAATATCACTGAAACAATTCTGGCGGACGACATTTCTAAAATTGTTTCGATTCTTTAAAATTATAATTTATTAAATAGAGAAATATGTAAAGTTCAATTACTTTTACATTACGAAACTGTCGAAATATTCTATTGCAACGAATTTATTCAACAATTTAGAAATGAGGAGAAAACAGTGAGTAGTATACAGACACGAAAAAGACAAATCAGAATGAAGCAGCGTCTGATAAGGTTATCACTGTGCTGAGAAGCGGAGAATCAAAAACCCATCGAATAATTCGAATGGTGCCTTCCATTTTTTTTTAATCGAAATTGGGGTGAATAAAAACACCATCAAATTCCCGTGAACAATTGAAAGAAATTTTGAAGAGAATTCAAGAATTAATAATTAGAAAATGTGAAGGGAAGAAAAAAACGAGTATTCCTGAATGAATGGGATGAACGGTATTGAAATGCAGCATATTTCAGCTCAAAGCAGCCACGAGAAAAAAAAAACAATGAAAAGAAAAAAGTCGTAAAAGCCCGGAAATCGTTTGAGGGGATTGTTGAAGCTGCGTAACAAAAAAAGGCGACTGAGATGATTCAGCGACTAAAAAATTATGTATAATATTCACAATTTCAGTTTATACAAATGGTAGTGAGTTTGGGAGAGGAAATCAGAAAAAAAATACAACAATATACAATTTTTTGGATCTTTTTTTGTGTGTTTTGTTTCCAAAAACTCAATTGAATCTCGCATTAATAAAAAGAAACACCTAGAAATCAAAATTGGAAGCCTATGAGAGCACGTCCTTCCAGATTCTTTGTAACGCGATCTGTGAGAAGCTTGGACGAGTCGGAATATCTGAAATTGGTTGAGTTGTTTTCAATTTCTTCGATGATGGCTATTACTTGGCACCGCTTGACGTTTGATCTTGAACAAATATGGTTGCGAATCGACGAATTTCGTCTCGAAGATGTCGCCGACCTCAGTTTTTGATGGCATTTTCGGTGTATAAAGCGATTGATTGATGCGCTCGCACATGTCCAAAACCATTTCACCGATTTTGTCGGCAACTGTTTGTCGCATTACGGCGAGTTCGTCTGAAATCTCGCGACAGCTGAGTAAACATTCCATTTCGGGAACATGGATGAAAGAGGATTACCCAAATTTGGAATCGAATTCGAAGATCAACACGATTTCAAACGAAAAAATTCGGTCCGAAATGCGAGAAATATTCAGAAACGCTTTTTTTTTCTCCAGAAATTATTAGGCATTAATTAGTTTTTTGTTCGCCATTTTCAAGTATTGCCCATTCACAAATTGAACGAGGCGACAGTTTACACAAATTTCAAGGTTTCTCGTAAGATTTTGTGACCTTGGTGTATTTTGAAAAAAAAAGGAAAACGATTGGCCATATTTGGAAGTTCAAAATTTCTTACCTATGCTTTCGACGCGGAAAATGTCAAGATAGAGCTTCCACTGCTCCCAGGTCTGATCTTCGTTGGTAGCTGAAAATGGGCAATGTTACGATTCGATAATTGCCGACTAATTTCCAACTACCTCCAATCCACGAACCGAGCGATCCTCCGACCGACTGTCTTCTCAATTTCTGATAAAAATCGACGCCGATTTGCGCACTGAGCAGCGGCACTAAAAGTCGACCGATTAAAATGACCGGCTCATCATCATTATTGTTTACCTGCACTGTCCGACGGACTACCAACCGACGGTGTTCGCCGAGGCGCCGATCCCGAACAGCACGCCTCGTCAACATCGGATTTGAACGTTCTGATGTTCTCCTCGATGCACATGGCAAGTTCCGGCGAATTGACGCGAGCCTGAAAACCAATAGCCATTAAATTGTGAACTGCTGCTCGTTGTCAGCTCCTGACGCTTCCCGCTCCCCCCAATCACCACTCGAGACTGTTTTTCGTTTTGTCTGTTTGTGTTGCTCACTATTTGCCGAGAAAGATAAACGACCAATCGAGAACCGAAATTTCCATCGAAACACTTACATATGTGATATCGATATTCTCGCAATTGACCTCAATGATGCCTATCGAGCCAAGGTTGAACTTCTTCTCCGCTTGGAAATAGAACTGAAAATTTCAATTCGTTTATACGCGTCGAAATCGTTGTTCTTTGACATCTAGACGCAATTTTACGAGTTTTCAGCGGCACAAAGGTGAAATTTAGGACATGTCGGTCTCATAAAAACGATTCGACGTTTGATAAATGGATTTTTGGATTTCGGCGAATTATTGAAAGCTATTATTACGTTTGCAAAAAATACTTCGTGTTGGCCCGCAATTTTTGTGGCAAGCTATGTTGAGACCCTCAACTGGAGTTTTTTCTTCCAAAAGAATTTTTGAACGACTTCCTTTCTCTCCTTTCCCCCATTCAAAAAAAATTTCAAACCAACTGCCCAACTTTCTCGTATCTCATTGATCACAAGACCATTCAAAAATTGT
Source organism: Caenorhabditis bovis (assembly GCA_902829315.1). Classification (NCBI taxonomy): domain Eukaryota; kingdom Metazoa; phylum Nematoda; class Chromadorea; order Rhabditida; family Rhabditidae; genus Caenorhabditis; species Caenorhabditis bovis. The sequence goes on from CADEPM010000008.1 coordinate 2,383,413, forward strand.
ATTTCGATTGTCGCGTGAAACAAAATTAGCCGTCCCCTCTCTTCAATAAAATCTCATCACACGTGACCTTTGAGAAAGAATCAAAAATTCTGAGAAAAGTTTCAAGCAAAGATTACAGTAGATGTAAAATGTACATGTGGGGCACTTTAAATTATGAAGAATCGTAGAATTTTTTTTTTAAAGTTTAAAACTACGGTTTTGTTCACATTTACATTCCAAAAACAAGAATTTCAGGAATAAAAATGCCCATTTCGTCGTATTTGTGGCCCAAAAGTGAATTGAAACCTTATTAAGCAGTTAAAAATCACACAGAGTTTTCCAATTTTCAAATAGGAAAACATTTTCACAAAAGGTCATCTTCGCACATCTCCGGTGCCCGTCATCCTACTTTACGCCGGTCCTACGTTATCAACACCGCTCATCCGAATTGCGCGTACTGTGATTCCGCGCGAATTTCACCGAATGGCATACAACGCATATAAAACCTTGGTCGGCGGGGTCGGGTCGACAGAAATAGTGAGAGTTTTTTTTTCGACAATGTTACGCGCGAAACTCACGTGCATCGCAACAGATGTGACACTGTCTTACGTCGTGTAATCTCTCGAATCAAACGCTGTTTCGTCGTTTAACTGTCGCGCGCACTCCTCGTCTCATACACTCTCTCGCGTTTGCCATCTTTTGATATTGTCACATGTCAAACCACAGTTTTTTTCCGCTTCAAATGCTTGACAGGAGGGTCTTTAAGGCGCAAGCGCTGCTGAATTCAGCAGCAGCCATTCACTACGATCAGCTGTTCGTTTGTCTCGATGAGAGGGCAAAAGCGGGAGAAGATGATGAAATCTTAGAACAATAAAGTCACTCTGACGAAATTTTCTTGTTTACAATCGAACGAGAAAGTTGGAGGGAGAAAACTCGAGAAAAATTTACCTTTGGCAGTGTTCTGTGAAGGAAAAGCGAGTGGAATATGCATTCAACGGCATCGGTGACCTGTCGGACTTCAACGGTCTACAAAGAACAACGCGAAATTTTTCAATAAGAGCGGAAAATAAATGAAAGAACCTACCAATCTCAGCTCGTGCTGTCTGGCGTTCATAATGAATTCGACGATTGGCTCATTGATTTCAGCCAAAAACAATAATTGGCGAAGAATTGATGAATAATTGTGCGTTCTCGTTGGGACTTCGAGCACGAACACTATAAATTGTCGGGATAATCGGTGACTGGAACCTTGGTTGTGTGCGACCCCGTGAAAAGGTAGACACAAGCCAAAGTGAAGGCGAAGAGCGGCGCTGGGTGAGAGCGCAAGACGGCGAGGGGACGGGCGCCGTTAAGCGTGCGGGGCGGAGAGACGGCGACAGAGACGCAGAGTAATCAATGCGTTTTCTGCACTCTGCTTCTTTATTTCATGTCCTCCTCGCGGCTCATCATGTGTTTTGCACAAGACGACGATATACATGTTTGCTACGTGGTTTGAATATATAATATTTTCTGAATAAATAAATATAAACTACATATAAAATAGTGGGTGTTCTGGAACACAGCAAAGTCTGGGAAATTGTAAAAATCAGCTGCTGATTGGTCGTTTGACCGAGTTTAAACTGGAGAAATGTGATCTCGTGTTGTAAAAATTGGCTCTTCAGACCAAAATGCAAAAAAAAAAATGAATGGTTATCAAATGCGATAAAAGTGAAAACAAGAACTACTTGGTTTTCCCATGATATTTCATCAGATTTGAATTGTCTGATCGAAAACTGCCACTAGTGACGATCGAGTGATTTATGGTCGATATGTGGAAACTGATTCGATATCAATCGAACTTGCAGGACCAACTTTTTTCGGAATTTTTTTTCTTTTTTCGAAACGATAAAGTCACACCTAAACTTTCAAAATTTTATCAAACACAGCTATAGCGAAAAAAAAAACAAGAGACATTGTGACGCCGTGTAAACATTAATACATAAAGACCTGGTTTTCGTGGCTTGCTATTAGCTGATCATGAGATATCTTCGAATACAACATTCTAATTTTTAATCAAGCATTTCCTTGTTTATTTTCGGCAAAACTGAATGTTTTCGTTGGGGATTGTTGTTTACGAATCAAAATAAATGCTTCGCCTGTTTTCTTATTCACAGATTTCGAAAACAATCGCCTAATTTATTCGAAAATCGTCGATTCGTCAACAATTGACCTGATAAAAACATGACATTGATAACGAGTTTTTGGCCCATTAATTACTTTTGAGACGACGGTTTTTAGACTAAATTGATAAGATAATAATGTTCAAGATTATTAATGCGAATTGCTGAGAATTGACAGCCCATTTTTGGTCATTCCGCTGAAAAATCCCCCAACAATATTCTTCTGACTTTTTGAACTGTGGACGACATCATGAGACACTCGTCTTGTCATACGATTCGACGACCGGAAATAGTGAGAGGCGGGAAGAACTAACTGGAATATGTTAAGAAATTAGAACGCCAGCGAATTTAATTGATAATTATCGTCAGCGATATATCGATGAAACATTTGAAAAATGTTAGACAGCCCGAAAAATTTAAATAAAACGCAAACTTCAGAGGCCATTGTTAAAATATATCTTCAAAAAAATTTTTTTCTTGGGAGAAAATGTAGTTTAATCGCATTAGCTGGACGCACAGTGGTTTAAGAAAAAAATAGAAAAAAAATATTAAAAATTTTGGACATTTTTGAGTGTGTACGGTAGGAAATTCCGCAAAACTTTGACGCAAAAAACAAGACAATGTTGATTTTCGAAAAACACAAACCTAATAATCTAAATAGCGATATTTTTTCCTGGCATATTGCAATCCCTTGGGTCTGTGTAATTTCAATGGATCTGATAAGGTAAACAGCATGAAAAATGAACTAAAAATAATCAGTATTTTAGTCATAAATTAATTAGAATTTTTAGAATTAAACGTGAAGTCATCGATCATTTGAAACACATTCTTAAATTGAGGCCTCGCGGCTAACAGAATTTTATTTTCGAAAGGATACCATTCCTTGAAAAACAGAAGAGATGCACGACGTAGAAGCCTGCGAATCAAATGGTCCAACTGCAACGGAGTCATCGAATTTAAAGGTTGAATATTTCACAATCAAACGAATATTTCACTATGGTATTATTATTGCAAAAAAAGCGGACCGTTTGTGTTTTTGTGAACCATATTATTTTTTCGTGGTGGAAATTCAAATTTCGATTTAAACAGATAGAATTCGGCAAGCTTTTTACATATAACCTGTGATTCAAACTCACCGTAAATCGGTCCAGGGTTCTCATTTTTTATTGTAATAATTAGTATTTTCCAATCGAAAATGAATTGGACACATTTCTCAACCGTATTCACGCATTTTCTATTGTGAATGCATTTGAATTCTATAGAGCAATGGAAATCGGAAATTTGATATTATTACAAAATTCTACGGTTTGATTCGAATCGAATCAGGCCAAATTGAGTCGAAAATTGTCATATTCAATACGAATAAATTACCAGTTATCCATGAATTCAATAAGTATTTATGTAGTTGAAAAATCAGTGAATTTTCAGATTGCCGGAGAACTTAACAACGATAAGACTAAAAATAACAACAAAGGACCAGAAGATGCGTTAAATAGGGTTGGTGGATGATGAGTTGTGTAATTAAATATTAGATGAAATGCAGCTTGTTCCGCCAATACTCGAAGACTTCAAAATGATTGCGAAGACAGCTGAACTCCGCGTGGCCTACGATGCTCCAACAAATCAGTTTGAGAGATTTTGCGGAATTTGTTCATTATTTTTGAATTCTTCTAGAACAACTTACACTTATACACTTTGCTGGGAAGATGATGTGAAAAGGCGCGACGATTACCGCATAAAATCGGCTAGTATGCTCTCCGGTAAATTAATTCTTCATTTAAAACATTCTAAATTATTTAGTAACATCTGCAAAGAAGGCCGAATTTCAGCGAGCCCAAAAAGGAAAAGGTGAAAACTGATAATACAAGCTAAATTGTTTACATTTCAATAAATATATTATTTTAAATGTGTTGCGAAGAAAAATTGAAATGTATGCAATTTGGGGAATAAATCGATTTGAGCCAGTTTTTAATTAGCTATCAATTTTATCACAAGGCAAACAAGGAAGCAAAGATATTTCAGAGTTTGATGTGCATCCTGTTATGGCTGTATGCGATGGGCCATGCCGAAAAGCATTCCCGTCAAACAAATTGAACACTATCGGAAGGTTCCTTCTTTTCGAATACTTTCTAATTTTTAAACGATGCCTATGACATTTTTAGATGCGGACACTATCTTTGCGAAGCTTGTTATGGCATTGTGACAAATTCTGATGGTACGAAAGGTTGCAGCTCATTTGCTTGTAATTGGCAAGGACAATCGAAAACGGATGCGATGAAAGCGTATGAAACAGAGGTATGAAAATGGAGAATGTCATTTTAAAAATGGCTATAATCGTCAATTTTGTCTGAAATATCAAAGTTGCAGAAATTCGGTGCATTTTTTCAATTTCACTTTCCAATAGAAAATTATAACGAAACAATATAAAATCAAATATATTTAAAAAATTATATAATGGCGCAAAACTCTGACGATGAGCTCGGCTCGTCTTCTGGAGCTCCATCGGCATTTTAATGAAAAAAAAGTTAAACTATTGATTTAGATATGCCGAAAACAACGTCAAAGAGCGAACGATATGCAAAAACGAGGACTTGATGTGAAGCCCGCCTCCGTTTACTCGAATACCAACATCCACACGTCAAAGTATTTTTTCTGCATTTTTAAAAATCATGTATTACACCGAAATATGTATATAGTTCGAAACGGACTTTCCTGAAAACTGACCGATCGACGGGTTATGATGTGCTCACTGAAACCGACTTTTCAACATCGCAAGAAAGCAAATCGGTAACGATAATTGAGGAAAACGATTCGGAACAAGGGACGAGGAACATGGATATTGTAAGAGTGTTATGAAAAGTTGTCAAGAAAGTTGCGTTTTGGTTGTTTGCTCACTTCACCAAATCACAAAGTCCGAATTTAGTAAGTAGTTGGTCTATACGTGAGTTAATAAAACTATAACAATAAAAATATGAAAATATAACAAGTTATCTGTCTTTCATCCATAATTATACATAATTATATATGTGAAACATTTTTGATTTTATTAATAATTTATTTTGAAAGGTTTATCCCGGTCACACTGAAATGATAATTGCGAAATTAATAGTAATCGAGAAGAATCAGTATAACGCGGTTTTACGGTATTTTCATTTTTCTGCTAGTAATATTTTCATATAATCGTTTCTTTTTCTAGAATTCATACACGAATGGAAGTTGCCACTTCAATGGGAATCATGAAGGCGATCACTCTGATGTTGCTTGACAAGAAGAAGTCGCCACGGCAGTACTTGAACTCGGGGGTTCCTTATTACGTGGAGCCTCAAAAAGATGGCACCAAAAAGCTGAAAAGGATCAAAAACAAGGAGTTTGAGACGTTCCATCTGTACGATTTCCCGCAAATGTCAGTCGGAGTGTTTTGTTGAAATAATCATTTGTTGTTTTAGACACGATCATGTCTACTTTGTACTGGATACCATTGGTTATGTCAACAACGGTGGGCCTGTACAAATATCATTGAACTATGACGACTGATCTAATAAACGCGCGAAAATTTTTTGAAATTGATTCATTCGACAAGGCACGCATAATTGGAATGGCGATGCATATTCAAAATGTGCAAAATCTGGGCTAAAACAAGTAACAAGTTGAATGATCAACACGACTACTACAATAACAAGTGGGATTGGAAACAACGAAATAAAATGAAAAGAAAAAGGCGCACAAATATTATATTCACCCAGATGCTGTCTAATGGTATTCGCAAGTTTCCGGAACCGTGCATCCGTTCTTCTTGATGACCTCGCGAGCTGCGTAGCTTCCGCATTTGATCGCCTCTTCGACGCTCTTTCCTTGGATGAACTGAGCGAGGAATCCGCCGACGAACGCGTCTCCGGCTCCATTGGTATCGACAATTTCGTCCTTCCCGAGTCTGACTACTGGGTACTCAGTCAACTTGTCACCCTCGACAACGATCACTGGTTCTGGTCCTTGAGTGAACACCACCAATCGTTTCTTTGACGACTTCTTCGGAAGAGCGGCGGCCTTGAGTGCGATTTCCTTGACGCTAGACGTTTCGAATCCAGCAGCCTGGAAGTTAGAGGATAACGACGCCGATAGAAATGTTTGATGATATAATTACCTTCGAGAAGGCTTCAGCCTCATCTTCATTTCCGAACAACACATCGACATATGGAAGGATTTCGGACAACGGATTGTAGAAGAATTGCGAGATGAATGGAGCTGAAAGATTGAGGCAGAAAGTCTGAAAAACCTCAATTAGTTGACATTTACTGATGTTTTGAATACCTTGTTGAATTCGCTGCTATGTTGAGCGAGCTGCATGATGGCTGGCGGGCACACGGTGATGAAGAAACCCGTCACATAGAAGAATTTGGCGTTTTCGATGAGCTTGAGGTTCTCCTCAGTCTTCAAGTGATCTTGAGTGAAGGTGTTTGCGGCGGCCAAGTGAGCGCAAAGAGACCTGAACCAAACTTACAATATGATATTTTTTAATGAGGACTACCGGTGAGTTCCGTTAATCAAAGCAGCGCATGTTCCGGTTTTAACGGTCTCGTTGATTTGGTAGCGAACATTGACACCGGCTCCCTTGGCTTTCGCGGCCAATTGCTCTCCGTAGCTGTCCTTTCCGACGGCTCCGAAGAAAACGGTGCGGTTTGGCGCATTGAGGATCCACTGCAAATTATTTTTATACTCTGTATTTATCAAACAACTTAAGTGTTTAATCTTGTTTTAATTGTTTCCTTATCACTGGAAAATTTTTTGATAAAAGATTATCGAACAATTTTTGACTCTTAAGAGGAACGTTTTGATGTGAAGAGGAAATTGTTACTTGGCAGACACGAAGTGAGTTTTGCGCGGCTCCTCCGGGAATGTACTCGACTGGATAGTTTTTAACGAGCTCGGCGAACCTGGAGCATTAAATTCGCAAAATTAATAATGCCCAATTTGCTTACATTTCAATATGCTTGTCGTCGCACAGAATCGCGTCATTCTCTTTGAGACCCCATTTGTCAAGGAATGCCTTCTCGACGGTCGTCTGGATGTCCAACAATGGGTTGCACATGCCAATAAGGATGTTCTCGGGGAGATTCGACATTTCGGTGACAGGGAGTGGATTACCTGCAAATTTCGACTCAAAACTGTTAAATGCACTTGAGCGACGGCCGAGTTTCGGAAAACGCCAACACGTATCGAAAATTGTTTCGGTGGCGCAAACAGACAAACAAAAAATGAGAGATATAAACCGCTGTGCGATTGGACAAAATAAATAAAACAATGTGTTCACTTTTTATACTGGGAAAACCGATTTAATTACCAATTCCTACAGGAATTATTTGCTTTTGCGATTTATTTATTGCGAAAATCCTAAATTTTCGAATTTTTCGTTGAATTGGAAATATTGTAATCGTTTCTATATATCAAAACAATGAAAATAATTTGTGGAATGCAATTCAAAATTTGGAAAATTAAAAATTTGTGGTGGAAATTTAAAAAAAAAATGACACGTCAAATAATTGTTGATTTAAAATTAATTCCATGTGGATTTAAAATAAATCGCGAACTACCGTAAAATTCGGAACATCGTACTTTTCAATTGCGCTTGATTTATTACGAAATAATAAGATTTTTGTCTTGAAAAATGAGAAATCGGCCAACCATAAAAATGGTCTTCGCTTATTGAAAAAACGAATGTATGATTTCGTCGGATGGTTCGATAAACGCCCATTTTATGGCATACCGTCCCTGGTCTCTCCTTATCGCTGCACTTTTTTTCTCGGTTGATAAAAATCTTGCGATGCGCATCTTTTCGGCAACACAAGAGAGACGGTTACTATCCCAAAAAGGATCTATGTCGGGTCAAGATTGCGAGTTGATTTCATTCGATGTGGCGATTCAATTGTGAAACGAGCATCGCTGTCTGTATTCGCAAAAAAAAATTCCCATTTTTTCTGTTTTGAAAACATTTTTTATGTGGAAAAACGAATGGAAAATGATAATATTTGAATTTCCTTGAAAATTGTCTAGTTTCTTCTTAAAATAATATAGATAAGACGATTAAAATGAGGAGTTCTTACCAAATTTGCTAGGAAATGTCCATCAAATCTAGCGCAAAAAATTTAAAGAAAAATTGAAAGCAGCTTGCAACAAAGCAATAATTTATTGATGATTACTGCACAATCGGATCAATTCTTAATTGGTGAACAGGCGCCATGTAGATTCGAATTTCGCCAACTCTCGCCAAATGTTGTCCGAATTTCGTCGGCTTCTGCACAATTCTCGGTTTCACCGCAGTTTTCTCACTTTCCGCTCGTGGTTGTTCGGTCTTCTCGGGTTCCTCAATTACTGATGGTTCGACAGTTCGCGACGGCGATATTGATGCCTACAATTTTTTTTAAATATCAATCGAAAACTTGTTTTTTTCCTTGAAACTATATTCGATCTTTTGGCGGCCTTGAGACCGATATCAATAGAGTACCTTTTTCGATTTCCCAATTTTTGCCAAACCCCCAAATACTGCGGTTCTATAAATCAAGAATTGAAGTTTGAAAATTGATAACGATACTCTACCTGTATGTTGGTAAAATTAGGAAAACTGCAACGGAGAGAAATAGAGAATTGAGTTGCGAAATGGATTGAATCAGAAAGTGATAGGTGATCCAGTAAGGTTCCAACGGTTGCAGATAGTCCACTGGAAATTGGGTAATGTGAAAAATATTAAAAATAGTAAACTTGAGGAAAATCGGGAAATTTTTCGACGATGAAACAAAATTTAAAGGGGTGATGGTGACCTCTAAAAACGAAAAAAAAGTTGTTGAAGTTACATAGAAATGAAAAAAAATATTTAAAAACTCGAAAATTCTACATGATTTAGATTTTTTCGTTTTTTATTTGCATCTGGACGACCTCATTAAATAAATTAATCCATACAATTGTGGCCGTGGCCGAACCTTATTTTTGAGGACGACTTTTCTAGGCCGTACGTGAGTTGCGTCGTTATCTTGAATTTTCGAATTTTTATTTACATTTTTGTTCGTTTTCTCATTTCTATAATATTTGTATGTTTTTCGTACTCACCATCACACCCTTTAAATGAATAAATTGAAATTTGTATCGAAGCTCACCGATTTGTGGAATTGTCAAAACGACGAGAACAAATGAGAAAACCGAAGCCCAAACGATTCGTCCGCGCGCGTTCGAAACAACTTCCGATTGATTTTCAGCGGTTTTCTCGTCTTTTTTCATCGCTTCTACATATTCCTTGCTTATCGCAAATTTGTAGATGTTCTAAATTTAGACATTGCTGAGATTTTTTTTCCGTTTGGTTGTCTACCACACAAATCTGCATAATGAGAAATGTTGAGCCGAAAAGCTGAGTGGCGAATTGAAAGAATTTGTCGAAGACGGCGACGAGAATGATTTTCGGCGCAATCACAAGGAACGAGGTGAACAGAAGAATCGGAATGAACACGGCTCGCGACACAGCGATCGGCACCGGCTTCTGGTATTTGGCGACGAACGTGCACATGATGTTGTAGGCGAGGCAGCCGAGAATAATGGTCATATTGAAGATCTGATTGATCGTCTCGTTGATTTGACGAAAACTGAAAACGAAGAAAATTGATTTCCAGCGAGCGAATCGAAAATCTTACAAGTAGGCCGTCGAAATCCATTCAGCGATATAATTGATTTTGAGAAAAATGCACGGAAAATAAATGGTGCCGAGGAAAATTGTGGTGAAATCGCCGGATATTCGATGAGAAATGAAAAAATGGAAAATGGTGAAACACATGTCCACCAAATACACACCCAACGATATGAGTGAGCCTGAGCAATTTTCTCTTTTTTTCTTGGATTTTCGATTTATGAATTTACCAGGTTTCAGTGCTGAATACAGCACTTCTACTAGACTCTCCTTCATTTCTTCGATCGATTCTTCGGAAAACCATGATTTGTGGGTACTGCCAGCGACTACAGCAGCCGCCGTAGTGTTCAATAAATGGCTTACTGTTGAATGGGTCATTTCAGACGGATCATTTCATTGGGAAATTGATTTTTGAGAAGTGAATATTTAAAAAAAGAGCCTGAAATTTCCGATAATTTTGGATTGGAACAAGTTTCCACCTGCTACACAATTTAAAAAAAATGGGTCACCATGGTGAATATCGCAATCAAAAAATGCCCAAACATTCATTTTTCAGGCTTAAAAATCGATGGAAAATAAGCAGCGAGCAGAAATTGTGAGGAAATTTGAAGGCCGAGCGAAACAAAGTGAATTCAGAAGACAATTTGAACAGCATTCGATGATGATCGGGATCGCGAGCGAATATTCTGCATTCCAGCAAAAAATTATTAAAGATTTCAGCCTTAATTTTAAAAAGAAAAGTGTACGAATGCGATGTAAGCTGTTTGTCATCAATATTTGACAAATCTGAATAATCAAACGCGTTTGCCATTTTTGATTTTAGCACGAATGCAACAATTTTCGTCTTAAATATTTACAGTAATTTTCAATGCATTTCATAGTACATCAAATCCAAATGATTAAAAGACAATGGCGCCAAAATGTGAATAATAAGTCCGTCCTCGACAATATCAATTTTAAAAAATAAAATCGATTTATAAAAAAGTTTGGAATTTCATCGATTACAGCTTCATTGGTTTTTTTTTTCAAATTCGCATTCCATCAATGTGCTGTTCTCTTCAGTTTTCGTTTTTCAACTATTCGAAGCACAAATTCAACAAATATTTTCTTAATTTACTTTTCGAGCGGCCGGATTCACACGTAAAGCGGTCATCGTAGGAGAAACATTATGTGTGAATCAGGGCTGTGCGACAATCGGAAATTTCGGCAATTTGCCGAAAATCAAAATTTCGGCAATTCAACGATAATTCGAAATATAAATACCGAATTTTCACTATATCCCAAATTATTCAATGCACATTGATTTTTGTTTCGCCGATTTTTTTTTGATATCAAATTGCCGAAAATATGTACACATTTCGGCAATCCGGTAATTCGGCAATTTGAAAAATCGCCAATTTCGGCAAACGGCAATTCCATTGCCGCACAGCCCTGGTGTGAATGATTGGCATTATCTAGAATTTAGTTTGATTTTATATGTATGTTATCTTGGCCAGACGAATTATAATTGCCAATTAATTGATTTCATAAAGTGATTCTACTTTTGGCACCAAGATTCTTAATATTATCATATTTCAAATTGACTAGGATGGTCGATTTCATTGAAATCTGTATTCCCTTTGGATTTACGGTCGAAAACAATTTATTATAAACTTGATATCATTTATGTTTATGAGTGGGTAACAGTTATTTTCGTCGCTGTATAAGATATTTCCGAATTGGTATACCTCTCGATTCGGAAGATCCTACGCAGTATGAATCGACGATAGGGAGAGACGAAAATCAGCGAAGACAATGGGGCTAGAACAGGGACCAATAGAGTCGAGCTGAACGTCATGTATTCCAAAACTGGATGATGCATGATTCCGAGTTGTCCACAGGCGTAAGAAGCCACGGCAACACTATAGAACATCGGAACAAGGGCTTGATAGGTCAACGCCTATGAAAAAATCGAGAGCACTCGGATTGAGCAAATTGAAGACTCTACCATTAGCAGTTGTTTATGCATCACTTTGACTCTTCCCGACATTTCCACGCCAACAACAGATAATTTTCGGATAATTATATTTCGCAACAATATGATGATGGTGTAGACAGGTGCTATCGGAAGTGTCATGTGAAGAATGGTATACAGCGCAGAGAAGCAAAGAATATTTTTTGTTCCGCTTATCGTCGAGCCGGTCAAATTGTAGCTCGGGAAGAGTTGATGAAGAATTTCGCGAATTTCGTTTGGATCATCGTAGGCGTATAAAAATGACGTCTGGAATTCTTGGAAAAAATGCGTCGATTTTGGAGAATTAAAAACAAACCACTTGTAAAAAGGAAAGCTGGTATACAATTAGAAGAATAATCGCGATCGTTGATCCTTTTGGAGACGGATGATATAGAACGTAGCAGCGATACGAAAACGATATCAGAAGCGACCAAAGGGTGTGAGCAAGGAAGTGGAGCATCAAGCTGTATCTGAAAAAGCTCATTGTTGGTGTGAATCTATTCGAAAACAAAAACTACCCAACATAGCAGACATAGGGACCGAAATGGCGACAAACACCGTTCGAAATGTAATACAAACCGATGCCATAGGGAATTAATCGCTGTTGAACAAATCCGTCGAAAAAGCAGGCAAAAAAAATCGGTTAGAGCGAAATTGATAATTAAAACTGAATAGGATTTAATAGCCGGGGGAGATTTGAAAAGAGCAAGGTAGATCAAAAGTGCGTTGAAGGCGCAGCCCGCCGTTACTAAGCTATAGTGAAATATAATATAGATGTTGAACGCAGATATCATTTCGAATGCAATTACTATTATTATTATTGTTTTTATTTTGGGGAAGTGTTTGATGCGTAAATACACTACAAATATTATAATTTCGTGTTATGTGAGCCCTGGTATTTATACCGATTAGTGTTTTTATTATTATGATGTGCGCTAATTCTTGGGAATGATATTAGTAGTTCGGAGAGAGTTATTCGCGGAACCACCAGTCGCCATCGATCTCAATGAAAAAAAATGAAAAGGAGGAACACGTCTTGCAATGTCCGGGATTCCCAAATCGTACGGCAATCACCGCACGCCGACTGTATAGAATTTTAAAATCCTTCCTCAGAGTTCTTTCTAACAATTTTTTAAAATTAATTCATAATTAGTCGTCGTCGAATTCTCGTTCATTGTCTGTGTATTCGTCAGGATCATTCACGTCGAATTCTCCCTGTACCAATTCACTAGCACTAACCATTTGGAACTCCAATTGTCGGAATCGTCTTGCAAATCGTTTTTTAAAAAAGCATAGTCCTATCCAAAATACAGGGTGGCCCATAATAATGGAAACAAATTTTTTAAGTTTCATCATCAAAGTGATGTGATTTTTGTAAAACATGGTCGAATCAACTTTAAAATTCACAAACAGTTTATTGAATTAGTTATAAACAAAAATACATTAACATTACTCGATTCGATTTTCTTTGTTCTTCATTACTATTTTGAGTCTCTTCGCGAATGCCTCGACTGTGGCACGGAGGTATTCTGGAGATAGTTTGGCAGATCCCTCAACAGAGCATTTCTTCAATGACTCCGAATTGGTATAGGGATGTGCCTGGACCTTCGATTGAAGTACACCTTAAACATAATAGTAGAGTGAGCTCAAATCCGGCGACGACGCTGGTCATTCTGAACAAGAAATAAACCGGCAAAATTTGCGGCACACTGGAATTGGACGACTATTGTTTTGTGATTCCGCAGCACGATGAAAACGCATGTAAGACAACAAATTTAAATTTAACTCAGAAGCGATAATAAAGTTAATTTCATTACGTCGTTTAGCACGTCAACCAGTTCGAAGACGCTGGTCCGCTGTTTCTCGCGGGAACCAGTGGTTTAAAGCGATTGAACCAACTGCGAACAAGGTCGGTGTCAATTTTCACTGCATGTGCGCTGCAATTCATGTTAAAAAGGTAAAAATAGTCATTAAACTACTAAAAAATAATAATGTTAAGTACGCAGTAAATTGCCACGGTGTTCGCAGAGAGTTAAAAAATAATTCTGCTCCGGTTTTGGGCGAAACGGGCAGGTTATAATGTTTGCTGATTCGCGTTAAATCATCTTTTTCTTTTTTTGTAATTTTTTCTCAAAAATTCGCTCCCGTTTGGCAGGAAATTGAAATAGAGCGTCTTCACACAATGAATTTGCAGAGTTATTTCATTACATTTTAAGTAATTAATTTATATTTCATGCCTATTTTGTAAAATGTATTTCTTACAACATTTAAACATAAAATTGCCATTTTTTTCTCGTTTTCAAAATACCTTTTTAATTAAGGAATCGAGAATACAATAATGGCAAAAAGTATAAGTCAAGAAGGTACCTTGAAATTTTATTCTAAAGCTTGATAATTCATTTCGAGAGTATTAATCTGAACGAGCTTTATCTTCATCATCAAATATCTGGTTCGTCATTGTAAGATCAAGTCGGGACCTTAACAAGGCAAATACTACTAAAGGTAATTTCGTGAAATTTATTCTACACATAAATACAAATAACTCGGCTAAATGAAAATCAATCGGATTCGAAAATAATCTTGTTTTCAATCTAAATCGAATATAAATTAATATACTTTCGAATTATTCTAAAATTTCAATAGAATACGATTTCAAAATTGAGAATGAGAAATAAATCAATCGATTTCGAAAATTTTTGAAACCAACATTTCAAATCAAATTTAAGCGTTTTCTTAATTAAATAAAAAATTTGAATTATTTTTCAATCGAAACAGGCTAATTTATATTTAATTTTTCTTCGAATCTGATTGATTTTCATTTACCTGAGAATATTCAAATAGATGACATCACCGCGCTTTATGATTTGGCGATATTCGAGCCGAAAATCAAAGTGCCCAGCCGAATCACATTTGAAAATGTTGGCGGAAAAAATTGTTCATATGTTAGAATGTAAGAATTATTTTTTCTGGAAAACCATCAGTAATTTATAGTAAAATGCCTTTTACATTGCCGAATTTTTATCGGACGCGCTTGACAACAACAGATGAAAAGAGAAACGATGAGCTAGGAGAGAAGAAAAATTGTGAAACTTGAAATCATCCCGAAATTGCAGCAGATTTTGACATATAATTTGTATGACAATTAAAATAGATTTCAAGCAATTAAATTTTCAAAACTTATGTGCACGAGATGCACCTTGACAAAGAGAGCAAAGAGCTTGTATGCTGCAGAGTTATTTATTTGTTCAATTCATACATCTATTTGAAATTTTTAGAAAGACGAATGTGACCATATAACGTGGAAACATTGGAAAGCAATGCTTTGTATAAACGACAATGCGGCGTTGGAATCGTTTGAGTAAGTTTTTGACTATTATGCAATGAAATTGCTTATTTTATTATCAATAAAATTTCGTAATTAAACAGTATTCACAAAAATGTAACAAATTTTCACGTTCTTTTAATTTACCCAAATGTCATTTAACGTTGTGTTGTTATTGTTGAAATTGTCCTGTTAGAGATTGAAGTCAAAATAAAAGTTTAAGGAAAAATGGTGTGGAAAGTTTTTTTTGAAAATTCGGGGCACAAAATCACGAAATCGGTGCCTATGCGCTTGCAAAAAAAATCGGTGCCTATGCGCTTCAACGTTGTGCGGAAACGAATTTTGAAAAGGAAGAGAAAGTATGAAAACACAGCAAAATTAAAGACGGAATTGTTTCCGCTTTCCGCTAAAAATGATTCCGTTCAGAATTGCAATTTAGCGGAAAAAACATGATTTAAAACTATACTTCTGATTTTGGCAATTTTCTGCTTTTTGTTCTCTGCATTCCTTCAGATTTCTTATTTTGCTTTCCGCATTGCGTTTTATTTCAATTTTACTCTAAATTGGTAGGAGACGCGCGTGTATAAAGGTGTGCCACAGCATTGCAAAACATTTGCGTCGCTTTGCACAATGCGGCCACGCCTCACCATTTTCAAAATTCGTTTTCAACACTTAAATTCATTTTTGAATTTTTTTTTGCTTATCATCTACTACGTATATTCATTAAGATTGAATAGTTTTTGTTGAAATTTTAAAATTTTTAGGCTATAAAAGATATCGGAAAATACTATAAACGTTATTTTATTTTTACTGAAAACAACACATTCCATTTCAATTACTCAAAATGATGCAGTATTCAAATGCGAGTATGAAACACTGCATAATTCCAATTATATCTAAAACGGACGGAAAACATATGAAACAATGCGCAGAAAACTGATGAAAAAGGGGTCTGCCACAGATCATTTTTTGTCCGCATTTGATCCATGTTTCATCGGGTTTTCATCTATTTTCCGCCAGCTCATCAACCACGTTTCGTCTGTTTTTCATACTTTTCCTTGCTCATTTATACTGTTTTTAATCTATTTTCCATCGGTTTGGTTCCATTACAACCATTGTGCAAATCCGACTGTTTCAGAAACGCCGAGTTTATTGCATTACAACGAAACATTAGGTTTTTTTTATAATAATAACAAATGAAAACAAAATAATTAAACAGGAAATGCGTCCATATCATAGTTAAATTTAACAGCATAAATTAAAGAAAACTCAGTGCCGCAAAAATAGTGAATGAACTATTAATGAGTATTAGCAGAAAATTAATCCAGACCGTAATATTATCAGAAGGTTTGGATATTCCGAATTATTAAGCCAAGCGAAGTTTTGTTTATTTTCGATAATCGGCTCGATTATTAACTTATCATTCTCTTGTTTTTTGCAATATGAAACTGAAACAGAATTATTACATATTTTAATGAAAAAAGAAAATACCAGCACGCCGATAAGTGATCATTTCTGATGCTTCCTTAACATTCCAAACGGCGAATTATATTGTGAATATTTTTCCCCGTTCACCGAAATTGGTCGTGAAGGGCCTACATTCTTCTTGCATAAACTTGGAGCCAACCGTACAAATTGTTTAAGAATTTCGCTCGGCCGAGATTCCATTCGTTTGTATAGTTCGTATTCCAGAGTCATCCGAAGCCTGAATCTGAAAAACAAAGTAGCGTTATTATCGAATGACGTTGGAAATTTCTTCCAGGCATACCTAGATAAGACGACATGGGCGAAATTGTTACAAATGTGCGTATATAGAGCGATTCAAAACTTGTGGTTGAATTGTCATTGGATTTTCAAACATTTCAATGGTGTCATCCAAATGGAAAATAATTTCCTTAAAATTAGTTTAGATTTTAGAAGAAAATTACACTTCAGCTACATGATTTTTAGTGGTTAAATACCTGCACGAACACTACTCATTTCTTGATTTTCTTTAATTTCGAAATATCCAACATTCTCATATTGGTCTCGTCGACTTCTTTTTAATGTTTCTCTTCTCCGCTTTTCAATAATTGTCCTTGATCAAACGATACAACTCGAGTTCTTAATTTGGTCTGAAATACTTCTTTTGTTGAAATTTAAGAGCGTTTATTTATTGCTATTGATGAACAGTTTTACTATCTTTTCACGTAAAAACATCAAAAATTTTTACATTAATTAATTTAGAACTTGTTCTTTACGCACTTTTGATTCACTAAAACACAAGAAAGGCGCAGCAACGTAATTTGCCAGCTATACATTTAAAAAGAGTGACAAGAAATTAAAAGTTTTATAATTGTTTAAAACTTACTTTCGTTAAGAACTAATTGGCCCCTTTTTATTTTCTTCCTTGTCCTTCTTGGCATTGAAATTCCGTTTTCAGGAAAGCTTTCTTTGAGAATATTCTGAAAAAAATCATTCTATCACCAAAGAAAGAAGATGAAATAAATGCGAAAGTAACTGACCAAGTTTATATCGATTTTTACAAACTGTTCTCTTAGAAAATATGCACTGACGATATAAAAACACCTCAATGAACGTTAGGTCGTGTTAGTTCTATATTTTTAGATATTTCAGCAACTATTTTTTTATTAATTTAAGGAAAACGAAAGTATTTAATAATTTTTGGGAATTTCTATTTCGAAATTCATAAGAAGTCTGTGTGCACAGCACAAAAATCTACACAATTTGTATACAGTACCATATGCAATTAATTCCATCCGTTATTTGCCTATTTTTTATCCATCTTTAGTCCATTTTCCTGGCAGGTTATTTGCAATCTATTTTTCGTCTATTTGTTAGGGGTTTTTCATCTGTTTTTTTCCGCTATCTTTTTTTTCTTTCATTTTTTTAACCCTTTTTCATATGTTTTCCTGGCTCATCTATTTTTTATATACCATTCAACCGTTTTTCATCTACTGGAATTATGCAGTGAAAGCGGCTAGTTTTAGCATTCATCAGACACAAGCCAATGACCAACCCCAGTCTGACGATCACAAGCGATGAGCAAGCGGCCTGACAACGAGCTGAATCCGAAGCAGAAACGTGGATATAGATTTTTATGAGATCCTGAAGATCAAATCACATCAGAATGAAGTTGAAGCAATGCCAGTGTTAGTCAATATCCATTATTGCTTTCAAAGCTAGTAGAAAGAAAAGAGGTTTCAAAAAAGAATGCGATTCTAGAGAAGCTAAGGTAATTTTGTAGAAAAAGCAAGACGAAAACATGATTACAGAAGCTAACTGGTGCTTTTAGCATTGAAAATGCTGAGAAAAAGGATAAATTGATTGGTTTACCGTCGGGTAAATCATTCAGAATTGCTCAGTTTTTTAAATATTCAATCTGCGCTTCCTGGATTGGAAAAAGTTTTGAATATGCTTTTGAACAAGCGACTTTGTATCTCGCAAATGAGGTAGCTTATAAAATATGTACAAAATAATTTATCTTTTTTAGTTACTTGTATTTGATCGTTTTTTCGTGATTTATGGATCAAGTAGCTCAAAAACAAGAAAGTATATTAAACTGGACGATGAGCTTTTTGATCATATTGCGGGTGAGTTGTCTTTAAAAAAATATTATTTACATAAATTTTTCAGAAGTTCTGGGGGCCGGTTTCAAATGCAACATATCGAAGGACGACTCGGTTTTCTTGAGGGGGAGAGTGAAAGACGTTTTCACGAATTTTATGTAAGAACTTAAATTTTTTGCAAAAAAAAATAATAAATAGTGGACAAAACTACCGCCGAAATGTTTCTGGCGGAGTTCCATTAAAAACACAGAATGAAAAATGCAATGTCCTTTCTGTTAAGGAAATTTTTATTTTAAAGGATGCCATCTAGACAAACAAGGAGAACATATCTCCGATATGAAAACCATATTTTTAAAAGCTTTCTCTTCTTTTTTTGTCTTTTGTATTGTTTTATTTTGATTAAATGTTTTTATGATGATATGAATAAATGAAACGGATCGTTATAGTGGATTTTAATAAATAAAAACAAAAAACTGAAAAGTGGGTCTTCAATGGATGAAAATATAAAGGCAGAGGGTCTGAAATGGTTGAAAATGTCATGGAGCCCACTGTTTGTTATTTTAGAAAAACTGCTTAATATAATGAAATCTAAGTCAATTTCGTTGTATGGTGTTGGAAAGCTTATATCGTTGGGATTTCAAAACGGCTCGGTTACCAACGTTATCCTTGCTGAAATCGAAGGTGAATTAGCAAAGAACGCTATCACTTATTCGATTGATATCGGTGATATGATCTTCAACACTGAGAGAGATGATTCAGCCAGACACGAAGGAATCGCGCAGGCGTTCCTGGTAGTTTTTCTTGTAGAAAATAAGTCACAATTCATGTTCAGGCGAACCTGTATTGAAAGAAAGCAAACAGTTTCACAGAAAATACAAAAAAGGTGGTTACGCAGATAGCGAAGGAAGTAAAAGACGTTCCGACTGGTCTTCAACTCAAAGGTAAAGTTCTTAATGAACGATACCTGACTCCATCGATGGATCCTTTTGAGGTAAACCAGTGTTAATTACAATTAATGTTCAATGTGATTCAGGCTATTGACCTAAACGCTGTGTATGCCGCTCACTCAGTGCAAGGATCCGATCTGTTAAATCAGATCAAATCTCTAATGCGCACCATTTTAAAGAAAGTACGTTTTTGGATCCTGTCTTAAACAACTATATCAAATTAAGATGACAAATCCGCCTCTCGAAAGCGCTCTTGAGCTCTTCCCAAATTCGCTCAATGCGATGATCGACAGTACAGTTTGTCCAAAAAATTAATTGTCAAATTTGAATTTTCAGGATTCATATACGACGCCCTCTGTCATTAATGACTACTCGTCCATCCCCTACTGGTTAATAAACCCTCGGTGTCTTTGTACCATCTCAATTCGAAAACGATGTGAGTCGAGAAGAAGAATTGGTTAATTGCCGGTGAGAATAATTTAGAAATATTACTACTCTTCATTTCATTTTAGTTTCTATTTAATGCTCTCCAGCACTCCCGATGGTCGAAAAAATGAATTTGCTCGTCGTCCACAGGCGAGACTGCGGATGACTACAAAGCCACTATAACCCTACTACTAATACTACTATAAAATGTTCAGAAACTATATCAGAGAACTGCATTTCAACTACGAGAAAAAAATTTTGGAGCCGTGCAGAATAAGTGTATTAAAACTAAGAGATTTCTCGATTATATACATTTTCAAACAAAATGTTGCGAATTTCGAAACAACTGGTGAATTCACATCGCTTAATTCATCAAAGCGTCATAAAACGAACAAATTTTCTAATTTTAGTTTGAAGATTAAGTCAATTATTGTCGGCGTCAAACGACTTGACGAAATTTTAAAAAATATTGGCTAATTGCCAGATTTCTCGAGGCGAAGAGAAGTGTATGTGGCATACACTTTGCAGCGTGTTTTTGCGCAGCGTGTTTTTGGGCGCGTTATTTTTTGAGAATTTTTCTGTGTCTCTTTTTTTTATTAGCCAATTTCTTTTATTTTTACGGTTTATCTTTTTTATAATCGCTCATTGATAGGCTTTATAGTTTAAAATTTTCATATATTTTATGGCATTTTTTAAATTAATTTGACATTGTAAAAACTAATTTACTAATATATATTGATTAGATGTTGACTAGAATCTCTCTACTCTGGTAAAGCGAATAAAAGATTTTGAGATTCTTTGAGAAAGTAACGTGTCGCTATGATATTTTAGATTTTTCTCATTCGGGCTTGAATTGTCCCCGTTCGGACGTGAAACTGCGCCCCCTCCGACGTCGAGCGAGAGCAGTTTTACATTCGAACGGGAGCAGTCCCACGTCCGAACTGGAGCAAATCGTTTGCACCGAGAAGTTAAGCAACGTTGAGTCCCGTTAGTACTTGGATCGGAGACGGCTTGGGAATCCCGGATGTTGTAAGCTTTTGCAAATTTCGTTGATGACTTGTAGATTCTGTTGGAGGCATTTGTGAGCGTTTCAGTAATTTGCGATGGTCCATTTTTGGATTTTTTCTCATTTTCAATGAATCGATGAACACAATTTCTTGAAAATCTCAAAAACTATAAACGCAATGCAATTTATTTGAAATCAGCTTTTATTGTCTCCCACTAGGGGAGACGGTTCCAAAATTTCATATCGACACCACTTGGTTGAAATGGGTCGGAAATTCAAGGCGTACCTCAAACTTGGGTAATTAAACCAACGCTGTCAACACGCGGTCCACCCTAGTCGAAACACTGCTGCGGACATTTATGCAGGCCGTCAACGACTCTACACGTTTCTCTCAATTCTGCCCATAAGCACTGTGTTGGAAGCACTTGTATCGAACGTCGAGCTCTTCTCGCCAACACATCATCTGTACCTTCGCTTACGACCATATCACGTTGAATACACGCCATCCCGTCCGATCTGCTCGGTGAAAATTAGCGGGCCCCGCGCGGGTGGAAATGGGTGGTTGGACCCGCGCGGGGCCAGCGCGACTCCAAATTATGCCCCGCGCGGGCCCAAACGGCTATTTGGTCCCGCGCGGGTCATATTTGCGGGCCCCGCGCCGGTGAATATCTCAGAAGGGCTCGCGCGGGTGATTTGCCTTCAATGGGAATGGAGGGGCCCGCGCGGGTAAAAATAATGCGGGGTTCTCAGGGGCAATTGCGGGCCGTAAGCGGGGCTCTCTAAGGACTCTCGCGAGACCATCAAATGCGAGGGGCCCGCGCGGGCCATTTGCGGCAACCGCAATATATCAGCGTATTACAGTTTTCCAAAAAAGATTTTGCAAAAGAATTAAACATGTTGTGTATCAATTAAAACATTGTTCAAAGTGTTTGAATCATCACGATATGTTCTAGCAACGCCAAGAACGTTAATAGAATTTTTTGAAACTTGAAAACCATTGTGAAATGGGGTGAAGGATCAATATTTCAGAACCTCTATGGATTGTTTTCAATTTTTCGAATACTATTGTTATACAAAATGTTGATGTTTTTAATGTTATTAAAATAATTTGCACATTTTCGACTCTTCTTGCTTTAGTATCTAAATGTCTGACTTCATGCATAGGAATGAGAGCCCTCTTCAAATGAAAGGCCCTCTTTTCAGTCCAATAGGCTTGCCTGGAATATCTGAAGCATCAGCTGAAACTCTAAACATTCGCAAACATCTTAAAAGTGGCAATCACAGTTTGAACAACGTCCGTATTCCTTTCGGATGTCGTCGAATTCGACAAGACATTTGGAATATTTTATTTATTTTATTATTTTTTAATATATGCATATATTTATATGGTTTTTCGAATAACACGCGCATTTTTCTTATTGAGAATTTTTGGACTAATCTCGTTTACAGAAAAAAGTTTGAGTGGAAACCTAATCAGTGTACGACACTCCGCCGTTAACACGTGCCCACTGTTTATCGTAATTTGTTTCAATCGTTTTGAATTGCTCGTTCCAATCACATTCAACTCGCCCATTTAACTGGCGAGTCTCTAATTTTTTTTTAAATTTTTTCGTTCTTCTGAATTTAATTTTTCAGTCATATATATGGTAATAGGTTTCAAACGCAATGTCGAACCAAAGAAGAAGATCTACGTTTAGTAAGGAAAACCAGTACGAAAGAATATATATCTATGTAATGTGATGTTTAGATAATGTGTGTCAACAGTTGGCAAGGAAATGGAGTAATGACGATAGGAAAAAACGAAGAATCGGACGAACTGCTGCTCGAGAAGACGGTATGATGAAATGTGGTGAAATGACAGGTGATTTTCAGTCATCCTGTATGATAATAATAAAAATGTTTTAGAAAATTATGTTTCGGTGTTAACTCCGGTAACCAATACGTTGGAAGGAGATTACCGTGAATCAATTTATGATGAGGACATTGAGATGGTATTAGACGAAAACGCGGAAGAAAATGCTTTTAATAGCGACCAAACAACTTCAGAAGAAGAAGAAATCAATGAAGAAGCTTCACGTTACAGCAAATACGAAAGAAGTAAAATTTTAATAGTTTTCTAGAAAAGAGGATGTTTTCCGCGTCGGGACAACACACCTATTGTAATGTTGTTACGGTTTTCGAGTAATTATTGCTTTCAGGCTCTTCCGACATTGTATTGCTCATTTCTGGATTGATGATAAAAAACAACATGTCACGAAGCACCAGAGACGATGTTTTTCTGATAGTCGAATTGTTTAATCGCAATCAATCTATCAGTGTGTGTGTTGCCAGTTTCTTCAATATTTTCTATAATATTGTAATAATTTCAGAAGATGGATATTGAGAAGAAGATTCGTGATCTGTCAAATGTTCAATGCGATGTGTACAAAATATGCAGCAATTGTAGCTGGTTGCGGCGTGAAGCTGAATGTCGGAATGCCAATTGTCAAAACGAGTATGTTGTGTATATTGATTAAAAAGATCCAATACAAAATGTACCTAGGGCTTTTCAAAAGCCGTGTGACCTTATAACCTTCGATATTCGGCGACAAATCACAAATGTCATTGAATGCCTAGGGCTACCGAACTATGCAGACGCGAATGAAAACCCTGATTTCACAGAAAGAAGTGTATGTCAAACACCGAGATTTAAAGAGCGACGTGAATTAATAAAAGAACCTGGTATTCATCATGTTTTAGCAACAATTAACTTCGATGGGTTTAGAAATGATGGCTTAATGAGGTAAATCTGGGAATATGTAGTTTTTTCGTATTAATTTTTTAAACGTTAAACACTTAGTTTTAGGGCAGAGGTTTGGCCGTTGTATATGTCACTACATGGTTACGGATACAAAACATTTGATGATTACAATCCGAGCAACATTGTTCTTTGTTCGTTGCTTCAGTCCTATTCTAAGGCCAATATACCGCTCGAAGAATTGTTCACACGCTTCACTATTCAACTAAACGAAATAAAGCGAGAACCGATTAGAGTTCGAGGTGACGATTGCGAATGGCTCGTCAAGATAGAGCTCTATAGTTGTGCCATAGATTTCGATGTAGGTTTGCTCGCGTCAGACATGGCAAAGGGCCCTTTTCGTTTAGGGGGGCCCTTTCAGCTCCATAGTCATACCTGGCTCTCGATATTAATATAAATAGTTAAAAAGTATACAATGTTAGGCGAGCAAGAAGCTATTCGGATTACCAAATTGGACAACAAAATACGGATGTGGGAGGTGTAATGTGGCAGGTTTCTTATTAACATCTTGAGAACACATTCTATATTGGAACGACATATATGTTGATTTAAGGGTTTTTATGATGGAAAAATGACCTATGTGACGAATGGAACCGAACGTAAGTACTCATTTTATAATATGCCAAAAGGTATCGACGTTAAGTGCGTTAAGTATCTATTCAAGACATAAAATTGCAGACCACAAGCGGATTTCAATTCCCCACACGTTCGAGCATTCATACGATTTTCTTCATTTGATGTCGGAAGGAGTTTCAAAAGATAGGCTAAGAGGTATATTTCGATAACGTAACTGTTCAATAATTACATTGATACATTATTTACAGATTTCACCAACAAGGAAAAATCGAATATTCCAAATTTGGTATTAACTCAAAGTGAGCTCACTGTTTTGAAGGGATGTACATTAAGAAATCATTTTTGAATGTCACAATTTCAGAAAATATTTCTCCAGACGGTAATGGTCACTGACAAGCCTCCTATTACGCCACAAGGATTAGAAAATCATGCAAAGTTAACTGGACGAGAAATTGACGAGGTTTGCAAACTCACCTATGTGTACACTCTTAGTTAAATGAAAATCAATCGGATTCAATTTCAACATTGACACAGAGAAATAAATCAATCGATTTCAAAAATTTTAAAGTCGAATCTAAACACCATCTTAATCAAATATCATTTTTTCCAATCGCATCAGTTTAATTTATATTTCATTTTTATGTACACATGTATTCTATTAGATTAGATTTGTCTGATACTTTTGCTATTCCAGCTTATGAATGTCACAGTTCCGCTAGTTGGAGTACTTTTCGATAAACCAGCCAAAGATAGTTTATTCGCGCTGATTATATGGATTATCACACGATTTCTTATGGATATGAATGCCTACAAAAATGATATAAAAACACTCAAAGAGCTAGGAATTGATTTGAATGAACTCGGAAAAAATGGATACAGGAGATGCTTCACCATGAAGTTGCACGTAGGTTATTTCTATGGAACATTATGTTGTATCATCCAATAAATCTTTCAAGTTGATTTATTTTAGACGATTGTTTCGCATTGTATCGAAGAATACGAAAATGTGGGAAGTCCTTTTATGACGTCAACTGCACCATTCGAACGGATAAACCAAGTAATGACAAGAAATGTATCAATATATGTCGCAAATGGCGCATTAACACTTGGCAAAAGGAATGCGAAAAGTATTCATTGTTGTGACTTATCGCTTTTCTACTTTTCAAAATTTTCAACTAGCACATAACATATTTTCAGGTTTATTACTCGGTGAAATTTACACCGTCAATTGGTATTGAAAGGAATTACAACTGGAGACGAAATCTATCAGAGTCTGATTGCGACGGCAAATAAGAGGTATTAATTGAATAATGAGTATTGGAAACACTATAATATCAGGAGGCCGTTACCGATCGGTGTGGAAAAAATTGAATTGGACACCGACTCTGCAATACAGCAAGCGACAACCGAAACGTTCAATATTTTGTCGCATTTAGGGATAGCTGATTCGTCGAAAATATGGTAACTGCCATTATTGTGACGTAATTAATTACATTTTTTAAGGGGGCGTATATGTGCCAACACATTTATATATGAGTCGTCCAATATTAAGAGGGATAAAACGACTCAGAGGTGCAACATTAAATTCCTCGAAGACGATGAAATGAAATTTGGAACAATCGAGTGTTTCGTTGGCGACGCAACGAACATTGAATGCGTCGTCATTCCATTTCACACGATTCAACCATTTGAAAAATTGCGCTCAAGCGCTGATATCTCAGATCTTTACATTATAGATAGAATAGAAAAAATTAATAGATATTTTAAACGGATTGTAGACGTTGATGAGCCGAAACTGATACGTCCTACTCAGCTTTTAGGATATTGTTTAATTCTCGAATATGATAATTGCTGTTATGCTTCTTCTATATCATGAAATAAATGTTATGTATTTAGATTTGAAGTTAAAACTTCCACTAATCAACGCGCTATTTTATCGCGATTCCTTTATGTGTGTGTACCTTTAATATCGAACCTATGCCATTTTTACCATTTTCGGTCGTTTTTAAAGAGCGATACGTTATTTACGTTTATGATTGTTTTTAAAATAGGTTCATTACCTCTAATGTCGAAGACGGACGAATTTGACAAATATGAATGATCAAACGCGTTAGCCATTTCTGATCTTAGCACGACAACAGAAAATTTCGTCTTTAATATGTACTCTAATTTTCAATGAATTGCGTACTAGATCAATTCTAAAAGCTTAAATAATAAGCAACGCCCCGCTGCCTCCCCCGCTTAATTCGTCCGTTCTCGACAATAAATTTAATTCTCACAGCTCTTTTCTCTCTTATACAACTGAACCTCCGCCATGACCAAAAGAAGGCCAGCAACATCAGGTAAATTTAGTTACAATGGACTAGTACTAGTTAAAAAACAGATTTGGAAATTTTTCGCGTTTTAAAACGTTATCTTGGTTAAATTTTGACAAAGCTTTAAAAAATATCTTACCGATTATATTATCTTCCGAAAAAATCGTTTCGCACCAAACGTATTATTTACAGTCCTTTCTCAATTAAAAACCACAGTATGACTATTTCGACGAAAATTTCGGATTAGGAACCTAATTTACAATATTTCTTTCAGCTGTGGTTGAGAATATGAAGCGGCTAAAAATGGAGAAGATGAGAAATGACAATGCAAACGCCGACGAGTCGATAGCAGTTCCATCAGACAATGACGATTATTTCGGTATGAGGCATCAAACGTACATATAATCGTTTAATGTTTTTTTCAGAAAAAATTCAGATTCTACTTAGATGCAATTCGATTTCGGTCCACGAACTCGGACAAAATCTCGCAGCCGGATTAAGCAACAAATCGCTTGACGAAATCAAGATTCAAGTAACTCGTTTTTCTTTTTTGAGATTTATGACAATAAATTAAGGAATTGAAAAGTATCGCCAGCCGTTCTTGGTCTGATATCGACATTCAACGACTTTTTTCGGAGAGCTCATCCTCATCTAGTCCAATTCACGTCAATATGGGAATGGCGTTCATGGTACGTCGAATACGATTTGGGGTGCCATTGATATTGTTTGAATTGTTGCCTTGGGTCTCGTATGGTAAAAATTTGAGGATTGCTTTTTACGTTTCTTAACTATCATAACATGAAACTACATAATTTTTTTTAATGTTAAGTAGTTTGGTCTTTATCACAATTGCTGAAAGATGGAGTATGAATACACAGTGCTCCACATAACTATACCAATCCCAATTTTTGTCCAATAATTAACATTCGTCATTGTAACAAACAAGTGGAAGCAATTTTTCCACATATTTATATACCCACTTGAAAAAAAAATCCAGAAAATCGCATCGAGAGTTGGAATTTGAAAGAAACTGAAAATTTAATAATTGACTTCAATTTCACCTTTTTCAAAGTCGGTGAGCGGTTTATCACGAGGCGTATGTTAAAGAACAGTAAAATTGCAAAAAATAAATTCGAAAATACGAAAATATACAAAAAATGTTTTTAATGCCGAAAAAATGAAGCGGGTATATAGTTTTGTTGAAAAGTTTTTTGCAGTTTTTTCGTGAAATGTGTATATATTTATACATTTTTAAACATGAATGATTAAATTTTCATATGAACGTTAATCAATTGATCATCGCTGATAAACTTGAAAAGGTTCAAAATCGAATTCAAGTTTTGGCTGAATTGAGTGCTCCCGATATCAGCTCCGAAATCGATTTGAAGAGATCTTATTTAAAAGGATCTCACTGCATAAATTCATGTGATCCCTTCGAAGTAACTTATCCAATTTGTATATTATCACATCTCATTTCTTCAGTACTTAAATCTTAACCAAATGTACCCGGACTTTGTCATTAAAGGTGCTGACCTTTATTCACGTGTGAGGAGCTTGATGAAAAACATCCTAGTAAAGGTATTCAAATCCTTCAACATTCTGTTTTCACAGTTTTCTTTAGCTTACTTCTCCTCCGCCGATGATTTGGCTTTACACCCATTCACCTAATAAAGCAAGTGATTCAGTGTTTTCTCCTTTGCCCGATGATATTGTGACCACAAATATTGGTTGGTAGTCTAATTTTCGCCAATTACTATTTGGTATTTTAGAGTTCACTTGCGATTGCTTAGATGTGTATTTGCCGCAGGAATTTGATACTGCGCATTTCGCAGATATTGATAAGTCAGCACCATTTTTCGTTGAACTTGGAGCCAACGATGAGGCCAGGATCAACGAAATTCGAAGGCGGAGAGAAGTACGATTGTCAATTCGACGGAAGCTACATGAGTCATTGACAACGACTCTGTAAGTATCTCTTACTTCGTTTGCACATAGTTTCTCTTTTAGTACTTATTTGCGCGAATGGTCTTATGACATCGTCCAAAGAAAACTCGTCAATGCAAAGGTAAATATTAATTTTAAAATGGGACGAAAAGTAAATACGATTATAGGGTAAATCATCACAGCATCTATTCAAATGGAGTCGATGGAAAGCAGTCTTGATGCTCAACCCGACTACGGAGGAAGGAGTAGAAGAAAAGAAGCAGAAGCTTTTGGAAATCGAGTAAGTTCTCTTTTTACATTGTTTATAGCTTTGGTATTGATTTTATAGACAGTTTAATGTCGACTTATACCATGATTTCAATGCTCTATTTGTGATTTTTTCAGGAACATTCTGCTCCACAATTAAAGGCCGTGACATTCGATCCAATTTAATACTTACGAGCAGTGTGTGCTCTCGGGAGAGAATTTCCCGAGAATTCGCTACACTACCCAGACAGAAAATTCTCGAGACTCTCGGAAGCACCGAGAAATTTTCGAAATTATTAGTCTCGGTACTATACGGGTAGTCGCGCATACGGGAACCGAGTCTCGAGAAATTCTCGCAAGTCTCGGTACTTTTTGGAAAGTCTCGGCAGTCTCGAAGAGATTCTCGAATTTCTCTCGGTACCGGTTAGTTTTCTCGATTTTTCTCGAGAATTTTTTCTTGATAGCACACACTGCTTACGAAAAAGCAACGTTGAGTCCGGTTAGTACTTGGATCGGAGACGGCTTGGGAATCCCGGATGTTGTAAGCTTTTGCAAATTTCGTTGATGACTTGTAGATTCTGTGGTGGCATTTGTGAGCGTTTTAATCATTTGAGATGGTCCATTTTTGGATTTTTTCTCATTTTCAGTTAATTTAATGAACACAATTTCTTGAAAATCTCAAAAACTATAAAACGCAATGCAATTTATTTGAAATCAGCTTTTATTGTCTCCCACTAGGGGAGACGGTTCCAAAATTTCATATCGACACCACTTGGTTGAAATGGGTCGGAAATTCAAGGCGTACCTCAAACTTGGGTAATTAAACCAACGCTGTCAACACGCGGTCCACCCTAGTCGAAACACTGCTGCGGACATTTATGCAGGCCGTCAACGACTCTACACGATTCTCTCAATTCTGCCCATAAGCACTGTGTTGGAAGCACTTGTATCGAACGTCGAGCTCTTCTCGCCAACACATCATCTGCGCCTTCGCTTACGACCATATCACGTTGAATACACGCCATCCCGTCCGATCTGGCAAGTTAAGCAACGTTGAGTCCGGTTAGTACTTGGATCGGAGACGGCTTGGGAATCCCGGATGTTGTAAGCTTTTGCAAATTTCGTTGATGATTTGTAGATTCTGTGGAGGCATTTGTGGGCATTTTAGTCATTTGTAATGGTCCATTTTTTTGAATTTTTCTCATTTTCAGTTAATTTAATGAACACAATTTCTTAAAAATCTCAAAAACTATAAACGCAATGCCATTTAATTGAAATCAGCCTTTATTGTCTCCCACTAGGGGAGACGGTTCCAAAATTTCATATCGACACCACTTGGTTGAAATGGGTCGGAAATTCAAGGCGTACCTCAAACTTGGGTAATTAAACCAACGCTGTCGACACGCGGTCGACCCTAGTCGAAACACTGCTGCGGACATTTATGCAGGCCGTCAACGACTCTACACGATTCTCTCAATTCTGCCCATAAGCACTGTGTTGGAAGCACTTGTATCGAACGTCGAGCTCTTCTCGCCAACACATCATCTGTGCCTTCGGTTACGACCATATCACGTTGAATACACGCCATCCCCTCGGTGCAAACGAAATGCTCCAGTTCGGACGATAGCGCTCGATTGGTCGCCGACACACTCCCGAACTGGGACCGATAGGTTCCCACTGGTACAGTTCGGGCGATAGCGTTCAATCGGTGGCAGGCGGACTTCCGAACTGGAGAGGATTATTTCAACTTCCAAACTGCAGCCAATTTGCATCCAATTGGGAGCAGGGGTTTTTAGCGGTTGACTCCAGTTCGGGCGTGAGCATCCGAACGGGAGCCAGACATTCACTACAGTTAACTAACGACTTCAGTTTGGACAACATTGCCCAATCTGGCGCCGACGCATATCCGAACTGAAGCGGGTAGCCAAATTTGCACCCGAACGGGAGCAGTCAATGGTGTGCCGCAGCAATTCAAAATAGCGCGCCGCGGAATTGCCGCGTCGCGGTTGTTTTTTTCGAAATGGCGTCTTTTATTTTAAACACTTTTATTGCTTTTTTTCGATCATTTCTCGAGCTTTTTTCGTAATTTTTTTTCTAAAACTAAAGAAAATGTGTATCTATCAATTCGCTCGTCTTTTAGTGGAACGTTTCTGTTTTTTATTAAACTTTCGCGTCTTTTTGTTATCCTAAATTTTTAACTGAAACTTTTGGGCATTTTCATTGTCTTTTCTAAGAAAAAAGTAGTTTTCAGACACATTTGTATTGATTTTTGCCATTAAAAGCCGGAAACACGTTTTTGGATAGTTTTAAATGCAAAAATGATGTTAAATTAGGAGAACTTTTAAAGTTTTGTTATAACGGTAAAGGTTCGATAAGTGAATAGAAATTGATTTTAAATTTGCGCATAATTTATCGTCGTTTTTCGCAATTCCAATATCTTTCAAACACTTATAATTTAGAAATGAGACGGCAAGCTGCGATGCTGATTTCTGATGCTGAATGCGATACAGGATGAGTTTGCTATATGCTTACTGGAGGACCAACTGGTTTTTTTTGAAACTAAATATTGAGTAAGTGTTATAAAATATGGATTCTATCATCAATTAACCCTTGTTTTACAGAATGAAACTACAAGCTGCTAACTGCTTCAACCTAAGACCCAGCTTCTCATAATGCGAAGACCTAGGAAACTTCCCAAATAGATGAAATGTCAAGAGTCATGGGGAAGAAGAATTTGTATCCCCTTCCTGTTGTAAGATGGTTTAAGACATTTATTAATTGTATTTAATTGTCGCAAAATTGCGGAAAATTACAAAGTGCCAAAAATTGAAGGAGATGTCTTGGTGCAAAACTAAATGTGTAGATATACGGACAAAATATAAGTATTGAGGCTCATGCCGTGGGCCAAGACATTTCTCATTTTTGGCGTTTAGTTTATTTTTTTCCGCGACAGTAATTCCTCGAACCCGCTTTTAATGTTCCCTCTCCCTCCCATTTTCTTCCTCTTTACTCGATAATTAATATTTTTCCTTCGATATCTATTATTTTATTTTATTATTTGATTTAAATAAATCTAATGCATCCAAATTGTAGCGAAGACACAAAAAGAATACATTTGACTGGAGCCAGTTCGAACGAGAATCTGGCGTGAATCGGGCCCAATTCGCAACCAATTTGTCGCAGTTTGATAGCAGTCTCACATCGGTTCGGGCGTGAGACTGCTCCCATTCGGGCGTGAATTGTCCCCGTTCGGACGTGAAACTGCGCCCCCTCCGACGTCGAGCAAGAGCAGTTTTACATTCGAACGGGAGCAGTCCCACGTCCGAACTGGAGCATTTCGTTTGCACCGAGCCCGTCCGATCTGGCAAGTTAAGCAACGTTGAGTCCGGTTAGTACTTGGATCGGAGACGGCTTGGGAATCCCGGATGTTGTAAGCTTTTGCAAATTTCGTTGATGACTTGTAGATTCGTTGGAGGCATTGTGGGCGTTTTAGTCATTTGAGATGGTCCATTTTTGAATTTTATTCATTTTCCATTAATTCAATGAACACACTTTCTTGAAAATCTCAAAAACTATAAAACGCAATGCAATTTATTTGAAATCAGCTTTTATTGTCTCCCACTAGGGGAGACGGTTCCAAAATTTCATATCGACACCACTTGGTTGAAATGGGTCGGAAATTCAAGGCGTACCTCAAACTTGGGTAATTAAACCAACGCTGTCGACACGCGGCCGTCCGCAAAGTACGTCCGCGGGGCGTCCGCAAAGTACGTCCGCGCGGCGTCCGCAAAACGCATCCGCGCGGCGTCCGACGTTTATTATCGTTGCCAATCTTTGTACCTGCCATAGGCCTGTTGTAGATTGCATATGAATTGTGGATAAATAACCATATTTATTAACAATAATAGAAGTAATATAAATAAAAGAGGGAGAGATGGGACAAAATGAATGAGGGCTTCACAAAAAGTTCTTCGGGGCTTGTAGCATTGGCCGCAGTTTTTCTTATAAGAGTAATTACTCAGGCATATCAATAAAAACATATTTTGAGGATCAAAAATCTAAAAAATTATGAGAAATTTTAAAGTTTATTGATACTTTCTAAAACTTATTGCGAATCGCTAAACTTAAAAATACTTTTTACAAAATTTTATAAGATTTTCTAAAATTTATTGAGCAAATTCTAAATTATCTCAATAAATTCTAAAATTTTATAATAATTTCTAAAGTTGATTGAGAAAAATCTAAAATATCATAGCGACACGTTACTTTCTCAAAAAATCTCAAAATCTTTTATTCGATTTACCAGAGTAGAGAGATTCTAGTCAACATCTAATCAATATATATTAGTCAATTAATTGACTAAAATCTTCAAACTAAAATTAGAAAATTTGTTCGTTTTATGACGCTTTGATGTATTAAGCTAGGTGCATTCACCAGTTGTTTCGAAATTCGCAACATTTTGTTTGAAAATGTATGTAATCGAGAAATCTCTTAGTTTTAATTGATGTTTGATTGAACATGTTATTAATTTCTAATTCCAGCTATTTAAAACCGCGGCACATTTCAAGCCCTTCAAAAAACCAAATAATCTATCGACAAGATAGAAATTATACATAACAATTCATTTAATCCGATGATTTACCGAATATTTTCGATCTAAAAGAAATGCAGATAAATTTCCGGTATTCATTATGGATGGGTATGCATTTAAATTAAATTATTTTTCATACTTGCAACGAGTTAGGGGGAAGACAACGAAAGTGAAACTCGCACATAAGTCTTTTTCCCGTTTTCTTTTAGTGTTTGAATTAAAAAAGTGAAAAAAGAACCTACTGAAATTGCTCGAACTCAATCGGATCCTGACTGGCTTCTTGCCATTCTTTCCAGGTCACGTGGTGGACGTGGCTGATGTTCTAAACGAAAGTTGATCATTCATTTTAATTAACCTACTACACTTACTCTGCATGGCTCCAAAATTTTTTTCTCGTAGTTGTAATGTAGCTCTCTTATATAGTTTCTGAATAATTTATAGTAGTATTAGTAGTAAGGTTATAGTGTGCCTCTTACAAACTCTTTGTCATGCATTGTTGGAGTTTTGTAGTCATCCGCAGCCTCGCCTGTTGACGACGAGCAAATTCATTTTTTCGACCATCGGGAGTGCTGGAGAGCATTAAATAGAAACTAAAATGAAATAAAGAGTAGTAATATTTCTAAATTATTCTCACCTGGAATTAACCAATTCTTCTTCTCGACTCACATCGTTTTCGAACTGAGATGGTACAAAGACACCGAGGGCGTCGTATATGAATCCTGAAATTTCAAATTTGACGCTCAATTTTTTGTGGACAAACTGTACTCTCGATTATCGCATTAAGCGATTTTGGGAAGAGCTCAAGAGCGCTTTCACGAGAAACCTGCGATTCGCAATTTGTAAATTTCCAAATTACGAGAGGCGGATTTGTCATCTTAATTTGGTATAATTGTTTATGACAAGCTCCAAAAACGTACTGTCTTCAAAATGCTGCGCATTAAAGATTTGATCTGATTTAACAGATCGGATCCTTGCACTGCGTGAGCGGCATACACAGCGTTTAGGTCAATAGCCTGAATCACATCGAACATTACTTGTAATTAACACTGGTTTACCTCAAAAGGATCCATCGATGGAGTCAGGTATCGTTCATTAAGAACTTTACCTTTGAGTTGAAGACCAGTCGGAACGTCTTTTACTTCCTTCGCTATCTGCGTAATCACCTTTTTTGTTTTTTCTTTGAAACTGTCTGCTTTCTTCCAATTCAGGTTTGCCTGAACATGAATTGTGACTTATTTTCTACAAGAAAAACTACCAGGAACGTCTGCGCGATTCTTTCGTATTTGGCTGAATCATCTCTCTCAGTGTTGAAGATCATGTCACCGATATCAATCGAATAAGTAATAGCGTTCTTTGCTAATTCACCTTCGATTTCGGTAAGGATAACGTTGGTAACCGAGCCATTTTGAAATCCCAACGATATCAGCTTTCCAACACCATACAACGAAATTGACTTAGATTTCATTATATTGATCAGTTTTTCTAAAATAACAAACAGTAGGCTCCATGTTTAACATGATAGACGAAATGCGCGATAAGCATGCTCTCTGCGTGTTTCACTTGCCTATTTCACCTTTCTCCCGTCAAGTTAAGAAAACAGCCAAAATTTATCTTTATTTTCATTGTTTCGTTTCAAATTGAAGAGTGAAACAGCAGGAGGGTGCGCATGAAGTCGCACTGTAAGCTGGGCATTTGACCTGACATCCATTCAATTTTTCAAAAAAAGTATGAGGGCGCACGTACTACTAACATTTTAGAACTTTAGGTAATTAAGTGCTTCTACTCACTAAACACCTTTTAAATGCACTAGTTGTCAGCGTACACTAATTATTTCGCGAAAATTTGGAAAAAACCGTAATTGTTGACCCATACAAATATGGGTAATTAGTGCGTAATTATCTTTTAGATTATTAGTAATTAGCAATCCCCACGCACTCATCATCATCATCATATAATCATAAATTACCCCAACCATTACCAATTTTGGGACTTCGTCGAATTCTCAACGCGTTCAAAAACGGCCGAATCGTGTAAAATAGTTATTTGGTGGTAAAATAGTTATTTTGTGTTTGACGATCTAATTAAGTTTCTAAAATCATTTTAATTTATACACCAATATCTATAATTATTTGAAATTTCGATTTTTTGGATAATTGAAAAAAATTAATTTCCATAATATGAACTGGCTTTTAAACATTATACTCTATGAAAAATAAGTGATAAAAATTCCACCTGGATTGAACCACTCGTTCAAAATTTATGAAGAAATTTAATTATTTCGTATCGTTTTTTGCGGTACGCTGTTGGTTGATAAACGTGAAAGCGGTGGAAGTATGCACACACTTAGTTGCGAAAAAGAAGAAAAATCTCTTCTTATTCACCGTTCACTTCGAAGATTTTCCTTCCTTAACGGGGTAACTCATTTTCAATCTGATGTGAAATTTCGAATATTCGCAAAGAATAGAATTTGCAAAAATATAAACAGAAAGTTATATTTTATTGGCCTTTATTTAAACTAATTCTAAACTATTTATTCGTATTGAATTGAACGAGGCGATTGGAAATTACATACATTCGGTAAATTTTTGTGGACATTCCGCAAAACACATCACACTTTTAATTATTCGTATGAATCGTAACATATAGGTAATATTTTAACCAAAATACTAACGTTCGCAATGAGCATTCGCCAAATCCACGAACACCTCGAGCAAAAATGTACAAAGAAATTTGGTAATAAATTTCCATATTTCTACATTGCCGAGAAACATTTTTGAGTAAGAGAAATGTAAAGCTATCAACACTTACCTGCGTAATTGCAGGAATCGTCAATGGGCGCGGCCTGTTCTTTAATCGGAGCAACTTTCCTTTTTTTTGAGTCAACGAAAAGTTCTGAAAATTGTAAAATTCATAAATTTCGCTTAAATCCGTCAGCCATACCTAATTTTTTCGACATTGTTTCAAAATGAGCGAAGCAAGAATATGAGTCTAAAGAGCTGTAAAACAAAACGAATTAAATTCAAGGAAGACAAGAAGAAAATTTTCGCGACCTGTAACGACATATATATTTCGCACAAATGGAAGTCATAAACAGTTCATAAACCACATAAGACAAAGGATATATAAAAGCAAATTTAAATAACGAAAGCGAAAAAAAAAAAACAAACGCGCGTCGTGTTCAGTGTGTTCGTAAGTATCATCGCGCACAATTGCGGAGGTCATATTTCATCGAAAAATAAATGCCGTTTAGTTTCTTTTCCTGTAGCCTGTTCGACAATTTCTGCTGGTTTTTTTTTAACAATTCCCCAAATCTGCATATTACCATTAGCGATTTTTCAATCAAATTTAGAAACTTTCCGTCTATCATACAATTTTCGAGAAACTTTGTCGATTTTCGGCGCAAATTTAATGATTTTCCGAATTTATTTCAATTAAGACAAAATCGAACATTATAGAACATATAATTAAGCGACAGAGCTGACAAAAGTAATATTGTTATAAACAGAAACGGTTGCGTGTCCCAGAATTAAACAACATGGCAACAATATTAGTGGCTCAATTTTCCACGAGCTACTATCAGGAATGAGAAAAAAATATTGGTTTAGCGACAAAATTGTAGAAATAATGTGTTTTTCGGCTTGATTTTGGAAGTGCGTTTGCAAATTAGCAAAGGGTGCTGACAGTTTAAACGGGCGTACTATAGCAAATACATCGTCATTCTCAATAAATGTGGCAAATACCTCAACTACACCAAATAAAATAGATGAAGAGTCATTTTCATCTCTATATTTAATATAACAACGCTGCGACTTTTTCTCTTTCCTGTATTGCCTCGATTCGAAAACGTTTCCAGCGGCAAATATTCGCGACCTGTAACCGTTTAATAGCGATGTATCTCATGAAACTGATACTTACCATCCCAATGGAGTTCCGAATTGACTTAAAAATTGAACATGTGAATCATCGAGATCAATGGACGTCTTTTCGTCAACTTCACACTTGAACTTTGGAATTTCTTCGCTATTCCGCCGTTCGCATCGCTGAAGAGCAATGAAACTAAATAAGTGATTAATTTTTCAAATGTCAGAACTGATGCATTACCGTTTCGGCATAAATTCTGCCGGCGATGGGGTGTAGATCGAAATTGCTCTTGTTAACTGCTGATTCAATCTTTCAAATCCCGCAGTTCCAGTCATGAATGGCGATCCAACAATTTCTAAATCGTTCACAACGTGTTCGCAAACATACTGAATCATCATGTATAGAATTTATTCGAAATTTTATTTCTTGCGTGCATCTTCATTGTTCCACATTCTTTGAATCGCGTATTGACCAGTCCTCTTGTTTGTTTCGCCAGAATTTTTAACTGCGGGATAATATCCTTAGCAAGCTCTAGATTCATCAAACATCGGGCGATCATCCAATTGCATGCCAAAAAGAGCACTTCTACGAAAAACTCCTGTTCTGAATTGATTACCAGTGGAGCGGTAATAAAATAAAGCTGAAAAAATAATGTTTCACAAATCGCATCTGACTAATTACCTCTTAGCCTATCCTTGTTTATTCCTTCTGATAGAAGGTGTAGATAGTCGTAGCTATGTGTAAAAACCATCGGCAACGCGCACGTATTGAAATCTAACAACAAAAGTTTGGGAGACGTTTCAATGATTAACTTACTTGGCGGCAAATATCGACAACTGTAAGAGCACTCGGTCCCATCCGTCAACCATCGCATTGTTCTATCAACTGTGACTCCTGCAATAGTCGCGTTCAAGTATGTGATTTAATATTGCTAAACCTGTGATATCGCATTTTCCGCACCCCTTATGTTACGCTGGGAGCCCGAACGCCTTCCGTGAGGCCTGAAAATTGTGAAGCATTTAGGTTATATTTTCTTTTACTAACGTCCATATCAATAGCACACGAATACATAAACAAAAAGATTTTGAAATCTTTCCCGTTCATCGTCTTTATAATCGGTGATTTGCTCAATTTCTGAATTCGATAAGTGACCGGTGCGAGAAGAGTCTTGAGATTGAAATTTTTTTTGACGCCGTGAATATCATGGCAGCCAATAAAACTGTCCTGCTATTATAATCGGACAGTCTCCCATTTCCGTATCCATGAATCGAAAGAAAAACAGGCCAGCATTCACCACTAAACGTATGAGTTAATTTTGAGCACACTTGTACAGGGTGTCATTTAAGTTCCCGCACAACTTTGAAGACGTATATTTCTGAAACTAAAAGTCCAAATCAAACGAGACTCAAGATATTATTTATCTATAGTACAACAAATAATTATCTATTAACTCTTTTCGATTCGGCCTCCTCTCGCAGCTATGACTTCACGGAGACGCTTCGGGTAGGATGTGACTGTGGTACGCAGGTATTCGATGGAAAGATTGTCCCACTCCGCCAGTAATGTCCTCTTCAGAGCCTCTACACTTGAGTGGGGTTTTGCGTTGACCTTCTCCTGCAAGACCCTATCACGGAAAAGTCAAGCGGTTTCAGATCTGTGGAGCAATCAGGCCATTCGGATGACTTGATGAAGTCGGGAAAATGGGTCTGGCACCACTCCTGAATAGTTTTGGCAGTGTGGGCGGCTGCTCCGTCCCGCTGAAAGACCCATATCTGCCCACCGAAATGCGTTTGGGTCCAGGGCATCACATGCTTCTCCAAAATGTCCCGAACGTAGACTTCTTTGTTCATTTTCACTCCCTGATCCACGAAATCCTGGGGGCACATCCCGGTTGAGCAGATGGCACCGAAAACCATCACACTGGCAGGATGTGAGGCTCGATTAATTGTTTTTCCTTTCTCAGAAGCTTGCTGGGATGTCTGGGCAAGTACTCAATGGTTTTGTGAGTAGAATGCCGTCTCCACAGTGAATAGCTTCTCGTCGGAGAAGACAGTGACGAGATCTTGTCCAGACCGCGTGCGAGCAAGAAGTCGTTTTGCTTTTTCGAAGCGTCTCTGCTTGTTGACGGCCGATAGAATTGCCGCTTTTTGGACACGATATGGGGTCAGTACAAGCTTCGTTTTGACGATTTGTTCCAAAGCGAAGATGCTCATTCCCATGTCTGACGCTATCTTTCTCATGCTCCTGTGGGGGTTTCGGCTGATCCTCGATTTGACGGCGTTGATCTTCTGAGGAGTGGTTACTGAGACGAGTCTTCCTTGTCTGGGACGGTCACTGGTCGTATTTAGCTCCTTGAATCGATTGATGGTGTCATAAACCGTTCTACAAGGCACACCGACCCGTTGAATGATGTCTCTCGGGCTCACATTTTGCTTATGAAGTTCGATAATGGAAGCGCGATGGATGTTAGCCTTCGCCGTTTCTCGGAAGCACATCCGAATGAGGTGAAACTTGGAAAGTAAGTAAAATATACCTTGTTCAATAAAAATAAATTGTATTGGTGTACGAAAAGTGCGTTAGCGAAGCTCTACATGGCGTCAAACTTTTGTGCGGGAACTTAAATGACACCCTGTAATCGGTACCGGTAGTATCCATCCTTGCAAAAACCGTCGAAATTAACGGTCGCAATTAGGTGAACTTCGTCATCTGCGTCGCTTGCAACACCGTTGTAGAAACTACGGTAACTCTCAGTTTCGTGAATTCGCTGCGCAATCATATTCGAGCTTCTGGCAGTAGGTTTATCGGGAAATCCAAGGGTCTCGATAACGTCGGAAATCTGGTTTTCAAGATTGTAAATCGTAAGCTTACGTGAATTGGGAACTTGAAACCTACAAATACCGTAATTATGCTCCAAATATTTCTGTTCTCTTATCACTTTCTGCAACATGATTCTTTTCTGCAACGTTTTCCATCAAAACGGTCATTGCAAAAAACGCAAACGTCGTAACAAGTCGCATCAACCTCACATAACTTTTGAATTTTTCTCTCAACATTCGAACACTTCAATATTGAAAATTTTAACTTGAACAATGCAAATGTTTGGAATTTATACGGATCTTTTTGTGTTCAATTACATATTTTTGGTAGAAGTTTCCACTTCAAATTGAATGTGATCGGAACTTATTTTTTTGGTACTATAGAGTTTTTTTGAGAAAATCTAAAAATAATCTGCTTCAAATAAGTTTCTTCTCCTGCAGTGTGTCTTTTCGACTGTTTCTGCCGGTGGGGGTTTTTTTTAGAAGTTCTCTTTGTCTGCATGGTACCAGTTAAGCCAAAAATTGGAAATTTTCGATCAAATTTAGGAACTGTCGGCCTAACATCCAATTTTCGAGAAACTTTGTCGATTTCAGCGCAAAACTAAAGACTTTCCGAAATTTTAAAGACAATTACACTAAATCAACAACAACATATTACCGGAATCGGCGTTTCTCGCATTAAGCGCACTATTTCGTATAGAGCCTTTCTTCCATCATTCGAAATTCCCATCGATATTATCTTCGATGCTATCACATACGTGATTCGTTCATTTTCTAAATATCAATTTATTCAATTCTTGATGTGTACATTACCGTCGACCGAAGTGCCAGAAATATCGTCATCATCAACATATTCGTCAACGTCGTTGTTTTCTTTAAACATGGGCGATTTTTAAATTTTCATGTGGTCTCGAGAGAGAATTTATCGAGAATTCCCTTAACTACCCATAGACAAAATTCTCAAGACTCCCGAAGCACCGAGAAATTTTTTAATGTTATTAGTCTTAAAATTTTATGGAGCAGTCGCGCGTATTGGTACCCAGAGTCTCGAGACCTCTAACTAAGCAGTTGGTAATGAAACGAATAGAAACGAATGAAGAAACAGCGATTGCAAAAAATTCCCGAGAAATTATCGCAAGTCTCAGTACTTTTCGAAAGTCTCGCGAATCTCTAAAACTTTCTCGAGAAAAAATTCTTTCAGTATCAGTTAATTTTCTCGATTTTATTTCCCGAGACCACACACCGCCTACCATCGCCATTCGCAATCTCATCATTATTAACGTCATCCAACTTTACGCGACAATCTTAAATATAGGCATAAACAAAACCAAACACTCAATTAAAAAGCAAACCTATAGGTATCTCAACTCGACGCCGCTATTTATTTTCAATTTCATCCAAAATAGTCATTTCGTCATCATCTACCAAATACGTTTGATTGATAATTGACCAACCGTCATGACGAATATCGTCTTAAACAATATTTGCTTATCGTACATATCCTGCGCTTACCAATTTCGTCACGCTCCGTGATTCGATTCATTTCTCGCAGCTATTGATGGTGCCTTATTGAACACGTCTAAACGCTCAGTTTTTCTGCAAGAAAATTCTTCAGTTAAAAAAAAATAACAGTTAAACGGTAACATTACGGTTCATCAATTCCGCATTCCCCGTTTGAATAGTCTGCATTTTCACGTAAAGGTAAATGTGTTTTTTCTCGTAACCGTAAACGCACACGAAAATTCGGTTCGACTCTCTTACTTTCTTCATGTCGCCATAACGTCTCAACTTAGCACAGAAAATGCAAATATTACTATATACAATATATAACTTATTTTACAGTGGTTATTGTCCACTTAAAAAACAACAATTTCGCTTTTAAACCAACAATTCTTCTACATTTGTAAGGACACTTTCATTTATTTAAACTTTCGGACGCCGCGCGGACAATTATCGGACACCGCGCGGACGCGTTATGTTTTTCCCACATTTTGACGCCACTGAAATGCACTCAATTTTTATCGGCTTCCGCGCGGACAGGCAGCGGTGTCCGCGCGGACGATATCGTCCGCGCGGCGTCCGCTGTGATTTACCGAGTCCCGTCCGATCTGGCAAGTTAAGCAACGTTGAGTCCGGTTAGTACTTGGATCGGAGACGGCTTGGGAATCCCGGATGTTGTAAGCTTTTGCAAATTTCGTTGATGACTTGAAGATTCTTTGGTGACATTTATGGGCATTTCAGTAATTTGCAATGGTCCATTTTTTGAATTTTTCTCATTTTCAATGAATCGATGAATACAATTTCTTGAAAATTTCAAAAACTACATATAAAGGCAATGCAATTTATTTGAAATCAGCTTTTATTGTCTCCCACTAGGGGAGACGGTTCCAAAATTTCATATCGACACCACTTGGTTGAAATGGGTCGGAAATTCAAGGCGTACCTCAAACTTGGGTAATTAAACCAACGCTATCGACACGCGGCCGACCCTAGTCGAAACACTGCTGCGGACATTTATGCAGGCCGTCAACGACTCTACACGATTCTCTCAATTCTGCCCATAAGCACTGTGTTGGAAGCACTTGTATCGAACGTCGAGCTCTTCTCGCCAACACATCATCTGTGCCTTCGCTTACGACCATATCACGTTGAATACACGCCATCCCCTCGGTAGAACTGATTGGAAACCGCGCGGACACATTTCGGTTACCGCGCGGACGAAAAATGCAGACGCCACGCAGACACCAGGCGGACACCATTTTCCGTCCGCGCGGTGTTCGCATAGAGCGTCCGCTCGGTGTTCGCATAAGACGTCCGCGCGGTGTTCGCATAGAGCGTCCGCTCGGTGTTCGCATAAGACGTCCGCTCGGTGTTTGCATAAGACGTCCGCTCGGTGTTCGCATAAGACGTCCGCGCGGTGTTCACATAGGGCGTCCGCTCGGTGTTCGCATAAGACGTCCGCTCGGTGTTCGCATAAGACGTCCGCTCGGTGTTCGCATAAGACGTCCGCGCGGTGTTCACATAGGGCGTCCGCTCGGTGTTCGCATAAGACGTCCGCTCGGTGTTCGCATAAGACGTCCGCTCGGTGTTCGCATAAGACGTCCGCTCGGTGTTCGCATAGGACGTCCGCTCGGTGTTCAAAATGTATTCCGAAAAGAAGCTCGAATCAATGACTAATTGTTAATACACAGGAAACAGAAAATAACATTTATTCAAATAAATGAAAACAATACATTCAATAGAATAATTTAAAACGATATGCAAAGATTGAACGTATTGAGGGGGTGGAGTTGGGACGAAACATATCAAAAATCGTGCTTATTATTGGTATTTTTGCGATTGATGGACTAAGAAGCAAAGCAAATTTTATAAATCAACCATATTTTTTTAATCATTTCCCGAATTAAGTTGCGCCTCACGCCCATATAAATCACATCGCAAACAGTTTTTTTGACTTGACATTTCGAATTTGGAAGTATCAGGACTGTGCGGTAATCGGAAATATCGGCAATTCGGGAAATTGCCGAAAATCAAAATTTCGGCAATCCGGCAATTTGCCGATCGAACGTTCTCTTCGGGAATTCGGCAATTCGGCAATTTGAAACATCGGCAATTTCGGCAATCGGCAATTCCATTGCCGCACAGCCCTGGTCTACATGGAAAAGTGGTTCAAACAAAATGGTTTCTGATACAATCAAAACCAAGTGTATTTGAAATTCTCATTGATTGCCCTAACTCTAAGAAAAATAAAGTTAAACACATACAATTATATTCTGCTTAGGCGAAAACTCGTTCCCTGAAATCAGTTTCTCTGTGTTATTGAAATTCAGTTTTGCACGCTA
Source organism: Caenorhabditis bovis (assembly GCA_902829315.1). Classification (NCBI taxonomy): domain Eukaryota; kingdom Metazoa; phylum Nematoda; class Chromadorea; order Rhabditida; family Rhabditidae; genus Caenorhabditis; species Caenorhabditis bovis. The sequence goes on from CADEPM010000008.1 coordinate 2,427,468, forward strand.
TCAGATTTAAACGCTTAACTTGATAGAGTTATTTGTAGCCAAAAATAACTGTAACTAAAATATCAAGCTTCTAAGAAAACTTAAAATGTGTATTCAATTACTGATGAATGTTGTGACATAACGTGATAATTATTTTCCCTAAGTGACTAAGTATAAACTAATACACTTACTGGAACGCCTCCAGTCGGGCCGGGTCCTTCGCGGCCTCCTGCCAATCGCGCCATGTAAGATGGCCGTTGTGCTCGCCTTTAATCTGAAAATATTTGTTAGGTAGGAGTGTTAATAATTTAAATAGTCATACTCTGCACGGCTTCAACTCCTTCTCTGCGGCGTCGTAATGCCATTCTCTCAGATAATTCCTTAACAGTTAAGATATTGATATTGATTTATTAGGAAAAAAGACAAAAAATGCTTACAGCGATTTGGCGATGATGCCTTCGATGTGAGGGCTCATCCTCATTCTGCTGTGTTGGCGCCGTGTGAATTCGCCGCGCCGCAATTCGTGGTTCGAAGCCAACATCGTAAAGAAACTATAAAAATCATAATAATTCATACATTAAATTCCTCTACCTAGAATTTGTTAATGTTTCGTCCTCTACGTCCACGATCGTAGCAAATTGGGGTGGGATGAAGATTCCCAAAGAATCATAAATGAATTCTGCGAAATTAAGCATTTTGTAATGTATCTCTAGCATAATTACCTTCAATTTGGCGCAGAATAATGGGAGGAAACTTGAGAAATAGTGGCTCTTTTGAAGAGCAAGACGCGTTGGAATATTTCCAAATGCATAGTTTCGGGGTGGTGATCTACAAAATAATAAAAGAATATATTTCATAATTGACGAAATATAATTCTTACAGTCTTCAATATATCCCGCACCAACGCCTTTAGTTGGGAGCACAAATCTCCTCCAACGATTTTATGCTTTTCATAGACGTCGTTGAGAAAAATTTTCTAAATAAAACGAATTAAAAACTTGAAATGCGCTGAGGATATAATGGAAGCATAACTGAAATTACGCAAAAATGGGAACCTATGGGTGGCATAAATAGTTTTAAATTTGTTTCGTAAAACATAGAAGAATGAACAATAGATTCTTGTTCAATTATTGTTTTTTAACTGTATCAAATAAACCACAGAAATGGTTTTCTCAGCTCATATTATGTGATTTCTCTTACTAAATCGGTTTCCTAATCGAGACACACTGAAAGCATATGAAAGGAAAGGAACGCGCATGCCTCCATTGCGGATTTAAAACTCAGGAAAATCAAATAAAATATTTTGAGAATCAAATATTCAATAACAAACTCTAAAATATTTTGAGAAATTCTAAAGTATTTTATTGATACTTTTTTTTTATTGATACAAAAAAGTTTATTGATACTTTTGGAAACTTATTGAGAATCGCTAAACTTAAAAATAGTTTTTTAAAATCTTATATAGTCGGCGTCCGGCGACTGCTGTACACGGGCAGATTTACGCGCACGCGGCTTGAAAAGGTCTCGTCACGCATAAATGCTTATTTTGCTGTTTTGAAGTGAACTGATTCATTTTTCTTATGTTTCGCATTTCCTTGAATTAAAAAATCTAAAATATTAAAGAGACCCGTTAGTTTCTCAAAGAATCTCAAAATATTTTATTTGATTCACCTGAGTGGACGCATATACAGTACCGCTCAAAAGGTTGGAAACTTTTGGTTGAATCCCATCGAGCACTTGTGGGAAGAGTTGGATAGAAGAGTGGCAAGCAGAACCGCCACAAATTCGAACGAAAAGTTCCGACAATTGGAAGAAGAATGAAAAAAGATTCCACTCTCGGTCATCGACAACTTGATCGACTCCATGCCTCGCAGGTGCCAGGCAGTTATTGACTCCCGAGGTTTTACAATAAAGTATGAACCTTATAAATTTAGTTTCCAATGATTTTGTGTTAATAAACTATCTTTCCGGTAAATAAAACCGACTTAAAGTGCATATCCAAAAAAATGTGATTTTAGGGATTTCAGAAAAAATGGCTTAAAATCCTTATTTGGTAAGTACGAATCATGTCTATTAGCTCATTATATCGGCAATTGCGTAAGAAACAATCGGAAAAAAAGTTCATAGGAAAATGTTTGGTTTCAAAAAAGTTATGCCCAAAAAAACCAAAAGTTTCCAACCTTTTGAGCGGTACTGTACGTTTCCAAAGACTTACATTGTAGTTCCACAATAACCTAGACGCATTTTTACACGTGTTAAAATTATTACCTCAAACGGATCGGCTGAGGAAGTGTAATGGGAAGCATTGAGAATTTGCCCTTTTAACCTTAAACCGTGGGGTAATTCTTTGACATCCTTAGAAAGAATGCTTATAGCTCGTTTTGTACATTCCTTGAATAACATTGATCGTCGTCGTTCGACGTTTCGCTGAAAATTCTAGAAATTTAATTGTATCGAAAATAATGACTTTAATGCGAAAGTATACGTTAAAAGATAGAACAAATATCGTCATTTGCTTCTGTCATACTTTCGTTTTTGGTTGTTTAATAATTAATATAAACAACAGTTTTAATGAAATGATTCCATAATTAACAGTGTGTGTTGTCGGGAAATTCATAATTAAATTAAATTTTTCGCTCTTTAAACTTTTACGGAATGCGAACAAATTTGTTTAAAACAAATGACAACTGCGTAATGCTTAAAACCACGTACCAAAAACGCCGATCCGATTGCGACAAATCTTACATTTTCGTCGTTGCCTACCGCAAAATCAAGATCCACTATATCCTCGAATGGGGTCTGCTCATAGTTGGAGACTCGTTTTTCAATCTCGGTAAGTGAAATCGAATTTATACTTTTGTTGAGTAGGCCTTTTGATATTAATCGACCGATGTCAACCGTCCTCACTATTGTTGATTTCATTGACTCCTCCAATTGATCTGAAGTTAGAAATTAATAGTAGCAACATTTTAATAATTGATACCGGCATAGTTAATATTATCAGTATCGCTATTATCTAGCTGACTGTTGATGTTAAGTTTTTTTCTTTTAGTTGGGAGCTCTGAAAAAAAATTCAAATATTTGAACTATCGTGTTATCCTACCGAAAACTGACATAGCCTTCGAAATCCTGTTGTCTAAAAGCTTTAAGATTAGTGAGATGATAGAAAGTAAACAACATTAAAAAAGGAACGTTCATAAAGTATTTACTAGCAGTTTAAGAAATAGAACTAACAAATGTGTGATCAAGGTACTCAATAATGGCGCAATGGCCTAATAGAGCTTCTATTGGGCACGAAATTAATGGTTTAATTTCGGTTACCAGAAAGAAGTAGTTATTAACAGAGTCAACAATAGACGGAATATTTGCGTAGTTTCCCAGCGAACATTGAAATTTAAATGGGGAACGAACTTTAAAAGAACGAATGATGACGACAATATCCGAACGAGTATCACTAGTGACAAAACATTCGATGGATCCGAAATTAATAGCATTTTGATATGTGAATTTGACGAAATATCGTTGGGATAATTTAGTTTTTACATAGCCACGGGCTTCGAAAGTTTTTCCTGCGTGAAACGCTCTCGACCTGTGAAAACGATATTTAAAATTCATCAAATATTAATGTAGGTAAACTATATTATTGATAAACTAATAATTGAAAATCAATAAACCTAATTTCAAATCAATTTCGTATTAATATTGGGAAAAAAATGACAAATTTGAAAAACAGCAACGATATCCTATGCACTGTGTGCGTACACCGAGTCGCACATCTCAACCTGAGCAACAGTAATTTAAACTAGATTTAATTTATTTATTTTTCAAATTTATTTTTTCGTTTATTTTCTGTGTTTTCTCGGCGAATTTATGGTTTAATGTACATTTTTTGTTGAAAAATTGTACTAGAAATCATTTTGGTATATTATATAAAATAAAACTATTCTTAATTTCGAAAAAACCACATTTTAAGTATAACTTTCGACAATACTTTTCTCGAGCTTATCAACGTTTTTATTATAACGTATTTGTTACTCTTTTTCTTATTCGTTTATGCATTCATTATTTATTAGTTTCAGGTGTAAACCCGCGTAATGCGCCAAATGGAATAGGAGCAAGTGGACGAATATTTCACAATTAGCTAAGTATTTTTCATGCCATCACCGTATTTTGTTATTATATCGCAGATCAAGCGTTATGCATTATCGTCGACGATTCACTTACGGAGAATAAGAATAAAATGTGGTTTGTAGATAAAAAAAAACTAATTGATTAAATAATATTCAGGTTGTCAATTTCAGTGTTAAATGCTACGGTCGCTCGTTACGCCATCGCTCTTGTCGTCCTCTGCTAACTCAAAACCAATCGGATTTGACGAAATTCGACTCCGGAATAAACCTTGTCCGATCAGTAATTGTACGAATGAGAAGATATTTTCGGATCCGATTCGTTTTGAGTTGCCAGAGAATGATAGAATATCGGCGATATCCATCTGGCAGAGAAACCCAACGGCTCTCTTAAGAGCCACAATCATTATCTTATTTTTGTCGTTAAACATTTATAGTTTCATTTTATATAAAAAATTAACTCGAATTAATTCACAAATATAATTACTATTGCACATAAACTAGCCAAGAAAACAGAAACAAAAACAAATAAATTAAATTATTAATGAATTAATTCAGGTAATTGAAGATCAATCGGAATTAAAATCGAATATAAATAAGCCAGTTTGGAAATATTCTACAATTTCAAAGTTGAAAATGATAAATAAATCAATAAATTTCGACGATTTTTAATCGAAACAAAGTTTTCAAATCATATTTGAACACTTTCTCCATCTAATTTAAATTCTATTTCAACCGACTCATTTTATAATTCATTTTTTTCAAATCCGGTTGTTTCTCATTTAGCAGGGAAATTTCAGTTGAGTTTGTAGCTGATTACGTTGCCGAAATGGCAGACAAATAGATGAGCTTGTCTATACCACGCTTTTGATCCAAATTGCCTAGCGAAATCCTTATGTAATTCGATCAATTCGATATTCGATGTTTTATCGACTCGCGTTGACTCTTCTTCAGCACTTTTAGATCCGATTTGTTCCAGAAATCGCTGACATTTTTGTATAGCCAATAGCCTTAAAAGTTAATATTCTATGAATTATGTTTAAACCGCATACCTTTTAGGCATAAATTCTGCCGCGGAAGCTGTATAATCGACACAGAACGAGAAAGTAGTTGATTGAGTCTTTCGAACATAGCGGTACCACTCAAGACCGGAGAACCGCATCTTCTGAGATCCGGTATCAAATGATCTAAGATAACGTGCATTTTCATTGTGCCGCACTGCTTGAATTCATTGTTAATGAGACTGCGGAGCAGTTTTGCCAGTTTCTGGAGCTCCGAAATTGATTCAATCTTTAAATCTAAGTCCATTAGGCATCGCGCAATTAACCAATTCAAGAGGAGAAGAAGCCTTTCCTTGCTCATTTCATCATTTGTTGCCACAATTAATGGTGCAACAATGAAGAAAATCTTAAATTATGCATTAATGATAACGTTTAAATTACTTTCTCACCTCGTCAGATTCTCTACCAGTGATTTTTAAAAGATCTGCGATCGATTGAAGCTTTGGCTTATTTGATGTTGGCATTCTGGTGCTCAACAATGATTTCTGACATAATACGCACTTTTAAATAACGTCTAAAATTAATGGCGCATACCGTCAATGCTTCGATTACCTCACCTTTTTGTCGTAAATTGCGAATTTTGGATTGATCCGAAAATAGATCTGTAAACATACTGTTAAAAAGAGACGAAGACAAGTGATATTATTGAATCAGCAAGTGTATTTTAAACCTTTGAGTCGATCCTTATTGACACCTTCCGAAAATAAATGTAAATAATCGTATGCGTGATTGAAAACCATAGGCAGCGCGCATTTATTGTACTCTTAAAATTGTAAGAATAATATTAACCATATTTAAACAGAAAGCTTACCTCGAGGAAGGTAACCAAGGTTATAATGATTCTCTTGTCCATTTGGTAACCACCTCATAGTTTTGTCAATCATTATACCTATAAGTAGCCTATTAATATTCTTTTCACTGCCCCTTTACGTACATACCATTTACGTCACATCTTCCACAACCTTGATGTTTGTTCCAAGCGGGAAGGTTGAAAACTCGCCTCGAGGCCTTAAATTTTTAAAAACATTTACACTTGAACAATAAAAATATCATACTTACATCCATATCCAAGCAGCAGGAGAATAATTCAAGGAAAATTTTTGTTTTTTTTCCTTTAATCACTTTGACTAGCGGCGTTTTACTCATCAAATGAAGGCGATAAATCACCGACGCCAATATCGATTTTAAGTCGAAATTTTTCTTCGAGGCCGTAAAAATCATGGCGCAAAAAAACTACGGTTTTCGAGTGGTAATCCGCAAACCTTGCTGTCCCATAGCCATGAATCGACAAAAATACCGGCCAACATTCGCCTCTTAATTATGAGATTTAACCAATGTTTTTACATTATCTTAGTAGATTGCCTAAACAGGCCGTCCTTCTTGAAACCATCGAAATTCAGTGTACCCAGCAGGTAGGCTTCGTCTTCAGCACGCCCTTTAATCATATTATGAAAGTCTCTGTATATTTGGGTCTCATGAATTCTTCGAGGAATCGTTGGGGAGGTATTAGCCATTGGTTCTTGTGGCAAGCCGAAAGCATCAACAATTTCCTCTATTTGGTCTCTCATATCGTATATCATCAGCTTTCTGCTATTGGGGGGCTGCAATCTAGAAGAAACTGTCATATAATGTCTACAATAAGTGTTCTTACTGTTCAGAGCAATTTGGCTTCCTGCACTTCTTTCCATCGTATTGATCATTACAGTTGCTACACAGCGGATATGTGTCAACTTTAACTTTTGTCCATTTCAAAAACGTTGTCTCAAGATAAGAACACTGAAAATTTAATCTCAGCAACTGATACTATAACGAGTCAGAAGTATTGTTTCGGTTCTTCGAGCGTCCAAATTCGATACTTTTTTTCTCATGACGAAAAAGATGAAACGAGTCAAAAATTTGGCAAGATGATAGTATAACGTTTCATAAGTATGATGTTGGGTCTTGGACGCTCCAAATTCGAAATATTTGAAGAAATTATTTATTTATTTATTTATTCGCATCTATAATTAAGAAAACACCCATTTCATCAATAAGTGCGAGAGGGTAATCTTTATGGAATGAGTATTATACGAGGCGTCACGCTCGAAATTGTGAACCAATAGTCGATGTTTTACATTAAACATAGAATGTTTTAAATGAAAATAAGACTGGAAAATAATCTGTTATTAGGAATTGGTGAATCTATTCTTGTTTAAATAAACCGAAATCAGGAATTCATTGGTTCGACTAATTTTTGAGAGTAATCGTAATGCGCAGAATGTTAAATTTACATAGGATATTTATTTTGATAAAGTACCGTTATTGATTGGTTCTTTCTCATTCTGTCAATGATCCAATACACGTCCCGACGCATTTCTTTTGATAGTCCCATTTCAATCAATTTCACGACCACTAGATGAACATCTTCTTCAACTTCTACAAACTTCTTCATTAATCAATAATTAGTGTGGTCTTACCACGCGTATCAGAATCAGTTACACCAAAATCATCACACATCTCTCCTATCTCTACTTGATTCGTTGCGATTTCACGTTTCTCCACGTTTAGATCCTCGACAAGCAGCGGATCGGTCAAGAATGGTTTGGGTTTCATAAACCCAACTCCACGATCTGGTAATTATGTTATAATTTTCTCTATTTAACACGTTACTTTTCATCTCGTCTTGTTTTGCTTCTTCCCATATTGAGTCATCCGCGATTCCAAAATTTTCTGTGTGCATTTTGTGATCATCTTGACGAATTTCATCTGTATTAATAATTTTTTCAATCACTTACAGCAAATAATCCACCCACCTATTCTATTTCGAATAGTTTGTCTTGCTCCATGCATTTTTGACAGATCCAACGATGAGGTTATGTCTAAAAAAAATAATTGCTTAATGCCGAACAAATTTTCATTTAATGCTTTTTGATTAAAACAAATTAAAACATCACAAAAGCCACATTTCATCAATGCATAATGAACTTTATTCAACGGGGGAAAAGAGTCTTTTACTTCTTTCACTGGCGTATTTCCAGTGCACATTGGCGCCATTCGCTGCACGTTTGTCCAATTGGTTACCGCACATCTCAGCGGTAACCAATCGGAAATCACTTATAGGGGCGAGAGATGCCTGCAGGGCTAGACGCCAGACGAGCTGACAAATTTTTCATCGCGGTGTCCGCGCGGACGGGATCTGGTGTCCAATTGGTCAATATCGTCCGCGCGGTTTCCAATCAGTTCTACCGAGCCGTCCGATCTGGCAAGTTAAGCAACGTTGAGTCCGGTTAGTACTTGGATCGGAGACGGCTTGGGAATCCCGGATGTTGTAAGCTTTTGCAAATTTCGTTGATGACTTGAAGATTCTTTGGTGACATTTATGGGCATTTCAGTAATTTGCGATGGTCCATTTTTTGAATTTTTCTCATTTTCAATGAATCGATGAATACAATTTCTTGAAAATTTCAAAAACTACATATAAAGGCAATGCAATTTATTTGAAATCAGCTTTTATTGTCTCCCACTAGGGGGAGACGGTTCCAAAATTTCATATCGACACCACTTGGTTGAAATGGGTCGGAAATTCAAGGCGTACCTCAAACTTGGGTAATTAAACCAACGCTGACAACACGCGGTCGACCCTAGTCGAAACACTGCTGCGGACATTTATGCAGGCCGTCAACGACACTTCAAGTTTCTCTCAATTCTGCCCATAAACACTGTGTTGGAAGCACTTGTATCGAACGTCGAGCTCTTCTCGCCAACACATCATCTGTGCCTTCGCTTACGACCATATCACGTTGAATACACGCCATCCCGTCCGATCTGGCAAGTTAAGCAACGTTGAGTCCGGTTACACTGATTAAGCGCGACGCAAGCATAATGGAAGCATTGTGGGAAATCTGTGGAACGGAAGCATAATGCTTCCATATAGGAAGCATAATGTAATTCTTAGTGGCTGTGGAAGAATTATGGGACGAATATGGATGGAATGAAAACGGGATGAATATGCTTCCGGTGTTTGCGAGCCGTGGAACAAATATGGATGGAATATGGATAAAATAATCATATGTCAATAAACATTATACAATTGGCGTCTGGACGGCAGACCAAGACAATTTCTAGAAAAATCAATACAAAAAACTTATGCTATCATATAAACAATGAAAATTTGAAAATTACATGATACACAACGGACGAAATTTAGCTTCTACCATTTAATGACTTATGCTACTCAGATTTATGTTAATTCAGTCAACTGTTCCTTACTTTGTTTAAAGATTGCCAACTACAATTTAGTCGTATTAATATATTTTTGCCGGTTTTTCCGAAATTGGCATCGCAAACTACTCACAATTTGCTCCAAACTGGTAGCAGACGCGCGTAGAAGAGGCGTGCCGCAGCATTGCAAAACCGTGCGCCGCATTGCACAATTCTGCCACGCCTCAGAATTTTCGAAATTCGTTTTCAAAATTTTTGTCCTTTTGCTTTTTCTCAATGAATTTTCAAGATTTTTTGTGTTTTTTTTTTGTCAAAAATTAAAGAATTTTTTTCAAAATTAAAGGAAAAATGTTTTTAAAAAATAAAGGAAAAATTTTCATATTTATCATCAAAATCGAAACCAAAAATAAATTGATAGCATTCGAAAATTTTAAAATCGATACGATGTTTTCAAATCGTTTCCGACACTTTTAAAATCGAATTTAAATATTTTCTCAATCGAATTGTGTTTAATTTCTCATCGAATCCGTTTTATTTTTATTTACTTTAACATATTTTTTATTATCGCTCGCTTTTTTCTTTTAATAAAACATAATGTTTTGAAATTTTTTACAGATGAAGACAAGATCGAGAGTGTTGTCAGATATAACTGAAACTGCTCTAGAAGTCAATAACAAAGAACCAGAAGTCCCTAACATGGAACCAAATTCGCTCGACACTTCAGATCCAGATAGTCCAATTTATTCGCCAACTCAGCAAAAAAATTTTTCTCCACAGTCCTCACAAACAACAAAATCAACGCCAATTCCTAAACCTTCGTACGCCCAATTTGTAAGTTGTTATCATCAAAAATTGGCCTGTTCGACTCCAGAAATGGTTTCAATTAGAAAAATATGCGCAATGAAGTCTTTATAAAGTACTTCCTAAGTTTAAAGCTTGTTGATTATTTGGTTCCAATCAGGGCTGTGCGGCAATGGAATTGCCGATTGCCGAAATTGCCGGTTTTTCAAATTGCCGAAGAAAATTTCGATCGGTAATTTGCCATTAGCCGAATCGCCGAAATTTCCGATTGCCGTACAGCCTTCGTACCAATATCATTCAGTGGCATTTATCTTTTTAAGTGGGGCTCTAGTACAGAAGTCGCCAGACGCCGACTATATAAAGATCCTATACTATCCTATATCTATATTACAGATGTTCTTATCCATGGCTTTGGGCAACAACCGACAAATGACTTCAAATCGAAAGCATTGCGCATGGTTCGAGAAGTCATGGATAATCTTCTGTAAGATTTTGAACTATGACTATTAATTTATTTATTTGATTAAGCGATAGAATGCGCCAACGACTTCAAAGGAAATTTGGTGTAGCGCCGGAAGCGCTCGCGGCGCAATTAAGGAAGCTGCTTGATTCTACCAGCAACCCTCAGATGTGAGTATTCATATGTCTTTGAAATTTTAACCAAAATGCCTTTTTGCTTCAAATTTTGGAGTTGTTCTTTCTTCCGCCAATTCACTTTTTATTTTGTGCACTAAAGGGTTTCCAAAAATGCAATAAAAATAAATTATTTTTATTTTTAAGAAAATTATTGATTTAAAAAAACTGATTGTATTTTCTCGAAAAATTTAGTTTACGTAACAATGGTTTACAAGTTTTTCAAATTAATAGGCCCATTATAATCTAAGTGAAGCGACTAGGAAAAGTGGAGAAAAGGTAAAAATTCGATAACGGTTTCTTTCTACAAGCGTATATTTGCGAAAAAAGGATAGGTTAAATGTGCATTAGGACTTTTGCCTAATTTCTTAGCAATAGTTGTTGTTTTTAAAAATATCATAACACGGCTTTTTAACCAAGTGTGAACGCAATGAATTCTACTTATTACAGCGTCCCGCTCGATGTCAGTACAGACAATGATTCGAATAGTTCGGCAGTTGCCAGTAACTAATGGTTTGATTATATCTTAATTGAAATTCATTTCAATGTTGTTTTTTTTTTATTTTAAATTAAATAAATGTGTTAATATGAAATAAATTTTGAATACAGCAATCAAATTGTTTTCTTATTTTCCCATATGGAAGGCATACGGCTCATTCCATATACGAAACACGCGGTTCCGCAAAAAAAATGCTTCCATTATGCTTCCATATAACTTGCATATAAGATTCCTATGATATCCACAGCCGTTCCATTATGCTTCCATTGTGCCTATGCTGCCGTTTATCTGTGTAGTACTTGGATCGGAGACGGCTTGGGAATCCCGGATGTTGTTAGCTTTTGCAAATTTCGTTGATGACTTGAAGATTCTTTGGTGACATTTATGGGCATTTCAATAATTTGAGATGGTCCATTTTTGGATTTTTTTCATTTTCAATTAATTTAATGAACGTAATTTCTTGAAAATCTCAAAAACCATAAACGCAATGCAATTTATTTGAAATCAGCTTTTATTGTCTCCCACTAGGGGAGACGGTTCCAAAATTTCATATCGACACCACTTGGTTGAAATGGGTCGGAAATTCAAGGCGTACCTCAAACTTGGGTAATTAAACCAACGCTGACGACACGCGGTCGACCCTAGTCGAAACACTGCTGCGGACATTTATGCAGGCCGTCAACGACACTTCAAGTTTCTCTCAATTCTGCCCATAAACACTGTGTTGGAAGCACTTGTATCGAACGTCGAGCTCTTCTCGCCAACACATCATCTGTACCATCACAGATAAACGGCGGCATAGGCACAATGGAAGCATAATGGAACGGCTGTGGATATCATAGGAATCTTATATGCAAGTTATATGGAAGCATAATGGAAGCATTTTTTTTGCGGAACCGCGTGTTTCGTATATGGAATGAGCCGTATGCCTTCCATATGGGAAAATAAGAAAACAATTTGATTGCTGTATTCAAAATTTATTTCATATTAACACATTTATTTAATTTAAAATAAAAAAAACAACATTGAAATGAATTTCAATTAAGATATAATCAAACCATTAGTTACTGGCAACTGCCGAACTATTCGAATCATTGTCAGTACTGACATCGAGCGGGACGCTGTAATAAGTAGAATTCATTGCGTTCACACTTGGTTAAAAAGCCGTGTTATGATATTTTTAAAAACAACAACTATTGCTAAGAAATTAGGCAAAAGTCCTAATGCACATTTAACCTATCCTTTTTTCGCAAATATACGCTTGTAGAAAGAAACCGTTATCGAATTTTTACCTTTTCTCCACTTTTCCTAGTCGCTTCACTTAGATTATAATGGGCCTATTAATTTGAAAAACTTGTAAACCATTGTTACGTAAACTAAATTTTTCGAGAAAATACAATCAGTTTTTTTAAATCAATAATTTTCTTAAAAATAAAAATAATTTATTTTTATTGCATTTTTGGAAACCCTTTAGTGCACAAAATAAAAAGTGAATTGGCGGAAGAAAGAACAACTCCAAAATTTGAAGCAAAAAGGCATTTCGGTTAAAATTTCAAAGACATATGAATACTCACATCTGAGGGTTGCTGGTAGAATCAAGCAGCTTCCTTAATTGCGCCGCGAGCGCTTCCGGCGCTACACCAAATTTCCTTTGAAGTCGTTGGCGCATTCTATCGCTTAATCAAATAAATAAATTAATAGTCATAGTTCAAAATCTTACAGGAGATTATCCATGACTTCTCGAACCATGCGCAATGCTTTCGATTTGAAGTCATTTGTCGGTTGTTGCCCAAAGCCATGGATAAGAACATCTGTAATATAGATATAGGATAGTATAGGATCTTTATATAGTCGGCGTCTGGCGACTTCTGTACTAGAGCCCCACTTAAAAAGATAAATGCCACTGAATGATAATGGTACGAAGGCTGTACGGCAATCGGAAATTTCGGCGATTCGGCTAATGGCAAACTACCGATCGAAATTTTCTTCGGCAATTTGAAAAACCGGCAATTCCATTGCCGCACAGCCCTGATTGGAACCAAATAATCAACAAGCTTTAAACTTAGGAAGTACTTTATAAAGACTTACCGCAGCATTTCATCATGAAACGATCTCCGAAATACAAGTAACCCTTCGATGACGATGGACTCGATGAGTATGCTGGAAACCACTTATCTTTTAAAGCTACCTAAAAAAAGAATTTTGATTTATTTATATTGTTAAATGGCCTATTAAATTACTTTTGTGAGAGCTTCTCGCATTAGAGTCCGACCGTCCCTATCAAAATATGATGATGAAAGATTGGAAGCGATCATTGGGGATATCAAGTCCTTAAATTGAAATGAGTAGAAGCTCGGTAAAACGAACTCCTCATTGCATTCTTTGATAACTTGATCGATACTAAATCCTTGCTTTGGCTTAAAAATATTTTCCTGGTTTGTTTGCAATTTTCCTAATTCATTTGCTGATTTGCATTGGTTGACTGCAGTATTTATCTGCAATGAAAAATCCTATTAGGTATTATGTATATGAAACGAAAGCATACAGCGCACGCTAAGAATGCTTGCCTGAGGAATACATCTTTCAGCTTTTCATTCTCTTCCATCTCAGCCATAGATAGAAATATTTGGTAATCAATATTTTTTGGAGATTTGATTAGTTTTTGTATATTTGCCTAAAAAGACGTGTAAAAATTAATGTAAAATTGTACAAATTCCAGTAAATGAAAATCAATTGTGTTCGAAGAAAAATGAAATATTAATTAAATTGATTCGATTAAGAATGTTCTTAAATTAGATTAAGAAAACATTGAATTCGATGTAAAAAAAAACTTGATTTCAATTGAAAATCTTCGAAATTACTCTCATTTTCAATATTTAAAACTTATTTCAATTTCAAAAATCGTATCTGATTTGTCGATTATTTTCAGTCATAAAAAATCGTGTGAGATCAAGATCTATGAGTAAATTGGACTATCTGGATCTGAAGTGTCGAGCGAATTTGGTTCCATGTTAGGGACTTCTGGTTCTTTGTTATTGACTTCTAGAGCAGTTTCAGTTATATCTGACAACACTCTCGATCTTGTCTTCATCTGTAAAAAATTTCAAAACATTATGTTTTATTAAAAGAAAAAAGCGAGCGATAATAAAAAATATGTTAAAGTAAATAAAAATAAAACGGATTCGATGAGAAATTAAACACAATTCGATTGAGAAAATATTTAAATTCGATTTTAAAAGTGTCGGAAACGATTTGAAAACATCGTATCGATTTTAAAATTTTCGAATGCTATCAATTTATTTTTGGTTTCGATTTTGATGATAAATATGAAAATTTTTCCTTTATTTTTTAAAAACATTTTTCCTTTAATTTTGAAAAAAATTCTTTAATTTTTGACAAAAAAAAAACACAAAAAATCTTGAAAATTCATTGAGAAAAAGCAAAAGGACAAAAATTTTGAAAACGAATTTCGAAAATTCTGAGGCGTGGCAGAATTGTGCAATGCGGCGCACTGTTTCGCAATGCTGCGGCGCACTGTTTCGCAATGCTGCGGCACATCTCATGATTTCTCGAGTATAATACACTGCAACTAGGAAATTTCCATTAATGGACAGAAAATGAATAACTGATTAAAAATAGATACTTCTACAGTGTATTAACTGGTTCATTTTCATCATTAAATATTTAAAACCTTTATTAAATATTTTAATTATGCACAAGAGCGCCATTTGCAGCAACAATCAAAATTCCATTATGCGTAGGAATATAGCATGCACAATGCCTTATACAATCAATAGAAATAATTAACCGAATTCCTGTGAGCTCGCCGTTTTTCACGCCTTTGTATTCTTTTAACATTTTCAATATTTCATTTCCATAATAATAGTCCGTGTCATGTAGATCATTAATTGATTTCGCGAGAGAAGCGAACTGCGATCCTGGTTCAACTTCTTTTATTAGTTCAACAACCACTTCAGCACAGTTCGAATGGTATACAACAGCAATAAATCGGAAAACCTCTAAATTGTTATTGTAAACAGCGAACATCACGTCATCCACAGTTTCATCATCAAGGTATGCCGATTTGAATTTTCCGCAAGCCATATGTAATGTTCCGTAATAAATGGCGTTCTCGTCGGCAATTATTACGTCCTCATTTTTAATTCGCTTTATTTCGTTACTCCATCTTGTCGCACTTGGCAACATTTCCGGAGTTGCTTGCAAAAATTTCTTCAGAGACATGGAAACTGTATCTTGAGCTGCTCGTTGCCTTACTTCTCGTCTTAGCGCTTTTTGCAACATGAATCTGAAGATGTCTTTGCTTTGCTTTTCTCGATTTTATTTATCATTTTTATTTACCTCGAAGATGCCGTTTCCAAGAAATTTCGAGAAAATCGACTCTTGTAGCCTTTCAAAATAAATTGATAGGCGCTTTCGAAACTGAAAGTCGATAGCGTCGCTGTGTTTCCAAATTTGTCAACAATTTGCGGCAAGTGAAATAAAAATTCCTTTGAAAAACTATTTTTTACAATTGTTAAATTTTTATCTTACATGAGCTTTACATGTCATATATTCTTCGTTGGCTTCGATTAAGAACCACCTTGCTGCAGCGCACAGCTGCACAAAAAATATTTCGCAACTCTCGCAATTCGAGTACAAAGAATTTGCAATTGTTGCAATGGCAACAATCACCAACCGTCCTTTTGTTGGCAGATTCGGCGAACATAAAGCGGCGAGGAAAAGTTGAATTCGGAAAAACTAAAACCAATAAATTAGGCGTATCTTATATATTTATAATATTTGGCTCACGTGAAGCTTGTCGCTACCGTTTCGACAATTCTTGATTTTAGAATACTTCGAGGATAGAACAACTTCGGAAAGCAGTTCCTCGAGAGTGGTGTTAGAAGCATTTGGATGAAATAGATCTGATTTGAAGCGTTTCGCAGTCCGAAGGACTTCTAGAAATAGCGTCTAATAATAAAAAATTAATAGAATACCTTTTGTAATGATTTCACATAAACCTTCTCCCAAATCATGAAGGATATCTATAGGCGTTTCATATGGCATGATGATCTCTATGATGCCTGCGGCAGTGTTTCCAAATCCATTTTCGTGTTGTAAACTGTCTAAAACAGTAAGCATATCTCCACGAGTAACACTTCGAACTGTTTAAATAACTATTAAGTTTCGATTACGATTATTAACCTACGTGGTCCAGCCTGCTTGTAGTATGTTCCGGTAGCCATGCAATAGAAACAAGACTGGCTCGAGTGATGTGACTTAAAACCGAAAAGGGCTCTTTTTGCCTATAAATGCATGGATAGAAGTAGACTCAAGGAACTTATGTTTACAGGTTGGTCTGCTACTACTGTTACAAATTTAATAGAAATATTCACTCCTCTCACTGTTCCAAGTGATCCGATGCAGTCCGACTTGAGAGCTGGTAATATAGCGTTCCAGAAAATCGTGCTGGGGTCCATATCACTCTCTGCAACTCCTTCGAGGAGAACATTAGTCGATTTCTGCATTTCCCCGGTTGGCAAATCAACAAGGATGCAAGAAATGGGCCACAGTTTCCTCAAATCGTTTTATTTGAAAATGTGTAATTTTACCATTATATCACTTTCTGCTTCCTGGAACGCAGACACCAACTAGCGACAATACGCCAGATAGCTTCAGCTCTTTCCCTTCCTCTTCTGATTCCCAAAATTTTCTAAAGAACTTGCTTGCCAAGTTGTGGTCTCTCTCTTTTCCCTGTCGAATACTGGAACGAATAGCGATGATTTTTTCGAAATATTCGTTGATCAACTGATGCAATTGTGACTGAATTCCCAAACGCACGAACTTCACAATTGAACCGCAACTAGAAACATACAATTGTGGTAATTTGGAGTTTCGGATAGTGCTGCTATAGTTGACGGTGTGCGAATTTGGAGATGGCATTACTTAATTTTTTGAATTTTTTGCGGGACCAATTAAATAGTAGTCCGCGCAGATTTCTAACATTCTTCTTTCCACAAAAATACAAAAACACGCTTTCAAAATAACAAACCATTTCTCATTATTTAGCCGTTTAGCACCGCAACCATTGCAATAATAGTGAATCAAATGTTTGTTTTTCTCCGTGCTCCACAATTTTTCAACATATTCAGCCATGTCTTCGTCCATTACTGATATGAATCGATTGAATTCTTTAAAAAAACTATTATGAAATTGGTATAAATAACTTAACCACTCTCCGATAATCTTGACATGCATACTGCACATAGAAATAGAATAACTTTATCTGGAGCCGAACGAAGATCTCTGACTATTCCTGTAGAATAAATTATCCTCGATTAATTTACTTTCCCAACTAGAAAACAATTCTTGTTCTTCCTCGCTATCTGTATCCATATGGATATCGGCATCATAAAGGTTCATCGTCTCCTCAGCGCGCACGCTTATTTCGTTAACATTATTATTTTGACTTCTTTTGTCATCAACGTGTTCACCATCTATAAGTTAAATCCAATTAGTTGGGACTATTATAATTACTAACTTGACTTTTGTGCAACACTATTGAAGTGGCGATGAATACTTTTTGGCATTATCTGAACATAATTAACGCCTTGAAAAATAATGCGAAGCAAAGATAAATCTTAAGGAAACAAAATAAACCAATGTGCTTTAAATGTGGTTAGTCATAGCTAAAATCATAATGATACACAAAACAAAATAAAAACGGTGACATGCGCAAATGTTGAGTTTCTTCCGCAACTGAAAGAATTTCTCGACTCGGCTTAACCCAAATGACGTAATTTAAACACACAATCGCGTTGGCATATTAACATTAAAATGAAAACCAATCATTTTTTATCATTTCAAACATATATATATCGGGGAAGCGTCTTTCTCTTGGTCTCCCACGGACTTCGAAAAACGAATTTCGAAAATTGTGAGGCGTGGCCGCATTGTGCAAAGCGGCGCACGGTTTTGCAATGCTGCGGCACACCTCTTCTACACGCGTCTGCTACCAGTTTGGAGCAAATTGTGAGTAGTTTGCGATGCCAATTTCGGAAAAACCGGCAAAATATATTAATACGACTTAATTGTAGTTGGCAATCTCTAAACAAAGTGAGGAACAGTTGACTGAATTAACATAAATCTGAGTAACATAAGTCATTAAATGGTAGAAGCTAAATTTCGTATGTTGTGTATCATATAATTTTCGAATTTTCATTGTTTATATGATAGCATAAGTTTTTTGTATTGATTTTTGTGGAAATTGTCTTGGTCTGCCGTCCAGACGCAAATTATATAATGTGTAATGATATATGATTATTTTATCCATATTTCATCCATATTCGTTCCACGGCTCGCAAACACCGGAAGCATATATATCTCATTTTCATTCCATCCATATTCGTCCCATATTTCTTCCACAGACACTAAGAATTACATTATGCTTCCTATATGGAAGCATTATGCTTCCGTTCCACAGATTTCCCACAATGCTTCCATTATGCTTGCGTCGCGCTTAATCAGTGATCGCTTACGACCATATCACGTTGAATACACGCCATCCCGTCCGATCTGGCAAGTTAAGCAACGTTGAGTCCGGTTAGTACTTGGATCGGAGACGGCTTGGGAATCCCGGATGTTGTAAGCTTTTGCAAAATTTCGTTGATAACTTGAAGATTCTGTGGTGACATTTATGGGCATTTCAATAATTTGAGATGGTCCATTTTTGGATTTTTTTCATTTTCAGTTAATTTAATGAACACAATTTCTTGAAAATCTCAAAAACCATAAACGCAATGACATTTATTTGAAATCAGCTTTTATTGTCTCCCACTAGGGGAGACGGTTCCAAAATTTCATATCGACACCACTTGGTTGAAATGGGTCGGAAATTCAAGGCGTACCTCAAACTTGGGTAATTAAACCAACGCTATCGACACGCGGCCGACCCTAGTCGAAACACTGCTGCGGACATTTATGCAGGCCATCAACTACTCTACACGTTTCTCTCAATTCTGCCCATAAGCACTGTGTTGGAAGCACTTGTATCGAACGTCGAGCTCTTCTCGCCAACACATCATCTGTACCCACAGGTAAAACGCCGAATGTCAAACATGTACCAACTGTGACTGAACGTACGCTGAGCGTTAATTGTGACCCATCTTTGGCTCACATTTGAGGCTCGGCGTTTGACAATACGCTGAGCATGAAGTGTGACCCGTTTTGATTCACATATGAGGCTCGGCGTTTGACAAGTGACAAGACGCTGAGTGTCAACTGTGACCCATCCTCACGATCATGACAAGACAACGGCTTCGGACACGGTACACGCCCAAAATTAGGATTTTACCAAAAAAGGTCCGTTTAAAATGATCAGATCGACGAAACACATTTTTGTTGTGCATGCATCATCTGTGCACATATTAACACTACATAATTATAAAGTTCCAAATTTGAACACGATTCGTTCACTGGGAGCGTACTTGACTCCGAAACCACTACAAAAAAGGGAATATTGTTTCAGATTATTACAAAACAGGATTGGAATGACAGATTTGTGTGAATTTATTTTCGATTGTATTTTCGAAGACGACCACCAAGCAGAGCTGCAGTTACAACATTACACTTTTATTGATATTTGTTTATTTTTGATAAAATTATCATTTGATTCCGAATTTCAGTTTAAAACAAGAAACGAGAACTATCAGTACTAAATATCTGGTACAGTGA